>JAPDOI010000187.1:0-600000 GCA_029168955.1 Aplectana chamaeleonis | reverse complement strand
CAAGCCGCCGTGTTTACATAGAAAATCGATGCGTGTCAGGCGCTCAACGGACTATTGATTGCGCCGACACCACTAAAACAATGGGCAACGGAAGAGATCAATCAACCAAATGCAAAACAAGGCGAGATCATCGTTGAACCCAAAAACTAAGCAGAGCCGAAAAGGCCGAGGAATATGGGATAATCAGAAAGGTAAGTGGGGAAAATAGTGAGCAAATGAAAACATGATATGTACATGAAATGGCATACAAATAGAAGAATTCGGGGAGAACCACTACAAAATAGATGCATGCGAAACTGTGTAATCCAGATATCATGACATGGGTGCGTTTTCACATGCGGACATTCGTATTCAAAATGTGGGTTCCGCGCCCGCAGCCGCACCTATGTACCCTCAGGGCATAAAAATCCTATGCTTCAGGCGATATCGCATCTTGAACACGAGTCCAATTCGTGGAGTAAATTGCAAGAGATATAACAGTGAACAATGCTCTTCTCAAACAGTCAACTATTAATTGTTTCTCGGATTTGCAAAACTTTTTACCTTTAGCGGGATCGAACCTGTTAATCCTAAATCGCCTAAAAATGCATCTTATAGTTAGATAACGAAATTAAAGAACATCTGTGTCATTTCATTGACAGTATAGTCCTCTATGACAGCGAATACTTAACACCACTGCTGCTGACATATCCAGGAGCGCTTTGGCGACACACTTTACCTGGCCAAGACTCCTCCTCCGTGTCAGAGTCATTAACGATGGCCATGCTACTGTCGTCTATTGCTTGCATGCTTTATCACCAGTGAATAGTAAGCTCTTCTTTCGTGTTCTTGCCTTATTTTTACATCTCCATTTCATATCTTGCCTCATTTGCTCTTTCGCAGTTGTTTGTCACCATTCAGTTTTTTTATCTTCCATCTCATTTTGCTCTCTCAGTATGATCTCCAGTTTGATTTTGACCTCTTATTGTGATCTCATTTTGCCGTCTCTGTTTACTGTCGTTTTTTATACTAACGGCATGGCTCTCAATCCCCCCCTCGCCCTGATATCCATCTTGGTTCTTGGTTGACCGAAGGTCCGACCTCCCATCCCATCGGATGTCGACAGTTCCGACCCCCCCCCCCACTCTGTGATACATCACACCTCACCCCGAACATTGACCCTGAACAATGGAAAGTGGTTTTCGGGGCGAACGAAGCCTTTAAATGTCTCTTCGTGCCTAGTTTGCTGTACTTCCCGGTGTAACTACACCCAGTATAGTTTTCAGACGCGTTGATCCTATTGATCGTAAAGGTGTCTCAAAAAATACACGAGAGAGCCGATTAGGGGCTTTTTAGAGGTGCGCATGTAAATACGAAGCGCAATGTATGCCTTAAAGGCATCGTTCGCGCTGGAAATCAATTTTCATTTTTCAGGCTCAATTTCATGATTGAGCCCGGTAGACCACACTGGTAAACTTTAGCGCGTCAAAAACGCTGGACAATGAGGTTTGAAGGCGTCAAAGATTAAGATACGCCACCAATTCTCACCAGTCATCTAGCACTTTTTCCTAGAATGTTGGTGCGACCGTAAGACAACATAAAAAATAGTTACGGCACGAACTCCACACGCGGAAAAACTCCGAAAATGACAGTTACGAGGCCTCCAAAAGCAGAAAAACTATGAAAAAGATTTTGACGCGAAATTCAAATTCGTACTTACGATGTGTTCCGATTGAATTTCTTCACAAATGAAGGTTTTTCATGGGCCCCTTCGACAATTTCGTTTACTAGAGAGGCCAAGCTACACAAAAACATGAAAAAATAATATACGGTTTTCTGCGCGTACGACGCCTTCCTTAATTCGCGGCAATGCGTGAGAGAAGGCGGGTTCTATCAATCGCTGCGATATTGAGCATCGGAGTGAATGAATTGTTTTTACGAGTAGACCGGCAGTTCGATGGGTGAAGTGGGATGAGCTATTTAAAGGCAGTGTCCACGATAAAAACCATGTCTGATTTTTTGGTGGAGATCGGCAGCTGCGGGACCTAACGCAACCCTAACGTTCAAAAAACTAAGAAAAATGAGCTTGGAACGGTCCCCTACGGCCCCAAAGTTGGACACCCGTCAGCTCGTCACCCCCAGATGCACTTTCCACGCCCAACGACGTGAACAAATGAAAGCTCGAGATCGTGAGATGAGCGATGATTTCCAGTCATCAGCCCCGTTCTTCCCTTCATTTTCAAGTTCTCTCCTTACTCAGGTCAGCTCGCATGCATCGGCTGCAAAAGACGGAAGTTACAAGCCTAGGACAACTCGTCCACCATTTTTCCTTAGCTCAACTTTTGAGGGACCATAACTCCGTTCCTAGAAGGTCTTGTACGATTCCAAGAACATCATTCGAATCAGCATGGGACCATCTTCAAGATAGGCAAAAAAGCAGAAAAACGATTCTTATCGTGAACACTGCCTTTAACCAAGGACGGTTGGTACCTCAGTTTTTAGCCGCACTGCGAAAATGTTCAGCAAATGTGCATATCGCAGCAGTTGAATCGGCGTCGCTCTCAATCGGACCACGAGGCCATATCATCGCGGTGATATGCATTTTTCCTCGGAAATTCGAAAATGTGTTTAACACTTGAAAAACCTCGTGTCTACTCCAAGCCACCAACTCGATTTTCTTGTTTTATTAGAAAAACGGATTCCTTCTAACTATTACTGAAATATCCATACCTAAAACAACTTTTATGGCTTGTATGCAGATATCAGGCGCCATATATCTCTTTTTTATATAGTCATCTTCATCAAAAATTCAGCTTGAAACCCCACTAAATTGATTGGCCGTGGAGCGCTCTGGTCCACTACGGGGAGTGGCCGTGGAGCGAGCGGTCTCCTTTTAAAGGCAGCAGACACTCAAAAATGGTATCGATTTCATGTCATAGATCGAGGGCTGGAATCTAATAGTATGGGAAACTAACGAAAAACCCGACGAAAACTGCATGCAAATACAGGAATAACGGCTGTTTTTGTCTTCTTCTTCTCTGCAGCCACGTCGAGGGTACTGTCATAGGTTGAGGAACTGGGCGACCAATAATGGATTCGTCCATAGGTCCATTGTGGTCAGCGTGGTTGGTCTCTCCGGACAATTAAACAAATGTGCCGTATCGTGGCCGTGGCATCCACCGTCTGGGCAAACGTCCGATTTGGTGCTGTCAATCTTGCTAACATATGCCATAAGCATAGTAGAGTGACCACAGCGCAGCGATGCCAGGGTGCATCTGGCCCTCCTTCCGAGTTGAGACTCGGATGTGCAGACCCGGAGCGGCACCACTCCCAGGATGGGATTTACCGCCGCCTTTTCCAGATGACACCGTACGAACTGTGTGTGCTCCTCGCGCAACAGACGGAGTCGTTCTTGCTGTGAATCGTGCCATCTTTGTAGATTGACTTTGCTTGGAGCATCGGCGAATGGCTTTCTGATCTTTCTTTCTCTGACGGGGTTTAGCACTCTCCAAGAGGGGTGATTTTGTTGTTTGACAATGTTTATGAAAAATTGTTGGGCCTTTAGCTGACAGTGTTCTTTTACTTTTGATAATCGTGTCTCCGCATGCAAGTGCTCGATAGGGGAACTTCTTGCACATCCGGTGGCGATTCGAAGAGCCGCATTCTGTATGCGTTGCATCTTAGTCCAAGAGGATTCCGAAACTAGATGCTGCCAAACTGGTGCGCCGTATTCTAGTGCAGGCTGGAGAATCGCTTTATACGTCGTAATAATGGTTTTCTTGCTACTGCCCCATGATGTACCGCCCAGGGCTCTGAGCACATTAAGCTTCGCTTTGACGACGGCCTGCTTCTGCTCGGTGTTCTTATGAAACTTGAGCGATGGATCGAGCGCCAGACCGAGCAGTTTGGGAAAGCGAGCAGCAGGTAATCGATCTCCGTCCCACTCGACATGCGGGTGAGCGCTGTGCTCTGAAGGATCCGTTGTGAGTACGGATACCGACGATTTGGATGCAGAGATCTTCAGCATTTTGCGGTCGAAAAAGCTTTTCAGTGTGACCAGGTACTCATTGATCTTGGAGGCGGCCACATGTATATACCGATCCCGACACATTATTGTCATATCATCGGCATAGGCGACCACCTTGATATCCTGGGGGGGGAGCGGGCATGTCTTCGAAGTACAGACTGAAGAGGGTAGACGATAAAACGCCGCCCTGCGGAACTCCAGCTGCAATAGGAATACTATTGGAGACGTGGTTCTGGAACATAACTCTGGCTCGTCTGCCCTTGATGAATGCCGATATCCAGCGTTTCTGCCACGGCGGTATTGATGATTCGAGTAAGTTGCTTGACAGTACTCCATGGTTTACTGTGTCGAATGCCTTGGTAAGATCTAAGGCAACAGCCACAGTTCTCTGTGGCTTCTGGGCATTGAACCCATCGATGGCAAAGCTTGTAATTTCCAGCAGAGCTGTAGTGGTGGAATGCAGCTTTCTGAATCCCTGCTGAATCACTTGCTTCTCATTGTGCTTCGCCAAGTCCTTTACGATCAGTTTTTCGGCTACCTTCGCGAACGTGGACAGCAAGCTAATAGGTCTGTATCCCTTGACTGAAGCCTGAGGTTTTCCCGGCTTGGGCAGCGACACAACGTTAGCTGTCTTCCAGTTCTGAGGGATGGTGCACGATCTGAACGAGGTATTGATCAAATCAGTGAGAAGCGGAAGGATTTCATTCGGTAACTTCTTCAAGACAGCAGGACATATCCCGTCTGGACCGACCGCTTTTGAATTCCGCATATCCTTTATAACTTTCTCAACTTGCGTCGTAGTGAACGCTTCGGCCGTGCTCATAAGCGGGAGGCGGCACAGCTCTCGTACAGTCACTCTATTCTGCGGACCACGCTTTGCATTGGTGATGAAAAAACTTCTCCCGAGCGCATAAGCGGCTTCTTTTCCTGATTTGAATACACCGTTTTCTAATTCGATTTTGGAGACGGTAGCAGGCAAGCTCTTACCCGAGAGCTTCCGTAATACCTTCCAAGTAGCTGCACTGTCCGTCTTGAAGTCCAACTGCCCAGCAAACTTTTCCCACTCTTCTTTCTTGTGCCTGTCTAGATCCTTTTTGATCTTATCGTCAAGTTCAGCAACGACGGGGTCCAGATGGTTGACCGCTCTCCTGGCATCTCTTGTCCTGATCTTATCGAGGATCTCCCTTGTGACATTTGGATAGAACGTCTTAACGCGGCCGACAGGAATAGCCGCTTTCATGGCTCTGCGGATCGCGTCAGATAAATGGCACTCTCTCTGGTGCACGTCGCCATTCAACGGGTAATTTGCCGACAGGCGAAGCGCAACTTCACTGAACAGGTTCCAGTCTGCTCGGCCTAAATTAAGATAAGAATGTTGACGAACACCAGAATAGGGAGCGAGAGAGTTGGAGAGATCGATATGGATAAAGACGGGGACATGGTCACTTGGCAAAGTGGTTGTGGTGGACCATGAGCAAGAGTTAGAGAGGTTGGATGAGACAAGAGAAATGTCTGGGCTGGAAGATCGGCCGTTGGTAGGGAGACGAGTGGGCCGATCATCGTTTAAGATGACCAAGTCATACTCCTCTGCCCATTCTTCGACGTCATTTCCTCTAGCGTCACAATCGAGTGACGAGCAAAAGGTGTGAGCATTAAAATCGCCCGCGAAGACAACTGAGGATGAGAGGGAGCAGTCGTAAAGCTGCTTGAGAAGTGGAATAGGATTGTAAGATGAAGGGCATGAAGTTGTAGGTGAAATATATATGTTGGAGAGAGAAAGAGGTGTTTTAAGAGGGAGATGGATTGGAAGGTACTCGAGAGTACCATCCGTGGGGGTGTTGGGTATGAGGTGGGAGGGAAGAGAAGATAAAACAAAGGTTGAAACTCCTCCGCCAAGAGCTGACCTTGGAGCATGGAAGGCAGTATAGCCCGGGATGTTAGGATGAGGACGGGTAGGGGATGGAGAGAGCTTGGTTTCTTGAACCATGATCACGTCTGGATGGTAAGTACGTGCGAAGAGAGAGAGCTCAGAAAGTTTAACACGAAGGCCATTGAGATTGATATGTACAATGGAAAGGGGGCGATACGAGGAAGAGGAATCAGAGTTGGTAGGTGAAGAGCATATAACACAGCGAAAAGAAGAGTTATGATGCTTCACAGAACTGAGACCCGAACAAGAGAAGTGCACCCACCTTTGGCATCCAAAGCATTGGACGCTGGTCCCATTCCAGTTGACATTTCTGTCGCATGTGGCACATAGGTACTTCTTCTTCTGAGCGGGTCCAGGATTCCTTTCCACGCCGGCCCTTAGCAGGAGAATCCGAAGGAGAGACGCGGCCGGCCAGCACCTCTCCCATGACAAAAACCCTCTTCGTGAAGGGGGTGACGTCGGTTTGCATAGAGGTGATCTTCTTTCCTCCACACTGCCACGGCGTGAACGTACGACATCACGGCAGCGCTGTTTTTGTTATGGGGTAAAATTGGACGAGTTATACCCGTGCGGTTGAAGTAGCTAATACTAACGATAAAACGGTTGGGATAGCGAAGCCGATAGACTCTCACAGCCCGTACTAGAACGCTCACCTCATTGGAAGCTTCGAAAACCAGCCGAAGTGACCGTATTCGTATATTGAGGAGCGGGGTTGAAAGCTCTTAGGCGTGGCTGACGAAAATTTTCGACTCGAGTTCAGTAGTTTTCACTCGTTTTTGACGCTTCCAACAGCGCGAGCCTTCTACTCGGGGCCATACGACCCAAGTAGCGTGGTTATCTCAACAATTTTTTAGAGCATGTCTGCTGCCTTTGAGTGTTAAAAACGGAGGTGTCAATCGTTCTCGGATGACTATCTCATCTCACCTCACTCCACGAACTGCCGATCTGCTCATCAAAACCATCGACTCACTCGGATGCGCATAATCGCCGCGATCGATCGATCAATGCCGCCTTTTTATCTTGTGTAAACCAGCTGGGGAATGCTGTGTGTGTCTGTGGTGTAATGGTAACACTCTCGCCCGGTAAGCGACGCGATGCAGGTTAGAGTCCTGCCTGACCCTTAAAGGCACAGTCCAATCTTAGAATCGCTTTCGAGTTTCACTGCTTGCCTTGGAGAAAATTTTGTGCTGATCACAATGGTCTCTCCAGAATTTCTGATAACCCACTGTGAACGGAGTTTTGGCCCCTCAAAAGTTTTGAATTGGAACTACGATAATTTCGTGGACGAGTTGTCTCGGGCCTGTTTTTCCTTGTCATTCGCAATCGTCGCACTGGAGCAGACTGCATTATAAAGATATACAGATAACAAATGGAAGAATACATATTTCGATCCAAATCCATGGCTTGTCTCGTCCCTGCTGAGCTCGGAAGCTTTGAAGTGGGCGGAGCGAATGGGTGCTGACTTGGGGGGGGGGCGGATGGAATGGGTGCTCGATTTTTCTCGCTTATTCTGAAGAGTTGACAATCCGCGTTTGGCAGGGTTGCTACACACAGCGGCAGGAGCATAATATCAAGTTTTATCCACGAGCTTGGGCTGTGCCTTCAAGTTTTTGTGTTCAACTTAGCTACCTTGTGATATCTTGTGATCATACACATTGCCATCAAAAGGCATAAAATATTCAAACCATTGAAATTCTATGTCTTCCTTGTTGAAAGCTTTTCCAGGTACATAATGCTTTTCTCTGGCTCTTATTACGATTCCGAGCTTAGCCTGTTCTCAAGAGTGTACTCCGAAACACGCAACAACTTTGACCGTGAACATCGTCTTCAAGAAGAATGGAAATAAAGCAACACTCGATCGCACTCACCATTGAAACGTTCTTAATGGCATTCATTGCCGTGTTCGATGTTTCAGTTTCCTTAAATATCTTCATTGGAGAATTGTGCCAATCGAATATGAGAAATTGTAGAAAGCCCTAATCACGACAAACTTGGTCCTCCATCTTTTCACGGAAAGCAGTTGTGATACCTTATAGAAGCCTGTGGGCGTCTTTTGGGCGGAATCCCCTTGGCAAAAAAGGCTTGAAGGCTGTTAAAGTATTCAGGTCCACCCCCTCCCCGCCCGGGGGATTAGTTGGTTGCGTTGGAACTCGTCAGCGTCACGATCTTCTCGCCCCGCAAATTTCGCATCAACCCTTGCATCCCTTCCCTTCAAGATGAGGAGGTTGATGGACCCAAGAAGTGTGTCTTCCACACGAAGTTAAGTCATGGACATCGAGTCGACTGGATCACTGCCGCGCTCTGACCTGAGATAATCAGCAGTGGCTTTTGATTCAGCGAAACGATGAACTTTTTGGCGTTTTACCTAGCGGAAATTTCGGAATGCTTTGCTTTTAACAGGAATTTCACAATTTTCTTTGTCTCTTTCAATGAAAAATCACGGTTGGCGGTTGTAGGCCAAAGCGCGGCAGTGATTCAGCAACATCGCTGTAAATGACAACAACTGGCGTCCAAGATGGGAGACACTGAAACAAGCCTCTAAGCCGTGCACGCCTTTTAGTGTGTTTTGCCCTGGCCTTTTGACGCTACTCTACTTCTTTTCATAGCTATCACAGTCGTTTTCCGTGGAAACTCCCGATCGATGTCTGTCGTGAAGCGCCTTTAAAGGTACAGTACACCCAGTGAATTATTTCTTATACTCTATTGCTGCCTTGAACAGAACCAAAAGCTGATTACAATGGCATCTCTAGAACCATTGGAATTCCTCTACAAGCGGAGTTATGACTTTATGAATATTGCCCAATTTTGAAAGGTGAAGCTTAGGAGGGCAAGATTTCTCAGACCCTCAACTCTTTCCATTCTCGGGCGCTGTACGGGATCGAGCCAGATTAAAGAGGGATGCCTATGAGAAAATGAAAACTAAAGACTATTGAAATTCGTCCATCCATCTATATAACCGCTATTGAATTCGAAAATCGAGGAAAGAGATGTGGCCCGTGGTAGTGTTTCTAAGAGTCGGGCCTGTGGTTGTCGCCTGTGCCTCGTTTATCTGGAGGAGTAACAAAAAATTCTCAAAACTCGTGTCTGAGTGTGTCCAGTGCCTGTAATGAGTGCTTGACTTACGGCGGTTGGTATTGACTCATCTCCGCCTGTTCGTCCAGACGGTCTTTTCCTGAATAGGAGCGAATATATGTAGGTACATGTGAGAAAGCATGATTTGGAATTCTGTACGATTCGAAGAGAGCACACCTGAGCAGCATTTCGAAAACTGTCTTTATTGCTGGTCGTTGAGCTGGATCAGCCTGCCAGCACGACTTCATCACCTCCTGTACTTTTGTTGGAGTGGCAGGATCGATCCCTGGACGAAAGTTCGGGTCGTTTATCTGTAATTAAATATAGAGTTCAAAATTTAGTTTTATCACAGTGCAGTGCATAAGTGAAAGGTCTATATGTGCTGTTGAATTTTACAGTCTCCTTTCCCCAGTGTCCCTTCCGCCGATATAGAGCAGTTTCTAACGTCGCCACAAATCATTCAAGGCGATGAAATGATTTGATTCTTACCTTAGTAATCGACTATTGACCGCATCAGACACCTAATCAGATTGCTTGAAAGTCGACACTATGTAAAACAAAATTGAAAATTTGCCTCCAAAACGACTGCAAACGTACTGTCCTTATAGGAGTGAAATTCCACCCCGCAGTTGCGGACAGAAGTTGTTGCAGTACGCAGCATGATAACTACATTACATTACACTTTGTACCAGCACGAGTATAATGCTGAAATAGCGGTTGTTCGCAACTGCGGGATTTTTTTCCGACGAGGACAGTACACTTGGTCTGCTTGTTAAGGTTAGTTTAGCAAATGCACAATTGTAATCTTTGGCCGTGCGGCGTTCGCGGAACTACCGGCCAGTAAGGTTTCCAGCGCTCACGGCGATCTGCTTCCGCAGCCCCACTCATCCACTAGACCGAAGTCCACAAGGAGATCAAATATGAGCACGTGACATTTCTAGTAAACTGGATGTCTATCCGAGAATCGCCCCAAAATGACTTCCAACGAGAGGAAAAAATTTGGGGAGTTTTCGTCAGAACAGTACTTTCCTAACTGGACTCACCTTAGCTCTAATTTCTTTATTGTCAATATCCTTGAACGGTATTTCCGCATCATTGAATATTTCCCACACGAGAATACCATACGAGTAGATGTCGCTAGCAAGTGTGTATACCCTCGTCAGGATCACTTCTGGTGCCTGCCTTGAATGGCATGACTATCAGTCTTTAAAGACTAAGTTTCTATGGAACTACGCAGTCTGAGAGAGTCGGAAGTGTGCCACTGCATCACTAACATTCAGATAATTTGCAGTAATACTCTGCCGACAATACAGGAAATGATTCTTCCTCACCATCGAATAGCTAACTTCTCTTCTGCAGGTATTGTGTACGAGTCTCCCTGCTTTGATAATCCGAAGTCTGAGATTTTCACTATGTTTAGCTTTTCATCGATTAGGCAGTTCCGACATGCTACATCCCTTAATACACAATCTTAGACTCTCATAAAAACTTTTGCCGCTCGCTGTCAAATTTGTTAAGGGCAGTGTCCACGATAAAAACCATGTCTGATTTTTTGGTGGAGATCGGCAGCTGCGGGCCTAGCGCAACCCTAAGGTTGAAAAAAAAAACTAAGGAAAATGAGCTCGGAACAGTCCCCTACGGCCCCAAAGTTGGACACCCGTCAGTTCGTCACACCCCAGATGCGCTTTCCACGCCCACCGACGTGAACAAATGAATGATAGAGATTGAGAGATGAGCGATGGTTTCCAATCAACAGCCCTGTTCTTCCCTTTATTCTCAATTTCTCTCTTTACTCAGGCCTGCTCGCATACATCGGCTGCAAGAGACGGAAGTTATAAGCCTCGGACAACCCGTCCACCACGCTTCCCTAGATAAATTTTTGAGGGACCATAACTCCGTTATTAGAAGGTCTTGTACGATTCCAAAAACATCATTGGAATCAGCATGGGACCGTCTTCAAGATAGGCGGAAAAGCAGGAAAACGATTCTTTTCGTGAACACTGCCTTTAAACATCATGCCCTAATGACTGACAAGTATGTTTTTGATGACGGCTACGGTCATCATACATAATAATGAACGGCTGAGTTGTTGACTGGTGAACGATGACCGCAAAATGTGCGGCAACCAAATGGGAATACGCCAAGCGCTGAGAGAGTTCTGCGGGAACCCGATTGTGAGAGCGGCTAGTGCCGGGGCAAGCATGTGGGACCCAATTGTGTGTGCGTTGAGCGCCAAAATAAATGTGCGGGACCCAGCTGTGGGTGCGCCAAGCACCGGGAAAGGTGTGCGGGACTCAATTGGAAAGGCGCCAAGCGCCGGAGATATTCTGTATGAACCAACTTGGGATGCGCCAGGCGCCAAGAAAAATGTGCGGGAACCAATTGTGAGTGCGCCAAGCGCCGGGGAACGTTAGTGGGACCCAACTGTGTGTGCTCTGAGCGCCAAAACAAATGTGCGGGACCCAACTGTGAGTGCGCCAAGCGCCGGGGATGGTGTGTGGGACCCAACCGGAAGTGCATCAAGCGCCGTGGAAAGTGTGGGATCCAACTGGGGGTGCGCCAGTTGCCGGGAAAGTGTGTGGGACCCAATTATAAAGGTACCAAGCACCGTGGAAAGTGTGTGGAACCAAACCACTGTGGAAAGTGTGTGGAACCAAACTTGTCAGGTCATATTCGCTCAACTGTATGTTTGAATGATTCCCGATCTGCTATTTCCTTCAGTAGCTGCTGTCTTAGAGATGGGAATTTGGCATATGCCTAATCTTGCAACATTTAGGTGGCTGACCTGTGCATGCACTGTTTACTATGCAGGTACATTAAACCAAATGCAACATTGGCGGCGTAGAAAGTCTTCATAAGATGATGGATCTAGAACACGATTTGCTTCATTAGCATTCAAAGGTGTGGAACGGCTGGAAATCGGAACATACTTTCTAATATTTCTGCAAAACCTTATCGTGCAAATGCATGCCCAATCGAGTTCTTAGAGGCTTCGTTTCTCGTAAATTCTAGACTTATTTCTCAGACTTACTGTTTCAGAATCAAGGCGAAGGCAACTGGTGGAAATGTTTCTTACAATCCCAGGCTCGCCTAACTATCGAAGTTATTTACCTACATACTTTCCTGATCTGAACTGAGGCAGGATAAGGTAGCGATCCTTTCATTACTGGGTGAGCTGGCACACTATGAGGGAGTACACCACGAAAGTTGTGCCATCACGACTTATTCAGTTAACGCGCCCTGTACCTGTTGTAGGAGCAGTAATGTGTATCTATGTATAGTTAGTGTGAGGTATTGTCTTTGTTGTGATGTCTTTTGTATGTTTACACAAGGTGCTGAGTTGATCGCAAAACGCTTGGTTCCGGGCGAGATTGAACCAGCATATTTCCTTTCCGGGGGAACGCCCTATCGCACTGCACCACCGAAGCCCCAGCGCCGTTCTCAATGCACTTACTGCAAAAAACATCCAAAATCGAGTATGACTTAGCTAGGGCATCGTCTTGACAGGTCTACGACTGTTATATAGTCTATGACGGTATTCCTGTTTCATCCCGTTATGCGGGTGAAAGTATGAGTGCTTCGGTGAAGATTTACCGAGCAGTTGAGTGAGAGCGGCGCTGGGGCTTCGGTGGTGCAGTGCGATAAGGCGCTCCCCCAGAAAGTGAATATGCTGGTTCAATCCCGCCCGGAGCCAAGGGTTTTGCGATCAACTCAGCACCTTGTGTAAACATGCCATAACGTGCACTGCGACGTTAAACCGCAGTTACGGCAAAAAACACCCAAAAATCGTGTAATTCTTTTGTATAGTTTAAATACGTTGCCATTGCACGTAATGTACTATGACTCATCGCCGTTGCATTTGGCTGCGGCGGCTGTGTGTATGACTGCGACGTAGCATTGCATGTTAACGTGTATTACAATACCCGTGTTATGTACGATGCGGGCTATAAGGGCGCCTGACAGTATTTAATGTGTGCAACTCTTCGGTAGGAAATAAAGCTCCTTTGTCACTCGTCTACAAGCAGCAGTTCTACAACAACTGGCGATCAGGACTACGGACGTGAACGCGGCTGCCCCAACGACTCGACTCAGTCCCTGTTTTCTGAACTAAGCCCGGTCGAGCGGCTGATCAATTGTTGGATTCAGCCCGGGCTCTGCCTCAAGCCCGGTCAAATGGCTGATCGATCCACCACCGGTCATCCGCGGCTCACCCTCGTTCCCGGTCGAAACTGTCGACGATCTATTCATTCCCGGCTTTCTTTTGAGTCCGGTTGAGATTGTCTCGGCTTGTTTTAAGTCTGGTTGCACAAGGATCATCCGGTTGATTAGCCCCGGCTCTGTTTTGGGCCCGGTCGGACTGCTGATCAAGTATAGCTCACAAAGGCCCGGCTCGCAAATTTTGAGCTGTCTGAGCACTAGTACTTTACGACTGATCAGTCAACGCAACGAGTGAGCATTTCTGAACCAACCGAAACGAAGATGGACGCTGCAACACTTTGAAAGATTCTGGATGCTCAAGCCAAAGCCCAACTAACGATGTTCAGCAAACGCGTGAAGGGAATGGTCACCAGCACAGGAACAGCCGGCTCGACTATTCCAGCAAGCGAGTTCGTTACTAACCCGCTGTTTACCAGGCTACTAAAATTTGTCTACGATCCAGACAATGGATGCACCGTCGACGTATGGTATAACCGGTACGAAGACGTCATATCGAAGGATGGTGCCACCCTCGAAGACGCAGCATGGGCTCGACTGATTGTTTCGAAGCTGGATGCCGTGACGTACGCGCGCTTTACGAGTCACATTCTTCCAAAGAAAGCCTCCGACGTGTCACTAGCGGATACTGTGAAGACCTCGAAAGAGCTGTTTGGACCCAACACCTAGATCTTCGCTCGACGCTACGCATACCTGAAAACGCAACGTGCTGACGAGACTTTGCGTGACTACACGGAACTTGTCAATCGACGACATGAATTGGCAAAATTCAGCGACGTAACACTCGAAAAGATGAGGTGCCTTGTTTGGATTTGTTGACTTGCCTCTCCAGCTGATGCCGAAATCCGTACTCGTGCTCTACGAAAGATGGAAGACAATCTCCAAACGACGTTGAGGGAACTCACCTCGGAAATTCAACGTTTCATCGACGTCCGGCAAGATGCTGCCCTTCTTGAACGGTCTACCCCACGATCAAGTGTCATTGAGGTCAAATCAAAAACGAGCCGAGCCGAAAACGAGATTCCTTCTTCGAAGGCTCGAGATCGAGAACTACCTTCTCCATGCTTCCGATGAGCGGGAAAGCCCTGGTTGAGAGACTGCACGTTTATCAATGAGACGTGCCACGACTGCAAAACCGGGGCCACAAAAGAGGTCTCTGCTAGAAGTTTGAGAAGAAGAGCACGCAGCACAGAAGAAAACACGGGCGAGCAAACAACGTCGTTATCGCTTCTACATCATCCGATTCCGCTCCTGTTAGCCGCATCCACCGTTCAGATCAATGGAACGATGGTCCGGATGTGTTTTGACACCGGAGCAGGTGTCACACTGTTCAGCCAATCCGATTGGACCGCGATTGGCCGACCGAAGTTGCGGCTTTCGCTCATCACTTTGCAATCCGCTAACCACAAAAAGCTCAATGTTCGTAGACAAAGTGACTGTGACTTCGTCATCGATTGTCACAGTGGACGAGGTACATGCTACGTCGCCGATACTTCGTCATTGTTGGGCCTTGACTGGATAGCTCAACTCGAGCCGCTGTTTTGCCTGCTGACAGAAGGCTCTGTCTTCAACGTGTCTTCATCCACACTGCATTCTTCCCTAACGGCACGGCTGAAGAGCCAGTTCACTGCAGTGTCTGCACCATGATTGGAACGGTGCATAAAATCAAGACAAAAACTCGTGATGAAACCCGACGCCAAGCCTGTCTTTCGAAAGGCTCGCCCAGTCCCGCATGCTATGCTGCGCTTCCGCGGATCTCACAAGAAATCGACCGCTTGGTGGCTGCCGACGTGCTCTCGCCCGTGGATCACTTAGTGTAGGCAGCACCTATCGTCACCGTTCAGAAGAAAGATGGTTTAGTCCGACTCTACGCAGACGACTCAACAGGATGGAACGACGCACTTGAGCAGCACCAGCACCCTCTTCCACCACCAGACGACATCTTTAAAAAGCTTAATGAAGGTCGATACTTCTCGCAACTCGATCTTGCTGAAGCATATCTTCAATTGGAAATGGAAGACGAGTCAAAGCCCTTGTTGACGATGATACGCACCGAGGACTGTATCGTTTCAATCGACCACCCTTCGAATTGAAGCCCGCTCTTGGCATCTTCCAGCAAGACATTGACGCTCTCATCGCTGGTTTAGAAGGAACTGCCGCCTACCTTGACGATATATTGGTCACTGGAAGGACCATCGAAGAACACAATTCTCGTCTTGAGGCTGTGCTCCAAAGGATCCAAGACTATGGATTGCGTGTTCCACTGGAGAAGTGCTTCTTTCTGCAAACGGAAATCACTTACTTGGGCTTCATCATCAGTACGCAAGGACGTCTCCTGAATTCCGCCAAGATCCAAGCAATTCACGAGATGCCGCTTCGAAAAAACGTCAGCCAACTACGCGCTTTCCTTGAACTCGTCAACTTCTATGGTACCTTCGCCAAAAACCTGCACAACCTTCGTGCTCCGCTAGATCCCCTTACTAACAAGGGAAGTATACAAAGCGTAGGTCTGATCTGCCAAGACGACTAGTACCGTTAGTATCTCTTGTGGTTCAATAGTAAAACTGCGCAGCATCCCGCCGCGAGCCGCAGGTTCGAAGAAGTTACAAGCTTAAAAAGCTCATTTTTCGTGCTTTTTGTACCTTCCAAAAACCGCATTATTCTTCGGAAAGTCCGGAAACGGACCTCATAAATGTGTTCAGCACCCAAAACTACCCCCCTGAGCAAATTTTGGGTGAACCCACATTCTCCGTACTTTGTCCAGACTGACAGCGTTTTGGACTTGTACGGATTTTCGGTTGGGCGTTTATTTCTACCAATTGAGGGCTCTGGAAGCGTTTTATAAAAATGTTCCAGATTTGATCTAAAATTCTTCTAGGGGGGTTTTGGGGCGCTGATCACGATTCTGTGATTTATTAGTCGATTTTCAAAAGTTTTCGGCTCATTTCGTTTGAAGCTTTCCAACCGGGGAAAATTTCGAGGGAAAAACGCTACTTTCGAGATTTCTGGTCTTCTACGACAGATATGTCTCAAAATCATTCTCTGAGGGTTATTTGGAGTGCTAAACACGAATCTGGAGTTCGTTTATCGATCTATTGTAGATTACGGTATATTACGGTGGGTATACGGTAGTTTGGTCAAAATCTCAGATTTTACTCAATATTCGTATACGGGGGTTATTCGGGGTGGAGAATACGAATTTAACGTCCGTTTGTCGAATATCAAAATACTAAGGTGGGTTTTGATCCCTAAATGACATGTTACACACCGTAACCTACAGTAAACCTCAAAATTTCGACAAATGGACTCCAGATTCGTGTTCACCACCCTAGATTACCCCTACATACGAATTTCGAGCTAAGTCCGAGAAAATGTCTTGAAACTTCAAAAAAAAATGCCTGATGGGTACCTGAGTGATCACGGTTCTGCCGAATCAAGGGAACTTTAAAGTCAGAAATTCTGTTGAAGCATTCCGATCCGTGCCTGCCAATCATTGTCGCAGCCGACGCTTCCAACGACGGGATCGGTGCAACGCTGTCACACCACTTTCTTGATGGATCACAGAAAGTTTTATATCATGCAAACCGTTGCTTGACTTCCGCGCAGAAGAACTACAGTCAGATTGAGAAGAAAGCGCTCGTTCTCATCTTTGCCGTGCAGAAGTTCTACCGCTTCATACATGGACGTCATTTAACGTTGAAGACCGATCACAAACCACTCCTTTAGCGATGCGCTTTCGCGTCTCATAGAATCTCATTGGAGCCGGAAGACTACGTCATCGCCGCCGTCGATGACGATATCACAGTTGCAGTCAACTTCCAGTTTCGGCCGAAATCATCCGAACCGCAGCGTTAGCGGATATCTTGCTCAAACGAGTGATCGACTACACAAAGCGGCCGCTGGCCGAAGGTCAATCGCGACTCTCCTCTATGGCACCACTACAACCGCAGAGACACGCTCACGACTGTCAATGGTGTTGTTTAATATCGGCTTCCCGCATAGTGATTCCCAAATCACTGCAACGCCGTATACTCACAAATATCCACAAGGCTCATCCAGGACAAACAAGGATGAAGGTGTTGGTGCGCAGTTATGTCTACTGGCCGACGCCGAAAGGCGATATTAAAGGAATAGTCAAAAGTTGCAGTAAGTGTGCAGCAGCCTCCAAGAATCCTGTCAAGGCAGAACTGCAGTCCTGGCCGAAACCCAGCTCTCCATGGACACGCGTACATGCAGACTTTGCTGGACCTCTGGATGGTCAATTCAATCTGCTTATCGTCGACGCCTACTCCAAGTGGCCAGAAATCATCCAGATGACAACAATATCGTCGTCTGCAACTATCTCCGAAATGAAGGGAATCTTTTCACAGTTTGGAAACCCGGAGACTCGTTACGGACAACGGCACGCAGTTCACATCTTCTCAGTTCTCGTCGTTCTGCTGTTCTCGAGGAATCACCCACATTCGCACACCACCGTTCCATTCGCAGAGCAATGAACAAGCCGAACGTTTTGTGGACACCTTCAAGCGAGGACTCGCAAAGTTGAAGGAGGTGGAACCAACAGCAGACGCACTTCATACCTTCCTGACGGCTTACCGGTCGACTCCTTGCCCATCTGGACCGACCAATCAGTCTCCCGCCGAGAACTTCTTAGGACATCGGATGCGAACCGAACTGGATCCGCTGTCTCCGACCATCACAGCTCCTGGATCACGTGACGTCAAAACGGACCAACAATTCAATCGCCGACATGGTGCTTGGGCTCGCCACTTCGATGTCGACGACGCTGTTTACGCCAAGGATTACCGCAGTACGAAGGCTTTATGGAACCCTGGCATCATGATGCGTAAATTAGGAAACTCCACCTACTATATCGTCCGCTGCGGAGGCCTACACATCAACCAGTTACGGCCGAGAGATACGACAAAATCAAGACCACTCCTGGACGTATTCGACTTGACGATGATCAACAATCGACTACACTGCCAGCGACGCCGCTTTCTCATCAGCAGCTTAGAGGATCTACTCGACACCGTCAGCCGCCGTAGCGCATGGTCGTGGATCCGTAAGGGAAGACATACAAAAGATACCGTATTGGGGAAGGTGTTGTAGGAACAATAATGCATATCTATGCATAGTTATTGTGATGTAATTGTCTTTGTTGTAACGCCTTTTGTATGGTTTAAATACGTTGCCACTGCACGTAATGTACTATAACTCGTCGCCGTTCCACTTTGACTGCGGCGGCTGTTTGTATGACTGTGACGTAGCATTGTACCATGTATTAACGCGTATTACGAAACCCGTGTAAGCGAGTGAGGGAGCTCCTGGTGTCTCAAGCTTGGAACAGTGTCAGGATAATGAGTATTAGAAAGACAGCTTTAGGTTTCGATTTGGCTTCTGAGACACATGGAGAGAGTGCATAAGTTTATTACAGTTGACCGCATTGTTAAAAGGACATGGTGCGGTTGCGGACTAGCACTAAATTACGGTAGAATCTGGCGCTTTGCCAGATTTCGTCATCGATCGGCGCCAACCGTCGTTTCTCTGCTCACGAGAATATCAGCTGTGGCGCCGATCGATGACAAAATCTGGCTAAGTGCCAGATTCTACCGTAGTTTTAGTGCGAGTCCGCAACCGCACCATGTCCTTTTGACATTGCGGTCAACTGTACGTCTATTTGAAAGCTGCGAGGCGCGGTAACAAGGGTGGATTCAGGTGTATGTTCCGGTCATGATGGTTGTTTTTGTGCTCACGTCGCGATTTTTCCGTAGGTAATGATCGAGACCTCCACCGTTGATCAGTTCCATCACTATCATTACCCGATCTGCACTCTCGTTGACGACGCCGAAAAATTCGACGACATGCCTATAATTCTCAGTTTAATGTCAGATAAGCCACTGATTGGAGTGGTTTCTGCCACAGAAGAGTCGATTTCACGGCTTTGAATGAGTGCAAAATGAAATAGGTTCCGAGCAATTGAGTGCACTGAAGCACAAAATGAAGTCTCGTAACAGTATTTATAGTACATACACCGACTGGGTTCCTGTTTCAGATATGAACTATCGCAGTAAAAGACGGATTCGAGGGTTAAAGTGTACGAAACCCTTGGATGAAGGCTTTAGATAAGCGGTGTGCGTTGTCGCGATTTCACGATTCATAGTGTGTACTACCAATGGATTAGGATTTCGACTTTTTTCGAATTCATGTGAGCTGCATAATAATTATTAAACGTTTATCGTCAGTGTCATTTAATTAGAAAGCCGCGATTTTGTGATACCTTGATACCTTGATGATCCATCTTCACTGCGCGTCGCCGCCGTGTGGACCACATCTCAACCAGCTCGACCGATCCCGAGCAAGGGACATCCAGTGATGGTGATTTTCAGGAAGCCCTCGCTCGGTGCAGAACGTCTTGACTCTGCCTGAAAATACAGAGTTCCACCTTGAGGGAGGACGGCCTAGAGGCCGGTGGCAATCACGTGGTAACCAGACTGTTGTACGGAGGCTCCATCGGTCATCCATGCGGCGCAACACGTGTCCTGCCCATCGGTGTTTAGACTGGGCCATGAACAGAAGAGGGTTCATTAACTGCGACTGCTTTCGAAGATCAGCACTGCGTAGGCCACCAGCTCGCTGGGCACGACGATTAGTCTTCAGTAGTCTGCGTTCCAAGGCCCTGTGAGCTGTCCTTATGGCCTGTGTGGTCGCCTTCGTTTCCGCCCATGTCTCGGTTCCATAGCACAACGCAGGTAGCACCGTGGTGTCGAACAAACGTGCTCGTGTCTTCACATCCCGCAATTTGTCTGTCACTTCCACTATCGATCCAAGTGCAGACCAGGCCGCTCGTCGTCTCCGTCCGATCTCCGTAGACAAGTCGTTTTGCATGTTCACCTCTCTTCCGAGATAGACGTAGCTGTTCGTAGTGGGTAGGGAGTGCCAGAGAGACGCATGGGGCTGTCGTCACACCACTGGTTGCGCATCACTTGGGTTTTCCTCAGGTTCATTGTAAGGCCGATCGCTTTTCCTGCAGCGTCCAGTTCGTTGAGCATTCTTTCGACTTCTGTGGAAGACGAACCCAGCAGCACAATGTCGTCAGCGAAGCGCAAGTTGGATAGTCTGCACCCGTCTATGAGGATACCTTTGCCGTCCCAGTCGATGTGGCGCATCACGTCTTGTAACGCGGTCGTGAACAGCTTCGGCGAGATGGTATCTCCCTGTCTGACACCCTTTCCAATCGACACCTTCAGTTTCCTCTCGAATAGTTGAATAATGGTGTTGCTTCCGTTGTTGCACTCTTCCAATATTCTGATGTACTGGGCGTCAACACCAGCGTGGATGAGAGCGTTAAGAACAGCCGGGACTTCAACCGAATCGAATGCCTTGGTATAGTCCACGAAGACGAGCGCTAGAGGTAGATGGTACTCCCTTGTCCGTTCAATGACTTGCGATAGCGCCCGAATGTGATCAAGACAGCAGTAACCCTTACGGAAGCCTGCCTGTTCTCTGGGCTGGAAGTCGTCCAGAGCCTTCTCTATCCTGTTCAGCAGAATCTTCGTAAAGACCTTGTACGGCACTGAGAGTAGAGCGATTGGCCTGTAGTTGTTGATGTCATCCCGATCACCCTTTTTGAATAGGAGTATCGTTCTTGACGATTTCCACTGCGCGGGACCAATCCTTGCGCGAGGTATCTGGAGAATCGTTCCGGAAGAACTTTCCATAAAGGTGACCCACCCGCTCTGAGGGACTCGGTTGTAATGCCATCTGGTCCAGTAGCTGTGTTTTCCTTCATCCCTTTGACAGCAAAAGCAACTTTACTCTCAAAGATTGGAGGCGGGTCATCTGCTATTGCAGGTAGTGGGCTACGCGGCACGGACAGTGTTGAGTTGAAGAGAGTGCTGTAGAAATCCACCACAATTTTTTCCATACCAGCGCGGGACGTGCAAATGCAACCCGAGGAATCCCGAAGTGCTGACACTTGTTCTCTGCGATCTGACAGCTCTCTCCGACAAAACCTGATGCTTTTCTTCTGGTTCACGGTGTCCAACAACTTCCGCGCTCTATATTGCTTCAAATCGCTCAATACCTCAGCTCTGCAAGTTTTGCTGATCGTAACACGTTCCAAGTGACTGGCGTTCGGATCGAGATGTACCAGGCGGCGTTTTCCAGCAAAAGTTTAGTCTCCTTGCGCAGCCTCTCAATTGGTTTCACTGCTCCAACCAATGAATTTTTTTCGGCGTCCTTTATCTTGCGACACAGGTCCTCGGAATCGTCTGTGGGATCATCAAAAACATTCCATTGCGTATCGGCTACACTGCGCTGCATCACTTCTGAATCCACGGTTCGGACTTTGCTGCAAAATCTCTGACTAAGATGTTTCCTCGTAAAGTTGTTGTGAAGTCGAAGCTTTGCACGAAGCATTCTGTGGTCAGAGCCTGTCACGAATGATGGAACAGTGTCGACGTCTAGGAGGGCCCATCGCCGATTAACGAGAATATGGTCAATCTCATTGGTCGTCGTTCCGTTCGGTGACTTCCAGGTCCATCTTCGACTTTCGGGCTTCTTGTAAAACGAATTACCGTGGAATATACGTGCGCTACACAAAAAGTCTGCTAGGCGAGAACCGTTATAATTTCTGATGTTGCCTCCATACGATCCGATTCTTCCTTCTCCATCTACGGCTCTTGCGAGGACAGCATTGAAGTCGCCCAGACAAATCTTGTAAAAGCCTCTTTCTTTAGCTACTACATCCTCGAGTTGTCCGTAGAACTCATCGAGCTCATCATCCGCAGCAGCTGATGTGTGTGATATGCGTTGATGATAGAGATTGCTGGGTGTCCTTTGGGCTTGAGTCGTAAAACGGCCAGGCGCGGGGAGTAGATGAAGTGCGAATCCATAGTGTGTGCCATGGTGCTGTTGAGTAAGAAGCCAACACCGCCAACATTCCATCCCTCCACTTTTTTTCCGAGAATCAACAATCTTCCATCTTTCAATTTCTGCACGGAATCTTTGTTCGTCTTTGTCTCCTGTACTGCTAAAACATCGTAAAGTATTCGATCCGCAGCTCTCAGAAAGACGTCCTGATCCGTTTCAGTTGAAAGAGTTCGGGCATTGAAAGAGCAAATTCGTACACAGTCGTGATGCCTGTGTTTGTCCGGTCCAGTTTGTCCGTTTCCATAGAACGTCCTGCGTACTCCGAGATTTGATCGCCCCTCACCGGTTGCCATACCTTCCGACGTCGTAGACGGCTGGGCGCGGTGTGCGGAGAACTGGGGCAGCTGATTGGATGTCGATGCGCAAAGGCATTCGTCTCCTAGATCTCATCCTTAGCCGGGCAAGGGCGTGGGATGAGCCCCATGAACGCTTCAGCGCTGGCTTGACGCTGACATTCTAGGGGGGAGACAGTTTGGATCTGTTCGTCGTTCACACCAAGGCTTGCCAGGCAACCCTACAGGGTCTGTGAACGCTTCCACCGTACACCAACGAGGAGGTAGATCTCTGTACAGATTTTGTGATTAGACGCGAAATCCCCCCAAATGAAAACCACCGCCTTTTTGCTTTGAGCAGCGTGGCGACTTCCTCGGGACTATTCATACTCCTATATGCCACCGCATTATGCGGTTGACGCGCGGGCGTGGCGTTGAAGTATGAATACTTACTGCGCGCGTGGCGCGCTTGCGGAGGCTATGAATACTCCAGCGGCGGCGAAATACCGGAGCGGAATAAATTGGACCTCAACTCTTCCAAACAAGCAAATTCTGAGCACGCGTTCACCATCATGGTAGCAGAGGTAGCACTGGATTCAATTATTATGGGACGGAATGAAATTGATGTCGTGTTGATAATGAAAATTATGAAAAAGTCGTCACGGTCGTCGCCTGATGGAGTTTTGAAAAAAAAAGGCTTCTGAACAGTAAGGCGTCCTTTATACTTCCACCGCCAAGGGGCGCGGCGAAGTGCGATTCTATGATATTGATCACGCTCAATAGCGGATACCACTTTTGCACCGCAGTCTGCTAAGCATTATTTTGCAAATCAGGTTCTGCTTAGGTTCACATTCTATAGTGGAAAAATGGCTGGGAAAAATTTCATTTCATCAGCCACTGTAGGGTGCTCACAGGAATATCATTACTTATTTGGAATGCCTTTGGTTCTGTATTTCTTTAGGTCTCACTAGCCTCACTAATCTCCCGCTATACAACTGCATTACTTGATATATCGCAATTACTTTATACACGGAACAAAGTAAACTGGACAACAGAATACAATGCAAGTTGCACTTTCACTCTAACAAAAACGAAATCGCTGACAGATTTAGATGAGCAGAAGCAAATGTTATACACAAAGCTGACCACTCGAAGACTCTGGAAAACATCAGTAACATTGCTCATGAATACATTTACAGGCGGTATGCAAAAACAGACAGACCTCAATTAAAAGCAGGCTTCACGAGAAAAAACCCTCCAAGTTTTCGCAACAACAAAATTGTCGAGAAAAAAGGCTAAATACGAACACAAAATAGCCCTATAGCGCTCCAAAACTTGGTGTTACGCCCACCCCGCTCACTTCCACGGTGGCTGTTGAGGAAGTGGGCGTGGCGGGCATACCACAGTCAAGTTTTACGGCTGCCTGGTGCTATTCACTGCTAGTTTTGGCAGTTTTTTTCGCTATATGCATTGAGCCTTCGGTCCTATTCTTAAAAGGGTGGGGGTAAGGAACCTAGGATTTTAGACAAGAATAAATTGAATGAAGGATCGATAACTTTCTCTATCGGGGAAACTCTGAAGGCTTGCTAACAATAAGACAACATTGAGTGATAGCGATATGAAGCATAAGGCATCAGAACTTATCTTCATTTTTATGAGAAAATCGGTACTTCTTCGGATTAGACGTAGACGACCCGCTGTGATAAAATCGGTACCACATGCAGCTACAGGGTGATGTTGTCAAGTTTTCGCTTCAGAAGATGCGGAAACTGAAGCCCCTTTCATTGCTGGTCGCTTCGACTAGTCGCGGCACTGCCAACAGTTACAAAACCTATCGCGTCAACAGATCTTGCGCTGAGTCGCGACGGGTCGAGCAGTTTGCATTTTCAGTCGCGATCGCCGAGCGGCTGGGGTATTTCATACCTGGTCGAAGCGACCTGATTGGTTTTATTAGGTCGCTTCGACTAGTACTGTCGCTTTCACGATGGAAGCCATTCGTCTAGTAGAAGCGACTAGACCGCAATCTTTCGTCAAGATCTAGGGTATACGGCGCCAAATTGCAGACTCCGCACTCAATCTCGCGGCGTTGTCCGCAAATGTCCGTCCTATTTCACGCGGAACTGCGTCCCCACGGGCGATCCGAAGTCGCAGACGATTTGAAATCGCTGGACGAAGCGATTTCAAATAGCTTCTTCCAGCGATTTCAGATCGCGGCAGTATTGTTGGTTGCTTCGCAGTGAAATCGAAGCGACCAGCTATGAATGGGGCTTTAGATCAACATGTGAAACGTCCGCAAAGAGCATGTACACAAAAGACTTCGAAAATTTAAAATGAGGGTGGAGTTGGAATCTTAAAATCAGAAAGAACATTATTGATTCTTGAAAGGCTTTACCCCGTCTAGAATATAGCCGAGCCCTAAACCCTTTGATTTCCACAAAAAAAATCGACGGTTATTTCCATCGTGAAGACTGTCTTGAAACCTGCGTTGAAGTAGTGGACGAGCAATGACTATGAGTTCCAAATCCAGACGAATCATAATAGGCAGCCGCCCCCGTGATTAGGACTGGAACGCCATACCCAATAAGGAAAGACGTCACTCGGCATCTTGAAGCTGGGAACACCTGGAAAATTGTGGATTTGAAAGAAATATTCTAAATGATTTTTCAGGGTAATTTTTTCATGGTGATTGTTTGAATCTGCAAGTAAAATCTTCACCCACCTCTTCCTCAGTTCTCCAAATACCCGCCAATCGGCTATTCCAGGTGGAGCAATAGCACTCCACATAATTCTTATGGATAAACACCCTTGAAATTAGGAACATCAATTATTGCAGCTCTGAAACTGATGGCACACTGAAATCGAAGAAACGCCTTTTTTTCAAGACTTTCCATGCTGTGGTTTTAGGGGTGTCGAACACAATTATGGAAAACGTTTTCATCTTTCCGTAAATCGCGGTGAGTATGCGGTGATTTGCACCGAGTACCCGATTTGATC
Source organism: Aplectana chamaeleonis (assembly GCA_029168955.1). Taxonomy (NCBI): domain Eukaryota; kingdom Metazoa; phylum Nematoda; class Chromadorea; order Rhabditida; family Cosmocercidae; genus Aplectana; species Aplectana chamaeleonis. Next base: position 574,577 of record JAPDOI010000187.1, on the reverse strand, counting down.
GAAAAAGTTGTTCTTCGGTGTGCTGATTTCGAACTTGTAAATCGTTTTGCGAGTTTGGAAGTATTACGGCAGGTAATTGAATCCAAGCGGCATCTAATGTACCGCCAACCCAGATAATTTTTTCAAAATCGAAAAAGCATAAACCGGATTTATGAAAGTTGGGCTCCGCAGAAAAGGTTAAGTATTTGGCGTTGCTCTAAAATTTCGTGAAATTGTTTCATAAGATTTGGCTACGAAACTGATTTTCTAAATGTTGTGAAATTGATAACTGATTTGGCTGTTGTTGGCATATGCAGACAACATACTGTGCTTATCTGGGTCAAATTCTGGTCCGCAATTGCGTCTCGACACGCTTTGCGGCCGCACGCGCTCGAGCCAATCGAGTTTCCAGCTCCAAAGCCGAAAAGATATGACTTTTTGATACAGTTTTCTTCAATTTTGTTTAGTTTCCAGCTTCTAAAACCCACCTAGAGTCAACAGATCGGCAGCTGCGGCGCTGGAAACTCTTCCGACTCGAATGCGCGCGGCCGCAAAGCGTGTCGGGACGCAATTGCGGACCGGAATTCGACCCAGATAAGCACAGTAATGATTAAATGTAGAGAAATTGTTGCAAATGGATTCGGCAGGCGCTCTATGAATTATCAGAGTCAAATCACGCATCAGAAGGTCCTCTGGCGAGCAAATAAAGACAAAAAGAGAAAAAAAACTACTTCTCAATTAAGAATGCTGAACGAAATGTGGCCTTATGGGCTAGAAATAAGGTTTTCAAAAGTTATTCTGCTTTTTCAGTGTAACTTCCGCTAAGATACTAGACCTTCCCCCGCCGATTATATAAAAATCACGAAGACGAACTTTAACACAATTTATTAGCTACTGACGCTATGTCTTTGTGTCCTCAACGCTTTCACGGTTCACATTGTATGGAAACGTTTTTGTTGCTAGACTTATTTTTGTTCTCATTTGATTCAATATGCGCTCCGAGAAAAACTGACGCGTGATTTGACTGTGATAATTCATAGAGCTCCTGCCAAACCCATTTGCAACAATTTCACTATATTTAATGATTATGTTATCTGCATATAGTACCATAACAGCCAAATCAATTCGACAATTTCACGACATTTTAAAGCAATGCCAAATTCTTCACCTTTTTTGCAGAGCCCAACTTTAACTCAAAGGTCGAGAAAATGAAGAAATGAGTTTTGAAATTACCCGATTGTACAGGGTCAGGGCACTATCTTAAACGGGGGGGGGGCACCCACCATCCCAGACAAATAAAATGAACCGCCGATTGGCAATGCTAGCAGTCGAAGTATTGCTATAGAGTTCTTATAAAATCAACGATTGATAGCAGTATCAGACATCTTTTATCAGAGTTTCTTTTATCATTTCTGTGAGCAGTCCCACCCTGAGCAGTTGTACATTTTCGAAAAAAATGTCGAACGAACGAAAACCGAAAAAAAAACTTGAAAAAATTTCGAACAAACGAAAATCGAAAAAATTTCGTTCGAAACGATTTCGAACGAACGAAAATTGAAAAAATTCCGTTCGAAAAAATTTCGAACCAACCAATTTTGAAAAACATTCGAAATTCGGAGGTCGAACGAACGAAATTCGAAACTAATCGAAATTTCGATCTTTTTCGAAATTTCGTATTTTTTCGAAATTTGTCGGAAATTTCGAACTTTTTTCGAAGTTTGTTTGAAAGTATTCCGAACGAACGAAATTCGAAAAAAAATTCAAAAAATCGGATTTCGAACGAACGAAAATTGAAAAATTTTCGTTCGAAAAAATTTCGAACAAACGAAAATCGAAAAACTGTCGTTCGAAACGATTTTAAACGAACGAAAATTGAAAAAATTTCGTTCGAAAAATTTCGAACGAACCAATTTTGAAAAACTTTCAATATTCGGAGGTCAAACGAACGAAATTCGAAACTAATCGGAATTTCGATGTTTTCCGAAATTTCGTATTTTTTCGAAATTTGTCGGAAATTTCGAACTTTTTCCGAAGTTTGTTCGAAAGTATTCCGAACGAACGAAATTCGAAAAAAATTTCGAGAAATCGGATTCCGAACGAACGAAAATTGAAAAATTTTCGTTCGAAAAAATTTTGAACGAACGGATTCTGAAAAAAATTCGTTCGACGAATTTTTGAACGAACGAAAACAAACGAAAAAAAAATCGAAAATTTTTCGAAAATTTTGTTTGTGTACAAATATACTGTCTAGGATATATGTACCCAGGGTCGGCTGTCGGCAGCTGGACACAAGCGCTAGCGCGCCCTTCGTCGTATGCCGCAGCGTGCATTGGCGCGTCGTAGGAAGGATATCCACTGTTCACAGAAGTAGCATTTTGGCTTGCCATTTCACAGAAATACGCATTCGTAACTGTAGCAGTTCCACGTTAACCTCGTATTAGAAGTCATAGAGAAAGAAAGGAATGTATTGTGCAGTTGTTCCCGAAGAAACACCCTATCAGTTGATTTTTGCAGTGAATTACCTAGTATGAGGGTACATCCGTATTCTGTCGTCAACCACTGCCAATTTTCAAGTTGTACCAGACGGAGAGCGTAAGCCTCTCGAATACCCCATTTTTCAAAGGAAGGGAAACGTTCAAGGGTTCGGAACCACAAGGTAAGGAAGACTATTGGATTGATGCTTATTGCATTTGGGAAGCTCTAGCTCCCAAGCCAAAATTTTACACAGAAACTGGAACTCCACAAATTCTACGTGAATGTGAAATGCTCCGCCAAATTTCCAAAATAGGTTAGAAGCTCAAGTTATCGATTTTTTGACGTGGGTGCGAAACTGTCCCTCGACCCTACAACCCCCCCCCCCCCCACCCACTCCTGCATTTGAGCCCTTTCATCATTACACAGTGACATACTTGTAAGAAAGGTTCTGCTCTGAGATCGCTGGATTGGATTTCTCGCCAAGGAACAGCCTGCTTATCTGTGTTGACGTCAGAAAAAGGTTACTCGTCAAAACAACTTGCTCTATGTGAAGGCAAATGAAGTTGGAGTGTAAGTAGATTCCACACATCGACCTTGTAGAACCTATTAGTTTGCAGAAGGACAAAACTGAAAAACTCGAAAGATAGGCAAATTAGTTTCAAATTTAGAAGCAGGATGACTGGAATCCCTTCGTATCAGGTTTACTCGAATTATGTTTCGTGGGTTCATTGCTCACGGCCAAAGCCTATGTTTATGTATTTTCTTAATTTGGGAAACATCGGAAGCGGTGATAATACATTTTTGGCCATGCATCGCACCGAAAAACCTTTTCTGTGCCCAGTGGATATAGTTCTTACGACGCACCAATGCACGCTGCGCCATACGACGAACGGCGCGCTAGCGCTTGTCAGCTGGACACCCCTGCAGAAATGTACAGCCGTCAATTCCGATGTGTCCGCAGCTACGGCCCACGTGCACCATACCATACGCGCATTTTTCAAAATGTGAAGTCACTGGATAGGAAGTTGCTTTCGAGGATTTCTAGCACAGAAGAGTTTTTTAACAATGAATCATTGTGAATTACTCTTGTATCAACGTATTAGGGAGGAAATGCTCAGATTATGACACATCTAACCTTGTAGTAAGCAAAGTGACTTTTTTTCATCCTGAAGCGTTAAATACAGAAATTTGAGGTGCAGAACCAAACCATGTAATCAATTTTTAAGACCTTGAAATTATAAGGGTGAATTGTCTTATATATTGAAGTACCATTCTTCAATAAGGGCCAATCGTAGAAACCCGAATTGGACTGCGAATCAGGAGAATTCCGAACTGGTCAGGGGAGATCCAAATTGGACGGCGGCAGGGGAGGAAAACCCCGGGTGAGGGCTATTCTTTTATCCTTGCGATTCCGGGAGGTGAGATGTGCAGCTTTGTACCTAATAACGGTTATAAGCACTGAATAAAAAAAAACAACGTCCCTTCAGCTTTTCTATTCTTCCAGCCTTCAAGGCATAAACGATGTCATATTTTTGATGTTTCGCCGTTTCTTCCACTCTTCTATAATCTTGTATCTTCTGCTTGGTGTAAATGATAAGGGTAAGAAATAATGATTAAATGAAAAATTATCATAAATGATAATTCGTTTATTCCTTGGCATCAAATCAGGATTTCGTCACCCTAATCAGCGCTGAAACCCCTAAAAACACTACCTTCCTTCGTAACCAAACAAAAGAAACAAAAGACAATCAAAGAGAAAGCAGGAAAAACGAGGAAAACACAAAAAAAACCCAGAAAAATCGGCGATCATCACTCTGCCTCAAGTAAAATTTTTTTTGCGCGTGAATGGCGCATTTCGTTGGTGCCTGCAGACAGTGCTTCCTAGTTGACGGTTGTACGTTTCTGCAGGGGTGTCTATTTGGAAACACCCCCCAGGGTCAGTCGCTCTAGCCAAACTTCACCGGTTCTTGCTGATGTGGCTCGTCTGCCCCGTCCCATATGTTTGATCCGGAGGCATGGCTTGCATACGGTGTCCTGGACATTAAACTGAGGTCATGCGCACGTTCCATGGTGTCCAGCGCCCCCCTAGTGGCGTCTTGCACACGCTCCATGACGTCTTGCGCACCTCTACTGAGGTCCTGCACACGTACCATGATGTCCTGCACACTCCATCTGAGGTCCTGCACACATTCTATGACGTCCTGCACACCCCTACTGCGGTACTGTACATATCCCATGATGTCCTGCATACTCCCATTGCGGTCGCGCATAGTTAACTGACGCTTCAGCACACCCTGCGACGCCGTCTTATTAATGGTGCGCATGGTACGAACACGAGCCGCGCTCAAAAACATCCTTCCCGCACAGCATTCTCTTCCGATCCGGACGTTTAGAGTACACCACTTCAGAGAGCAAGGTATTTATATGGAGTCTATAAGAAAACAATGACTGAAGACGAAAAAAACCCGTCATTTTATGAACTAATCTTAAGAGGCGAGTTTCTGAGTTTGAACCGCCCGTTAGAGGCCAGAAGTCATTATGGTGTGTTCTGCCAAATATTTTCGGCGTTCCCGTGACCGACAACCTCTAGTGACAAATTTGCAAGTGATTTGGCCCACGCCTTCAAAAAAAAAATGGAATTCGACGGACGGAGGTGGGAGTGGAGGCGGTGGTGGAGAACGTTTTTGCGTACTTTGAGAGGTCATAACCTTAAAAAGCGGGGACCAGTTAGAAAGAAAATTTGCACGCATATGTAAATTCTTGCAGCGCATCTAATGGTGTACAGCTCATACCTCTGGTGACGGTATGAATAGGTGATCTCATTGTAGGGCATCCGCGCGGGAAGAGATCAAAGCCAAATCCTGGTGCGCACCACAATTAGTGATTAGCCTTTCAATGAATGATCAGATTCACTTAAATCTGAAATATCGAATTACCACGATATAAAGTGTGCCCAAATAAGATTGGCGAGCCATGGGGCCGGCGTGCCTGGTAGACGGCTAGCGCTTGTGCCGCTCTCGACGAGTGTTGTTCAAACGGCTGCCAATTCCCCGCCCCCACCATCCGCTGCGGAGCTGATAGTTGGCTTGCTGACAGCCGCTGCTGGCCCCGCTTCTAGTCAGTGGCTGAGGGGAAGGGCCCGCAGTCGTTTGCATGCTCGTTCGAGGGCGGCGCACGGACGTTCGGCTGCCAAGCCTGAAAGCCTAATGGTTGGCCAGTCTCATTCGGACACACTTTATGTGCCACAGGTTATCACAATCTTTCGAAAACTTGGCACGGACCTCATAATTGTGTTCAGAGTCCCAAATAGCTCTTCTGCACGGAGTTTGAACGAAAAATGTTTTGGAGCACTGGATTACGGAAAGCAGAATATAACCTGAAATAATATTCCGTGACAACTGTAGGTACAATCCTAGACTGGGCTGCGGATGACCACTAAACGTGCTGCTTCTTCGAAATTTTAAATTTCCCGAACGAAATAGGTACAGTTGACCGCAATGTTAAAAGGACGTGGTGCGGTTGCGGACTCGCACTAAAACTACGGTAGAATCTGGCACTTTGCCAGATTTCGTCATCGATCGTCGCCACAGCTGATATTCTCGTGAGCAGAGACGACGGTTGGCGCCGATCGATGACGAAATTTGGCAAAGTGCCAGATTCTACCGTAATTTAGTGCGAGTCCACAACCGCACCATGTCCTGTTAACATTGCGGTCAACTGTACACTGAAAAGATGATAATGTATCACAATATAGGTATTCATACTGTCACAACAATGTAAATTATTGATGCTATCCTATCGGTAGTGGAAAATTAAAAACGGCGAAAGCAAAAGAATGCGTTGACGATTTTTTTTAGAAAATTTCTGAATGACTCCTTGTGTGAAAACTCATTGAGAATGAAATCCGATCAGATGCGAGCCACTTCCCTTGAGATACCGTTACATTCAAGTAAAGCAATACTCGAGATAAGATCAAGTACGGCTGCCATCGCAGCAGGTCGAGCAATTCGCCACGCCCATTCTTCTGTACCCCTCGCAGTTTGAACAGCAACTTTGGTTCCCTCCTCTTTCGAAATCGGAAGAGACGTTGCGGCACGGTAAAATATGCGTGGCAAAGTACGATGGCCAAATGCCCATCTCTGCTGCGATAACACCCAAACATGTGAGAAAACCAATGAACAAACAACAACGAGAGGATGAACAATGAGCCACTGAAGAAATGAACAAATGGATGAATCACGCGACGCCGATACATGGAAAATTGATCTGGCCCTGTGAGAACCTGTGAAAGCGATGTAGGGCGTTTAACGCGACAAATACACGAGAAAGACACTATAGTCGCTCTACATGTCCTTCCAGCCCCCACTCGGAGCGCTAGTGGGATCAATGTCGCGTCGACGAAAAAACGTGCAAAACAGGCCCATCCCTCCAAGGCGAGACGCGCTTGAATATCTGAGAATATTGGGCTTCGCATTTTGTTATCCTGGTCAACATACTGCTTAACAAAAACTTCGATCTCGTAAAGACAAAAGAGAATCAAACACTTCTGCCGGTGCAGGATCACCTGTCAGTTTGAAGTATTTTCCCGCAGTCTGCGACTCCTTGCGGCGTCTATGCGTGCGGCGTGCAGTCTGTATGCCTTCCAAGGCTCTGTGCCTCTATGTGTTTGGTTCTTCAACAAAATACACCAAACCGAGAAACAATTTTTTCATCAACTGCACCTGTGCTTGTATTGCCGCATCATTCGCGCTTCTCGGTGCATATCATCAATCTTCGCCTTGTTGTCCTCATTCAGTTTAAGCTGAAAAGGAGAGCATTTCAAAATGCTCGAATATATCAAGAATGTAGAAAAAAAACGCACCACTTTAACCGCCACATCAACTGCTGGGCTCGATGGATCTTCTTTGAGAGTCCCTTTCCATACTTCTCCGAAGGCCCCTTCTCCGATCTTCGTATCGAGTGTGACCTTATCACGAGTTAATTCCCATCGTTCCTTTGGCACTGGATTCTTTAGTAAAACTCCACGGCCCACTGTGATCCCATTTATATGATGATACCTACAGAGTTAGGAGGCAGGGGTTATATCTTCATATTTTTTCGTCTTGTTCAGGGATGAGCGGAATGAAAGTATGAAATTTCGTAAATCGGTTTTCGGGTTTCGGAACAGAAAAATTTCTCTGGTTTCGGAAATCGGGCGCGAAAGGCCTGACAATTCGCGAAACTGCGGGTTTCGGAACGCGAAACGCGGAACTCCGCTCATCCCAGGTCTTGTTTCGTTAAGTATTCCACGGTTCAAAAACGCAGCGCGCCTGTAGACGTGAAGTGTGAGATTTCATCTTGTCGTGAAAGTGACCTCCGCTCTACAACACCTGCCAATTGCGAGATCTCAACCGTTAAAACGTGATATATAGAAGCGGACTACCCGGCCTCTCCTCCCATCCGAATAAAACAAAACTTGTTCGCTGCTGCTCCCTTCCTCGGACGAGCTTTGGAGGTCAGTAGAGAGTCGTTTTGAGAGGTTTCAACAACTCTGGCGCGCTAAGACGTCGAGAACAGCTTGATGCTCTCACGCGGCTCGGTAATAACTGCGACTCATGAACTGGCGGATAACTGCCTGTTGCTTTGCTAGCATCTTTGCGCTGTCCATATCGATTCTGTGCACTCGCTGGCTTCTCGAAAACTCTCAATAGCGTTGACGAAATCCACCCCCTATTCCGAAGTGAAATTTACTTTGATACTCCGCGTGCGTGTGCGGAGCGAGAGAGAGAGAGGGAGAGAGAGACAGCGAAAGAGTGTGGGGGATGGAGAAAGGGATGCAACATTTGCGGGGGTGATGGCCGTAATGTATTCCAGGTGGACGAGAGGTGGGGAAACGGAAGACGCGCTATTGGACGGACGGACGGAACGCGGAGTTCCCCCCCCCCTCTCTTGCGGCTGCAAAACACCACGACCATTACACCATTCGTGGACACCCGCACGCGTGCGACCCGAGTCACCTACACTCCGCAGTTAAGGGTAGTGGCGTCTTTGAGATGTTTTACAGGCTTGTGCCGATTTCCTTCCTGCTTACTTTTTGTTCATGTTTGCTTGCCATCTTTCCGGAGCCTTTTTCTCTAGACACTGCGTCACTTTTCAACGTTTGCTTTTAGCACAGAATGCATGTACTGAGTGAAAAGTTATGCAATTTTTTAGGTTGATATTTTCCCGAACAGTGTACTTATGGCCAGTTAGAGTATAGCAGCAACCAGAGCACAGAGACAACCTTTGGTCTTGGAATTTACCATTGAGTTTCAGGCAACGATCAAAATTCTCAATTTTTTCAATATGTTTTTTTTTCAACATTTAGAACTTATTCTAGATACTAATAATGTTGCTATAATCGCGAGAAATTTTTCTTACGTTTGTGCACGTTTGGCCAAATGCAATATAGTACTGAAAAAACATTTCGCATACTAAAAGACATCGCTGAACAAAAGCCGCTGAAATTCGTTGAAGGATAGGCGTGTGCTTCGTGAAGTTTCTTCAATTTCCTTTTCTCAAGATGCATTAATAAATGAGGTACAGGCTCACGAGTTCGATTTCGCGCGGGACCATGGCCTTCCTGATGCCTTCAGGGCGTATAGGGACAACGGCAGGTATGAAAGTGGAATGTGTGAATGCCACTAAAAATTCATGGGTACAGATGCATCCTAAAAGCGCTACACTAGGCGAGACCAAATTTTCCTTAGGCATTAGGGACAAATTGGACAATACGTCATTAAAACCACAATGTGTATGATTGTCCACATCTGAAAACGTACGCCGAATTTCATGGGCAGATTTGGAAGTTAGTTATGAAGGGTAGCACTCTAAAATCGTTGCTTAAGGAAGGAGCCATTGTGGAAACCATTTTATGAAAATTTGGGGAAAACGATAGAGAAATATGGAATTTAGCATCACGGTTGACCAAAAGCACATTGTTGAACAAGAAAAAAACAGTAAAAAATTGAGATCAAAATCAAAATGCATGCTTCAATAAAACTGAGACCTGCCTGAAAGCTAAAAATAAGCCATTCAAATAGTTTTGAATCGAATTAATAATTGCCTTCCGAATAACTGTTCGGATTTGGAAATTCTAAAATGTTGCCATTCGAATTTCATTCGATATTCGGTCCTCAAAAGCAGGGTCAGTTGAATTTATCTCATTTTCGAAGTCTACTATTCAAATGAACAGTCAAATTCGAATTGTTTCGAGTACATCTCCACGTCGTCGCTATTCATGGCGTATGGTACCAGGTTGTTCGATAAGTTTTGTCGTTCGATAAGAGAGGAAGTTGCTAATAGCCCAAATTTTTTTGTCTTGTTGTTACACTCTTCATATGAACGTATGTGAAGTTTCATTTCAATCTGTCGATTCATTCCGTGTTTACAAGCCATTTAGTGTCGCCGTGTCACAGGAATGGAAAAAAAGAATGTTGTGCAGTGATAAAATCCTTATTTTTGGAATGTGTAGCACCAAAGGAAATTCACGAACGAATGTTAAAAGTATATGATTGTTCACCCATAATTAGAACAGTAGAAAGATGGGTTGCTGAATTTAAACTTGGTCGTACAAGCCTTGAAGGCAATCCACGTGAAGGACGTCCAAAAAGCGCATTAATACCAGAAGCAGGGTTTGGCGCGGGGTGTGGATATCCACACCGGGGGGTCTGAGCTGCGTAATGGTGGAGAGAGGGGGGTCTGAGCTCTACCGGGAAACCACATGAACCATTCTGACCGTGGGTAGTAGGTGCACTGTCTAGAAAAATGTTTTGCGAATGATTCGGTAATACCGTCCAATAAACATGAAACCTTGTAGTAATTAAATTAACGTAAATGTTGAAATTATAGTAAAGGTTCTCCTACGATTGAATATAGGGCACATAGGTTCTGAGCGTGTATCCTGGATAGTTGTGTACTGAATTGCAAATGAGAACAGATTGGAAGCTACGGAATGTGGCGGAAGAAAAGAGAGGACGCGATGAATAAAGTTATTGGCAAAGGTGAAGACGATGAGATGTACTTAAGAAATAAATATGTTTTCAAAGAAGAACAGGTCACTTTAAATGTATGGAAAACACGCTTTAATAAGTGGTTGGATACGAAAATAGGTGCTTTAACATTATCCAGACCAGACATGGCAAAAACACTCGCTAGTTGAAAAGAGCGTCATCTAATCTGGTTACGTTTCGAATTTCATTCTCCGAAACCCACTCATACACCAAACACACGACACGGGTTCGATCCCGCAAAGTGCTTAATTTTTGCAAGACGTTAGACCTCACATTTTTTGCAAAGTAAGGGCCACGAAAATAAGATATTCGAGTCAAGAGTAGTAGATTTACCCTATATGCAAATTTTCAGTCTCTAAGATGGACGCTGAAAGGCGCTTCTCTGTGTGGCCTCACACTTTTCTCAGGTGTGGTTCAGCTGAAAAGGGGCATTTTTGGAAGTTAGGTGTCATGAGAGTAAGATATTTGAGTCCAGCGTGGTCGACTTACTCTGTATACTCACTTCCACCGTCCAACATAGATGCTGAACACCGCTACAGTACAAGGCCTCACACTTTTCTCAGGTGTGGTCCCGCTGAAAAGGGCCATTTTTGAAATTTAGGTGTGACGAGAGTAGGATGTTTGAGTTCAGCGTGGTCGATTTACCCTGTGTGCAATCTTTTATCGCCTCAGCGTGACGCCGAAGAGCCCTGCATAGGAAGCGGAACAAGGTAAAAAAACGCAAAAAAACGTCAAAGTCCACAAACCTAAAATAGGGTTTTAAAACACCTGTAACTTAACTTCCAAAAGAGTTACCCCGGGTTTGAGCAAAACTAAGAAACTAGGTTTGAAACCCTAACCAATGAAACTTTGCTCGCTCCCAGAGGACGCCTTACAAAAAATTTACTAGGTGTGGACGTTTGATGTTTTCAGCATAAATGTCCACACCTAGCCAGTGCATTTAGGTGTGGACATTTATGCTCAAAACATCAAATGTCCACACCTAGTAAAATTTTTTGTAAAGCGTCCTCTGGGACCGGTTAAGGTTTCATTTGGTAGGGTTACAAGCCTAGTTTCTTAGTTTTGCTCAAACCTGAGATAGCTCATTTGCAACTTAAGTTACAGCTGTTTTAAAACCCTATTTTAGGTTTGCTGACTTGTATTTTTTCACCTTCTCCTGCTGTATATGCAGCGGTCTTCAGCGCTATACTGAGACGGCAAAAGATTGTATATAGGGTTAATCGACTACGCTGGACTCAAATATCCTACTCTCGTCACACCTAAATTTCGAAATAGACGACTTCCGGCTGGACCGCACCTGAGAAAAGTGTGAGGCCTTATACTGTAGCGGTGTTCAGCATCTATGTTGGACGGTGAAAGTATACAGGGTAAATCGACCACGCTGGACTCGATCATCGTATTCTTCTGACTCATACCTTGCAAAAATGTAGACTTCCAGCGCGATCGCACCTGCGACAGGTGTGGGTTACACAGGAAAGTGCCTTTCAGCGTCCATCTTAGAGACTGAAAATTTGTATATAGGGTAAATCTACCACTCTCGACTCGAATATCTTATTTTCGTGACCCTTACTTCGCGTAAAATGTGAGGTCTAACGTCTTGCAAAAATTATGCACTTTGCGGGATTGAACCCGTGTCTTGTGTTTCGTGTATGAGTGGGTTTCGGAGAATAAAATTCGTAACGTAACCAGATCGGAAGACGTTCTTTCGAACCAGAAGTCCATACATCTGAAGTAACATGTTCTTCTCGGTCTTGCGAAATGAATTTACGAGCTCATTTTAATTTAAAACACATTTATTTTTTTGAGACATCCCGTATTCTTGAATTTAGCTAATCCCTTCATCTTCTCCACGCTTCTTTTCCACCACATATTTACCTTAGCTTCCTACCCGGAATCATTCACAATTTCTGGAAACACGTTCTAACCTATGTGTCTTACATTCAACATTAGGAGAGCCTTCACTATAATCAAAACCCTTACTTTAGCTAGGATTTTCAAAAACGCAGGCAACTTCATGTAATCCGTCAAGAAAAACCTCGTCCGTGATTTTTTTCAATTTTTTTGAATTGGTTGTTCTTCTTCAAATTATACATCTTTTAGTATAAAATGCTCCTTTTGTTTTAATTTTACTATAAAACAGACAATTAACACTCCTGGGAGGAGGTCCGAGAGAATCGCCGAAAATTTGACCTATTAACGCATCTGGGAGGGGGTCTGAGAAAATCGCCAAAAGTTTGCTTTTAGAGGGGGGGGGTCTGAGAAAATTTAGCCTTGTCTACACCTCGTGCCGAACCCTGACCAGAAGTCATAGCCAAAATACAGGATATGGTTTTGTGATTTTGAAAGATCGTCGATTGACTGAAAGAGATTTAGTAGAGGCTCTACACATGTCATTAGGCAGTGTGAGCCATATTTTAAAGGCATCGTACGCGCAGAAAACCGTATATTATTTTTTTATGTTTTTGTGTACCTTGGCCTCTCTAGTGAACGAAAACGTCGAAGAGGCCCATGAAAAACCATCATTTGTAGAGAAAAGTCAATCGGAACACATTGTAAATACGAATTTGAATTTCGCGCCAAAATCCTTTTTGAAGTTTTTCTGTTTTGAAGGCCTCGTCACTGTCATTTTCGGAGTTTTTCTGCATGTGAAGTTTGTGCCGTAACTATTTTTCATGTTGTCTTACGGTCGCACCAACATTTTAGGAAAAAGTGCTAGATGACTGGTTAGAATTGGTGGCGGATCTTCATCTTTGACGCCTTCCAACCTCATTGCCCAACGTTTTTGACGCGCCAAAGTTTACCAGTGTGGTCTACCGGGCTCGATCATGAAATTCAGCCTGAAAAATGAAAATTGATTTCCAGCGCGAACGATGCCTTTAAGTGAAATTTTGGGTTTTAGAAAGCTATGTGCACAATGGGTGCCGCATTCGCTGACAATGGAACAAAAACACATTCGAATGCGACTTTCTCAGCAACATTTGGAGCGTTTCAAAATGGATAAAGTGGATTTTGTGCGTCGATTCATAACTATGGATGAGACTTGGGTCCATCACCATGATACTGAATCAAAACAAGAGACTAAAGAGTGGTGTGAACCAGGTTGTTCGGCTTCGAAACGAGTTCGTGTCCGAAAATCGGCCAAGAAGTTTATGGCATCAGATTTTTGGGATGCGAAAGGAATTCTGTCTGAGGATTACTTGCAAACTGGTGAAACAATTAACTCTGAATTTTATTGCAACCTTTTGGACCATTTGAAGGAAAAAAATCGTGAAAAAAAGACCCGGTTTGCAGAAGAAAAGAATCCTTTTTCATCAGGACAATGCACCGTGTCACAAGAGAATTTTGACAATGGCTAAAATCCATGAATTAAAGTTCGAATTGTGGGAGCATCCACCGTATTGACCAGATTTTTCCCCCAACGACTTCCATTTGTTTCCAGAACACAAAAAGTTATGCGTGGCAAGCGTTTTCATCAAATGAAGAGATCATAGCGGCTGTTGAAGCGTATTTTGCAGACCGTCCGGATTCTCACTTCAGGGATGGAATCCACAGATTGGGTTATACTGAATAATAAAGTGTATTTTGAACCATAAAAATGTGTTTTTCTTATCGAACAACAAAACTTATTGAACAACCTGGTAGGTGACCGTGAGTTCCGTTAGGCTAGCCTTACCTTATTGCGCTTCATCAGGTTCTGTTGATTTCGAAATCTTTTAGCGCCCCTTATTGATAAGAAATCGGTCTCGTGCATAGTAAAATGGAACATGAGATTCCTCAGCTAACAGATGTATGTAAATATCTAGGAAGGCACAATTATAACACATCGATTAGGTAATGAGCGAAATACTGCGGAATTAATTGACGCTTCATGTACGCTTCATGTAATTCCCGCAGATGATCGTCGTTCTGAAAACCCTTGCTGGTTGTTGAAGTGGAGCCGAAGAAGGTGCGGCGGGAGTGCAACCATTTTAAAGAGAAGAAAAAAGATCTACAATTCATCTCCGCAATGCCGTTCAGTCTGCAAAGTGCATGCTGATTGCGAAAACGTGCTGCCGCGCGGTTGCGAGTATCCTCAGACAGGGATGTAGGATCACCCGGGTACCGAAGGCAAAACCCGCCCGGGTGATCCCACGTCCCTGTCTGAAGATACTCGCAACCGTGCCGCAGCACGCTTTCGCAATCAGCGTGCACTTTGCAGACTGGACGGCATTGCGGAGGTATACTGTAAGTCTTAAGTGGCAGTGGCTGGATGTAGTGTTGATGTTCCTCCGTCCAGGTGCACATCCAGCACTGCTGCCGCTTGCTGAAGAAAGAGCGACTGACTCAGAACTGTGACCCACTGTCCTGGTGGAAAACTCGCCCATGAAACCTCCCGCTTCTTTCGAGAGAAGCCTTTTGTTCCCTCGCAGTCCTAGCGAGCGAGGTCAATTGCGAAAGCCTTTTTAGAAAAGTTTTAACGACCTCCAGTGAGAAATCTCGCAAGATATACTAGTGACTTAGTACTGCGGAAATCACGTACGGGAAAAAGAGAAGGAGCCGATTGAACGGAAAACATGCAAGACTCTTATTCTTGCTAAAAGCGCACGAGAGTAGAACTGCGTGCAGGTGGGATTGTAGAGTCAAACCTTCAGGAGGGCAGTCTTCTCTTAAAATTTGATTTACAATTTTAGGAGAGTAGGTAGTGGTCTCAATGGGAGCGGAACCGCTATGCAAAACGTTACGATGACAATGCGAAAGAGTCGGCCAGCGATTCAGTTTCATCGTCCGATGGACAGCAAAGATGACTCCAACCAACGCCAAATAGCCTATGATATCGATGAATCCGAAATTCTAAGGGTACTTGGGCACTGTCACTGATTTTGCATTGTACAAGATAAATAAATGTTTTTCTCCGATGTAGATTATTCAAATAACGAGCCTTTCGTCATATCTGTGCAAGATTTCAATCCGGTGTTTCGCTGAGAAGGGGTTTCCTACGTGATTACACTGACTGCTCACATGGAACCTTCGGATTGTCGATTTGAAATTATTCGGAAAACATGTTCGATATTCGGATTAAAAAAGGGCTATTCGAATCTTAGTAAAATTCCGACCTCAAAAAAGCCTTTCTCTGTCCCTGGTCTACTACACCATTCATTTCTTGACCTTAGACGCTCTTTCCATCTCTCTTCGCGAAGAGCATAGGTTATTCACGTCACTCATTGAGAGGATTTCTAGTTACCTACTTCACGACTTCAAGCACACTGTCGAAGTGCGTCTGTCCGTCTATTGAGAACCTCCTTGTTGCGCCCTGCCCTGTGGTTTGGATGGGAAATTCGCACAATACGTCCCACTTGATGGAAACGTATACCTGAAGAGAGAATCTATACTGCTATTGAAACTTTCGCTACTTTATATCCACATATTTGGAGACCTCACGAGAGGAGATAGGCACTGATGTGATCAGACCAGAGTGTACAATACCGCTCGTAGGATTTGGTCAGAAAGCGAGCGAGGTCGGGTTTTCGCGTCTTTTTCGTCTTTTTTGTATAACTCGCTTCAAACCCAACTTTGAGCGAAACTAAGGAGACTTTCGTGATCCTGGGGTCGAGGGCTGCCCAAAGCTTAAGGCTTCGTGGTGATTACATTAAGAACTATAGAAGTTTCTTAATTAGCCGGGTTTGCAATTACGGTACCGTGGCGGGTGGGGCGGTACAGTTTCTGTCTGTGTTTCCCTTTGTCTACGGTATATAGAGAGCAGGTTGATTGCGAAACTTACAAGGTTCTCAGCGAAACCCTGACAATGGCTGAATGATTGGATAGCCCTCAACGCCAGAACCATGATTATCTCTATAGTCGCTGAAAGTTGACTTTGAAGCGAGTTATACAAAAAAGACGAAAAAGACGCGAAAACTCGACTTCGCTCATTTTCTGACCAAATCCTACGAGCGGTAGTGTATTCCTTCCCAGTATGGAGGGCGGAGCGGCGGGGGGGGGCTGAGCACATGAAACCATAAGGCAGTTGAAAGAGCGAGATGTCTCACAAAAAACTTTATCAAGAAAGATCGTTTTGTAAAGCTTTCGCAAAAACGAGGGTTCACCCCGTGTGTTCTGTTGCAGAAATTCGGGAAACTAATATTTGAGGCACAGATTTTTTATCTACCGCTCTACTTATTATCCTCTCTGCCTACTGTGGCGGGGGTGAGCACGTGAAACCACAAGGCGCTTCAAAGAGCGAGATGCCTCACGGAAAACTTTATCAAGAAAGACCGTTTACTTACAGTGGGAAATTTCCCTCCGTCCGCATGACTTAGCCTCATCAAAAAGTCGCCATTGTTCTTGAGCTGGCTCATTATGTCATCGAGCGGTAAACAGCCGTGATACCATTGCTCCTTCTCGAGATCCTGAAAAAAAAACTGACGTAGTTTGTTAACATACTTTCACGCACCTCGCCTTCCGGTTAGAGTATTAATATTCTGGCATAGTCGTCGTATTCAATGTGTGGCAAATACTCATTCAACTCGAGTGCCCATGCGCACTGAAATACTCTACCCTGAAGTTTTTCGCCGAGAAATAGCCTACCAGGCTCCGGAGCGGCTCCTGGTGGGCGACTTCTCTGCTATATCTCGGTTTTTTTCGCGAAAGTGGTCAAGAAACAGCCCAGTAATAGCCGAGGAATAATGATATATCAAAAATCAAGCGAGACGCAGCCAGCACACCGACACGCGGCGCGGCTCGCAGAACCGTCATCTGGGCCGCCAGCGGTGAGTAATTGAACCGACGGCGGTGTGGATATCTGAATCGTACCTTCCTTAAAAAGCATTTTATCACTGCTATTTCGCGGCGAGCATCATTCGGCGGCTATTTCGCGGCAATTTTAAAGGCAATGTTCACGATATCACGAACTCCCCCGTTGCCGGTCCCAAGCCCGGATTAGAAAGGAGGAGGGTTGCCCCCCATGCTACCGACGGGCTGGAAAACCTAAGGTGGTAACCATGGAGAGTCTCATAGGAATACGCGATACGGCTACCGCATCCGGGGCAGCCGATGCGCCAACACTGGGGGCCCAGTGTGTTGGTGACAAGTATGCTACTGGCCAGAAAAGTGGACGACTGGTAACGCCGAAGAAGGAGGTGCGGTCCGCGGCATGGAATGTGCGATCAAGGCATTACGTAGGGCAGAAAGAAAGCATTGCCAGGGAACTGTTGAAGTCGAAGGTATCCGTTGCCGCCCTGTCTGAATTGAGGATCAGTGGAAGTGGAACAATGACTGTCCAGGTGCCAGATAGTCAAGAAAGGATGGTGCTGTACTACTTCAGTAGCGACGGGCACCATCAAGGCGTTGGATTAATGCTGAACTGGAAAGCAGCTGGAAGCGTTGTGACATTCAAGCCTATCTCTAGCAAAATCGCTGTCCTCTCGCTGAAAGTAACTATAAGGACACATGTTGTGGCAGTTTATGCGCCGACGAAGCCTAGCCTGGATTCCGACAAGGACGCGTTTTACGCTCAGCTTCAGGACGTTCTGAACACGATTTTGAAGAGAGACGTTGTTCTAGTCGCAGGTGATTTCAACGCACATGTTGGAAAAGACAGAATGGGCTGGGAAGCAGTATTGGGCCGATTTGGCGTTGGTGACATGAACGACAATGGTTTGCGCTTGCTCACGTTTGCAGCTTTCAATAGACTCATTATTGGAAACAGTCACTTCCAGCATCGCAGAAAGCATCAGTTGACGTGGAGAAGTCCTTCCGGACGAGTCGTAGCTTTGTTAAACTACGTGCTGATGAGCTCGCGTTTCAGGTCGTCGCTCGAGTATGTTCGTGCAATGAGAGGACCCGACTGTGGTTCAGATCATTACCTTCTACGTGCAGTAGTGAAACTTCGTCTACAACGAGCTAGAATTGTAGAGCCATCTAAAGGCCAATTCAACTGGGCACATTTGATGGTACCTGAAACGAAGGAGTTATTCCAAATGGCACTGTCGAATCGGTTTGCGCTGTTGGCAGACGATACATCTGTGGATGAACAAGAACAGCAGATAGCAGCCATCATCGTGGAATACATAGAGCCACTTTGTGTTGCCACTCGTAAGCGAATCCAGCCATGTATATCAGATGAATCCAAACATCTCATAGAAGAAAGGAAGAAAGCGAAATTGACCGATTTCGATCGATACCGTCAGCTCTGTAGAGAGCTTCGTTGCAGATTGAAAATGGAACGAGAGTCGTATTGGAATAAGGTAGCTGCTGATTTGGAGGAGTCTGCGAGCAGGCATGATTATCGAACTCTCTATCGAACACTCAAGCGGCTCGGAGGAAGGACGAAACCAATTAGCGATAGTATCAGGAATGCAGATGGGTCATTCGTGCGCTCTGTGGACGAGCGCCTCCGTCGATGAAGACAGTTCTTCAGTGAACTATACAGTCACGAAGCGCCGCATGGACCGCTTGTCGAGCCACCACCAGTTGAAGCGGCCGTAGATGCAGTTCTCGACTCAGAACCCACTGTAGATGAACTAACGGCAGCGATAAAGTCACTGAAAAACGGCAGAGCGTCAGGAGTGGACAAAATCACTGCTGAAGCCATCAAGGCTGGCGGAGACGACTTGCTGCGCCAACTTCATCGGCTCATTACTCTTATCTGGCAGTCTGAGAAAATACCAGCTACCTGTAGACGTGCCACAATCGTGCCCATACACAAGAAGGGTGATGCTAGGGACTGCAAAAATTACCGAGGGATCAGTCTGCTGTCTATCGTTGGCAAAGTCTTCATGAGGGTTATTCAGAACAGACTTCAGCGTCATCGTGAGCAAACCAGGCGTGAAGAACAGGCGGGGTTCCGGCCAGGAAGAAGCTGCAGTGATCAGATCTTCGCACTTCGACAGCTAATGGAAAAGAGAATTCGCTCTGGGAAGCGTGTCGTTATCACATTTATAGACTTCAAATCTGCGTTCGATTGTATTCACTGGCCGGCGCTGTGGAGAGCACGTGAAAGTGAGCACATACCGAGGAAGATAGTCAAGCTCCCCCAGGAAACGTACGAAGGGCGAACCAGTTCCGTACGCGTTGGGGATAAGTTGTCCGAGGAGTTTGCCGTAACCGCTGGAGTTCGCCAAGGCGATGTGGTCTCGCCTCTGCTCTTTAATACTGTTGTGGACGCTATCAAGAGGAAGGTCTTCGAGAACAGAAGAGGCGTTCAATACGGAAGTAATGAATACGTCACAAATTTGATGTTCGCCGATGACAGCGCAGTGTTCACGGATACTGATGCGAAGGCAACGTCCTTGATAAGCGATATGGCACTGATTGCAAGCTCCTACGGCTTAAGAATCAACCAGGAGAAGACCAAGGTCATGACATCCAATGGGTCGCCTGTATCTGTTCAGTTTGAAGGAGTAGAGCTTCAGCAGGCCAAGGAATTCAAATACCTCGGGTCAGTAGTGCAGGAGCGAAAAGTTGCGGCTACGGCAGAGGTGTGCAGCAGAATCGGGCAGGCGTCTAGTGTGTTTGCGTCGCTTGGGAGGTGTTTGTGGATGAAACACAACATTTCACTGAAGACTCGGAAACCTGGACTCTGCTAAAGTCAGACCTCGTCAAGCTAGAAGTCTTCCAGATGCGATGTTTGAGCCAGATTCTTGGAAATACGATTCGTGATCATGTTTGCAACGACGATACACGGAAGAGCTGCATGAATCAACCGACGGTCGGAGAACAGCTGCAGACAAGAAGACTGCGATGGTCCGGACGTGTATGTAGGATGGACCCGTCCTGTCTCCCGTACAGTATGCTGTGGCGTAAGCGCCCAACATCGTGGAGAATTCAACGAACGGCCCCGAAGAATACATGGCTCAAACACATAGAGGAGGATCTGAAGACCCAACGGTGCAGTGTGTTAACGCTAAACTTGTTGCTGCAAACTGTTTTGATTGGAAGCGTATCGTTCAGGCCGCACGAGCTCCTATGGCGCCTACAGCAGTGTATTGGTTGAGAGGGCATCCCGCTTCACCAGACGCCAGCTAACGGGATGAGTGAGTGAGTGAGTTCACGATAATTCTTAATTTTGAGATTATTCTCAAAATCGATTAATTGCCCCCCGCCTAGAACTAAAATGACGGAGAAATTGAGAAAAACGGACCAGAAGGGCACGAAATCCTTTACTCTCACCCCGCCACTTTACTCTCACAGGAACTTTTCGTTGTGGCGATGAAATATTTTATGGACCCGCCCTTTGCCGTTTTCTGCTTTCTGTTGCTCCGTCCCTTCCTTCGAGCCCTAACTAATACTTTTTTACATAAAATTTGTTTTCCATTTTCGACTGACCCCATTTTTCGCCGGTCACATCCAGCGGTAACATGTTCATCCAATCGGACAACTAGTCCAGGCCAGAGAATAATGTCACTGAAATACGACGTTTTAATGCGTTTCTCGCCGTTTCTTCGTAATTGTGGGAACACTTGAAGGCCAACGCTTCGTTTTATGTAAGAAACTCGCAAATGAAAATCATCGTCAACACTGCCTTTAAGTAATCGGTCATTTTCTGGCTACTTGAGGCTTTTTGGGGCTAATTCTCGGCTATTTCTCTATCAAAACTCTCAGAGCATGGCAGGGGCGTGTGCAACAATAAGCAGAGCATTCTGCAAGCTTAGAAAATCTCAACTGTTCCTCTAAACAAGGCAGCTAGATGTCCATATCCTTACATATAACAATCGGCGTGGTGGAGTGTCTGACCGAGTGTCTGGCACGTCTGACAGATGTCTGACCGACGTCTATCTGACCGGGTTTCAAATTTCCCGCAATTTTTAACCCTATCACTCAGAGCACGTTATTGTTTCAGTACACCGAGAAGGTGGCGGAATATGAGTGGGGTTTAGGAGGAGCGCGCACATCATTAAGATCGTGGTGGGACCACCCTGGTTGTTGCATATTGAGTCCTTGAAACTTTAATCGATACTGATCGTGATGGGACCATCCTAGATGTTGCCTATTGAGTCCTTTAAGCTTTGTCAGTAGCGGATCATGCTGGGACCATCGTAGCTGTTGAATCGACGCGTACAACATGTGCGAGGCTCGGGGACAACCAAAAAACACTTTGTAAAAGTGGGCGGGGCATCGGGTCCAGCGCTTAAAACGACACGGAAAGTGCGCGGGACTGCGGAGTCGACGCGTACAACATGTGCGGGGCCCGGGGACAACCAAGGGGTACTTTGAAAAAGTGGGCGTCGCTCCGGGTCCATCGCGTAAAACGACACGGAAAGTGCGCGGGACTGCGGAATCTACGCCTGCAACATGTGCGGGGCCCAGGGAGAACCAAGAAGTACTTTGTGAAAGTGGGCGGGGCTTCGGGTCCATCGCGTAAAACGACACGGAAAGTGCGCGGGACTGCGGAGTCGACGCGTACAACATGTGCTGGGCCCGGGGACAACCATGGGGTACTTTGAAAAAGTGGGCGGGGCTCCGGGTCCATCGCGTAAAACGACACGGAAAGTGCGCGGGACTGCGGAATCGACGCATGCAACATGTGCGGGGCTCGGGGACAACCAAGAAATACTTTGTAAAAGTGGGCGGAGCTTCGGGTTCATCGCGTAAAACGAAACGGAAAGTGCGCGGGACTGCAGAATCGACGCATACAACATGTGCGGGGCTCGGGGACAACCAAGAAATACTTTGTAAAAGTGTGCAGGGCTTCGGGTCCATCGCGTAAAACGATATGGAAAGTGCGCGGGACTGCGGAATCGACGCGTACGAGCGCGGGACTGCGGAATCGACGCGTACAACATGTGTGGGGCTCAAGGACAACAAAGAAGTACTTTGTAAAAGTGGGCGGAGCTTCGGGTTCATCGCGTAAAACGAAACGGAAAGTGCGCGGGACTGCAGAATCGACGCGTACGACCGCGGGACTGCGGAATTGACGCGTACAACATATGCGGGGCTCAGGGACAACCGAGAAGTACTTTGTGAAAGTGGACGGGGCTCCGGGTCCATGGCGTAGAACGGCACGGAAAGTGCGCGGGACTATGGAATCGACGCGCACAACATGTGCGGGGCCCAGGGACAACCAAGAAGTACCTTGTGAAAGTGGGCGGGGCTTCGGGTCCATCGCGTAAAACGACACGGAAAGTGCGCGGGACTGCGGAATCGACGCGTACAACATATGCGGGGCTCAGGGACAACCGAGAAGGACTTTGGTAAAGTGGGCGGGGCTTCAGGTCCATTGCGTAAAACATATAACAATCGGAGTGGTGGTGTGTCTGACCGAGTGTCTGGCACGTCTGACCGATGTCTGACCGACGTCTATCTGACCGGGTTTCAAATTTCCCGCAATTTTCAACCCTATCACTCAGAGAACGTTATTGTTTCAGTACATCGAGAAGGTGGTGGAATATGGGTGGGACTTAGGAGGAGCGCGCACAACATTAAGATCGTGGTGGGACCACCCTACATGTTGCATACTGAGTCCTTTAAACTTTAATCGATACTGATCATTGTGGGACCATTCTAGATGTTGCCTATTGATTCCTTTAAGCTTTGTCAGTAACGGATCATGCTGGGACCATCGTAGCTGATGAATCGTCGCGTACAACATGTGCGGGGCTCGGGGACAACCAAAAAACACTTTGTAAAAGTGGGCGGGGCATCGGGTCCAGCGCGTAAAACGACACGGAAAGTGCGCGGGACTGCGGAGTCGACGCGTACAACATGTGCGGGGCCCGGGGACAACCAAGGGGTACTTTGAAAAAGTGGGCGGGGCTCCGGGTCCATCGCGTAAAACGACACGGAAAGTGCGCGGGACTGCGGAATCGACGCATGCAACATGTGCGGGGCCCAGGGAGAACCAAGAAGTACTTTGTGAAAGTGGGCGGGGCTTCGGGTCCATCGCGTAAAACGACACGGAAAGTGCGCGGGACTGCGGAGTCGACGCGTACAACATGTGCTGGGCCCGGGGACAACCATGGGGTACTTTGAAAAAGTGGGCGGAGCTCCGGGTCCATCGCGTAAAACGACACGGAAAGTGCGCGGGAGTGCGGAATCGGCGCATACAACATGTGCGGGGCTCGGGGACAACCAAGAAGTACTTTGTGAAAGTGGACGGGGCTCCGGGTCCATGGCGTAGAACGGCACGGAAAGTGCGCGGGACTGCGGAGTCGACGCGTACAACATGTGCGGGGCCCGGGGACAACCAAGGGGTACTTTGAAAAAGTGGGCGGGGCTCCGGGTCCATCGCGTAAAACGACACGGAAAGTGCGCGGGACTGCGGAGTCGACGCGTACAACATGTGCTGGGCCCGGGGACAACCATGGGGTACTTTGAAAAAGTGGGCAGGGCTCCGGGTCCATCGCGTAAAACGACACGGAAAGTGCGCGGGACTGCGGAGTCGACGCGTACAACATGTGCGGGGCTCGGGGACAACCAAGAAATACTTTGTAAAAGTGTGCAGGGCTTCGGGTCCATCGCGTAAAACGATATGGAAAGTGCGCGGGACTGCGGAATCGACGCGTACGAGCGCGGGACTGCGGAATCGACGCGTACAACATGTGTGGGGCTCAAGGACAACCAAGAAGTACTTTGTAAAAGTGGGCGGAGCTTCGGGTTCATCGCGTAAAACGAAACGGAAAGTGCGCGGGACTGCAGAATCGACGCGTACAACATATGCGGGGCTCAGGGACAACCGAGAGGTACTTTGTGAAAGTGGGCGGGGCTCCGGTTTCATTGCGTAAAACGACACGGAAAGTGCGATGGACTATGGAATTGCCGCGTACAACATATGCGGGGCTCAGGGACAACCAAGAAGTACTTTGTGAAAGTGGGCGGGGCTTCGGGTCCATCGCGTAAAACGACACGGAAAGTGCGCGGGACTGCGGAATCTACGCCTGCAACATGTGCGGGGCCCAGGGAGAACCAAGAAGGACTTTGGTAAAGTGGGCGGGGCTTCAGGTCCATTGCGTGAAACATATAACAATCGGAGTGGTGGTGTGTCTGACCGAGTGTCTGGCACGTCTGACCGATGTCTGACCGACATCTATCTAACCGGGTTTCAAATTTCCCGCAATTTCTAACCCTATCACTCAGAGCACGTTATTGTTTCAGTACACCGAGAAGGTGGCGGAATATGAGTGGGGCTTAGGAGGAGCGCGCACATCATCAAAATCGTGGTGGGACCACCCTGGCTGTTGCATATTGAGTCCTTTAAACTTTAATCGATACTGATCGTGATGGGACCATCCTAGATGTTGCCTATTGAGTCCTTTAAGCTTTGTCAGTAACGGATCATGCTGGGACCATCGTAGCTGTTGAATCGACGCGTACAACATGGGCGGGGCTCGGGGACAACCAAAAAACACTTTGTAAAAGTGGGCGGGGCATCGGGTCCAGCGCGTAAAACGACACGGAAAGTGCGCGGGACTGCGGAGTCGACGCGTAAAACATGTGCGGGGCCCGGGGACAACCAAGGGGTACTTTGAAAAAGTGGGCGGGGCTCCGGGTGCATCGCGTAAAACGACACGGAAAGTGCGCGGGACTGCGGAATCGACGCATGCAACATGGGCGGGGCCCAGGGAGAACCAAGAAGTACTTTGTGAAAGTGGGCGGGGCTTCGGGTCCATCGCGTAAAACGACACGGAAAGTGCGCGGAACTGCGGAGTCGACGCGTACAACATGTGCTGGGCCCAGGGACAACCATGGGGTACTTTGAAAAAGTGGGCGGAGCTCCGGGTCCATCGCGTAAAACGACACGGAAAGTGCGCGGGAGTGCGGAATCGGCGCATACAACATGTGCGGGGCTCGGGGACAACCAAGAAGCACTTTGTAAAAGTGTGCAGGGCTTCGGGTCCATCGCGTAAAACGAAACGGAAAGTGCGCGGGACTGCAGAATCGACGCGTACGACCGCGAGACTGCGGCATTGACGCGTACAACATATGCGGGGCTCAGGTACAACCGAGAAGTACTTTGTGAAAGTGGACGGGGCTCCGGGTCCATGGCGTAGAACGGCACGGAAAGTGCGCGGGACTATGGAATCGACGCGCACAACATGTGCGGGGCCCAGGGACAACCAAGAAGTACCTTGTGAAAGTGGGCGGGGCTTCGGGTCCATCGCGTAAAACGACACGGAAAGTGCGCGGGACTGCGGAATCAACGCGTACAGCATATGCGGGGCTCAGGGACAAACGAGAAGTACTTTGTGAAAGTGGGCGGGGCTCCGGGTCCATGGCGTAAAACGGCACGGAAAGTGCGCGGGACTGCGGAATCGACGCGCACAACTGCGGAATCAACGCGTGCGGGGCCCGGGGACAACCAAGGGTACTTTTGTGAAAGTGGGCAGGGCTTTGGGTCAATCGCGTAAAACGACACGGAAATTGCATGGGACTGCGGAGTCGACGCGCACAACATGTGCGGGGTACAGGGACAACCAAGAAGTACTTTGTGAAAGTGGTCGGAGCTTCGGGTCCATCGCGTAAAACGACACGGAAAGTGCGCGGGACTGCGGAGTCGACGCGTACAACATGTGCTGGGCCCGGGGACAACCATGGGGTACTTTGAAAAAGTGGGCGGGGCTCCGGGTCCATCGCGTAAAACGACACGGAAAGTGCGCGGGACTGCGGAGTCGACGCGTACAACATGTGCGGGGCTCGGGGACAACCATGAAATACTTTGTAAAAGTGTGCAGGGCTTCGGGTCCATCGCGTAAAACGATATGGAAAGTGCGCGGGACTGCGGAATCGACGCGTACGAGCGCGGGACTGCGGAATCGACGCGTACAACATGTGTGGGGCTCAAGGACAACCAAGAAGTACTTTGTAAAAGTGGGCGGAGCTTCGGGTTCATCGCGTGAAACGAAACGGAAAGTGCGCGGGACTGCAGAATCGACGCGTACGACCGCGGGACTGCGGAATTGACGCGTACAACATATGCGGGGCTCAGGGACAACCGAGAAGTACTTTGTGAAAGTGGACGGGGCTCCGGGTCCATGGCGTAGAACGGCACGGAAAGTGCGCGGGACTGCGGAGTCGACGCGTACGACCGCGGGACTGGGGGATCGACGCGTACAACATGTGCGGGTCCCGGGGACAACCTAGAAGTACTTCGTGAAAGTGGGCGGGGCTCCGATTCCATGGCGTAAAACGGCACGGAAAGTACGCGGGACTTCGGAATCGACGCGCACAACATGTGCGGGGCTCAGGGACAACCGAGAAGGACTTTGGTAAAGTGGGCGGGGCTTCAGGTCCATTGCGTAAAACATATAACAATCGGAGTGGTGGTGTGTCTGACCGAGTGTCTGGCACGTCCGACCGATGTCTGACCGACATCTATCTAACCGGGTTTCAAATTTCCCGCAATTTTTAACCCTATCACTCAGAGCACGTTATTGTTTCAGTACACCGAGAAGGTGGCGGAATATGAGTGGGGCTTAGGAGGAGCGCGCACATCATTAAGATCGTGGTGGGACCACCCTGGCTGTTGCATGTTGAGTCCTTTAAACTTTAATCGATACTGATAGTGATGGGACCATCCTAGATGTTGCCTATTGAGTCCTTTAAGCTTTGTCAGTAACGGATCATGCTGGGACCATCGTAGCTGTTGAATCGACGCGTACAACATGTGCGGGGCTCGGGGACAACCAAAAAACACTTTGAAAAAGTGGGCGGAGCTCCGGGTCCATCGCGTAAAACGACACGGAAAGTGCGCGGGACTGCGGAGTCGACGCGTACAACATGTGCGGGGCCCGGGGACAACCAAGGGGTACTTTGAAAAAGTGTGCAGGGCTTCGGGTCCATCGCGTAAAACGAAACGGAAAGTGCGCGGGACTGCAGAATCGACGCGTACGACCGCGAGACTGCGGCATTGACGCGTACAACATATGCGGGGCTCAGGTACAACCGAGAAGTACTTTGTGAAAGTGGGCGGGGCTTCGGGTCCATCGCGTAAAACGACACGGAAAGTGCGCGGGACTGCGGAGTCGACGCGTACAACATGTGCTGGGCCCGGGGACAACCATGGGATACTTTGAAAAAGTGGGCGGGGCTCGGGTCCATCGCGTAAAACGACCCGGAAAGTGCGCGAGACTGCGGAATCGACACGAACAATATATGCGGGACTCAGGGACAACCAAGAAGTACTTTGTGAAAGTGGGCTTGGGTGAGGGTCCATCGCGTAAAACGACCCGGAAAGTGCGCGGGACTGCGGAATCGACACGAACAACATATGCGGGACTCAGGGACAACCAATAAGTACTTTGTGAACGTGGGCGGGGCTTCGGGTCCATCGCGTGAAACGACCCGGAAAGTGCGCGGGACTGCGGAATCGACGCGAACAACAAGTGCGGGGCTCAGGGACAACCAAGAAACACTTTGTGATAGTTGGCGGGGCTTCGGGTCCATCGCGTAAAACGATATGGAAAGTGCGCGGACTGCGGAATCGACGCGTACGAGCGCGGGACTGCGGAATCGACGCGTACAACATGTGCGGGGCTCAGGGACAACCAAGAAGTACTTTGTAAAAGTGGGCGGGGCTTCGGGTCCATCGCGTAAAACGAAACGGAAAGTGCGCGGGACTGCAGAACCGACGCGTACGACCGCGGGACTGCGGAATTGACGCGTACAACATATGCGGGGCTCAGGGACAACCGAGAAGTACTTTGTGAAAGTGGACGGGGCTCCGGGTCCATGGCGTAGAACGGCACGGAAAGTGCGCGGGACTGCGGAGTCGACGCGTACAACATGTGCGGGGCCCGGGGACAACCAATAAGTACTTTGTGAAAGTGGGCGGGGCTTCGGGTCCATCGCGTAAAACGACACGGAAAGTGCGCGGGACTGCGGAATCGACGCGTACAACATATGCGGGCTCAAGGACAACCAAGAAGTCCTTTGTAAAAGTGGGCGGTACTTCGGGTCCATCGCGTAAAACATATAACAATCGGAGTGGTGGTGTGTCTGACCGAGTGTCTGGCACGTCCGACCGATGTCTGACCGACATCTATCTAACCGGGTTTCAAATTTCCCGCAATTTTTAACCCTATCACTCAGAGCACGTTATTGTTTCAGTACACCGAGAAGGTGGCGGAATATGAGCGGGGCTTAGGAGGAAAGCGCACATCGTTAAGATCGTGGTGGGACCACCCTGGCTGTTGCATATCGAGTCCTTTAAACTTAAATCGATACTGATCGTGGTGGGACCATCCTAGATGTTGCCTATTGAGTCCTTTAAACTTTGTTAGTAACGGATCATGCTGGAACCATCGTAGCTGTTGAATCGACGCGTGCAACATGTGCGGGGCCCGGGGACAACCAAGGGGTACTTTGTAAAACTGGGCGGGGCTTCGGGTCCATCGCGTAAAACGACACGGAAAGTGCGCGGGACTGCGGAATCGACGGAATCGGCGCATACAACATGTGCGGGGCTCGGGGACAACCAAGAAGTACTTTGTGAGAGTGGGCGGGGCTTCGGGTCCATCGCGTAAAACGACACGGAAAGTGCGCGGGACTGCGGAATCGACGCGTACGACCGCGGGACTGCGGAATCGACGCGTACAACATATGCGGGGCCCGGGGACAACCAAGGGGTACTTTGAAAAAGTGGGCGGGGCTCCGGGTCCATCGCGTAAAACGACACGGAAAGTGCGCGGGACTGCGGAATCGACGCGTACGACCGCGGGACTGCGGAATCGACGCGTACAACATATGCGGGGCCCGGGGACAACCAAGAAGTACTTTGTGAAAGTGGGCGGGGCTTCGGGTCCATCGCGTAAAACGACACGGAAAGTGCGCGGGACTGCGGAATCGACGCGTACGACCGCGGGACTGCGGAATCGACGCGTACAACATATGCGGGGCCCGGGGACAACCAAGGGGTACTTTGAAAAAGTGGGCGGGGCTCCGGGTGCATCGCGTAAAACGACACGGAAAGTGCGCGGGACTGCGGAATCGACGCATGCAACATGTGCGGGGCTCAGGTACAACCGAGAAGTACTTTGTGAAAGTGGACGGGGCTCCGGGTCAATGGCGTAGAACGGCACGGAAAGTGCGCGGGACTATGGAATCGACGCGCACAACATGTGCGGGGCCCAGGGACAACCAAGAAGTACCTTGTGAAAGTGGGCGGGGCTTCGGGTCCATCGCGTAAAACGACACGGAAAGTGCGCGGGACTGCGGAATCAACGCGTACAACATATGCGGGGCTCAGGGACGACCGAGAAGGACTTTGGTAAAGTGAGCGGGGCTCCGGGTACATCGCGTAAAACGACACGGAAAGTGCGCGGGACTGCGGAATCGACGCGTACGACCGCGGGACTGCGGAATCGACGCGTACAACATATGCGGGGCCCGGGGACAACCAAGGGGTACTTTGAAAAAGTGAGCGGGGCTCCGGGTACATCGCGTAAAACGACACGGAAAGTGCGCGGGACTGCGGAATCGACGCATACAACATGTGCGGGGCTCGGGGACAACCAAGAAGTACTTTGTAAAAGTGTGCATGGCTTCGGGTCCATCGCGTAAAACGATATGGAAAGTGCGCGGGACTGCGGAATCGACGCGTACGACCGCGGGACTGCGGAATCGACGCGTACAACATATGCGGGGCCCGGGGACAACCAAGAAGTAATTTGTGAAAGTGGGCGGGGCTTCGGGTCCATCGCGTAAAACGACACGGAAAGTGCGCGGGACTGCGGAATCGACGCGTACAACATGTGCTGGGCCCAGGGACAACCAAGGGGTACTTTGAAAAAGTGGGCGGGCTCCGGGTCCATCGCGTAAAACGACACGGAAAGTGCGCGGGACTGCGGAATCGACGCGTACAACATGTGCGGGGCCCAGAGGCAACCAAGCAATACTTTGTGTAAGTGGGCGGGGCTTCGGGTCCATCGCGTAAAACGACCCGGAAAGTGCGCGGGACTGCGGAATCGACGCGTACAACATATGCGGGGCTCAGGGACAACCAAGAAGTACTTTGTGAAAGTGGGCGGGGCTTCGGGTCCATCGCGTAAAACGGCACGGAAAGTGCGCGGGACTGCGGAGTTGACGCGAACAACATATGCGGGGCTCAGAGGCAACCAAGGACTTTGTAAAAGTGGGCGGGGCTTTGGGTCCATCGCGTAAAACGACACGGAAAGTGCGCGAGACTGCGGAATCGATGCGTACAACATGTGCGGGGCTCGGGGACAACCAAGAAGTACTTTGTGAAAGTGGGCGGGGCTTCGGGTCCATCGCGTAAAACGACACGGAAAGTGCGCGGGACTGCGGAATCGACGCGTACAACGTATGCGGGGCCCGGGGACAACCAAGAAGTACTTTGTGAAAGTGGGCGGGGCTTCGGGTCCATCGCGTAAAACGACACGGAAAGTGCGCGGGACTGCGGAATCGACGCGTACGACCGCGGGACTGCGGAATCGACGCGTACAACATATGCGGGGCCCGGGGACAACCAAGAAGTACTTTGTGAAAGTGGGCGGGGCTTCGGGTCCATCGCGTAAAACGACACGGAAAGTGCGCGGGACTGCGGAATCGACGCGTACGACCGCGGGACTGCGGAATCGACGCGTACAACATATGCGGGGCCCAGGGAGAACCAAGAAGTACTTTGTGAAAGTGGGCGGGGCTTCGGGTCCATCGCGTAAAACGACACGGAAAGTGCGCGGGACTGCGGAATCGACGCGTACGACCGCGGGACTGCGGAATCGACGCGTACAACATATGCGGGGCCCGGGGACAACCAAGGGGTACTTTGAAAAAGTGTGCATGGCTTCGGGTCCATCGCGTAAAACGATATGGAAAGTGCGCGGGACTGCGGAATCGACGCGTACGACCGCGGGACTGCGGAATCGACGCGTACAACATATGCGGGGCCCGGGGACAACCAAGAAGTACTTTGTGAAAGTGGGCGGGGCTCCGGGTCCATCGCGTAAAACGACACGGAAAGTGCGCGGGACTGCGGAATCGACGCGTACGACCGCGGGACTGCGGAATCGACGCGTACAACATATGCGGGGCCCGGGGACAACCAAGAAGTACTTTGTGAAAGTGGGCGGGGCTTCGGGTCCATCGCGTAAAACGACACGGAAAGTGCGCGGGACTGCGGAATCGACGCGTACGACCGCGGGACTGCGGAATCGACGCGTACAACATATGCGGGGCCCGGGGACAACCAAGAAGTACTTTGTGAAAGTGGGCGGGGCTTCGGGTCCATCGCGTAAAACGACACGGAAAGTGCGCGGGACTGCGGAATCGACGCGTACGACCGCGGGACTGCGGAATCGACGCGTACAACATATGCGGGGCCCGGGGACAACCAAGGGGTACTTTGAAAAAGTGTGCATGGCTTCGGGTCCATCGCGTAAAACGATATGGAAAGTGCGCGGGACTGCGGAATCGACGCGTACGACCGCGGGACTGCGGAATCGACGCGTACAACATATGCGGGGCCCGGGGACAACCAAGAAGTACTTTGTGAAAGTGGGCGGGGCTTCGGGTCCATCGCGTAAAACGACACGGAAAGTGCGCGGGACTGCGGAATCGACGCGTACAACATGTGCGGGGCCCGGGGACAACCAAGAAGTACTTTTTTAAAGTGGGCGGGGCTTCGGGTCCATCGCGTAAATGACACGGAAAGTGCGCGGGACTGCGGAATCGACGCGTACAACATGTGCGGGGCTCGGGGACAACCAATAAGTACTTTGTGAAAGTGGGCGGGGCTTCGGGTCCATCGCGTAAAACGACACGGAAAGTGCGCGGACTGCAGGAATCGACGCGTACGACCGCGGGACTGCGGAATCGACGCGTACAACATATGCGGGGCCCGGGGTCAACCAAGAAGTACTTTGTGAAAGTGAGCGGGGCTTCGGGTCCATCGCGTAAAACGACACGGAAAGTGCGCGGGACTGCGGAATCGACGCGTACGACCGCGGGACTGCGGAGTCGACGCGTACAACATAGGCGGGGCCCAGGGAGAACCAAGAAGTACTTTGTGAGAGTGGGCGGGGCTTCGGGTCCATCGCGTAAAACGACACGGAAAGTGCGTGGGACTGCGGAATCGACGCGTACGACCGCGGGACTGCGGAATCGACGCGTACAACATATGCGGGGCCCGGGGACAACCAAGAAGGACTTTGGTAAAGTGGGCGGGGCTTCAGGTCCATTGCGTAAAACATTTAACAATCGGAGTGGTGGTGTGTCTGACCGAGTGTCTGGCACGTCTGACCGATATCTGACCGACGTCTATCTGACCGGGTTTCAAATTTCCCGCAATTTTTAACCCTATCACTCAGAGCACGTTATTGTTTAAGTACACCGAGAAGGTGGCGGAATATGAGTGGGGCTTAGGAGGAGCGCGCACATCATTAAGATCGTGGTGGGACCACCCTGGCTGTTGCATATTGAGTCCTTTAAACTTTAATCGATACTGATCGTGATGGGACCATCCTAGATGTTGCCTATTGAGTCCTTTAAGCTTTGTCAGTAACGGATCATGCTGGGACCATCGTAGCTGTTGAATCGACGCGTACAACATGTGCGGGGCTCGGGGACAACCAAAAAACACTTTGTAAAAGTGGGCGGGGCATCGGTCCAGCGCGTAAAACGACACGGAAAGTGCGCGGGACTGCGGAATCGACGCATACAACATGTGCGGGGCTCGGGGACAACCAAGAAGTACTTTGAAAAGTGGGCGGGGCTCCGGGTACATCGCGTAAAACGACACGGAAAGTGCGCGGGACTGCAGAATCGACGCATACAACATGTGCGGGGCTCGGGGACAACCAAGAAGTACTTTGTAAAAGTGTGCATGGCTTCGGGTCCATCGCGTAAAACGATATGGAAAGTGCGCGGGACTGCGGAATCGACGCGTACGACATGTGTGGGGCTCAAGGACAACCAAGAAGTACTTTGTAAAAGTGAGCGGAGCTTCGGGTTCATCGCGTAAAACGACACGGAAAGTGCGCGGGACTGCGGAATCGACGCGTACCGCGGGACTGCGGAATCGACGCGTACAACATATGCGGGGCTCAGGGACAACCGAGAGGTACTTTGTAAAAGTGAGCGGAGCTTCGGGTTCATCGCGTAAAACGACACGGAAAGTGCGCGGGACTGCGGAATCGACGCATACAACATGTGCGGGGCTCGGGGACAACCAAGAAGTACTTTGTAAAAGTGTGCATGGCTTCGGGTCCATCGCGTAAAACGATATGGAAAGTGCGCGGGACTGCGGAATCGACGCGTACGACATGTGTGGGGCTCAAGGACAACCAAGAAGTACTTTGTAAAAGTGGGCGGAGCTTCGGGTTCATCGCGTAAAACGAAACGGAAAGTGCGCGGGACTGCAGAATCGACGCGTACAACATGTGCGGGGCCCGGGGACAACCAAGGGGTACTTTGAAAAAGTGGGCGGGGCTCCGGGTACACCGCGTAAAACGACCCGGGAAGTGCGCGGGAGTGCGGAATCGACGCGAACAACATGTGCGGGGCTCGGGGACAACCAAGAAGTACTTTGAAAAGTGTGCATGGCTTCGGGTCCATCGCGTAAAACGATATGGAAAGTGCGCGGGACTGCGGAATCGACGCGTACGACATGTGTGGGGCTCAAGGACAACCAAGAAGTACTTTGTAAAAGTGGGCGGAGCTTCGGGTTCATCGCGTAAAACGAAACGGAAAGTGCGCGGGACTGAGAATCGACGCGTGAATCGACGCCTACAACATATGCGGGGCTCGGGAACAACCAAGAAGTACTTTGTAAAAGTGGGCGGGGCTTCGGGTCCATCGCGTAAAACGACACGGAAAGGACGCGGAACTGCGCAATCGAAGCGAACAACATATGCGGGGCTCAGGGGCAACCAAGGACTTTGTTAAAGTGGGCGGGGCTTCGGGTCCATCGCGTAAAACGACACGGAAAGTGCGCGGGACTGCGGAGTCGACGCGTACAACATGTACGGGGTCCGGGGACAACCAAGAAGTACTCAGTGAAAGTGGGCAGGGCTTTGGGTCAATCGCGTAAAACGACACGGAAAGTGCGCGGGACTGCGGAATCGACGCGTACAACATGTGCGGGGCTCGGGGACAACCAAGAAGTGCTTTGTAAAAGTGTGCATGGCTTCGGGTCCATTGCGTAAAACGACACGGAAAAAGCGCGGGACAGCGGAATCGACGCGTACAACATGTGCGGGGCCCGGGGACAACCAAGAAGTACTTTGTGAAAGTGGTCGGAGCTTCGGGTCCATCGCGTAAAACGACACGGAAAGTGCGCGGGACTGCGGAATCGACTCGTACAACATATGCGGGGCTCAGCGACAACCAAGAAGAACTTTGTAAAAGTGTGCATGGCTTCGGGTCCATTGCGTAGAACGACACGGAAAAAGCGCGGGACTGCGGAATCGACGCGTACAACATGTGTGGGGCTCAAGGACAACCAAGAAGTCCTTTGTAAAAGTGGGAGGTACTTCGGGTTCATTGCGCAAAACGACACGGAAAGTGCGCGGGACTGCGGAATCGACGCGTACAACATATGCGCGGCTCAGGGACAACCAAGAAGTACTCTGTGAAAGTGGGCGGGGCTTCGGGTCCATCACGTAAAACGGCAGGGAATGTGCGCGGGACTGCGGAATCGACGCATACGACGACTAATCATACAACATGTGCGGGGCTCGGGGACAACCAAGAAGTACTTTGTAAAAGTGTGCATGGCTTCGGGTCCATCGCGTAAAACGATATGGAAAGTGCGCGGGACCGCGGAATCGACGCGTACAACATATGCGGGGCTCAGGGACAACCAAGAAGTACTTTGTAAAAGTGGGCGGAGCTTCGGGTTCATCGCGTAAAACGAAACGGAAAGTGCGCGGGACTGCAGAATCGACGCGTACAACATATGCGGGGCTCAGGGACAACCGAGAGGTACTTTGTGAAAGTGGGCGGGGCTTCGGGTCCATCGCGTAAAACGACACGGAAAGTGCGCGGGACTGCGGAATCGACGCATACAACATGTGCGGGGCTCGGGGACAACCAAGAAGTACTTTGTAAAAGTGTGCATGGCTTCGGGTCCATCGCGTAAAACGATATGGAAAGTGCGCGGGACTGCGGAATCGACGCGTACGACATGTGTGGGGCTCAAGGACAACCAAGAAGTACTTTGTAAAAGTGAGCGGAGCTTCGGGTTCATCGCGTAAAACGACACGGAAAGTGCGCGGGACTGCGGAATCGACGCATACAACATGTGCGGGGCTCGGGGACAACCAAGGGGTACTTTGAAAAGTGGGCGGGGCTCGGGTTCCATCGCGTAAAACGACACGGAAAGTGCGCGGGACTGCGGAATCGACGCATACAACATGTGCGGGGCTCGGGGACAACCAAGAAGTACTTTGTAAAAGTGTGCATGGCTTCGGGTCCATCGCGTAAAACGATATGGAAAGTGCGCGGGACTGCGGAATCGACGCGTACGACATGTGTGGGGCTCAAGGACAACCAAGAAGTACTTTGTAAAAGTGGGCGGAGCTTCGGGTTCATCGCGTAAAACGAAACGGAAAGTGCGCGGGACTGCAGAATCGACGCGTACGACCGCGGGACTGCGGAATGGACGCGTACAACATATGCGGGGCTCAGGGACAACCGAGAAGTACTTTGTGAAAGTGGGCGGAGCTCCGGGTCCATCGCGTAAAACGACACGGAAAGTGCGCGGGACTGCGGAATCGGCGCATACAACATGTGCGGGGCTCGGGGACAACCAAGAAGCACTTTGTAAAAGTGTGCAGGGCTTCGGGTCCATCGCGTAAAACGAAACGGAAAGTGCGCGGGACTGCGGAATCAACGCGTACAACATATGCGGGGCTCAGGGACAACCAAGAAGTACTTTGAAAAAGTGGGCATGGCTTCGGTTCCATCGCGTAAAACGACACGGAAAGTGCGCGGGACTGCGGAATCGACGCGTACGACATGTGTGGGGCTCAAGGACAACCAAGAAGTACTTTGTAAAAGTGGGCGGAGCTTCGGGTTCATCGCGTAAAACGAAACGGAAAGTGCGCGGGACTGCGGAATCGACGCGTACAACATGTGCAGGGCTCAGGGACGAGAAAGCAAGAAGGTACTTTGTAAAAGTGGGCGGGGCATCGGTCCAGCGCGTAAAACGACACGGAAAGTGCGCGGGACTGCGGAATCGACGCATACAACATGTGCGGGGCTCGGGGACAACCAAGAAGTACTTTGTAAAAGTGTGCATGGCTTCGGGTCCATCGCGTAAAACGATATGGAAAGTGCGCGGGGCTGCGGAATCGACGCGTACGACATGTGTGGGGCTCAAGGACAACCAAGAAGTACTTTGTAAAAGTGGGCGGAGCTTCGGGTTCATCGCGTAAAACGAAACGGAAAGTGCGCGGGACTGCAGAATCGACGCGTACGAGCGCGGGACTGCGGAATCGACGCGTACAACATATGCGGGGCTCAGGGACAACCGAGAGGTACTTTGTGAAAGTGGGCGGGGCTTCGGGTCCATTGCGTAAAACGACACGGAAAGTGCGCGGGACTGCGGAATCGACGCGTACAACATATGCGGGGCTCAGGGACAACCGAGAAGGACTTTGGTAAAATGGGCGGGGCTCCGGGTCCATCGCGTAACACGACACGGAAAGTGCGTGGGACTGCGGAATCGACGCGTACAACATATGCGGGGCTCAGGGACAACCAAGAAGTACTTTGTAAAAGTGGGCGGGGCTTCGGGTTCATCGCGTAAAACGACAACGGAAAGTGCGGGGGACTGCGGAATCGACGCATACTACATGTGCGGGGCTCTGGGACAACCGAGAAGTACTTTGTGAAAGTGGGCGGGGCTCCGGGTACATCGCGTAAAACGACACGGAAAGTGCGCGGGACTGCGGAAACGACGCATACAACATGTGCGGGGCTCGGGGACAACCAAGAAGTACTTTGTAAAAGTGTGCATGGCTTCGGGTCCATCGCGTAAAACGATATGGAAAGTGCGCGGGGCTGCGGAATCGACGCGTACGACATGTGTGGGGCTCAAGGACAACCAAGAAGTACTTTGTAAAAGTGGGCGGACCTTGGGGTTCATGGCGTAAAACGAAACGGAAAGTGCGCGGGACTGCAGAATCGACGCGTACGAGCGCGGGACTGCGGAATCGACGCGTACAACATATGCGGGGCTCAGGGACAACCGAGAGGTACTTTGTGAAAGTGGGCGGGGCTTCGGGTCCATCGCGTAAAACGACACGGAAAGTGCGCGGGACTCGACGCGTACAACATGTGCGGGCTCAGGGACAACCAAGAAGGACTTTGGTAAAAGGGCGGGGCTTCGGGTCCATCGCGTAAAACGACACGGAAAAAGCGCGGGACAGCGGAATCGACGCGTACAACATGTGTGGGCTCAGGACAACCAAGAAGTACTTTGAAAAAGTGGGCGGGGCTTCGGGTCCAACGCGTAAAACGACACGGAAAGTGCGCGGGACTGCGGAATCGATGCGTACAACATATGCGGGGCTCAGTTACAACCGAGAAGGACTTTGGTAAAGTGGGCTTGGCTTCAGGTCCATTGCGTAAAACATTTAACAATCGGAGTGGTGGTGTGTCTGACCGAGTGTCTGGCACGTCTGACCGATGTCTGACCGACGTCTGTCTGACCGGGTTTCAAATTTCCCGCAATTTTTAACCCTATCACTCAGAGCACGTTATTGTTTAAGTACACCGAGAAGGTGGCGGAATATGAGTGGGGCTTAGGAGGAGCGCGCACATCATTAAGATCGTGGTGGGACCACCCTGGCTGTTGCATATTGAGTCCTTTAAACTTTAATCGATACTGATCGTGATGGGACCATCCTAGATGTTGCCTATTGAGTCCTTTAAGCTTTGTCAGTAACGGATCATGCTGGGACCATCGCAGCTGTTGAATCGACGCGTACAACATGTGCGGGGCTCGGGGACAACCAAAAAACACTTTGTAAAAGTGGGCGGGGCATCGGGTCCAGCGCGTAAAACGACACGGAAAGTGCGCGGGACTGCGGAGTCGACGCGTACAACATGTGCGGGGCCCGGGGACAGCCAAGGAGTACTTTGAAAAAGTGAGCGGGGCTCCGGGTACATCGCGTAAAACGACACGGAAAGTGCGCGGGACTGCGGAATCGACGCATACAACATGTGCGGGGCTCGGGGACAACCAAGAAGTACTTTGTAAAAGTGTGCATGGCTTCGGGTCCATCGCGTAAAACGATATGGAAAGTGCGCGGGACTGCGGAATCGACGCGTACGACATGTGTGGGGCTCAAGGACAACCAAGAAGTACTTTGTGAAAGTGGGCGGGGCTTCGGGTCCATCGCGTAAAACGGCACGGAAAGTGCGCGGGACTGCAGAATCGACGCGTACGAGCGCGGGACTGTGGAATCGACGCGTACAACATATGCGGGGCTCAGGGACAACCAAGAAGGACTTTGTAAAAGTGGGCGGGGCATCGGGTCCATCGCGTAAAACGATATGGAAAGTGCGCGGGACTGCGGAGCCGACGCGTACAACATATGCGGGGCTCAGGGACAACCGAGAGGTACTTTGTGAAAGTGGGCGGGGCTTCGGGTCCATTGCGTAAAACGACACGGAAAGTGCGCGGGACTGCGGAATCGACGCGTACAACATGTGCGGGGCGCCAAGGCAACCAAGGTACTTTGAAAAAGTGGGCGGGGCTCGGGTCCATCGCGTAAAACGACACGGAAAGTGCGCGGGACTGCGGAATCGACGCGTACAACATGTGCGGGGCTCAGGGACAACCGAAGAAGGACTTTGGTAAAGTGGGCAGGGCTTCAGGTCCATTGCGTAAAACATATAACAATCGGAGTGGTGGTGTGTCTGACCGAGTGTCTGGCACGTCTGACCGATTGTCTGACCGACGTCTATCTGACCGGGTTTCAAATTTCCCGCAATTTTTAACCCCATCACTCAGGCACGTTATTGTTTCAGTACCGAGAAGGTGGCGGAATATGAGTGGGGCTTAGGAGGAGCGCACATCATTAAGATCGTGGTCGGGACCACCCTGGCTGTTGCATATTGAGTCCTTTAAACTTTAATCGATACTGATCGTGATGGGACCATCTAGATGTTGCCTATTAGGTCCTTTAAGCTTTGTCAGTAACGGATCAGTGGGACCATCGTAGCTGTTGAATCGACGCGTACAACATGTGCGAGGCTCGGGGACAACCAAAAAACACTTTGTAAAATTGGGCGGGGCATCGGGTCCAGCGCGTAAAACGACACGGAAAGTGCGCGGGACTGCGGAGTCGACGCGTACAACATGTGCGGGGCCCTGGGACAACCAAGGGGTACTTTGAAAAAGTGTGCATGGCTTCGGGTCCATCGCGTAAAACTATATGGAAAGTGCGCGGGACTGCGGAATCGACGCGTACGACATGTGTGGGGCTCAAGGACAACCAAGAAGTACTTTGTAAAAGTGGGTGGAGCTTCGGGTTCATCGCGTAAAACGAAACGGAAAGTGCGCGGGACTGCAGAATCGACGCGTACAACATATGCGGGGCTCAGGGACAACCAAAAACACTTTGTAAAAGTTGGCGGGGCTTCGGGTCCAGCGCGCAAAACGACACGGAAAATGCGCGGGACTGCGGAATCGACGCGTACAACATGTGCGGGGCCCGGGGACAACCAAGGGTACTTTGAAAAGTGGGCGGGGCTTCCGGGTCCATCGCGTAAAACGACACGGAAAGTGCGCGGACTGCGGAATCGACGCGTACAACATGTGGGGGCTCAGGACAACCAAGAAGTACTTTGTAAAAAGTGGCGGCTTCGGGTCCATCGCGTAAAACGATGTGGAAAGTGCGCGGGACTGCGGAATCGACGCGTATAACATGTGCGGGGCTCAGGAACAACTAAGAAGTACTTTATGAAAGTGGGTAGAGCTTCGGGTTCTCTCCGTAAAATCACAGGGAAAGTGCGCGGGTCTGCGGAATTGACGCGTACAACATATGCGGGGCTCAGGGACAACCGAGAAGGACTTTGGTAAAGTGGGCGGGGCTTCAGGTCCATTGCGTAAAACATATAACACGGAAAGTGGTGCGGAATCTGACCGAGTGTCTGGCAACCTGACCGTTGTCTGACCGACGTCTATCTGACCGGGTTTCAAATTTCCCGCAAGTAACCCTATCACCAGAGCACGTTATTGTTTCCAGTACACCGAGAAAGGTGGCGGAATATGAGTGGGGCTTAGGAGGAGCGCGCACATCATTAAGATCGTGGTGGGACTGGCTGGATATTGAGTCGCGTAAACTTTAATCGATACTGATCGTGATGGGACCATCAGATGTTGCCTATTGAAAGTCCTTGCTTTGTCAGTAACGGATCATGCGGGACCATCGTAGCTGTTGAATCGACGCGTATAATGTGTGCAAAGCTAAGGGACACCCAAAGAACACTTTATAAAAGAGGGCGGGGCTTCGGATCCATCGCGTAAAACGGCATGGAAAGTGCGCGGGACTGCGGAATCGACGCGTACAACATGTGCGGGGCCCAGGGACAACGATGAAGTACTTTGTAAAGGTGGGCGGGGCTTCGGGTCCATCGCGTAAAACGGCATGGAAAGTGCGCGGGACTACGGAATCAACGCGTACAACATGTGCGGGGCCCACGGACAACGAAGAAGTACACTGTAAAAGTGGGCGGAGCTTCGGGTCCATCGCGTAAAACGGCACGGAAAGTGCGCGGGACTGCGGAATCGACGCGTATAACATGTGCGGGGCTCAGGAACAACTAAGAAGTACTTTATGAAAGTGGGTAGAGCTTCGGGTTCTCTGCGTAAAATGACAGGGAAAGTGCGCGGGACTGCGGATTCGACGCGTATAACATGCGCGGGACTCAGGGACAACTAAGAAGAACTTCATGAAAGTGGGCGGAGCTTTGGGTTCATTGCGTAAAACGACACGGAAAGTGCGCGGGACTGCGGATTCGACGCGTACAACATGCGCGGGGCTCGGGGACAACCAAGAAGTACTTTGTAAAGTGGGCATGGCTCCGGTTCCATCGCGTAAAACGACACGGAAAGTGCGCGGGACTGCGGAATCGACGCATACAACATGTGCGGGGCTCGGGGACAACCAAGAAGTACTTTGTAAAAGTGGGCGGAGCTTCGGGTTCATCGCGTAAAACGAAACGGAAAGTGCGCGGGACTGCAGAATCGACGCGTACGAGCGCGGGACTGCGGAATCGACGCGTACAACATGTGCGGGGCCCAGGGACAACCAAGAAGTACCTTGTGAAAGTGGGCGGGGCTTCGGGTCCATCGCGTAAAACGACACGGAAAGTGCGCGGGACTGCGGAATTCACGCGTACAACATATGCGGAGCTCAGGGGCAACCAAGAAGGACTTTGTTAAAGTGGGCGGGGCTTCAGGTCCTATGCGTAAAATGCCACGGAAAGTGCGCGGGACTGCGCAATCGAAGCGAACAACATATGTGTGGCTCAGGGACAACCAAGAAGTACTTTGTAAAAGTGGGCGGGGCTTCGGGTCCATCGCGTAAAACGACACGGAAAGTGCGCGGGACTGCGGAATCGACGCGTACAACATGTGCGGGGCTCAGGGACAACCAAGAAGTACTTTGTAAAAGTGGGCGGGGCTTCGGGTCCATCGCGTAAAACGACCCGGAAAGTGCGCGGGACTGCGGAATCGACGCGTACAACATGTGCGGGGCTCGGGGACAACCAAGAAGTACTTTGTAAAAGTGTGCATGGCTTCGGGTCCATCGCGTAAAACGATATGGAAAGTGCGCGGGACTGCGGAATCGACGCGTACGACATGTGTGGGGCTCAAGGACAACCAAGAAGTACTTTGTAAAAGTGGGCGGAGCTTCGGGTTCATCGCGTAAAACGAAACGGAAAGGGAGCGGGACTGCAGAATCGACGCGTACGGAGCGCGGGACTGCAGAATCGACGCGTACAACATATGCGGGGCTCAGGAACAACCCAGAGGTACTTTGTGAAAGTGGGCGGGGCTTCGGGTCCATTGCGTAAAACGACACGGAAAGTGCGCGGGACTGCGGAATTGACGCGTACAACATACGCGGGGCTCAGGGGCAACCAAGAAGGACTTTGTTAAAGTGGGCGGGGCGTCAGGTCGCGGGACTGCGGAATCGACTCGTACAACATATGCGGGGCTCAGGGACAACCGAGAAGTACTTTGGTAAAAGTGGGCGGGGCTTCAGGTCCATCGCGTAAAACGACACGGAAAAAGCGCGGGACTGTGGAACCGACGCGCACAACATGTGCGGGGCCCGGGGACAATCAAGAAGTACTTTGTAAAAGTGGGCGGGGCTTCGGGTCCATCGCGTAAAACGACACGGAAAGTGCGTGGGTCTGCGGAATCGACGCGTACAACATATGCGGGGCTCAGGGACAACCGAGAAGGACTTTGGTAAAGTGGGCGGGGCTTCAGGTCCATTGCGTAAAACATATAACAATCGGAGTGGTGGTGTGTCTGACCGAGTGTCTGGCACGTCTGACCGATGTCTGACCGACGTCTATCTGACCGGGTTTCAAATTTCCCGCAATTTTTAACCCTATCACTCAGAGCACGTTATTGTTTCAGTACACCGAGAAGGTGGCGGAATATGAGTGGGGCTTAGGAGGAGCGCGCACATCATTAAGATCGTGGTGGGACCACCCTGGCTGTTGCATATTGAGTCCTTTAAACTTTAATCGATACTGATCGTGATGGGACCATCCTAGATGTTGCCTATTGAGTCCTTTAAGCTTTGTCAGTAACGGATCATGCTGGGACCATCGTAGCTGTTGAATCGACGCGTACAACATGTGCGGGGCTCGGGGACAACCAAAAAACACTTTGTAAAAGTGGGCGGGGCATCGGGTCCAGCGCGTAAAACGACACGGAAAGTGCGCGGGACTGCGGAGTCGACGCGTACAACATGTGCGGGGCCCGGGGACAACCAAGGGGTACTTTGAAAAAGTGGGCGGGGCTCCGGTTCCATCGCGTAAAACGACACGGAAAGTGCGCGGGACTGCGGAATCGACGCGTACGACATGTGTGGGGCTCAAGG
Organism: Aplectana chamaeleonis; assembly: GCA_029168955.1. NCBI lineage: Eukaryota > Metazoa > Nematoda > Chromadorea > Rhabditida > Cosmocercidae > Aplectana > Aplectana chamaeleonis. The sequence continues at coordinate 531,094 of JAPDOI010000187.1, read as the reverse complement.
ACAACCAAGAAGTACTTTGTAAAAGTGGGCGGAGCTTCGGGTTCATCGCGTAAAACGAAACGGAAAGTGCGCGGGACTGCAGAATCGACGCGTAGGAGCGCGGGACTGCGGAATCGACGCGTACAACATATGCGGGGCTCAGGGACAACCGAGTACTTTGTGAAAGTGGGCGAGGCTTCGGGTCCATCGCGTAAAACGACACAGAAAGGTTGCGGGACTGCGGAATCGACGCGTACAACATATGCGGGGCACAGGGACAACCAAGAAGTACTTTGTTAAAGTGGGCGGGGTCCATCGCGTAAACGAAACGGAAAAAGTGCGCGGGACTGCGGAATCGACGCGAACAGTATGTGCGGGGCTCAGGCACAACCAAAAAGTACTTTGTGAAAGTGGGCGGGGTTTCGGGTCCACCGCTTAAAACGACCCGGAAAGTCCGCGGGACTGCGAAATCGACGCGTACAACATATGCGGGGCTCAGGGACAACCAAAAAGTACTTTGTAAAAGTGGGCGGGACTTAGGGTCCATCGCGTAAAACGACACGGAAAGTGTGCGGGACTGCGGAATCAACGCGTACAACATATGCGGGGCTCAGCGATAACCAAAAAGCACTTTGTGAAAGTGGGCGGGGCTCTGGGTCCACCGAGTAAAGCTACCCGGAAAGTCGGCGGGACTGGGGAATCGACGCGTACAACATATGCGGGGCTAGGGGACAACCAAAAAGTACTCTGTAAGAGTGGGCGAGGCTTCGGGTCCATCGCGTAAAACGACACGGGAAGTGCGCGTGACAGCGGAATCGACGCGTACGACATGTGTGGGGCTCAAGGACAACCAAGAAGTACTTTGTAAAAGTGGGCGGAGCTTCGGGTTCATCGCGTAAAACGAAACGGAAAGTGCGCGTGACTGCAGAATCGACGCGTACGAGCGCGGGACTGCGGAATCGATGCGTACAACATATGCGGGGCTCAGGGACAACCGAGAAGGACTTTGGTAAAGTGGGCTTGGCTTCAGGTCCATTGCGTAAAACGACACGGAAAGTGCGCGGGACTGCGGAATCGACGCGTACAACATATGCGGGGCTCAGAGACGACCGAGAAGGACTTTGAAAAAGTGGGCGGGGCTTCGGGTCCATCGCGTAAAACGACACGGAAAGTGCGCGGGACTGCGGAATCGACGCGTACAACATATGCGGGGCTCAGGGACAACCGAGAAGGACTTTGGTAAAGTGGGCGGGGCTTCAGGTCCATTGCGTAAAACATATAACAATCGGAGTGGTGGTGTGTCTGACCGAGTGTCTGGCACGTCTGACCGATGTCTGACCGACGTCTATCTGACCGGGTTTCAAATTTCCCGCAATTTTTAACCCTATCACTCAGAGCACGTTATTGTTTCAGTACACCGAGAAGGTGGCGGAATATGAGTGGGGCTTAGGAGGAGCGCGCACATCATTAAGATCGTGGTGGGACCACCCTGGCTGTTGCATATTGAGTCCTTTAAACTTTAATCGATACTGATCGTGATGGGACCATCCTAGATGTTGCCTATTGAGTCCTTTAAGCTTTGTCAGTAACGGATCATGCTGGGACCATCGTAGCTGTTGAATCGACGCGTACAACATGTGCGGGGCTCGGGGACAACCAAAAACACTTTGTAAAAGTGGGCGGGGCATCGGGTCCAGCGCGTAAAACGACACGGAAAGTGCGCGGGACTGCGGAGTCGACGCGTACAACATGTGCGGGGCCCGGGGACAGCCAAGGAGTACTTTGAAAAAGTGGGCGGGGCTCCGGGTACATCGCGTAAAACGACACGGAAAGTGCGCGGGACTGCGGAATCGACGCATACAACATGTGCGGGGCTCGGGGACAACCAAGAAGTACTTTGTAAAAGTGTGCATGGCTTCGGGTCCATCGCGTAAAACGATATGGAAAGTGCGCGGGACTGCGGAATCGACGCGTACGACATGTGTGGGGCTCAAGGACAACCAAGAAGTACTTTGTAAAAGTGGGCGGAGCTTCGGGTTCATCGCGTAAAACGAAACGGAAAGTGCGCGGGACTGCAGAATCGACGCGTACGAGCGCGGGACTGCGGAATCGACGCGTACAACATATGCGGGGCTCAGGGACAACCGAGAGGTACTTTGTGAAAGTGGGCGGGGCTTCGGGTCCATTGCGTAAAACGACACGGAAAGTGCGCGGGACTGCGGAATCGACGCGTACAACATATGCGGGGCTCAGGGACAACCGAGAGGTACTTTGTGAAAGTGGGCGAGGCTTCGGGGTCATCGCGTAAAACGACACAGAAAGGTTGCGGGACTGCGGAATCGACGCGTACAACATATGCGGGGCACAGGGACAACCGAGTTTTGTGTGAAAGTGGGCGAGGCTTCGGGTCCATCGCGTAAAACGACCAGGAAAGTGCGCGGGACTGCGGAATCGACGCGAACAGTATGTGCGGGGCTCAGGCACAACCAAGAAGGACTTTGTAAAAGTGGGCGGGCTTCGGGTCCATCGCGTAAAACGACACGGAAAGTGCGCGAGACTGCGGACTTGACGCGTACAAGATGTGCGGGGCTCAGGGACAACCAAGAAGTACTTTGTAAAAGTGGGCAGGGCTCCGGGTCCATTGCGTGAAACGACACGGAAAGTGCGCCAGACTGCGGAATTGACGCGTACAACATATGCGGGGCTCAGGGGCAACCAAGAAGGACTTTGTAAAAGTGAGCGGGGCTTCGGGTCCATCGCGTAAAACGACACGGAAAGTGCGCGAGACTGCGGAATTGACGCGTACAACATATGCGGGGCTCAGGGACAACCAAGAAGGACTTTGTAAAAGTGTGCATGGCTTCGGGTCCATCGCGTAAAACGATATGGAAAGTGCCGGAACTGCGGAATCGACGCGTACAACATGTGCGGGGCTCGGGGACAACCAAGAAGTACTTTGTAAAAGTGTGCATGGCTTCGGGTCCATCGCGTAAAACGAAACGGAAAGTGCGCGTGACTGCAGAATCGACGCGTACGAGCGCGGGACTGCGGAATCGATGCGTACAACATATGCGGGGCTCAGTTACAACCGAGAGGTACTTTGTGAAAGTGGGCGGGGCTTCGGGTCCATCGCGTAAAACGACACGGAAAGTGCGCGGGACTGCGGAATCGACGCGTACAACATACGCGGGGCTCGGGGCAACCAAGAAGGACTTTGTTAAAGTGGGCGGGGGCTTCGGGTCCATCGCGTAAACGACACGGAAAGTCGCGGGACCGCGGAATCGACGCGTACAACATGTGCGGGGCCAGGGACAACCAAGAATTACTTTGTAAATGTGGGCGGGGCTTCGAGTCCATCGCGTAAAACGCACGGAAGGTGCGCGGGACTGCGGAATCGACGCGTAAAACATGTGCGGGGCCCAGGGACAACCAAGTAGTTTTCAAAAGTGGGCGGGGTTTCGGGTCCATCGCGTAAAACGGCATGGAAAGTGCGCGGGACTGCGGAATCGACGCGTACAACATATGCGGGGCTCAGGGACAACCGATAAGGACTTTGGTAAAGTGGGCGGGGCTTCAGGTCCATTGCGTAAAACATATAACAATCGGAGTGGTGGTGTGTCTGACCGAGTGTCTGGCACGTCTGACCGTTGTCTGACCGACGTCTATCTGACCGGGTTTCAAATTTCCCGCAATTTTTAACCCTATCACTCAGAGCACGTTATTGTTTCAGTACACCGAGAAGGTGGCGGAATATGAGTGGGGCTTAGGAGGAGCGCGCACATCATTAAGATCGTGGTGGGACCACCCTGGCTGTTGCATATTGAGTCCTTTAAACTTTAATCGATACTGATCGTGATGGGACCATCCTAGATGTTGCCTATTGAGTCCTTTAAGCTTTGTCAGTAACGGATCATGCTGGGACCATCGTAGCTGTTGAATCGACGCGTACAACATGTGCGGGGCTCGGGGACAACCAAAAACACTTTGTAAAAGTGGGCGGGGCTTCGGGTCCATCGCGTAAAACGACACGGAAAGTGCGCGGGACTGCGGAGTCGACGCGTACAACATGTGCGGGGCCCGGAGACAGCCAAGGAGTACTTTGAAAAAGTGTGCATGGCTTCGGGTCCATCGCGTAAAACGGCATGGAAAGTGCGCGGGACTACGGAATCAACGCGTACAACATGTGCGGGGCCCACGGACAACGAAGAAATTCTCTCTTAAAGTGGGCGGGGCTTCGGGTTCCTTGCGTAAAACGACACGGAAAGTGCGCGGGACTGCGGAATCGATGCGTACAACATGTGCGGGGTCCACGGACAACCAAGAAGTACTCTGTAAAAGTGGGCGGGGCTTCGGGTCCATCGCGTAAAACGACACGGAAAGTGCGCGGGACTGCGGAATCGACGCGTACAACATGGGCGGGGTCCAGGGACAACCAAGAAGTACTTTGTGAAAGTGGGCGGGGCTTCGGGTACATCGCGTAAAACGGCACGGAAACTGAGCGGGACACCCGAATCGACGCGTACAACATGTGCAGGGCTCAGGGACAACCAAGTATCCCTTTGTGAAAGAGGGGGGGCTTCGGATCAATCGCGTTAGACGGCATGGAAAGTGCGCGGGACTGCGCATTCGAGGCGTACAGCATGTGCGGTGCTCAGGGACAACCAAGAAGTACCTTTTTTAAAGTGGGCGGGGCTTCGGGTCCATCGCGTAAAACGACACGGAAAGTGCGCGGGACTGCGGAGTCGACGCGTACAACATGTACGGGGTCCGGGGACAACCAAGAAGTACTCAGTGAAAGTGGGCGGGACTTCGGGTCCATCGCGTGAAACGACCCGGAAAGTGCGCGGGACTGCGGAGTCGATGCGTAAAACATATGCGGGGCTCAGGGACAACCAAGAAGTACTTTGTAAAAGTGGGCGGGGCTTCGAGTCCATCGCGTAAAACGACCCGGAAAGTGCGCGGGACTGCGGAGTCGATGCGTACAACATGTGCGGGGCTCAGGGACAACCAAGAAGTACTTTGTAAAAGTGGGCAGGGCTCCGGGTCCACCGCGTAAAACGACCGGGAAAGTGCGCGGGACTGCGGAATCGACGCGTACAACATATGCGGGGTCCAGGGACAACCAAGAAGTACTTTGTAAAAGTGGGCGGGGCTTCGAGTTCATCGCGTAAACGAAACGGAAAGTGCGCGGGACTGTTGAATCGACGCGTACAACATGTGCGGGGCTCGGGGACAACCAAGAAGTACTTTGTAAAAGTGGGCGGAGCTTCGGGTTCATCGCCTAAAACGAAACGGAAAGTGCGCGGGACTGCAGAATCGACGCGTACAACATGTGCGGGGCCCGGGGACAACCAAGGGGTACTTTGAAAAAGTGGGCGGGGCTCCGGGTACACCGCGTAAAACGACACGGAAAGTGCGCGGGACTGCGGAATCGACGCATACAACATACGCGGGGCTCAGGGGCAACCAAGAAGGACTTTGTAAAGTGTGCGGGGCTTCGGGTCCATCGCGTAAAACGATACGGAAAGTGCGCGGGACTGCGGAATCGACGCGTACAACATGTGCGGGGCTCAGGGGACAACCAGAAGTACTTTGTAAAAGTGGGCGGGGCTTCGGGTCCATCGCGTAAAACGATATAGAAAGTGCGCGGGACTGCGGAATCGACGCGTACGAGCGCGGGACTGCGGAATCGACACCTACAACATGTGCGGGACTCAGGGACAACCAAGAAACACTTTGTAAAGTGGGCGGGGCTCCGGGTCCAGCGCGTAAAACGACACGGAAAGTGCGCGGGACTGCGGAATCGACGCGTACAACATGTGCGGGGCTCAGGGACAACCAAGAAGTACTTTGTGAAAGTGGGCGGGGCTTCGGGTTCATCGCGTAAAACGACACGGAAAGTGCGCGGGACTGCGGAATCGACGCGTACAACATGTGCGGGGCTCAGGGACAACCAAGAAGTACTTTGTGAAAGTGGGCGGGGCTTCGGGTCCATCGCGTAAAACGACACGGAAAGTGCGTGGGACTTCGGAATCGACGCGTACAACATGTGCGAGGCCCGGGAACAACCAAGAAGTACTTTGTGAAAGGGGGCGGGCCTTCAGGTCTATCGGGTAAAACGACACGGAAAGTGTGCGGGAGGGCGGAAGCGACGCGGACAACAGGTGCGGGGCTCTGGGACAACCAAGAAGTACTTTGTAAAAGTGGGCGGGGCTTCGGGTCATCGCGTAAAACGACACGGAAAGTGCGCGGCACTGCGGAGACGACGCGTACAACATGTGCGAGGCCCGGGAACAACCAAGAAGTACTTTGTGAAAGTGGGCGGGCCTTCAGGTCTATCGCGTAAAACGACACGGAAAGTGTGCGGGAGTGCGGAATCGACGCGTACAACATGTGCGGGGCTCAAGGAAAACCAAGAAGTACTTTGTAAAAGTGGGCTGAACTTCGGGCTAATTGCGTATAACGACACGGAAAGTGCGCGGGACAGCGGAATCGACGCGTACGAGCGCGGGACTGCGGAATCGACGCGTACAACATATGCGGGGCTCAGGGACAACCAAGAAGTACTTTTTGGAAGTGGGCGGGGCTTCGGGTTCATCGCGTAAAACCGCAAGGAAAGTGCGCGGGACTGCGGAGTCGACGCGTACAACATGTGCGGGGTCCAGGGACAACCAAGAAGTACTTTGTGAAAGTGGGTGGAGCTTCGGGTCCATCGCGTAAAACGGCACGGAAAGTGCGCGGGACTGCGGAATCGACGCGTACAACATGTGCGGGGCCCGGGGACAACCGAGAAGGACTTTGGTAAAGTGGGCGGGGCTTCAGGTCCATTGCGTAAAACATATAACAATCGGAGTGGTGGTGTGTCTGACCGAGTGTCTGGCACGTCTGACCGTTGTCTGACCGACGTCTATCTGACCGGGTTTCAAATTTCCCGCAATTTTTAACCCTATCACTCAGAGCACGTTATTGTTTCAGTACACCGAGAAGGTGGCGGAATATGAGTGGGGCTTAGGAGGAGCGCGCACATCATTAAGATCGTGGTGGGACCACCCTGGCTGTTGCATATTGAGTCCTTTAAACTTTAATCGATACTGATCGTGATGGGACCATCCTAGATGTTGCCTATTGAGTCCTTTAAGCTTTGTCAGTAACGGATCATGCTGGGACCATCGTAGCTGTTGAATCGACGCGTACAACATGTGCGGGGCTCGGGGACAACCAAAAAACACTTTGTAAAAGTGGGCGGGGCATCGGGTCCAGCGCGTAAAACGACACGGAAAGTGCGCGGGACTGCGGAGTCGACGCGTACAACATATGCGGGACTCAGGGACAACCCAGAGGTACTTTGTGAAAGTGGGCGGGGCTTCGGGTCCATTGCGTAAAACGACACGGAAAGTGCGCGGGACTGCGGAATTGACGCGTACGACATGTGTGGGGCTCAAGGACAACCAAGAAGTACTTTGTAAAAGTGGGCGGATCTTCGGGTTCATCGCGTAAAACGAAACGGAAAGTGCGCATGACTGCAGAATCGACGCGTACGAGCGCAGACTGCGGAATCGACGCGTACGACATGTGTGGGGCTCAAGGACAACCAAGAAGTACTTTGTAAAAGTGAGCGGAGCTTCGGGTCCATTGCGTAAAACGACACGGAAAGTGCGCGGGACTGCGGAATTGACGCGTACAACATACGCGGGGCTCAGGGGCAACCAAGAAGGACTTTGTTAGAGTGGGGCGGGGCTTCGGGTCCATTGCGTAAAACGACACGGAAAGTGCGCGGGACTGCGGAATCGACGCGTACAACATATGCGGGGCTCAGGGACAACCGAGAAGGACTTTGGTAAAATGGGCGGGGCTTCAGGTCCATTGCGTAAAACGACACGGAAAGTGCGCGGGACTGCGGAATTGACGCGTACAACATGTGCGGGGCTCTGGGACAACCAAGGGTACTTTGAAAAAGTGGGCGGGCTCCGGTTCCATCGCGTAAAACGACACGGAAAGTGCGCGGGACTGCGGAATCGACGCATACAACATGTGCGGGGCTCTGGGACAACCAAGAAGCACTTTGTAAAAGTGTGCAGGGCTTCGGGTCTATCGCGTAAAACGATATGGAAAGTGCGCGGGACTGCGGAATCGACGCGTACGAGCGCGGGACTGCGGAATCGACGCGTACAACATGTGCGGGGCTCGGGGACAACCAAGAAGTGCTTTGTAAAAGTGTGCATGGCTTCGGGTCCATCGCGTAAAACGATATGGAAAGTGCGCGGGACTGCGGAATCGACGCGTACGACATGTGTGGGGCTCAAGGACAACCAAGAAGTACTTTGTAAAAGTGGGCGGAGCTTCGGGTTCATCGCGTAAAACGAAACGGAAAGTGCGCGGGACTGCAGAATCGACGCGTAGGAGCGCGGGACTGCGGAATCGACGCGTACAACATATGCGGGGCTCAGGGACAACCGAGAGGTACTTTGTGAAAGTGGGCGGGGCTTCGGGTCCATTGCGTAAAACGACACGGAAAGTGCGCGGGACTGCGGAATCGACGCGTACAACATATGCGGGGCTCAGGGAAAACCAAGAAGTACCTTGTGAAAGTGGGCTGGGCTTCGGGTCCAACGCGTAAAACGACACGGAAAGTGCGCGGGACTGCGGAATCGACGCGTACAACATATGCGGGGCTCAGGGACAACCGAGAAGGACTTTGGTAAAGTGGGCGGGGCTTCAGGTCCATTGCGTAAAACATATAACAATCGGAGTGGTGGTGTGTCTGACCGAGTGTCTGGCACGTCTGACCGATGTCTGACCGACGTCTATCTGACCGGGTTTCAAATTTCCCGCAATTTTTAACCCTATCACTCAGAGCACGTTATTGTTTCAGTACACCGAGAAGGTGGTGGAATATGAGTGGGGCTTAGGAGGAGCGCGCACATCATTAAGATCGTGGTGGGACCACCCTGGCTGTTGCATATTGAGTCCTTTAAACTTTAATCGATACTGATCGTGATGGGACCATCCTAGATGTTGCCTATTGAGTCCTTTAAGCTTTGTCAGTAACGGATCATGCTGGGACCATCGTAGCTGTTGAATCGACGCGTACAACATGTGCGGGGCTCGGGGACAACCAAAAACACTTTGTAAAAGTGGGCGGGGCATCGGGTCCAGCGCGTAAAACGACACGGAAAGTGCGCGGGACTGCGGAGTCGACGCGTACAACATGTGCGGGGCCCGGAGACAGCCAAGGAGTACTTTGAAAAAGTGTGCGGGGCTCCGGGTCCATCGCGTAAAACGATACGGAAAGTGCGCGGGACTGTTGAATCGACGCGTACAACATGTGCGAGGCTCGGGGACAGCCAAAAAACACTTTGTAAAAGTGTGCATGGCTTCGGGTCCATCGCGTAAAACGACACGGAAAAAGCGCGGGACTGCGGAATCTACGCGTACAACATGTGTGGGGCTCAAGGACAACCAAGAAGTACTTTGTAAAAGTGGGCGGAGCTTCGGGTTCATCGCGTAAAACGAAACGGAAAGTGCGCGGGACTGCAGAATCGACGCGTACGAGCGCGGGACTGCGGAATCGACGCGTACAACATATGCGGGGCTCAGGGACAACCGAGAGGTACTTTGTGAAAGTGGGCGGGGCTTCGGGTCCATTGCGTAAAACGACACGGAAAGTGCGCGGGACTGCGGAATCGACGCGTACAACATATGCGGGGCTCAGGAACAACCGAGAAGGACTTTGTTAAAGTGGGCGGGGCTTCAGGTCGCGGGACCGCGGAATCGACGCGTACAACATATGCGGGGCTCAGGGACAACCGAGAAGGACTTTGGTAAAATGGGCGGGGCTTCAGGTCCATTGCGTAAAACGACACGGAAAGTGCGCGGGACTGCGGAACTGACGCGTACAACATGAGGGGGGCCCTGGGACAACCAAGAAGCACTTTGTAAAAGTGTGCAGGGCTTCGGGTCTATCGCGTAAAACGACACGGAAAGTGCGCGGGACTGCGGAATCGACGCGTACAACATATGCGGGGCTCAGGGACAACCGAGAAGGACTTTGGTAAAGTGGGCGGGGCTTCAGGTCCATTGCGTAAAACATATAACAATCGGAGTGGTGGTGTGTCTGACCGAGTGTCTGGCACGTCTGACCGTTGTCTGACCGACGTCTATCTGACCGGGTTTCAAATTTCCCGCAATTTTTAACCCTATCACTCAGAGCACGTTATTGTTTCAGTACACCGAGAAGGTGGCGGAATATGAGTGGGGCTTAGGAGGAGCGCGCACATCATTAAGATCGTGGTGGGACCACCCTGGCTGTTGCATATTGAGTCCTTTAAACTTTAATCGATACTGATCGTGATGGGACCATCCTAGATGTTGCCTATTGAGTCCTTTAAGCTTTGTCAGTAACGGATCATGCTGGGACCATCGTAGCTGTTGAATCGACGCGTACAACATGTGCGAGGCTCGGGGACAACCAAAAACACTTTGTAAAAGTGGGCGGGGCATCGGGTCCAGCGCGTAAAACGACACGGAAAGTGCGCGGGACTGCGGAGTCGACGCGTACAACATGTGCGGGGCCCGGAGACAGCCAAGGGTACTTTGAAAAAGTGGGCGGGGCTTCGGGTCCATCGCGTAAAACGATATGGAAAGTGCGCGGGACTGCGGAATCGACGCGTACGACATGTGTGGGGCTCAGGGACAACCGAGAGGTACTTTGTGAAAGTGGGTGGGGCTTCGGGTCCATTGCGTAAAACGACACGGAAAGTGCGCGGGACTGCGGAATCGGCGCATACAACATGTGCGGGGCTCGGGGACAACCAAGAAGCACTTTGTAAAAGTGTGCATGGCTTCGGGTCCATCGCGTAAAACGATATGGAAAGTGCGCGGGACTGCGGAATCGACGCGTACGACATGTGTGGGGCTCAAGGACAACCAAGAAGTACTTTGTAAAAGTGGGCGGAGCTTCGGGTTCATCGCGTAAAACGAAACGGAAAGTGCGCGGGGCTGCGGAATCGACGCGTACGACATGTGTGGGGCTCAAGGACAACCAAGAAGTACTTTGTAAAAGTGGGCGGAGCTTCGGGTTCAGCGCGTAAAACGAAACGGAAAGTGCGCGGGACTGTTGAATCGACGCGTACAACATGTGCGGGGCCCGGGGACAACCAAGGGGTACTTTGAAAAAGTGGGCGGGGCTCCGGGTACATCGCGTAAAACGACACGGAAAGTGCGCGGGACTGCGGAATCGACGCGTACAACATATGCGGGGCTCAGGGACAACCGAGAGGTACTTTGTGAAAGTGGGCGGGGCTTCGGGTCCATCGCGTAAAACGATATGGAAAGTGCGCGGGACTGCGGAAACGACGCGTACGACATGTGTGGGGCTCAAGGACAACCAAGAAGTACGTTGTGAAAGTGGGCGGGGCTTTGGGCCCAGCGCGTAAAACGACACGGAAAGTGCGCGGGACTGCGGAATCGACGCGTACAACATATGCGGGGCTCAGGGACAACTGAGAAGGACTTTGGTATAGTGGGCGGGGCTTCAGGTCCATTGCGTAAAACATATAACAATCGGAGTGGTGGTGTGTCTGACCGAGTGTCTGGCACGTCTGACCGATGTCTGACCGACGTCTGTCTGACCGGGTTTCAAAATTCCCGCAATTTTCAACCCTATCACTCAGAGCACGTTATTGTTGCAGTACATCGAGAAGGTGGCGGAATATGAATGGGGCTTAGGAGGAGCGCGCACATCATCAAGATCGTGGTGGAACCACCCTGGCTGTTGCATATTGAGTCCTTTAAACTTTAATCGATACTGATCGTGATGGGACCATCCTAGATGTTGCCTATTGAGTCCTTTAAGCTTTGTCAGTAACGGATCATGCTGGGACCATCGTAGCTGTTGAATCGACGCGTACAACATGTGCGAGGCTCGGGGACAACCAAAAACACTTTGTAAAAGTGGGCGGGGCATCGGGTCCAGCGCGTAAAACGACACGGAAAGTGCGCGGGACTGCGGAGTCGACGCGTACAACATGTGCGGGGCCGGAGACAGCCAAGAAGTACTTTGAAAAAGTGGGCGAGGCTCCGGGTCCATCGCGTAAAACGACACGGGAAGTGCGTGGGACTGCGGAATCGACGCGTACAACATGTGCGAGGCTCAAGGACAACCAAGATGTTTTATTTTGTAAAAGTGGGCGGAGCTTCGGGTTCGTTGCGTAAAACGACCCGGAAAGTGCACGGGACTGCGGAATCGGCGCGTACAACATGTGCGGGGCTCAGGGACAACTAAGAACACTTTGTAAAAGTGGGCGGGGCTTCAGGTCCATTGCGTAAAACGACACGGAAAGTGCGCGGGACAGCGGAATCGACGCGTACAACATGTGCGGGGCCCGGGGACAACTAAGAAGTACTTTGTAAAAGTGGGCAGGGCTCCGGGTCCATGGCGTAAAACGGCACGGCAAGTGCGCGGGACTGCGGAATCGACGCGTACGAGCGCGGGACTGCGAAATCGACGCGTACAACATATGCGGGGCTCAAGGACAACCAAGAAGTGCTTTGTAAAAGTGTGCATGGCTTCGGGTCCATCGCGTAAAACGATATGGAAAGTGCGCGGGACTGCGGAATCGACGCGTACGACATGTGTGGGGCTCAAGGACAACCAAGAAGTACTTTGTAAAAGTGGGCGGATCTTCGGGTTCATCGCGTAAAACGAAACGGAAAGTGCGCGTGACTGCAGAATCGACGCGTACGAGCGCGGGACTGCGGAATCGACGCGTACAACATATGCGGGGCTCAGGGACAACCGAGAGGTACTTTGTGAAAGTGGGCGGGGCTTCGGGTCCATTGCGTAAAACGACACGGAAAGTGCGCGGGACTGCGGAACTGACGCGTACAACATGTGCGAGGCTCGGGGACAACCAAAAAACACTTTGTTAAAGTGGGCGGGGCTTCAGGTCGCGGGACTGCGGAATCGACGCGTACAACATATGCGGGGCTCAGGGACAACCGAGAAGGACTTTGGTAAAGTGGGCGGGGCTTCAGGTCCATTGCGTAAAACATATAACAATCGGAGTGGTGGTGTGTCTGACCGAGTGTCTGGCACGTCTGACCGTTGTCTGACCGACGTCTATCTGACCGGGTTTCAAATTTCCCGCAATTTTTAACCCTATCACTCAGAGCACGTTATTGTTTCAGTACACCGAGAAGGTGGCGGAATATGAGTGGGGCTTAGGAGGAGCGCGCACATCATTAATATCGTGGTGGGACCACCCTGGATGTTGCATATTGAGTCCTTTAAACTTTAATCGATACTGATCGTGATGGGACCATCCTAGATGTTGCCTATTGAGTCCTTTAAGCTTTGTCAGTAACGGATCATGCTGGGACCATCGTAGCTGTTGAATCGACGCGTACAACATGTGCGAGGCTCGGGGACAACCAAAAAACACTTTGTAAAAGTGGGCGGGGCATCGGGTCCAGCGCGTAAAACGACACGGAAAGTGCGCGGGACTGCGGAGTCGACGCGTACAACATGTGCGGGGCCCGGAGACAGCCAAGGAGTACTTTGAAAAAGTGTGCATGGCTTTGGGTCCATCGCGTAAAACGATATGGAAAGTGCGCGGGACTGCGGAATCGACGCGTACGAGCGCGGGACTGCGGAATCGACGCGTACAACATGTGCGGGGCTCGGGGACAACCAAGAAGTGCTTTGTAAAAGTGTGCATGGCTTCGGGTCCATCGCGTAAAACGATATGGAAAGTGCGCGGGACTGCGGAATCGACGCGTACGACATGTGTGGGGCTCAAGGACAACCAAGAAGTACTTTGTAAAAGTGGGCGGAGCTACGGGTTCATCGCGTAAAACGAAACGGAAAGTGCGCGGGACTGCAGAATCGACGCGTAGGAGCGCGGGACTGCGGAATCGACGCGTACAACATATGCGGGGCTCAGGGACAACCGAGAGGTACTTTGTGAAAGTGGGCGGGGCTTCGGGTCCATTGCGTAAAACGACACGGAAAGTGCGCGGGACTGCGGAACTGACGCGTACAACATACGCGGGGCTCAGGGGCAACCAAGAAGGACTTTGTTAAAGTGGGCGGGGCTTCAGGTCGCGGGACCGCGGAATCGACGCGTACAACATATGCGGGGCTCAGGGACAACCGAGAAGGACTTTGGTAAAATGGGCGGGGCTTCAGGTCCATTGCGTAAAACGACACGGAAAAAGCGCGGGACAGCGGAATCGACGCGTACAACATGTGCGGGGCCCGGGGACAACCAAGGGGTACTTTGAAAAAGTGGGCGGGGCTTCGGGTCCATCGCGTAAAACGACACGGAAAGTGCGCGGGACTGCGGAATCGACGCGTACAACATATGCGGGGCTCAGGGACAACCGAGAAGGACTTTGGTAAAGTGGGCGGGGCTTCAGGTCCATTGCGTAAAACATATAACAATCGGAGTGGTGGTGTGTCTGACCGAGTGTCTGGCACGTCTGACCGTTGTCTGACCGACGTCTATCTGACCGGGTTTCAAATTTCCCGCAATTTTTAACCCTATCACTCAGAGCACGTTATTGTTTCAGTACACCGAGAAGGTGGCGGAATATGAGTGGGGCTTAGGAGGAGCGCGCACATCATTAAGATCGTGGTGGGACCACCCTGGCTGTTGCATATTGAGTCCTTTAAACGTTAATCGATACTGATCGTGATGGGACCATCCTAGATGTTGCCTATTGAGTCCTTTAAGCTTTGTCAGTAACGGATCATGCTGGGACCATCGTAGCTGTTGAATCGACGCGTACAACATGTGCGAGGCTCGGGGACAACCAAAAACACTTTGTAAAAGTGGGCGGGGCATCGGGTCCAGCGCGTAAAACGACACGGAAAGTGCGCGGGACTGCGGAGTCGACGCGTACAACATGTGCGGGGCCCGGAGACAGCCAAGGAGTACTTTGAAAAAGTGTGCATGGCTTCGGGTCCATCGCGTAAAACGATATGGAAAGTGTGCGGGACTGCGGAATCGACGCGTACGACATGTGTGGGGCTCAAGGACAACCAAGAAGTACTTTGTAAAAGTGGGCGGAGCTTCGGGTTCATCGCGTAAAACGAAACGGAAAGTGCGCGGGACTGTTGAATCGACGCGTACAACATGTGCGGGGCCCGGAGACAGCCAAGGAGTACTTTGAAAAAGTGTGCATGGCTTCGGGTCCATCGCGTAAAACGATATGGAAAGTGTGCGGGACTGCGGAATCGACGCGTACGACATGTGTGGGGCTCAAGGACAACCAAGAAGTACTTTGTAAAAGTGGGCGGAGCTTCGGGTTCACCGCGTAAAACGAAACGGAAAGTGCGCGGGACTGTTGAATCGGCGCGTACAACATGTGCGAGGCTCGGGGACAACCAAAAACACTTTGTAAAAGTGGGCGGGGCATCGGGTCAAGCGCGTAAAACGACACGGAAAGTGCGCGGGACTGCGGAGTCGACGCGTACAACATGTGCGGGGCCCGGGGACAACCAAGGGGTACTTTGAAAAAGTGGGCGGGGCTCCGGGTACATCGCGTAAAACGACACGGAAAGTGCGCGGGACTGCGGAATCGACGCATACAACATGTGCGGGGCTCGGGGACAACCAAGAAGTACTTTGTAAAAGTGTGCATGGCTTCGGGTCCATCGCGTAAAACGATATGGAAAGTGCCGGGACTGCGGAATCGACGCGTACGACATGTGTGGGGCTCAAGGACAACCAAGAAGTACTTTGTAAAAGTGGGCGGGGCTTCGGGTCCATCGCGTAAAACGACACGGAAAGTGCGCGTGACTGCGGAATCGACGCGTACAACATATGCGGGGCTCAGGGACAACCGAGAAGGACTTTGGTAAAGTGGGCGGGGCTTCAGGTCCATTGCGTAAAACATATAACAATCGGAGTGGTGGTGTGTCTGACCGAGTGTCTGGCACGTCTGACCGTTGTCTGACCGACGTCTATCTGACCGGGTTTCAAATTTCCCGCAATTTTTAACCCTATCACTCAGAGCACGTTATTGTTTCAGTACACCGAGAAGGTGGCGGAATATGAGTGGGGCTTAGGAGGAGCGCGCACATCATTAAGATCGTGGTGGGACCACCCTGGCTGTTGCATATTGAGTCCTTTAAACTTTAATCGATACTGATCGTGATGGGACCATCCTAGATGTTGCCTATTGAGTCCTTTAAGCTTTGTCAGTAACGGATCATGCTGGGACCATCGTAGCTGTTGAATCGACGCGTACAACATGTGCGAGGCTCGGGGACAACCAAAAAACACTTTGTAAAAGTGGGCGGGGCATCGGGTCCAGCGCGTAAAACGACGCGGAAAGTGCGCGGGACTGCGGAGTCGACGCGTACAACATGTGCGGGGCCCGGAGACAGCCAAGGAGTACTTTGAAAAAGTGTGCATGGCTTCGGGTCCATCGCGTAAAACGATATGGAAAGTGTGCGGGACTGCGGAATCGACGCGTACGACATGTGTGGGGCTCAAGGACAACCAAGAAGTACTTTGTAAAAGTGGGCGGAGCTTCGGGTTCATCGCGTAAAACGAAACGGAAAGTGCGCGGGACTGTTGAATCGACGCGTACAACATGTGCAAGGCTCGGGGACAACCAAATAACACTTTGTAAAAGTGGGCGGGGCATCGGGTCCAGCGCGTAAAACGACACGGAAAGTGCGCGGGACTGCGGAGTCGACGCGTACAACATGTGCGGGGCCCGGGGACAACCAAGGGGTACTTTGAAAAAGTGGGCGGGGCTCCGGGTACATCGCGTAAAACGACACGGAAAGTGCGCGGGACTGCGGAATCGACGCATACAACATGTGCGGGGCTCGGGGACAACCAAGAAGTACTTTGTAAAAGTGTGCATGGCTTCGGGTCCATCGCGTAAAACGATATGGAAAGTGCCGGAACTGCGGAATCGACGCGTACGACATGTGTGGGGCTCAAGGACAACCAAGAAGTACTTTGTAAAAGTGAGCGGAGCTTCGGGTTCATCGCGTAAAACGAAACGGAAAGTGCGCGTGACTGCAGAATCGACGCGTACGAGCGCGGGACTGCGGAATCGACGCGTACAACATATGCGGGGCTCAGGGACAACCGAGAGGTACTTTGTGAAAGTGGGCGGGGCTTCGGGTCCATTGCGTAAAACGACACGGAAAGTGCGCGGGACTGCGGAATTGACGCGTACAACATACGCGGGGCTCAGGGGCAACCAAGAAGGACTTTGTTAAAGTGGGCGGGGCTTCAGGTCGCGGGACTGCGGAATCGACGCGTACAACATATGCGGGGCTCAGGGACAACCGAGAAGGACTTTGGTAAAATGGGCGGGGCTTCAGGTCCATTGCGTAAAACGACACGGAAAAAGCGCGGGACAGCGGAATCGACGCGTACAACATGTGCGGGGCCCGAGGACAACCAAGGAATACTTTGAAAAAGTGGGCGAGGCTCCGGTTCCATCGCGTAAAACGACACGGAAAGTGCGCGGGACTGCGGAATCGACGCATACAACATGTGCGGGGCTCGGGGACAACCAAGAAGTACTTTGTAAAAGTGGGCGGAGCTTCGGGTTCATCGCGTAAAACGATATGGAAAGTGCGCGGGACTGCGGAATCGACGCGTACGAGCGCGGGACTGCGGAATCGACGCGTACAACATGTGCGGGGCTCGGGGACAACCAAGAAGTGCTTTGTAAAAGTGTGCATGGCTTCGGGTCCATCGCGTAAAACGATATGGAAAGTGCGCGGGACTGCGGAATCGACGCGTACGACATGTGTGGGGCTCAAGGACAACCAAGAAGTACTTTGTAAAAGTGGGCGGAGCTACGGGTTCATCGCATAAAACGAAACGGAAAGTGCGCGTGACTGCAGAATCGACGCGTAGGAGCGCGGGACTGCGGAATCGACGCGTACAACATATGCGGGGCTCAGGGACAACCGAGAGGTACTTTGTGAAAGTGGGCGGGGCTTCGGGTCCATTGCGTAAAACGACACGGAAAGTGCGCGGGACTGCGGAACTGACGCGTACAACATACGCGGGGCTCAGGGGCAACCAAGAAGGACTTTGTTAAAGTGGGCGGGGCTTCAGGTCGCGGGACCGCGGAATCGACGCGTACAACATATGCGGGGCTCAGGGACAACCGAGAAGGACTTTGGTAAAATGGGCGGGGCTTCAGGTCCATTGCGTAAAACGACACGGAAAAAGCGCGGGACAGCGGAATCGACGCGTACAACATGTGCGGGCCCGGGGACAACCAAGGGGTACTTTGAAAAAGTGGGCGGGGCTTCGGGTCCATCGCGTAAAACGACACGGAAAGTGCGCGGGACTGCGGAATCGACGCGTACAACATATGCGGGGCTCAGGGACAACCGAGAAGGACTTTGGTAAAGTGGGCGGGGCTTCAGGTCCATTGCGTAAAACATATAACAATCGGAGTGGTGGTGTGTCTGACCGAGTGTCTGGCACGTCTGACCGTTGTCTGACCGACGTCTATCTGACCGGGTTTCAAATTTCCCGCAATTTTTAACCCTATCACTCAGAGCACGTTATTGTTTCAGTACACCGAGAAGGTGGCGGAATATGAGTGGGGCTTAGGAGGAGCGCGCACATCATTAAGATCGTGGTGGGACCACCCTGGCTGTTGCATATTGAGTCCTTTAAACTTTAATCGATACTGATCGTGATGGGACCATCCTAGATGTTGCCTATTGAGTCCTTTAAGCTTTGTCAGTAACGGATCATGCTGGGACCATCGTAGCTGTTGAATCGACGCGTACAACATGTGCGAGGCTCGGGGACAACCAAAAAACACTTTGTAAAAGTGGGCGGGGCATCGGGTCCAGCGCGTAAAACGACACGGAAAGTGCGCGGGACTGCGGAGTCGACGCGTACAACATGTGCGGGGCCCGGGGACAGCCAAGGAGTACTTTGAAAAAGTGTGCATGGCTTCGGGTCCATCGCGTAAAACGATATGGAAAGTGCGCGGGACTGCGGAATCGACGCGCACGACATGTGTGGGGCTCAAGGACAACCAAGAAGTACTTTGTAAAAGTGGGCGGAGCTTCGGGTTCATCGCGTAAAACGAAACGGAAAGTGCGCGGGACTGTTGAATCGACGCGTACAACATGTGCGTGGCTCGGGGACAACCAAAAAACACTTTGTAAAAGTGGGCGGGGCATCGGGTCCAGCGCGTAAAACGACACGGAAAGTGCGCGGGACTGCGGAGTCGACGCGTACAACATGTGCGGGGCCCGGGGACAACCAAGGGGTACTTTGAAAAAGTGGGCGGGGCTCCGGGTACATCGCGTAAAACGACACGGAAAGTGCGCGGGACTGCGGAATCGACGCATACAACATGTGCGGGGCTCGGCGACAACCAAGAAGTACTTTGTAAAAGTGTGCATGGCTTCGGGTCCATCGCGTAAAACGATATGGAAAGTGCCGGAACTGCGGAATCGACGCGTACGACATGTGTGGGGCTCAAGGACAACCAAGAAGTACTTTGTAAAAGTGAGCGGAGCTTCGGGTTCATCGCGTAAAACGAAACGGAAAGTGCGCGTGACTGCAGAATCGACGCGTACGAGCGCGGGACTGCGGAATCGACGCGTACAACATATGCGGGGCTCAGGGACAACCGAGAGGTACTTTGTGAAAGTGGGCGGGGCTTCGGGTCCATTGCGTAAAACGACACGGAAAGTGCGCGGGACTGCGGAATTGACGCGTACAACATACGCGGGGCTCAGGGGCAACCAAGAAGGACTTTGTTAAAGTGGGCGGGGCTTCAGGTCGCGGGACTGCGGAATCTACGCGTACAACATATGCGGGGCTCAGGGACAACCGAGAAGGACTTTGGTAAAATGGGCGGGGCTTCAGGTCCATTGCGTAAAACGACACGGAAAAAGCGCGGGACAGCGGAATCGACGCGTACAACATGTGCGGGGCCCGAGGACAACCAAGGGGTACTTTGAAAAAGTGGGCGGGGCACCGGTTCCATCGCATAAAACGACACGGAAAGTGCGCGGGACTGCGGAATCGACCCATACAACATGTGCGGGGCTCTGGGACAACCAAGAAGCACTTTGTAAAAGTGTGCAGGGCTTCGGGTCTATCGCGTAAAACGATATGGAAAGTGCGCGGGACTGCGGAATCGACGCGTACGAGCGCGGGACTGCGGAATCGACGCGTACAACATGTGCGGGGCTCGGGGACAACCAAGAAGTGCTTTGTAAAAGTGTGCATGGCTTCGGGTCCATCGCGTAAAACGATATGGAAAGTGCGCGGGACTGCGGAATCGACGCGTACGACATGTGTGGGGCTCAAGGACAACCAAGAAGTACTTTGTAAAAGTGGGCGGAGCTACGGGTTCATCGCGTAAAACGAAACGGAAAGTGCGCGTGACTGCAGAATCGACGCGTAGGAGCGCGGGACTGCGGAATCGACGCGTACAACATATGCGGGGCTCAGGGACAACCGAGAGGTACTTTGTGAAAGTGGGCGGGGCTTCGGGTCCATTGCGTAAAACGACACGGAAAGTGCGCGGGACTGCGGAACTGACGCGTACAACATACGCGGGGCTCAGGGGCAACCAAGAAGGACTTTGTTAAAGTGGGCGGGGCTTCAGGTCGCGGGACCGCGGAATCGACGCGTACAACATATGCGGGGCTCAGGGACAACCGAGAAGGACTTTGGTAAAATGGGCGGGGCTTCAGGTCCATTGCGTAAAACGACACGGAAAAAGCGCGGGACAGCGGAATCGACGCGTACAACATGTGCGGGGCCCTGGGACAACCAAGGGTACTTTGAAAAGTGGGCGGGGCTTCGGGTCCATCGCGTAAAACGACACGGAAAGTGCGCGGCACCGCGGAATCGACGCGTACAACATATGCGGGGCTCAGGGACAACCGAGAAGGACTTTGGTAAAGTGGGCGGGGCTTCAGGTCTATTGCGTAAAACATATAACAATCGGAGTGGTGGTGTGTCTGACCGAGTGTCTGGCACGTCTGACCGTTGTCTGACCGACGTCTATCTGACCGGGTTTCAAATTTCCCGCAATTTTTAACCCTATCACTCAGAGCACGTTATTGTTTCAGTACACCGAGAAGGTGGCGGAATATGAGTGGGGCTTAGGAGGAGCGCGCACATCATTAATATCGTGGTGGGACCACCCTGGATGTTGCATATTGAGTCCTTTAAACTTTAATCGATACTGATCGTGATGGGACCATCCTAGATGTTGCCTATTGAGTCCTTTAAGCTTTGTCAGTAACGGATCATGCTGGGACCATCGTAGCTGTTGAACCGACGCGTACAACATGTGCGGGGCTCGGGGACAACCAAGGAGCACTTTGTAAAAGTGGGCGGAGCTTCGGGTTCATCGCGTAAAACGATATGGAAAGTGCGCGGGACTGCGGAATCGACGCGTACAACATGTGCGGGGCCCGGAGACAGCCAAGGAGTACTTTGAAAAAGTGTGCATGGCTTTGGGTCCATCGCGTAAAACGATATGGAAAGTGCGCGGGACTGCGGAATCGACGCGTACGAGCGCGGGACTGCGGAATCGACGCGTACAACATGTGCGGGGCTCGGGGACAACCAAGAAGTGCTTTGTAAAAGTGTGCATGGCTTCGGGTCCATCGCGTAAAACGATATGGAAAGTGCGCGGGACTGCGGAATCGACGCGTACGACATGTGTGGGGCTCAAGGACAACCAAGAAGTACTTTGTAAAAGTGGGCGGAGCTTCGGGTTCATCGCGTAAAACGAAACGGAAAGTGCGCGGGACTGCAGAATCGACGCGTACGAGCGCGGGACTGCGGAATCGACGCGTACAACATATGCGGGGCTCAGGGACAACCGAGAGGTACTTTGTGAAAGTGGGCGGGGCTTCGGGTTCATTGCGTAAAACGACACGGAAAGTGCGCGGGACTGCGGAACTGACGCGTACAACATACGCGGGGCTCAGGGGCAACCAAGAAGGACTTTGTTAAAGTGGGCGGGCTCGTCCATTGCGTAAAACGACACGGAAAGTGCGCGGGACTGCGGAATCGACGCGTACAACATATGCGGGGCTCAGGGACAACCGAGAAGGACTTTGGTAAAATGGGCGGGGCTTCAGGTCCATTGCGTAAAACGACACGGAAAAAGCGCGGGACAGCGGAATCGACGCGTACAACATGTGCGGGGCCCGGGGACAACCAAGGGGTACTTTGAAAAAGTGGGCGGGGCTTCGGGTCCATCGCGTAAAACGACACGGAAAGTGCGCGGGACTGCGGAATCGACGCGTACAACATATGCGGGGCTCAGGGACAACCGAGAAGGACTTTGGTAAAGTGGGCGGGGCTTCAGGTCCATTGCGTAAAACATATAACAATCGGAGTGGTGGTGTGTCTGACCGAGTGTCTGGCACGTCTGACCGTTGTCTGACCGACGTCTATCTGACCGGGTTTCAAATTTCCCGCAATTTTTAACCCTATCACTCAGAGCACGTTATTGTTTCAGTACACCGAGAAGGTGGCGGAATATGAGTGGGGCTTAGGAGGAGCGCGCACATCATTAAGATCGTGGTGGGACCACCCTGGCTGTTGCATATTGAGTCCTTTAAACTTTAATCGATACTGATCGTGATGGGACCATCCTAGATGTTGCCTATTGAGTCCTTTAAGCTTTGTCAGTAACGGATCATGCTGGGACCATCGTAGCTGTTGAATCGACGCGTACAACATGTGCGAGGCTCGGAGACAACCAAAAAACACTTTGTAAAAGTGGGCGGGGCATCGGGTCCAGCGCGTAAAACGACACGGAAAGTGCGCGGGACTGCGGAGTCGACGCGTACAACATGTGCGGGGCCCGGAGACAGCCAAGGAGTACTTTGAAAAAGTGTGCATGGCTTCGGGTCCATCGCGTAAAACGATATGGAAAGTGCGCGGGACTGCGGAATCGACGCGTACGACATGTGTGGGGCTCAAGGACAACCAAGAAGTACTTTGTAAAAGTGGGCGGAGCTTCGGGTTCATCGCGTAAAACGAAACGGAAAGTGCGCGGGACTGTTGAATCGACGCGTACAACATGTGCGAGGCTCGGGGACAACCAAAAAACACTTTGTAAAAGTGGGCGGGGCATCGGGTCCAGCGCGTAAAACGACACGGAAAGTGCGCGGGACTGCGGAGTCGACGCGTACAACATGTGCGGGGCCCGGGGACAACCAAGGGGTACTTTGAAAAAGTGGGCGGGGCTCCGGGTACATCGCGTAAAACGACACGGAAAGTGCGCGGGACTGCGGAATCGACGCATACAACATGTGCGGGGCTCGGGGACAACCAAGAAGTACTTTGTAAAAGTGTGCATGGCTTCGGGTCCATCGCGTAAAACGATATGGAAAGTGCGCGGGACTGCGGAATCGACGCGTACGACATGTGTGGGGCTCAAGGACAACCAAGAAGTACTTTGTAAAAGTGGGCGGATCTTCGGGTTCATCGCGTAAAACGAAACGGAAAGTGCGCATGACTGCAGAATCGACGCGTACGAGCGCGGGACTGCGGAATCGACGCGTACAACATATGCGGGGCTCAGGGACAACCGAGAGGTACTTTGTGAAAGTGGGCGGGGCTTCGGGTCCATTGCGTAAAACGACACGGAAAGTGCGCGGGACTGCGGAATTGACGCGTACAACATACGCGGGGCTCAGGGGCAACCAAGAAGGACTTTGTTAAAGTGGGCGGGGCTTCAGGTCGCGGGACTGCGGAATCGACGCGTACAACATATGCGGGGCTCAGGGACAACCGAGAAGGACTTTGGTAAAATGGGCGGGGCTTCAGGTCCATTGCGTAAAACGACACGGAAAAAGCGCGGGACAGCGGAATCGACGCGTACAACATGTGCGGGGCCCGGGGACAACCAAGGGGTACTTTGAAAAAGTGGGCGGGGCTCCGGTTCAATCGCATAAAACGACACGGAAAGTGCGCGGGACTGCGGAATCGACGCATACAACATGTGCGGGGCTCTGGGACAACCAAGAAGCACTTTGTAAAAGTGTGCAGGGCTTCGGGTCTATCGCGTAAAACGATATGGAAAGTGCGCGGGACTGCGGAATCGACGCGTACGAGCGCGGGACTGCGGAATCGACGCGTACAACATGTGCGGGGCTCGGGGACAACCAAGAAGTGCTTTGTAAAAGTGTGCATGGCTTCGGGTCCATCGCGTAAAACGATATGGAAAGTGCGCGGGACTGCGGAATCGACGCGTACGACATGTGTGGGGCTCAAGGACAACCAAGAAGTACTTTGTAAAAGTGGGCGGAGCTTCGGGTTCATCGCGTAAAACGAAACGGAAAGTGCGCGGGACTGCAGAATCGACGCGTACGAGCGCGGGACTGCGGAATCGACGCGTACAACATATGCGGGGCTCAGGGACAACCGAGAGGTACTTTGTGAAAGTGGGCGGGGCTTCGGGTCCATTGCGTAAAACGACACGGAAAGTGCGCGGGACTGCGGAATTGACGCGTACAACATACGCGGGGCTCAGGGGCAACCAAGAAGGACTTTGTTAAAGTGGGCGGGGCTTCAGGTCGCGGGACTGCGGAATCGACTCGTACAACATATGCGGGGCTCAGGGACAACCGAGAAGGACTTTGGTAAAATGGGCGGGGCTTCGGGTTCATCGCGTAAAACGAAACGGAAAGTGCGCGGGACTGCGGAGTCGACGCGTACAACATGTGCGGGGCCCGGGGACAACCAAGGGGTACTTTGAAAAAGTGGGCGGGGCTCCGGGTCCATCGCGTAAAACGACACGGAAAGTGCGCGGGACTGCGGAATCGACGCGTACAACATGTGCGGACCCAGGGACAACCAGGAAGTACTTTGTAAAAGTGTGCAGGGCTTCGGGTCTATCGCGTAAAACGATATGGAAAGTGCGCGGGACTGCGGAATCGACGCGTACGAGCGCGGGACTGCGGAATCGACGCGTACAACATGTGCGGGGCCCGGGGACAACCAAGGGGTACTTTGAAAAAGTGGGCGGGGCTTCGGGTCCATCGCGTAAAACGATATGGAAAGTGCGCGGGACTGCGGAATCGACGCGTACGACATGTGTGGGGCTCAAGGACAACCAAGAAGCACTTTGTAAAAGTGTGCAGGGCTTCGGGTCTATCGCGTAAAACGATATGGAAAGTGCGCGGGACTGCGGAATCGACGCGTACGAGCGCGGGACTGCGGAATCGACGCGTACAACATGTGCGGGGCCCGGGGACAACCAAGAAGTACTTTGTAAAAGTGTGCATGGCTTCGGGTCCATCGCGTAAAACGATATGGAAAGTGCGCGGGACTGCGGAATCGACGCGTACGACATGTGTGGGGCTCAAGGACAACCAAGAAGTACTTTGTAAAAGTGAGCGGAGCTTCGGGTTCATCGCGTAAAACGAAACGGAAAGTGCGCGTGACTGCAGAATCGACGCGTACGAGCGCGGGACTGCGGAATCGACGCGTACAACATATGCGGGGCTCAGGGACAACCGAGAGGTACTTTGTGAAAGTGGGCGGGGCTTCGGGTCCATTGCGTAAAACGACACGGAAAGTGCGCGGGACTGCGGAATTGACGCGTACAACATACGCGGGGCTCAGGGGCAACCAAGAAGGACTTTGTTAAAGTGGGCGGGGCTTCAGGTCGCGGGACTGCGGAATCGACTCGTACAACATATGCGGGGCTCAGGGACAACCGAGAAGGACTTTGGTAAAATGGGCGGGGCTTCAGGTCCATTGCGTAAAACGACACGGAAAGTGCGCGGGACTGCGGAATTGACGCGTACAACATGTGCGGGGCTCTGGGACAACCAAGGGTACTTTGAAAAGTGGGCGGGGCTTCGGGTCCATCGCGTAAAACGACACGGAAAGTGCGCGGGACTGCGGAATCGACGCATACAACATGTGCGGGGCTCTGGGACAACCAAGAAGCACTTTGTAAAAGTGTGCAGGGCTTCGGGTCTATCGCGTAAAACGATATGGAAAGTGCGCGGGACTGCGGAATCGACGTGTACGAGCGCGGGACTGCGGAATCGACGCGTACAACATGTGCGGAGCTCGGGGACAACCAAGAAATGCTTTGAAAAAGTGGGCGGGGCTCCGGGTACATCGCGTAAAACGACACGGAAAGTGCGCGGGACTGCGGAATCGACGCATACAATATATGCGGGGCTCAGGGACAACCCAGAGGTACTTTGTGAAAGTGGGCGGGGCTTCGGGTCCATTGCGTAAAACGACACGGAAAGTGCGCGGGACTGCGGAATCGACGCGTACAACATGTGCGGGGCTCTGGGACAACCAAGAAGCACTTTGTAAAAGTGGGCGGGGCTTCGGGTCCATCGCGTAAAACGATATGGACGCGGAAAGTACGAGCGCGGGACTGTTGAATCGACGCGTACAACATGTGCGGGGCTCGGGGACAACCAAGAAGTACTTTGTAAAAGTGTGCATGGCTTCGGGTCCATCGCGTAAAACGATATGGAAAGTGCGCGGGGCTGCGGAATCGACGCGTACGACATGTGTGGGGCTCAAGGACAACCAAGAAGTACTTTGTAAAAGTGGGCGGAGCTTCGGGTTCATCGCGTAAAACGAAACGGAAAGTGCGCGGGACTGCAGAATCGACGCGTACGAGCGCGGGACTGCGGAATCGACGCGTACAACATATGCGGGGCTCAGGGACAACCGAGAGGTACTTTGTGAAAGTGGGCGGGGCTTCGGGTTCATTGCGTAAAACGACACGGAAAGTGCGCGGGACTGCGGAACTGACGCGTACAACATACGCGGGGCTCAGGGGCAACCAAGAAGGACTTTGTTAAAGTGGGCGGGGCTTCAGGTCGCGGGACCGCGGAATCGACGCGTGCAACATATGCGGGGCTCAGGGACAACCGAGAAGGACTTTGGTAAGATGGGCGGGGCTTCAGGTCCATTGCGTAAAACGACACGGAAAAAGCGCGGGACAGCGGAATCAACGCGTACAACATATGCGGGGCTCAGGGACAACCAAAAAACACTTTGTAAAAGTGGGCGGGGCATCGGGTCCAACGCGTAAAACGACACGGAAAGTGCGCGGGACTGCGGAATCGACGCGTACAACATGTGCGGGGCCCGGGGACAAACAAGAAGTACTCTGTAAAAGTGGGCGGGGCTTCGGGTCCATCGCGTAAAACGACACGGAAAGTGCGCGAGACTGCGGAATCGACGCGTACGAGCGCGGGACTGGGGAATCGACGCGTACAACATGTGCGGGGCTCGGGGACAACCAAGAAGTGCTTTGTAAAAGTGTGCATGGCTCCGGTTCAATCGCATAAAACGACACGGAAAGTGCGCGGGACTGCGGAATCGACGCATACAACATGTGCGGGGCTCTGGGACAACCAAGAAGCACTTTGTAAAAGTGTGCAGGGCTTCGGGTCTATCGCGTAAAACGATATGGAAAGTGCGCGGGACTGCGGAATCGACGCGTACGAGCGCGGGACTGCGGAATCGACGCATACAACATGTGCGGGGCTCGGGGACAACCAAGAAGTACTTTGTAAAAGTGTGCATGGCTTCGGGTCCATCGCGTAAAACGATATGGAAAGTGCCGGGACTGCGGAATCGACGCGTACGACATGTGTGGGGCTCAAGGACAACCAAGAAGTACTTTGTAAAAGTGAGCGGAGCTTCGGGTTCATCGCGTAAAACGAAACGGAAAGTGCGCGTGACTGCAGAATCGACGCGTACGAGCGCGGGACTGCGGAATCGACGCGTACAACATATGCGGGGCTCAGGGACAACCGAGAGGTACTTTGTGAAAGTGGGCGGGGCTTCGGGTCCATTGCGTAAAACGACACGGAAAGTGCGCGGGACTGCGGAATTGACGCGTACAACATACGCGGGGCTCAGGGGCAACCAAGAAGGACTTTGTTAAAGTGGGCGGGGCTTCAGGTCGCGGGACTGCGGAATCGACGCGTACAACATATGCGGGGCTCAGGGACAACCGAGAAGGACTTTGGTAAAATGGGCGGGGCTTCAGGTCCATTGCGTAAAACGACACGGAAAAAGCGCGGGACAGCGGAATCGACGCGTACAACATGTGCGGGGCCCGGGGACAACCAAGGGGTACTTTGAAAAAGTGGGCGGGGCTCCGGTTCAATCGCATAAAACGACACGGAAAGTGCGCGGGACTGCGGAATCGACGCATACAACATGTGCGGGGCTCTGGGACAACCAAGAAGCACTTTGTAAAAGTGTGCAGGGCTTCGGGTCTATCGCGTAAAACGATATGGAAAGTGCGCGGGACTGCGGAATCGACGCGTACGAGCGCGGGACTGCGGAATCGACGCGTACAACATGTGCGGGGCTCGGGGACAACCAAGAAGTGCTTTGTAAAAGTGTGCATGGCTTCGGGTCCATCGCGTAAAACGATATGGAAAGTGCGCGGGACTGCGGAATCGACGCGTACGACATGTGTGGGGCTCAAGGACAACCAAGAAGTACTTTGTAAAAGTGGGCGGAGCTTCGGGTTCATCGCGTAAAACGACACGGAAAGTGCGCGGGACTGTTGAATCGACGCGTACAACATGTGCGAGGCTCGGGGACAACCAAAAAACACTTTGTAAAAGTGGGCGGGGCATCGGGTCCAGCGCGTAAAACGACACGGAAAGTGCGCGGGACTGCGGAGTCGACGCGTACGACATGTGTGGGGCTCAAGGACAACCAATAAGTACTTTGTAAAAGTGGGCGGAGCTTCGGGTTCATCGCGTAAAACGACACGGAAAGTGCGCGGGACTGCGGAATCGACGCATACAACATGTGCGGGGCTCGGGGACAACCAAGAAGTACTTTGTAAAAGTGTGCATGGCTTCGGGTCCATCGCGTAAAACGATATGGAAAGTGCGCGGGACTGCGGAATCGACGCGTACGACATGTGTGGGGCTCAAGGACAACCAAGAAGTACTTTGTAAAAGTGAGCGGAGCTTCGGGTTCATCGCGTAAAACGAAACGGAAAGTGCGCGTGACTGCAGAATCGACGCGTACGAGCGCGGGACTGCGGAATCGATGCGTACAACATATGCGGGGCTCAGGGACAACCGAGAGGTACTTTGTGAAAGTGGGCGGGGCTTCAGGTCGCGGGACTGCGGAATCGACGCGTACAACATATGCGGGGCTCAGGGGCAACCAAGAAGGACTTTGTTAAAGTGCACGGGGCTTCAGGTCGCGGGACTGCGGAATCGACGCGTACAACATATGCGGGGCTCAGAGACAACCGAGAAGGACTTTGGTAAAATGGGCGGGGCTTCGGGTTCATCGCGTAAAACGAAACGGAAAGTGCGCGGGACTATGGAATCGACGCGCACAACATGTGCGGGGCCCAGGGACAACCAAGAAGGACTTTGTTAAAGTGGGCGGGGCTTCAGGTCGCGGGACTGTTGAATCGACGCGTACAACATGTGCGAGGCTCGGGGACAACCGAGAAGGACTTTGGTAAGATGGGCGGGGCTTCAGGTCCATTGCGTAAAACGACACGGAAAAAGCGCGGGACAGCGGAATCGACGCGTACAACATGTGCGGGGCCCGGGGACAACCAAGTGGTACTTTGAAAAAGTGGGCGGGGCTTCGGGTCCATCGCGTAAAACGACACGGAAAGTGCGCGGGACTGCGGAGTCGACGCGTACAACATGTGCGGGGCCCGGAGACAGCCAAGGAGTACTTTGAAAAAAGTGTGCATGGCTTTGGGTCCATCGCGTAAAACGATATGGAAAGTGCGCGGACTGCGGAATCTACGAGCGCGGGACTGCGGAATCGACGCGTACAACATGTGCGGGGCTCGGGGACAACCAAGAAGTGCTTTGTAAAAGTGTGCATGGCTTCGGGTCCATCGCGTAAAACGATATGGAAAGTGCGCGGGACTGCGGAATCGACGCATACAACATGTGCGGGGCCCGGGGACAACCAAGGGGTACTTTGAAAAAGTGGGCGGGGCTTCAGGTCCATTGCGTAAAACATATAACAATCGGAGTGGTGGTGTGTCTGACCGAGTGTCTGGCACGTCTGACCGATGTCTGACCGACGTCTATCTGACCGGGTTTCAAATTTCCCGCAATTTTAACCCTATCACTCAGAGCACGTTATTGTTTCAGTACACCGAGAAGGTGGTGGAATATGAGTGGGGCTTAGGAGGAGCGCGCACATCATTAAGATCGTGGTGGGACCACCCTGGCTGTTGCATATTGAGTCCTTTAAACTTTAATCGATACTGATCGTGATGGGACCATCCTAGATGTTGCCTATTGAGTCCTTTAAGCTTTGTCAGTAACGGATCATGCTGGGACCATCGTAGCTGTTGAATCGACGCGTACAACATGTGCGGGGCTCGGGGACAACCAAAAAACACTTTGTAAAAGTGGGCGGGGCATCGGGTCCAGCGCGTAAAACGACACGGAAAGTGCGCGGGACTGCGGAGTCGACGCGTACAACATATGCGGGACTCAGGGACAACCCAGAGGTACTTTGTGAAAGTGGGCGGGGCTTCGGGTCCATTGCGTAAAACGATATGGAAAGTGTGCGGGACTGCGGAATCGACGCGTACGACATGTGTGGGGCTCAAGGACAACCAAGAAGTACTTTGTAAAAGTGGGCGGAGCTTCGGGTTCACCGCGTAAAACGAAACGGAAAGTGCGCGGGACTGTTGAGTCGGCGCGTACAACATGTGCGAGGCTCGGGGACAACCAAAAACACTTTGTAAAAGTGGGCGGGGCATCGGGTCCAGCGCGTAAAACGACACGGAAAGTGCGCGGGACTGCGGAGTCGACGCGTACAACATGTGCGGGGCCCGGGGACAACCAAGGGGTACTTTGAAAAAGTGGGCGGGGCTCCGGGTACATCGCGTAAAACGACACGGAAAGTGCGCGGGACTGCGGAATCGACGCATACAACATGTGCGGGGCTCGGGGACAACCAAGAAGTACTTTGTAAAAGTGTGCATGGCTTCGGGTCCATCGCGTAAAACGATATGGAAAGTGCGCGGGACTGCGGAATCGACGCGTACGACATGTGTGGGGCTCAAGGACAACCAAGAAGTACTTTGTAAAAGTGGGCGGAGCTTCGGGTTCATCGCGTAAAACGAAACGGAAAGTGCGCGGGACTGCAGAATCGACGCGTACGAGCGCGGGACTGCGGAATCGACGCGTACAACATATGCGGGGCTCAGGGACAACCGAGAGGTACTTTGTGAAAGTGGGCGGGGCTTCGGGTCCATTGCGTAAAACGACACGGAAAGTGCGCGGGACTGCGGAATTGACGCGTACAACATACGCGGGGCTCAGGGGCAACCAAGAAGGACTTTGTTAAAGTGGGCGGGGCTTCAGGTCGCGGGACTGCGGAATCGACGCGTACAACATATGCGGGGCTCAGGGACAACCGAGAAGGACTTTGGTAAAATGGGCGGGGCTTCAGGTCCATTGCGTAAAACGACACGGAAAGTGCGTGGGACTGCGGAATCGACGCATACAACATGTGCGGGGCTCTGGGACAACCAAGGGTACTTTGAAAAGTGGGCGGGGCACCGGTTCCATCGCATAAAACGACACGGAAAGTGCGCGGGACTGCGGAATCGACCCATACAACATGTGCGGGGCTCTGGGACAACCAAGAAGCACTTTGTAAAAGTGTGCAGGGCTTCGGGTCTATCGCGTAAAACGATATGGAAAGTGCGCGGGACTGCGGAATCGACGCGTACGAGCGCGGGACTGCGGAATCGACGCGTACAACATGTGCGGGGCTCGGGGACAACAAAGAAGTACTTTGTAAAAGTGAGCGGAGCTTCGGGTTCATCGCGTAAAACGAAACGGAAAGTGCGCGTGACTGCAGAATCGACGCGTACGACATGTGTGGGGCTCAAGGACAACCAAGAAGTACTTTGTAAAAGTGGGCGGAGCTTCGGGTTCATCGCGTAAAACGAAACGGAAAGTGCGCGGGACTGTTGAATCGACGCGTACAACATGTGCGGGGCCCGGGGACAGCCAAGGAGTACTTTGAAAAAGTGTGCATGGCTTCGGGTCCATCGCGTAAAACGATATGGAAAGTGCGCGGGACTGCGGAATCGACGCGTACGACATGTGTGGGGCTCAAGGACAACCAAGAAGTACTTTGTAAAAGTGGGCGGAGCTTCGGGTTCATCGCGTAAAACGAAACGGAAAGTGCGCGGGACTGTTGAATCGACGCGTACAACATGTGCGAGGCTCGGGGACAACCAAAAAACACTTTGTAAAAGTGGGCGGGGCATCGGGTCCAGCGCGTAAAACGACACGGAAAGTGCGCGGGACTGCGGAGTCGACGCGTACAACATGTGCGGGGCCCGGGGACAACCAAGGGGTACTTTGAAAAAGTGGGCGGGGCTCCGGGTACATCGCGTAAAACGACACGGAAAGTGCGCGGGACTGCGGAATCGACGCATACAACATGTGCGGGGCTCGGGGACAACCAAGAAGTACTTTGTAAAAGTGTGCATGGCTTCGGGTCCATCGCGTAAAACGATGTGGAAAGTGCCGGGACTGCGGAATCGACGCGTACGACATGTGTGGGGCTCAAGGACAACCAAGAAGTACTTTGTAAAAGTGAGCGGAGCTTCGGGTTCATCGCGTAAAACGAAACGGAAAGTGCGCGTGACTGCAGAATCGACGCGTACGAGCGCGGGACTGCGGAATCGACGCGTACAACATATGCGGGGCTCAGGGACAACCGAGAGGTACTTTGTGAAAGTGGGCGGGGCTTCGGGTCCATTGCGTAAAACGACACGGAAAGTGCGCGGGACTGCGGAATTGACGCGTACAACATACGCGGGGCTCAGGGGCAACCAAGAAGGACTTTGTTAAAGTGGGCGGGGCTTCAGGTCGCGGGACTGTTGAATCGACGCGTACAACATGTGCGAGGCTCGGGGACAACCAAAAAACACTTTGTAAAAGTGGGCGGGGCATCGGGTCCAGCGCGTAAAACGACACGGAAAGTGCGCGGGACTGCGGAGTCGACGCGTACAACATGTGCGGGGCCCGGGGACAACCAAGGGGTACTTTGAAAAAGTGGGCGGGGCTCCGGGTACATCGCGTAAAACGACACGGAAAGTGCGCGGGACTGCGGAATCGACGCATACAACATGTGCGGGGCTCGGGGACAACCAAGAAGCACTTTGTAAAAGTGTGCAGGGCTTCGGGTCCATCGCGTAAAACGATATGGAAAGTGCGCGGGACTGCGGAATCGACGCGTACGAGCGCGGGACTGCGGAATCGACGCGTACAACATGTGTGGGGCTCAAGGACAACCAAGAAGTACTTTGTAAAAGTGGGCGGAGCTTCGGGTTCATCGCGTAAAACGAAACGGAAAGTGCGCGGGACTGCAGAATCGACGCGTACGAGCGCGGGACTGCGGAATCGACGCGTACAACATATGCGGGGCTCAGGGACAACCGAGAGGTACTTTGTGAAAGTGAGCGGGGCTTCGGGTCCATTGCGTAAAACGACACGGAAAGTGCGCGGGACTGCGGAATTGACGCGTACAACATACGCGGGGCTCAGGGGCAACCAAGAAGGACTTTGTTAAAGTGGGCGGGGCTTCAGGTCGCGGGACTGCGGAATCGACGCGTACAACATATGCGGGGCTCAGGGACAACTGAGAAGGACTTTGGTAAAATGGGCGGGGCTTCAGGTCCATTGCGTAAAACGACACGGAAAAAGCGCGGGACAGCGGAATCGACGCGTACAACATGTGCGGGGCCCGGGGACAACCAAGGGGTACTTTGAAAAAGTGGGCGGGGCTCCGGTTCCATCGCGTAAAACGACACGGAAAGTGCGCGGGACTGCGGAATCGACGCATACAACATGTGCGGGGCTCTGGGACAACCAAGAAGCACTTTGTAAAAGTGTGCAGGGCTTCGGGTCTATCGCGTAAAACGATATGGAAAGTGCGCGGGACTGCGGAATCGACGCGTACAACATACGCGGGGCTCGGGGACAACCAAGGAGCACTTTGTAAAAGTGGGCGGAGCTTCGGGTTCATCGCGTAAAACGAAACGGAAAGTGCGCGGGACTGCGGAATCGACGCGTACAACATATGCGGGGCTCAGGGACAACCGAGAGGTACTTTGTGAAAGTGGGCGGGGCTCCGGTTCCATCGCGTATAACGACACAGAAAGTGCGCGGGACTATGGAATCGACGCGCACAACATGTGCGGGGCCCAGGGACAACCAAGAAGTACCTTGTGAAAGTAGGCGGGGCTTCGGGTCCAACGCATAAAACGACACGGAAAGTGCGCGGGACTGCGGAATTAACGCGTACAACATACGCGGGCCTCAGAGGCAACCAAGAAGGACTTTGTTAAAGGGGCGGGCTTCAGGTCCATTGCGCGTAAAACGACACGGAAAGTGCGCGGGACTGCGGAATCGACGCGTACAACATGTGCGGGGCTTAGGGACAACCGAGAAGTACTTTGTAAAAGTGGGCGGGGCTTCGGGTCCATTGCGTAAAACATATAACAATCGGAGTGGTGGTAGTGTCTGACTGAGTGCGGGCACGTCTGACTGATGTCTGACTGACGTCTATCTGACCGGGTTTCAAATTTCCGCATTTTTTAACCCTATCACTCAGAGCACGTTATTGTTTCAGTACACCGAGAAGGTGGTGGAATATGAGTGGGGCTTAGGAGGAGCGCGCACATCATTAAGATCGTGGTGGAACCATCCTAGATGTTGCCTATTGAGTCCTTTAAGCTTTGTCAGTAACGGATCATGCTGGGACCATCGTAGCTGTTGAATCGACGCGTACAACATACGCGGGGCTCAGGGACAACCAAGAAACACTTTGTAAAAGTGGGCGGGGCATCTGGTCCAGCGCGTATAACGACTCGGAAAGTGCGCGGGACTGCGGAGTCGACGCGTACAACATGTGCGGGGCCCGGGGACAACCAAGGGGTACTTTGAAAAAGTGGGCGGGGCTCCGGGTCCATCGCGTAAAACGACACGGAAAGTGCGCGGGACTGCGGAATCGACGCATACAACATGTGCGGGGCTCGGGGGCAACCAAGAAGTACTTTGTAAGAGTGTGCAGGGCTTCGGGTCCATCGCGTAAAACGAAACGGAAAGTGCGCGGGATTGCGGAATCGACGCGTACGAGCGCGGGACTGCGGAATCGACGCGTACAACATATGCGGGACACAGGGACAACCGAGAAGGACTTTGGTAAAATGGGCGGGGCTTCAGGCCTATTGCGTAAAACGACACGGAAAGTGCGCGGGGCAGCGGAATCGACGCGTACAACATGTGCGGGGCCTTGGGACAACCAAGGGGTACTTTGAAAAAGTGGGCGGCTCCGGGTCCATCGCGTAAAACGACACGGAAAGTGCGCGGGACTGCGGAATCGACGCATACAACATGCGGGGCCTGGGACAACCAAGAAGTACTTTGTAAAAGTGGGCGGAGCTTCGGGTTCATCGCGTAAAACGAAACGGAAAGTGCGCGGGACTGCAGAATCGACGCGTACGAGCGCGGGACTGCGGAATCGACGCGTACAACATATGCGGGGCTTAGGGACAACCGAGTAGGACTTTGGTAAAGTGGGCGGGGCTTCAGGTCCATTGCGTAAAACATATAACAATCGGAGTGGTGGTGTGTCTGACCGAGTGTCTGGCACGTCTGACCGATGTCTGACCGACGTCTATCTGACCGGGTTTCAAATTTCCGCATTTTTTAACCCTATCACTCAGAGCACGTTATTGTTTCAGTACACCGAGAAGGTGGCGGACAATGAGTGGGGATTAGGAGGAGCGCGCACATCATTAAGATCGTGGTGGGACCACCCAGGCTGTTGCATATTGAGTCCTTTAAACTTTAATTGATACTGATCCTGATGGAACCATCCTAGATGTTGCCTATTGAGTCCTTTAAGCTTTGTCAGTAACGGATCATGCTGGGACCATCGTAGCTGTTGAATCGACGCGTACAACATATGCGGGGCTCAGGGACAACCAAGAAACACTTTGTAAAAGTGGGCGGGGCATCGGGCCCAGCGCGTAAAACGACTCGGAAAGTGCGCAGGACTGCGGAGTCGACGCGTACAACATGTGCGGGGCTCGGGGACAACCAAGACGTACTTTGTAAAAGTAGGCGGAGCTTCGGGTTCATCGCGTAAAACAAAACGGAAAGTGCGCGGGACTGCAGAATCGACGCGTACGAGCGCGGGACTGCGGAATCGACGCGTACAACATATGCGGGGCACAGGGACAATCGAGAAGTACTTTGTGAAAGTGGGCGGGGCTCCGGGTCCATGGCGTAGAACGGCACGGAAAGTGCGCGGGACTGCGGAATCGACGCGCACAACATGTGCGGGGCCCAGCGACAACCAAGAAGTACTTCGTGAAAGTGGGCGGGGCTTCAGGTCGCGGGACTGCGGAATCGACGCGTACAACATATGCGGGGCTCAGGGACAACCGAGAAGGACTTTGGTAAAATGGGCGGGGCTTCAGGTCTATTGCGTAAAACGACACGGAAAGTGCGCGGGGCAGCGGAATCGACGCGTACAACATGTGCGGGGCCCGGGGACAACCAAGGGGTACTTTGAAAAAGTCCGCGGGTCTCCGGTTCCATCGCGTAAAACGACACGGAAAGTGCGCGGGACTGCGGAGTCGACGCATACAACATGTGCGGGGCTCGGGGACAACCAAGAAGCACTTTGTTAAAGTGTGCAGGGCTTCGGGTCCATCGCGTAAAACGATATGGAAAGTGCGCGGGACTGCGGAATCGAGGCGTACGAGCGCGGGACTGCGGAATCGACGCGTACAACATGTGTGGGGCTCAAGGACAACCAAGAAGTACTTTGTAAAAGTGGGCGGAGCTTCGGGTTCATCGCGTAAAACGAAACGGAAAGTGCGCGGGACTGCAGAATCGACGCGTACGAGCGCGGGACTGTGGAATCGACGCGTACAACATATGCGGGGCTCAGGGACAACCGAGAAGTACTTTGTGAAAGTGGGCGGGGCTCCGGGTTCATGGCGTAGAACGGCACGGAATGTGCGCGGGACTATGGAATCGACGCGCACAACATGTGCGGGGCCCAGGGAAAACCAAGAAGTACCTTGTGAAAGTGGGCGGGGCTTCGGTTCCATTGCGTAAAACGACACGGAAAGTGCGCGGGACAGCGGAATCGACGCGCACAACATGTGCGGGGCTCGGAGACAACCAAGGGGTACTTTGAAAGTGGGCGGGGCCCCGGTTCCATCGCGTAAA
Source organism: Aplectana chamaeleonis (assembly GCA_029168955.1). Classification (NCBI taxonomy): domain Eukaryota; kingdom Metazoa; phylum Nematoda; class Chromadorea; order Rhabditida; family Cosmocercidae; genus Aplectana; species Aplectana chamaeleonis. Next base: position 493,842 of record JAPDOI010000187.1, on the reverse strand, counting down.
ACGACACGGAAAGTGCGGGGGACTGCGGAATCGACGCATACAACATGTGCGGGGCTCCGGGACAACCAAGAAGCATTTTGTAAAAGTGCGCAGGGCTTCGGGTCCATCGCGTAAAACGATATGGAAAGTGCGCGGGACTGCGGAATCGACGCGTACGAGCGCGGGACTGTGGAATCGACGCGTACAACATGTGTGGGGCTCAAGGACAACCAAGAAGTACTTTGTAAAAGTGGGCGGAGCTTCGGGTTCATCGCGTAAAACGAAACGGAAAGTGCGCGGGACTGCAGAATCGAAGCGTACGAGCGCGGGACTGCGTAATCGACGCGTACAACATATGCGGGGCTCAGGGACAACCGAGAAGTACTTTGTGAAAGTGGGCGGGGCTCCGGGTTCATGGCGTAGAACGGCACGGAAGGTGCGCGGGACTATGGAATCGACGCGTACAACATATGCGGGGCTCAGGAAAACCAAGAAGGACTTTGTTAAAGTGGGCGGGGCTTCAGGTTCCATTGCGTAAAACGACACGGAAAGTGCGCGGGGCAGCGGAATCGACGCGTACAACATGTGCGGGGCCCGGGGACAACCAAGGGGTACTTTGAAAAAGTGGGCGGGGCTCCGGTTCCATCGCGTAAAACGACACGGAAAGTGCGCGGGACTGCGGAATCGACGCATACAACATGTGCGGGGCTCGGGGACAACCAAGAAGCACTTTGTAAAAGTGTGCAGGGCTTCGGGTCCATCGCGTAAAACGATATAGAAAGTGCGCGGGACTGCGGAATCGACGCGAACCAGCGCGGGACTGCGGAATCGACGCGTACAACATGTGTGGGGCTCAAGGACAACCAAGAAGTACTTTGTAAAAGTGGGCGGAGCTTCGGGTTCATCGCGTAAAACGAAACGGAAAGTGCGCGGGACTGCAGAATCGAAGCGTACGAGCGCGGGACTGCGTAATCGACGCGTACAACATATGCGGGGCTCAGGGACAACCGAGAAGTACTTTGTGAAAGTGGGCGGGGCTCCGGGTTCATGGCGTAGAACGGCACGGAAGGTGCGCGGGACTATGGAATCGACGCGCACAACATGTGCGGGGCCCAGGGACAACCAAGAAGTACCTTGTGAAAGTGGGCGGGGCTTCGGTTCCATTGCGTAAAACGACACGGAAAGTGCGCGGGACAGCGGAATCGACGCGTACAACATGTGCGGGGCCCGGGGACAACCAAGGGGTACTTTGAAAAAGTGGGCGGGGCTCCGGTTCCATCGCGTAAAACGACACGGAAAGTGCGCGGGACTGCGGAATCGACGCATACAACATGTGCGGGGCTCGGGGACAACCAAGAAGCACTTTGTAAAAGTGCGCAGGGCTTCGGGTCCATCGCGTAAAACGATATGGAAAGTGCGCGGGACTGCGGAATCGACGCGTACGAGCGCGGGACTGTGGAATCGACGCGTACAACATGTGTGGGGCTCAAGGACAACCAAGAAGTACTTTGTAAAAGTGGGCGGAGTTTCGGGTTCATCGCGTAAAACGAAACGGAAAGTGCGCGGGACTGCAGAATCGACGCGTACGAGCGCGGGACTGCGGAATCGACGCGTACAACATATGCGGGGCTCAGGGACAACCGAGAAGTACTTTGTGAAAGTGGGCGGGGCTCCGCGTCCATGGCGTAGAACGGCACGGAAAGTGCGCGGGACTGCGGAATTAACGCGTACAATATACGCGGTGCTCAGGGGCAACCAAGAAGGACTTTGGTAAAGTGGGCGGGGCTTCAGGTCGCGGGACTGCGGAATCGACGCGTACAACATATGCGGGGCTCAGGGACAACCGAGGACTTTGGTAAAGTGGGCGGGGCTTCAGGTCCATTGCGTAAAACATATAACAATCGGAGTGGTGGTGTGTCTGACCGAGTGTCTGGCACGTCTGACCGATGTCTGACCGACGTCTATCTGACCGGGTTTCAAATTTCCGCAATTTTTAACCCTATCACTCAGAGCACGTTATTGTTTCAGTACACCGAGAAGGTGGCGGAATATGAGTGGGGCTTAGGAGGAGCGCGCACATCATTAAGATCGTGGTGGGACCACCCAGGCTGTTGCATATTGAGTCCTTTAAACTTTAATCGATACTGATCGTGATGGGACCATCCTAGATGTTGCCTATTGAGTCCTTTAAGCTTTGTCAGTAACGGATCATGCTGGGACCATCGTAGCTGTTGAATCGACGCGTACAACATACGCGGGGCTCAGGGACAACCAAGAAACACTTTGTAAAAGTGGGCGGGGCATCTGGTCCAGCGCGTATAACGACTCGGAAAGTGCGCGGGACTGCGGAGTCGACGCGTACAACATGTGCGGGGCCCGGGGACAACCAAGGGGTACTTTGAAAAAGTGGGCGGGGCTCCGGGTCCATCGCGTAAAACGACACGGAAAGTGCGCGGGACTGCGGAATTGACGCATACAACATGTGCGGGGCTCGGGGACAACCAAGAAGTACTTTGTAAAGGTGTGCAGGGCTTCCGGTCCATCGCGTAAAACGATATGGAAAGTGCGCGGGACTGCGGAATCGACGCGTACGACATATGCGGGGCACAGGGACAATCGAGAAGTACCTTGTGAAAGTGGGCGGGGCTCCGGGTCCATGGAGTAGAACGGCACGGAAAGTGCGCGGGACTGCGGAATCGACGCGCACAACATGTGCGGGGCCCAGGGACAACCAAGAAGTACTTTGTGAAAGTGGGCGGGGCTTCCGGTCGCGAGACTGCGGAATCGACGCTTGCAACACATGCGGGGCTCAGGGACAACCGAGAAGGACTTTGGTAAAATGGGCGGGGCTTCAGGTCCATTGCGTAAAACGACACGGAAAGTGCGCGGGACAGCGGAATCGACGCGTACAACATGTGCGGGGCCCGGGGACAACCAAGGGGTACTTTGAAAAAGTGGGCGGGGCTCCGGTTCCATCGCGTAAAACGACACGGAAAGTGCGCGGGACTGCGGAATCGACGCGTACAGCATGTGCGGGGCCCGGGGACAACCAAGGGGTACTTTGAAAAAGTGGGCGGGGCTTTGGGTCCATCGCGTAAAACGATATAGAAAGTGCGCGGAACTGCGGAATCGACGCGTACGAGCGCGGGACTGCGGAATCGACGCGTACGACATGTGTGGGGCTCAAGGACAACCAAGAAGTACTTTGTAAAAGTGGGCGGAGCTTCGGGTTCATCGCGTAAAACGAAACGGAAAGTGCGCGGGACTGCAGAATTGACGCGTACGAGCGCGGGACTGCGGAATCGACGCGTACAACATATGCGGGGCACAGGGACAACCGAGAAGTACTTTGTGAAAGTGGGCGGGGCTCCGCGTCCATGGCGCAGAACGGCACGGAAAGTGCGCGGGACTGCGGAATCGACGCGCACAACATGTGCGGGGCCCAGGGACAACCAAGAAGTACTTTGTGAAAGTAGGCGGGGCTTTGGGTCCATCGCGTAAAACGACACGGAAAGTGCGCGGGACTGCGGAATCGACGCGTACAACATGTGCGGGGCTCACGGGCAACCAAAAAGGACTTCGTTAAAGTGGGCGGGGCTTCGGGTCCATTGCGTAGAACGACACGGAAAAAGCGCGGGACTGCGGAATCGACGCGTACAACATGTGCGGGGCTCAAGGACAACCAAGAAGTCCTTTGTAAAAGTGGGCGGTACTTCGGGTTCATTGCGTAAAACGACACGAAAAGTGCGCGGGACTGCGGAATCGACGCGTACAACATGTGCGGGGCCCGGGGACAACCAAGAAGTACTTTGTAAAAGTGGGCAGGGCTTCGGGTCCATCGCGTAAAACGATATGGAAAGTGCTCGGGACTGCGGAATCGACGCGTACTAGTGCGGGACTGCGGAATCGACGCGTACAACATATGCGGGGCTCAGGGACAACCAAGAAGTCCTTTGTAAAAGTGGGCGGTACTTCGGGTTCATTGCGTAAAACGACACGAAAGTGCGCGGGACTGCGGAAGCGACGCGTACAACATGTGCGGGGCCCGGGGACAACCAAGAAGTACTTTGTAAAAGTGGGCAGGGCTTCGGGTCCATCGCGTAAAACGATATGGAAAGTGCTCGGGACTGCGGAATCGACGCGTACGAGTGCGGGATTGCGGAATCGACGCGTACAACATATGCGGGGCTCAGGGGCAACCAAGAAGTACTTTGTGAAAGTGGGCGGGGCTCCGGGTTCATGGCGTAAAACGGCACGGCAAGTGCGCGGGACTGCGGAATCGACGCGTACAACATATGCGGGGCTCAGGGGCAACCAAGAAGGACTTTGTTAAAGTTTGCGGGGCTTCAGGTCCATTGCGTAAAACGACACGGAAAGTGCGCGGGACAGCGGAATCGACGCGTACAACATATGCGGGGCTCAAGGACAACCAAGAAGTCCTTTGTAAAAGTGGGCGGTACTTCGGGTTCATTGCGTAAAACGACACGAAAGTGCGCGGGACTGCGGAAGCGACGCGTACAACATGTGCGAAAAGTGGGCAGGGCTCGGTTCCATCGCGTAAAACGATATGGAAAGTGCGCGGGACTGCGGAATCGACGCGTAGGAGCGCGGGACTGCGGAATCGACGCGTACAACATGTGCGGGGCTCAGGGACAACCAAGAAGTACTTTGTAAAAGTGGGCGGTACTTCGGGTTCATCGCGTAAAACGCTACGGAAAGTGCGCGGGACTGCGGAATCGACGCGTACAACATATGCGCGGCTCAGGGACAACCAAGAAGTACTTGTTTTAAAAAGTAGGCGGGGCTTCGAGTCCATCACGTAAAACGACACGGAAAGTGCGCGGGACTGCGGAATCGACGCGTACAAATTGTGCGGGGCTCAGAGACAACCAAGAAGAACTTTGTAAAAGAGGGCAGGGCTTCGGGTCCTTCGCGTAAAACGATATGGAAAGTGCGCGGGACTGCGGAATCGACGCGTACGAGCGCGGGACTGCGGAACCGACGCGTACAACATATGCGGGGCTCAGGGACAACCGAGAAGTACTTTGTGAAAGTGGGCGGGGCTCCGGGTCCATGGCGTAAAACGGCACGGCAAGTGCGCGGGACTGCGGAATCGACGCGTACGAGCGCGGGACTGCGAAATCGACGCGTACAACATATGCGGGGCTCAAGGACAACCAAGTAGTCCTTTGTAAAAGTGGGCGGTACTTCGGGTTCATTGCGTAAAACGACACGAAAGTGCGCGGGCGGAATCGACGCGTACAACATGTGCGGGGCCCGGGGACAACCAAGAAGTACTTTGTAAAAGTGGGCAGGGCTTCGGGTCCATCGCGTAAAGCGATATGGAAAGTGCGCGGGACTGCGGAATTGACGCGTACGAGCGCGGGACTGTGGAATCGACGCGTACCACATATGCGGGGCTCAGTGACAACCAAGAAGTACTTTGTGAAAGTGGGCGCGGCTTCGAGTCCATCGCGTAAAACTACCTGGAAAGTGCGCGGGACTGCGCAATAGAAGCGAACAACATATGTGTGGCTCAGGGACAACCAAGAAGTACTTGTTTTAAAAAGTGGGCGGGGCTTCGAGTCCATTACGTAAGACTACACGGAAAGTGCGCGGGACTGCGGAATCGACGCGTACAAATTGTGGGGGCTCAGAGACAACCAAGAAGAACTTTGTAAAAGGGGACGGTGCTAAAAATTCTTCGGATATTGCTGTGCTGTGTATTGCGCCCTTCATTTCGAACCTACATCAATCCTATTGTTGCGAAACGTACGTAGCGGTTGTGTATTACGCCCTTCGAACCTACATTCAACCTATCGCTGTAGTACACAGGTAGTGGTTGCGTATTGCGTCTTTTAAGCTTTCATTGCTGCAGATGGTTATTTGAGCGAGGTTGGCGAAGCCAGTCCTTCGTTTGTCGAAGCCTTACGAATGCTACACGCGATCGGTGGGGAAGGGCGGCAAAGCCGGTTTATCGTTCGGCGAAGCCACACGAATTCTACACGCGGTTTGCGGGAAAGGGCCGTAGAGCCAGTATTCTGTCGGCGAAGACAAACGATAGCTACCCGTGGTTGATGGGAACAGGCCGGGAAAGGAGGTCAATCGTTGGCCGTCGCCAAACCAGTGTGGTTGATGGGGAGGGCGGCAAAGCGAGGCCAGTCTTTCGGTTGGCGAAGGCAAACGATTGCTACCCGTGGTTGATGAGAAAAAGTCCGGCAAAGGGTCCATGTTGGGTAGAAGCCATGGCGGTGCTAAGGAAGCCGGCGGCCGACCGTCCGGAGCAGTCAAAGGAATGCTTCATGTGGTAACGGAGAAAGGCCGAGGTAGCCAGCTCACCGTTCGGCGAGTCATACGAATTTTCTACGTGGTTTTTGTCGGAAAGGGCAGCAAAGACAGTCTTCCGGTGGGCGAAGGCAAACGATTGCTACCCGTGGCGTGGTTGATGGGGAAAGCCGGCAAAGAAGGTCCATTGTTGGGCAAAGCCAACCGAATGCTAAATGTGGTTGATGGGGGAGGGCGGCAAAGCCAGTCTTTTGGTTGGGGAAGCCAAGTAGATGCTACCCAGGGTAACGGAAAAAGGCCGAGGGTAGCCAGCGCACCGTGCGGCGAAGCCATACGAATTCTACACACGGTTTGTGGGGAAGAGCAGCAAAGGCAGTCTCTCGATTGGCGAAGACAAACGATTGGTACCGTGGTTGATGAGAGAAGGCTGGCAAGGGATGTGCATTGTTGGGCGAAGTCAACCGAGAGCCACGTAAGGTTGATGGGGAAGTCAGCGGCAAAGGAGGCATACTGTCCGCAGCAGCCAGAGCAGAAAGCTACGCGTGGGTAACGGAGAAAGGCCGAGGTTGCCCAAGCACCGTTCGGCGGAGCCATACGATTTCTACAACATTTTGTCAGGAATAGGCAGCAAAGACAGCCTCTCGATTGGCGAGCACAAACTCTGGCACCGGTGGTTGATGAGGAAAGCCCGGCAAAGGAGGTCCACTGTTGGGCGAAGCCGGAAAACTACATGTGGTTGATGGGTGGCGGCGGCAAAGCCAGTCCTTCGGTTGGCGAAGGCAAATGATTGCTACCCGGTGGTTGATGAGAAAGTCCGGCAAAGAAGGTCCATTGTTGGGCGAAGCTGAAACGAGTGCTACATGCGGTTGATGGGTTGGGACGGCAAAGCCAGTCTCTCGGTTGGCGAAGGCAAACGATTGCTACCCGCGGCGTGGTTGATGGGAAGCGCCGGCAAAGGAGGTCCATTGTTGGGCGAAGCCAAACGAATGCTACATGTGGCTGCTAAGAGGAAGCCGTGGCGGCGGCGGAATACTGTCCGAGCAGCCAAACGAAAGCTTCATGTGGTGATGGAGACAGGCCGAAGTAGCTAGCTCACCGTTCGGAGGAGTCATACGAATTCTACGAGGTTTTGTCGGAAAGGGCAGCAAAGACAGTCTTTCGGTTGGCGAAGTAAATGATTGATACCCGTGGCGTTGTTGATGGGAAAGCCGGCAAAGGAGGTCCATTGTTGGGCAAAGCCAAACGAATGCTAAGCATATGGTTGATGGGAGGGCGGCAAAGCCAGTCTTTTGGTTGGGGAAGCCATGAATGTAGATACGGTAGGGTAATGGAAAAAGGCCGAGGTAGCCAGCACACCGTTGGGCGAATCCATACGAATTCCGCACACGGTTTGTCGGGAAGAGCAGCAAAGACAGTTTCTCGATTGACGAAGACAAACGATTGGTACCCTTGGTTGATGAGGGAAGGCCGGCAAGGGATGTGCATTGTTGGGCGAAGTCAAACGAATGAGACGCAAGGTTGATGGGGGAAGTCAGCGGCGAAGGGGCATACTGTCCGCAGCAGCCAAACGAAAGCTACGCGTGGGTAACGGAGAAAGGCCGAGGTTGCCAGCACACCGTTCGGCGGAGCCATACGAATTCTACAAGGGTTTTGTCGGAATAGGCAGCAAAGACAGTCTCTCGATTGGCGAGCACAAACTCTGCACCGGTGGTTGATGAGGAAAGCCCGGCAAAGGAGGTCCACTGTTGGGCGAAGCCGGAAGAAAACTACATGTGGTTGATGGATTGGGGCGGCAAAGCCAGTCTATCGGTTGGCGAAGGCAATGATTGCTACCCGTGGTTGATGACGTAAGGTTGATTGGGAAGTCGAGCCCGGCAAAGGAGGGTCCACTGTTGGGCGAAGCCGGAAAGAAGCTACATGTGGTTGATGGATTGGGGCGGTAAAGCCAGTCTTTCGGTTGGCGAAGGCAAATGATTGCTACCCGTGGTGTGGTTGATGGGGGCAGGCCGGCAATGGGGGTCCACTGTTGGGCGAAGCCAAAACGAGTGCTACATGTGGTTGATGGATTGGGGCAAAGCCAGTCTTCCGGTTGGCGAAACGATTGCTACCCGTGGCGTGGTTGTCGGGAAGAGCAGCAAAGACAGTCTCGATTGGCGAAGACAAACGATTAGTACCCTTGGTTGATGAGAAAAGCCCGGCAAAGGCCCATTGTTGGGCGAAGCCGAAACTACATGTGGTTGATGGATTAGGGCGGCAAAGCCAGTCTTTCATCGGTTGGCGAAGGAAACGGTGCTACCCGTGGCGTGGTTGTTTGGGAAGGCCGGCAAGGAGGTCCATTGTTGGGCGAAGCAAAACGAGTGCTACACGTGGTTGATGGGGGCAGGAGGGCGGCAAAGCCAGTCTTCCGGTTGGCGAAGCCGAGCGAATGCTACGCGAGGGTAATGGAAAAGGCCGAGGTAGCTAGCTCACCGTTCGTCGAATCCATACGAATCCCGCACACGGTTTGTCGGGAAGAGCAGCAAAGACAGTTTCTCGATTGACGAAGACAAACGATTGGTACCCTTGGTTGATGAGAAAAGCCCGGCAAAGAAGGCCCATTGTTGGGCGAAGCCGAGAGAAAACTACATGTGGTTGATGAATTGGGGCGGCAAAGCCAGTCTATCGGTTGGCGAAGGAAAACTATTGCTACCCGTGGCGTGGTTGTTGGGGAAAGGCCGGCAAAGGAGGTCCATTGTTGGGCGAAGCCAAACGAGTGCTACACGTGGTTGATGGGGGGGGGTGGAGGATGGCAAAGCCAGTCTTTTGGTTGGCGAAGGGAAACGATTTTAACCCGTGGCGTGATTGATGGGGGAAGGACGGCAAAGGAGGTCCATTGTTGGGCGAAGCCAAACGAATGCTACATATGGCTGCTGAGGGAAGCCGGCGGCGAAGCGGGAATACTGTCCGGAGCAGCCAAACGAAAGCTTTCATAGCGTGGTGATGGAGACAGGCCGAAGTAGCTAGCTCACCGTTCGGCGGAGTGATACAGAGATTCTACGAGGGCTTTGTTGCTGGGAAGGGCAGCAAAGACAGTCTTTCTCGGTTGGCGAAGACAAAACGATTGCCATACCCGTGGTTGCTGATGGGGGAAGCTGGTGAAGGAGGTCATGCAATCGTTCAGCGAAGCCAAACCAGATGCTAAATGCGAATGATTAGGGGGAAGAGGAGCGCGGCGGCAAGAGCCAGTTTTCGGTTTGCGAAGCTGAACCAACGCCGCACATTGCTGATGGAGGAAGGCAGGCGGAGTCGGTCTATCGTTGGGCGAAGTCAAACAAGTTGTTAAGCGCGGCTTTTTGGAGGAGGAAGGTGGGGAAGGCGGCAACTCCAATTTTTTCGGCTGGCAGAGACAAACAATTGCTACCCGTGGTTGATGAGGGAAGGCCCAAGCAGGAAGGTCCATTGTTGGAGCGAAGCCAAACGATTGCTACATGTGGTTGGATGGAGGGAAGCAGGCGACAAAATGGGCCAACGGTCTTTTGTCCGTAGCAGCCAAACGAATGCTAAACGCTTGGGTGCAGAAGGGAGCTAAGCCACTCTTTTGGTTGGCGTAGCCAAACGATTGGTACGCGTGGTTGATGGGGGAGGGCGGCTGCCCAGTCTTTCGGTTGGCGAAGCTAAGCGAATGCTACGGTAGGGTAATGGAAAAGGCCGGCAGTTAGCTCACCGTGCGGCGAATCCATACGAATTCTGCACACGGTTGTGGGGAAGAGCAAAGCAAGGCAGTCTCTCGATTGGCGAAGACAAACGATTGGTACCCGTGGTTGATGAGGCGAAGGCCGAGGGATGTGCATTGTTGGGCGAAGTCAAACGAATGGAGAGACGTAAGGTTGATGGGGGAAGTCAGCGGCAAAGGGAGCGACTGTCCGCAGCAGCCAAACGAAAGCTACGCGTGGGTAACGGAGAAAGGCCGAGGTTGCCAGCACACCGCGTTCGGCGGAGCCATACGATTTCTACAAAGAGTTTTGTCGTTTTGAATAGGCGGCAAAAAGACAGTCTCTCGATTGGCGAGCACAAAGCTCTTGGCAATTTCCGGTGGTTGATGCGAGGAAAGCCCGGCAAAGGAGGTCCACTGTTGGGCGAAGCCGGAAGAAAACTACATGTGGTTGATGGATTGGGGCGGCAAAGCCAGTCTATCGGTTGGCGAAGGCAAATGATTGCTACCCGTGGTTGATGAGAAAAGTCCGGCAAAGAAGGTCCATTGTTGGGCGAATCCAAACGAATGAGACGTAAGGTTGATGGGGGGAAGTCGGCGGCAAAGGGGGCATACTGTCCGCAGCAGCCAAACGAAAGCTACGCGTGGGTAACGGAGAAAGGCCGAGGTTGCCAGCACACCGTTCGGCGGAGCCATACGAATTCTACAAGGGTTTTGTCGGAATAGGCAGCAAAGACAGTCTCTCGATTGGCGAGCACAAACGCTTGGTACCCGTGGTTTATGAGGAAAGCCCGGCAAAGGAGGTCCACTGCTGGGCGAAGCCGGAAGAAAACTACATGTGGTTGATGGATTGGGGCGGCAAAGCCAGTCTATCGGTTGGCGAAGGCAAATGATTGCTACCCGTGGTGTGGTTGATAGGGGCAGGCCGGCAATGGGAGTCCACTGTTGGGCGAAGCCAAACGAGTGCTACATGTGGTTGATGGATTGGGGCGGTTAAGCCAGTCTTTCGGTTGGCCATGGCAAACGATTGCTACCCGTGGCGTGGTTGATGGGGGAAGGCCGGCAAAGGAGGTCCATTGTTGGGCGAAGCCAAACGAGTGCTACATGTGGCTGAAGATGGGGGGGAGGGCGGCAAAGCCAGTCTTCCGGTTGGCGAAGCCGAGCGAATGCTACGCGAGGGTGATGGAAAAAGGCCGAGGTAGCTAGCTCACCGTTCGGCGAATCCATACGAATTCTGCACACGGTTTGTCGGAGAGAGCAGCAAAGACAGTCTCTCGATTGGCGAAGACAAGCGATTGGTGCCCTTGGTTGATGAGAAAAGCCCGGCAAAGAAGGCCCATTGTTGGGCGAAGCCGAGAGAAAACTACATGTGGTTGATGGATTGGGGCGGCAAAGCCAGTCTATCGGTTGGCGAAGGAAAACGATTGCTACCCGTGGCGTGGTTGTTTGGGAAAGGCCGGCAAAGGAGGTCCATTGTTGGGCGAAGCAAAACGAGTGCTACACGTGGTTGATGGGGGGGGGGGGCGGGAGGGTGGCAAAGCCAGTCTTTTGGTTGGCGAAGGGAAACGATTTTAACCCGTGGCGTGGTTGTTGGGGAAGGCCGGCAAAGGAGGTCCATTGTTGGGCGAAGCCAAACGAGTGCTACACGTGGTTGATGGGGGGGAGGGCGGCAAAGCCAGTCTTCCGGTTGGCGAAGCCGAGCGAATGCTACGCGAGGGTAATGGAAAAAGGCCGAGGTAGCTAGCTCACCGTTCGTCGAATCCATACGAATTCCGCACACGGTTTGTCGGGAAGAGCAGCAAAGACAGTTTCTCGATTGACGAAGACAAACGATTGGTACCCTTGGTTGATGAGAAAAGCCCGGCAAAGAAGGCCCATTGTTGGGCGAAGCCGAGAGAAAACTACATGTGGTTGATGGATTGGGGCGGCAAAGCCAGTCTATCGGTTGGCGAAGGAAAACTATTGCTACCCGTGGCGTGGTTGTTGGGGAAAGGCCGGCAAAGGAGGTCCATTGTTGGGCGAAGCCAAACGAGTGCTACACGTGGTTGATGGGGGGGGGTGGAGGATGGCAAAGCCAGTCTTTTGGTTGGCGAAGGGAAACGATTTTAACCCGTGGCGTGATTGATGGGGGAAGGACGGCAAAGGAGGTCCATTGTTGGGCGAAGCCAAACGAATGCTACATATGGCTGCTGAGGGAAGCCGGCGGCAAAGCGGGCATAGTGTCCGGAGCAGCCAAACGAAAGCTTCATGTAGTGATGGAGACAGGCCGAAGTAGCTAGCTCACCGTTCGGCGGAGTGATACGAATTCTACGAGGGTTTTGCTGGGAAGGGCAACAAAGACAGTCTTTCGGTTGGCGAAGACAAACGATTGCTACCCGTGGTTGAGGGGGGGGACGGGCGGCAGAGCCTTCAATCGTTCAGCGAAGCCAAACGAATGCTAAATGCGAATGATTAGGGGGGAAGAGGGCGCGGCAAAGCCAGTTTTTCGGTTTGCGAAGCCGAACCAACGCCGCACATTGCTGATGGAGGAAGGCAGGCGGAGTCGGTCTATCGTTGGGCGAAGTCAAACAAGTTGTAAGCGCGGTTTTTGGAGGGTGGGGGAAGGCGGCAACTCCAATTTTTTCGGTTGGCAGAGACAAACAATTGCTACCCGTGGTTGATGAGGGAAGGCCGGCAAGGAAGGTCCATTGTTGGGCGAAGCCAAACGATTGCTACATGTGGTTGATGGAGGGAAGCAGGCGACAAAATGGGCCTACCGTCCGTAGCAGCCAAACGAATGCTAAACGCGCTTGGTGCAGAAGGGCGGCTAAGCCACTCTTTTGGTTGGCGTAGCCAAACGATTGGTACGCGTGGTTGATGGGGGGGGGGAGGGCGGCCAAGCCAGTCTTTCGGTTGGCGAAGCCAAGCGAATGCTACGCGAGGGTCATGGAAAAAGGCCGAGGTAGCTAGCTCACCGTTCGGCGAATCCATACGAACTCTGCACACGGTTTGTCGGGAAGAGCAGCAGAGACAGTCTCTCGATTGGCGAAGACAAACGATTGGTACCCTTGGTTGATGAGAAAAGCCCGGCAAAGAAGGTCCATTGTTGGGCGAAGCCGAAAGAAAACTACATGTGGTTGATGGATTGGGGCGGCAAAGCCAGTCTATCGGTTGGCGAAGGCAAATGATTGCTACCCGTGGTTGATGAGAAAAGTCCGGCAAAGAAGGTCCATTGTTGGGCGAAGCCAAACGAATGCTACATATGGCTGCTAAGGGAAGCCGGCGGCGAAGCGGGAATACTGTCCGGAGCAGCCAAACGAAAGCTTCATGTGGTGATGGAGACAGGCCGAAGTAGCTAGCTCACCGTTCGGAGGAGTCATACGAATTCTACGAGGGTTTTGTCGGAAAGGGCAGCAAAGACAGTCTTTCGGTTGGCGAAGGGAAATGATTGATACCCGTGGCGTTGTTGATGGGGGGAAGCCGGCAAAGGAGGTCCATTGTTGGGCAAAGCCAAACGAATGCTACATATGGTTGATGGGGGGGGGAGGGCGGCAAAGCCAGTCTTTTGGTTGGGGAAGCCAAGTGAATGCTACGGTAGGGTAATGGAAAAAGGCCGGGGTAGCTAGCTCACCGTGCGGCGAATCCATACGAATTCTGCACACGGTTTGTGGGGAAGAGCAGCAAAGGCAGTCTCTCGATTGGCGAAGACAAACGATTGGTACCCGTGGTTGATGAGGGAAGGCCGGCAAGGGATGTGCATTGTTGGGCGAAGTCAAACGAATGAGACGTAAGGTTGATGGGGGGAAGTCAGCGGCAAAGGGAGCATACTGTCCGCAGCAGCCAAACGAAAGCTACGCGTGGGTAACGGAGAAAGGCCGAGGTTGCCAGCACACCGTTCGGCGGAGCCATACGATTTCTACAAGAGTTTTGTCGGAATAGGCAGCAAAGACAGTCTCTCGATTGGCGAGCACAAACTCTTGGCACCGGTGGTTGATGAGGAAAGCCCGGCAAAGGAGGTCCACTGTTGGGCGAAGCCGGAAGAAAACTACATGTGGTTGATGGATTGGGGCGGCAAAGCCAGTCTATCGGTTGGCGAAGGCAAATGATTGCTACCCGTGGTTGATGAGAAAAGTCCGGCAAAGAAGGTCCATTGTTGGGCGAAGCCGAAAGAAAACTACATGTGGTTGATGTATTGGGGCGGCAAAGCCAGTCTGTCGGTTGGCGAAGGGAAACGATTGCTACCCGTGGCGTGATTGATGGGGGAAGGACGGCAAAGGAGGTCCATTGTTGGGCGAAGCCAAACGAATGCTACATGTGGCTGAAGTTGGGGGGGGGCGGGGGGCGGCAAAGCCAGTCCTTCGGTTGGCGAAGGAAAACTATTGCTACCCGTGGCGTGGTTGTTGGGGAAAGGCCGGCAAAGGAGGTCCATTGTTGGGCGAAGCCAAACGAGTGTTACATGTAGTTGATGGGGGGGGGGAGGGCGAAATTGCCAGTCTTCCGGTTGGCGAAGCCAAGCGAATGCTACGCGAGGGTAATGGAAAAAGGCCGAGGTAGCTAGCTCACCTTTCGGCGAATCCATGCGAATTCTGCACACGGTTTGTCGGGAAGAGCAGCAAAGACAGTCTCTCGATTGGCGAAGACAAACGATTGGTACCCTTGGTTGATGAGAAAAGCCCGGCAAAGAAGGTCCACTGTTGGGCGAAGCCGAAAGAAAACTACATGTGGTTGATAGATTGGGGCGGCAAAGCCAGTCTATCGGTTGGCGAAGGGAAACGATTGCTACCCGTGGCGTGATTGATGGGGGAAGGACGGCAAAGTAGGTCCATTGTAGGGCGAAGCCAAACGAGTGCTACACGTGGTTGATGGGGGGAAGGGTGGCAAAGCCAGTCTTTTGGTTGGCGAAGGGAAACGATTTTAACCCGTGGCGTGATTGATGGGGGAAGGACGGCAAAGGAGGTCCATTGTTGGGCGAAGCCAAACGAATGCTACATATGGCTGCTGAGGGAAGCCGGCGGCAAAGCGGGCATACTGTCCGGAGCAGCCAAACGAAAGCTTCATGTGGTGATGGAGACAGGCCGAGGTAGCTAGCTCACCGTTCGGCGGAGTCATACGAATTCTTCACGGATTTCGTCGGGAAGGGCGGCAAAGCCAGTCTTTCTGTTGGCGAAGACAAACGATTGCTACCCTTGGTTGAGGTGGGGACCGGCGGAAAAGCCTTCTATCGTTCAGCGAAGCCAAATGCGAATGATTAGGGGGGGAGGGCGCGGCAAAGCCAGTCTTTCGATTGACGAAGCCGAACCAACGCCACACATTGCTGATGGAGGAAGGCATGCGGGGTCGGTCTATCGTTGGGAGAGGCCAAACAAGTTGTAAGCGCGGTTTGTGGGGTTGGGGGAAGGCTGCAACTTCAATTTTTTTCGGTTGGCAGAGACAAACAATTGCTACCCGTGGTTGATGAGGGAAGGCCGGCAAGGGAGGTCCATTGTTGGGCGAAGCCAAACGACTGCTACATGTGGTTGAGGGGGGGGGAAGCAAGCGACAAAGTGGGCCTACCGTCCGTAGCAGCCAAACGAATGCTTGGTGGAGAAGGGCAGCTAAGCCAGTCTTTTGGTTGGCGTAGCCAAACGATTGGTACCCGAGGTTGATGGGGGGTGGAAGCAGGCGGCAAAGCCGGTTTTTCGTTCGGAGAAGCCGAACCAACGCATCACATTGCTGATAGAGGAAGGCTGTCCAAGTCGGCTTTCCGTTTGTCGAAGCCTATCCACCAGCGGCGAACCGGCCTCAGGAAAAATATTATTCATAGCAGGAATGCTTCGAATCAAACCAGACTCATCATAATGTTTTCTATCAGAACCGTTCTTCAGCAACAGAATCGTTGCCTCACTTTTTGTTAAATCTTTTTGTTAGGTTATTTCGAAGAGGCCTCCGAAGCCGGTTCGCCAGCAGCGCTGGGTGGCGTTAGCCGCCTGGCGCAGCTGGTAAGATTCATGGACTTACCGCAAGCATGCGCTCGTATTTTTCATCAAATTTTTCCATTTCGAGTCTCTGCTTCAAGTCTGAAAAACTAGGCAGAGCACCTCCTTTTGAACGCGAATGAAATTTACACACAAAACATACTTCCGGCCTTCAACTGCACCATAGCTGGATTTTCTAACTTCGGACCGTTGTCCGGCTGAATTGTTCAACTACCAGATTGTAAACAAAGTAAATATTCGGACGATTTTACCGAAGGTGTTGGTGTCCGCTTCGCTTCATCACGTCCCCTGGGTGATTTTGCCTTCTCGTCACTGTGCTTAGCCGAGCCATGCTAAACGAAATCAGATTTAACTGCAGCTGCTGATATCCGTTCAAAGAAAATCTTGGATTTCGGTCTATTTTAGCTCAGTATGGAATCACACCAAAAGCTCTTCTTTGCAATGACAAGAAGCATTTACACACGGAACATTTTGTTTAAAAAAACAGCTCTCTCTCGCACACCCAGGTTTTTTAAACCAACACAGCATTGATAGTTGCCCAGCCCACACACGGGGACGGTTGATTAGACGAGAAATCACGAGCGGTGGAATTTACCACAAGAGCAATGTAATGGGTTGATGCAAAAGTTTTCGAACTTGCAGTTCCTGTCGGGTTATCTGAGATACGTGTGGCCGAGCATTGTCGTGAAGGAGGCAATCAGTGCTCATCCCATGGCGACTGGACCTGGGCTGGGAAGTTCTTCCTCACCCTCCATATAGCCCAGGTCTTGCCCCTTCCGACTATCATCTGCTCCGCTCAATGCACCTCTTTCTGGATGGAAAACAGTTCACTGACGATGACGAAGTCCAAATAGCCTTAGAAGAATACTTTGACTCGAAACAGCCAGAGTTCTACGCGCCGGGAATTCATGATCCGCTCAATCGATGGCGAAGTATCCTTGAATGTGATGGAAATTATTTTGTTGGGTGAGCCTTGTTTGTCTTAGAGATAAATGGTTTTCATTCAAAGTCGTAAAAAGTCCGGAAACTTTTGCATCAACCTAATAGCAACCAGAGCAATAGTCGTTATTTGGTTGGTCGGTCCAAACATCGCAGCGGTCGGTGATGTAGAAATGCGACTGGCAATATAATTTAATGCCATCGTGGCAATGATTTACCGCTCGATATTTGGAGTTTACTGGACAAATGAAGGGTTGGGAGTCGAGTTGTTGGCGTATTGCTCGCATGGGCCTCTTGGAAGTACTGGAGAGTTCATTACAGACAACATGATATCAGAACAACATATTTAGACGAAGGTCGAACATCTTACAATTAGTGCTAGCCTGTCTCGCTCAAATGAGTCCGGGGTCGTATTCGCCAACTACCCGCCGAGAGAAGTTGAAAGTAAGCGCAAGGGATGACACCGCGCGCGGCAGAGAAACATATCAAATCATCTTACGCACGTAAGATGGAAATGTAAGCTGTGTTACGTATCGATATCACTGCGAAAAGATGAGAAATTCATTGCGAAGGCTATTTTTTAGCGAAGGGATGCAGAAAATTCCGGCGGTCACCAGGGAAACCAAGGTAGGCGAGTGGTGGCCTGGGTACGCGCGTTTTGGAATGAAACTATTTGGGGGGGCACTCAGGATTCTGTTGGAGAACGAATGATAGCGCTTTTAGAAGTCGAAGTATTTCCATGGAGTCTCCTCGAAAACAGTGACTGTTGACGCTATCAGTCATATGATATCAGCCCAAATTATCATTTTCATGGATGAATCATTTCATTTTCTCGAGTGCCCCTCCTCCCAAATAGCCCGCGTTTCGCACTGAGTTTTCACCTCACCTTCCCTTCGACTTCACGGCGGGTTGATGGCAAATATGACCCCGGGGGCTGTATGCACGAAGGTTTTAAGTAGTAGGCCACTTTATAATAATAATTGAAACACAGAAAAAAAAGCTTGAGCACTCTGCAGCACTGCGAGAGGTTATCTACTGGAGTTATTCGGAGGATCTACTGGTATCAGCTGTAGATGGACGGAGTTCTTCTGTAGATGACCGAAACTTAAAATGTTTGTACAGGACCACTACCTTTGTAGTTGAACAGAACACGATTTTAGAGAGAATTTCAAATTCCGGTGGAAGCGGTAACCTATCATGTTTGGCAGGTATACACGGTCTGCGGGTTCACACAGGGGACCCCAGGGACTCAGACTCTGAGGGGGGGGGGGCAAGCGCCAGACAATAGAGCCCGTTTTCGACTTGGGGAGTGACAGCGCAGGCCTACCCCGAGGGGTGTCTCAGGGGAGGCTTTTGCTCTCCTCCGGCGCTTGCCCCCCCCCCGAGAGGAAGAGACGGAAAAGATGGCAAGAATTCGCAGAAGGTAGTTTACGATAATAGAGGTCAGAGTAGGCATAGTAGGCCAAGCGCACGCATCTTCATTCACGTCAAGTTTTCTCCCGATTCGACGTGATTTCTCGTGTGATCTATGACGTGTTAAACCGGTATAAAAGGCGCCTCACCTCATAGACAGCCGCATTCGGCCCAACAGGGCCAGCCCAGCCCTGGACGGGGACTTCGAGTCCCTGACAGAAGGGGATATTATCTAACTGTTTTGCTCCGCTACGAGACCTTCATGACTTGGCATAACAATATTCATGAGAAACTCGTTAAAAGAGGTGAAATACTTGGTGCATTTGATTTGTCATGGGATTTAGCTCAGAAGAAACACTAAAAGCTTGATGAAATGATGTACCGTAGATTCGGATGTGCGCTCTCCTACCAAAAATTGAAAATTGAGTGTTGTTTTGTAAGGCCAAATCACGCGCTCTCTGAAAACTATTGGTTGCTCACTGTCGAAGTTTGCTAGTCTGAGCTCCTTGAAAAATTATGTTTTGGCTCCCACCATAATTTTCATTTTTTTCGACGAATATATGTTTGTGTAGGCTCAGTGAGACGCGCATGATTTGGCCTGTCGAAAACACCCACAATTTTCAATTTTTGGTAAGAAAGCGCACATCCGAATTTACGGTACATCATTTCATCGAGCTTTTAGTGTTTCTTCTGAGTTAAACCCCATGACAAATCAAATGCACCAAGTATTTCACTTCTATTAACGAGTTTCTCAAAAATAATGTTATGCCTAATCATGAACCTCTCGTAGCGGAGCAAAACAGTTAGATAATGTCATTTCATTTTAACGAAGGTTTCCTTAAAAGATAGGAAGAAGAAAACAGGGCACTATCCTAGACGGGGAGGGGGGCCACCCACGCTTCAAGGCAAATTAAATGAACCACCGATTGGTGAAGCTCCTCTCAAAGTTTGCCGGCCGAGGTCGGACGACTCGTTATCGATTTTGATAAGTCAGGATAGATAAGATGGATAGGATAGGGTGAACAGATGGTACATGTTCGATAGCGAGTCGCCCGACGTTGGTCGGGCAAGTGTGAAAGAAGATTAAGAAAGTATTTCTGTAGAGCTTTCATAAAAACAATGATTGATAGCACTATCAGGCTTTTTTATCAGAGTTTTTCTTCATTTCTATCAATAAGTCTTGGGTGCCCCCCCCGTCTAGGATAGGTCCGAAAACAGGACGTTCATGGCCTTTCTGCCCATCGCACCTGCTCGGCATTGTATGACACACGTTACTTTCCCTGGCGCCCTGCGCTCTCCCAGTTGGGCCCCGTCCACAGTTCCCGGCGCTCTGTGGACTTCCAGTTGGGTCCCGTCCACAGTTCCCGGCGCTCTGTGGACTTCCAGTTGGGTCCCGCCCACTTTTACCGGCGCGCTGTGCACTCCCACTTGGGTCCCGTCCACACTTCCCGGCGCTCTGTGGACTTCCAGTTGGGTCCCGCCCACTTTTACCAGCGCGCTCTGCACTCCTACTTGGGTCCCGTCCACAGTTCCCGGCGCTCTGTGGACTTCCAGTTGGGTCCCGCCCATTTTTACCAGCGCGCTGTGCACTCCCACTTGGGTCCCGTCCACAGTTCCCGGCGCTCTGTGGACTTCCAGTTGGATCCCGCCCACTTTTACCGGCGCGCTGTGCACTCCCACTTGGGTCCAGTCCACAGTTCCCGGCGCTCTGTGGACTTCCAGTTGGGTCCCGCCCACTCTTACCAGCGCGCTGTGCACTCCCACTTGGGTCCCGTCCACACTTCCCGGCGCTCTGTGGACTTCCAGTTGGGTCCCGCCCACTTTTACCAGCGCGCTCTGCACTCCTACTTGGGTCCCGTCCACACTTCCCGGCGCTCTGTGGACTTCCAGTTGGGTCCCGCCCACTTTTACCGGCGCGCTGTGCACTCCCACTTGGGTCCAGTCCACAGTTCCCGGCGCTCTGTGGACTTCCAGTTGGGTCCCGCCCACTTTTACCGGCGCGCTGTGCACTCCCACTTGGGTCCCGTCCACAGTTCCCGGCGCTCTGTGGACTTCCAGTTGGGTCCCGCCCACTCTTACCAGCGCGCTGTGCACTCCCAATTGGGTCCCGTCCACAGTTCCCGGCGCTCTGTGGACTTCCAGTTGGGTCCCGCCCACTTTTACCGGCGCGCTGTGCACTCCCCCTTGGGTCCGTCCACAGTTCCCGGCGCTCTGTGGACTTCCAGTTGGGTCCCGCCCACTTTTACCAGCGCGCTGTGCACGCCCACTTGGGTCCCGTCCACAGTTCCCGGCGCTCTGTGGACTTCCAGTTGGGTCCCGCCCACAGTTCCCGGCGCTCTGTGGACTTCCAGTTGGGTCCCGCCCACTTTTACCAGCGCGCTGTGCACTCCTACTTGGGTCCCGTCCACAGTTCCCGGCGCTCTGTGGACTTCCAGTTGGGTCCCGCCCACTCTTACCAGCGCGCTGTGCACTCCCACCTGGATCCCGTCCACAGTTCCCGGCGCTCTGCGCTCTCCCAGTTGGGTCCCGTCCACAGTTCCCGGCGCTCTGTGGACTTCCAGTTGGGTCCCGCCCACAGTTCCCGGCGCTCTGTGGACTTCCAGTTGGGTCCCGCCCACTTTTACCAGCGCGCTGTGCACTCCTACTTGCGTCCCGTTCATAGCTCCTGGCGCTCTGTGGACTTCCAGTTGGGTCCCGCCCACTCTTACCAGCGCGCTGTGCACTCCCACTTGGGTCCCGTCCACAGCTCCCGGCGCTCTGTGGACTTCCAGTTGGGTCCCGCCCACTCTTACCAGCGCGCTATGCACTCCCAATTGGGTCCCGTCCACAGTTCCCGGCGCTCTGTGGACTTCCAGTTGGGTCCCGCCCATTTTTACCAGCGCGCTGTGCACTCCCACTTGGGTCCCGTCCACAGTTCCCGGCGCTCTGTGGACTTCCAGTTGAGTCCCGCCCACTCTTACCAGCGCGCTGTGCACTCCCACCTGGATCCCGTCCACAGTTCCCGGCGCTCTGTGGACTTCCAGTTGGGTCCCGCCCACTCTTACCAGCGCGCTGTGCACTCCCACTTGGGTCCCGTCCACACTTCCCGGCGCTCTGTGGACTTCCAGTTGGGTCCCGCCCACTTTTACCAGCGCGCTCTGCACTCCTACTTGGGTCCCGTCCACAGTTCCCGGCGCTCTGTGGACTTCCAGTTGGGTCCCGCCCATTTTTACCAGCGCGCTGTGCACTCCCACTTGGGTCCCGTCCACAGTTCCCGACGCTCTGTGGACTTCCAGTTGGGTCCCGCCCACTCTTACCAGCGCGCTGTGCACTCCCAATTGGGTCCCGTCCACAGTTCCCGGCGCTTTGTGGACTTCCAGTTGGGTCCCGCCCACTTACACCGGCGCGCTGTGCACTCCCACTTGGGTCCCGTCCACAGTTCCCGGCGCCCTGTGGACTTCCAGTTGGGTCCCGCCCACTTTTACCAGCGCGCTGTGCACTCCTACTTGGGTCCCGTCCACAGTTCCCGGCGCTCTGTGGACTTCCAGTTGGATCCCGCCCACTTTTACCGGCGCGCTGTGCACTCCCACTTGGGTCCAGTCCACAGTTCCCGGCGCTCTGTGGACTTCCAGTTGGGTCCCGCCCACTCTTACCAGCGCGCTGTGCACTCCCACTTGGGTCCCGTCCACACTTCCCGGCGCTCTGTGGACTTCCAGTTGGGTCCCGCCCACTTTTACCAGCGCGCTCTGCACTCCTACTTGGGTCCCGTCCACACTTCCCGGCGCTCTGTGGACTTCCAGTTGGGTCCCGCCCACTTTTACCGGCGCGCTGTGCTCTCCCGCGGGTCCAGTCCACAGTTCCCGGCGCTCTGTGGACTTCCAGTTGGGTCCCGCCCACTTTTACCGGCGCGCTGTGCACTCCCACTTGGGTCCCGTCCACAGTTCCCGGCGCTCTGTGGACTTCCAGTTGGGTCCCGCCCACTCTTACCAGCGCGCTGTGCACTCCCAATTGGGTCCCGTCCACAGTTCCCGGCGCTCTGTGGACTTCCAGTTGGGTCCCGCCCACTTTTACCGGCGCGCTGTGCACTCCCACTTGGGTCCCGTCCACAGTTCCCGGCGCTCTGTGGACTTCCAGTTGGGTCCCGCCCACTTTTACCGGCGCGCTGTGCACTCCCAATTGGGTCCCGTCCACAGTTCCCGGCGCTCTGTGGACTTCCAGTTGGGTCCCGCCCACTTTTACCGGCGCGCTGTGCACTCCCGCGGGTCCCGTCCACACTTCCCGGCGCTCTGTGGACTTCCAGTTGGGTCCCGCCCACTTTTACCAGCGCGCTCTGCACTCCTACTTGGGTCCCGTCCACAGTTCCCGGCGCTCTGTGGACTTCCAGTTGGGTCCCGCCCATTTTTACCAGCGCGCTGTGCACTCCCACTTGGGTCCCGTCCACAGTTCCCGGCGCTCTGTGGACTTCCAGTTGGGTCCCGCCCACTTTTACCAGCGCGCTGTGCACTCCCACTTGGGTCCCGTCCACAGTTCCCGGCGCTCTGTGGACTTCCAGTTGGGTCCCGCCCACTCTTACCAGCGCGCTGTGCACTCCCACCTGGATCCCGTCCACAGTTCCCGGCGCTCTGTGGACTTCCAGTTGGGTCCCGCCCACTTTTACCAGCGCGCTGTGCACTCCTACTTGGGTCCCGTCCACAGTTCCCGGCGCTCTGTGGACTTCCAGTTGGGTCCCGCCCACAGTTCCCGGCGCTCTGTGGACTTCCAGTTGGGTCCCGCCCACTTTTACCAGCGCGCTCTGCACTCCTACTTGGGTCCCGTCCACAGTTCCCGGCGCTCTGCGCTCTCCCAGTTGGGTCCCGTCCACAGTTCCCGGCGCTCTGTGGACTTCCAGTTGGGTCCCGCCCACAGTTCCCGGCGCTCTGTGGACTTCCAGTTGGGTCCCGCCCACTTTTACCAGCGCGCTGTGCACTCCTACTTGGGTCCCGTTCATAGCTCCTGGCGCTCTGTGGACTTCCAGTTGGGTCCCGCCCATTTTTACCAGCGCGCTGTGCACTCCCACTTGGGTCCCGTCCACAGTTCCCGGCGCTCTGTGGACTTCCAGTTGGGTCCCGCCCACTCTTACCAGCGCGCTGTGCACTCCCAATTGGGTCCCGTCCACAGTTCCCGGCGCTCTGTGGACTTCCAGTTGGGTCCCGCCCACTTTTACCGGCGCGCTGTGCACTCCCACTTGGGTCCCGTCCACAGTTCCCGACGCTCTGTGCACTCCCACTTGGGTCCCGTCCACAGTTCCCGGCGCCCTGTGGACTTCCAGTTGGGTCCCGCCCACTTTTACCAGCGCGCTGTGCACTCCTACTTGGGTCCCGTCCACAGTTCCCGGCGCTCTGTGGACTTCCAGTTGGGTCCCGCCCACTCTTACCAGCGCGCTGTGCACTCCCACTTGGGTCCCGTCCACAGCTCCCGGCGCTCTGTGGACTTCCAGTTGGGTCCCGCCCACTCTTACCAGCGCGCTATGCTCTCCCAATTGGGTCCCGTCCACAGTTCCCGGCGCTCTGTGGACTTCCAGTTGGGTCCCGCCCATTTTTACCAGCGCGCTGTGCACTCCCACTTGGGTCCCGTCCACAGTTCCCGGCGCTCTGTGGACTTCCAGTTGGGTCCCGCCCACTCTTACCAGCGCGCTGTGCACTCCCACCTGGATCCCGTCCACAGTTCCCGGCGCTCTGTGGACTTCCAGTTGGGTCCCGCCCACTTTTACCAGCGCGCTGTGCACTCCCACTTGGGTCCCGTCCACAGTTCCCGGCGCTCTGTGGACTTCCAGTTGGGTCCCGCCCACTTTGACCAGTGCGCTGTGCACTCCTACTTGGGTCCCGTCCACAGTTCCCGGCGCTCTGTGGACTTCCAGTTGGGTCCCGCCCATTTTTACCAGCGCGCTGTGCACTCCCGCGGGTCCCGTCCACAGTTCCCGACGCTCTGTGGACTTCCAGTTGGGTCCCGCCCACTCTTACCAGCGCGCTGTGCACTCCCAATTGGGTCCCGTCCACAGTTCCCGGCGCTTTGTGGACTTCCAGTTGGGTCCCGCCCACTTACACCGGCGCGCTGTGCACTCCCACTTGGGTCCCGTCCACAGTTCCCGGCGCCCTGTGGACTTCCAGTTGGGTCCCGCCCACTTTTACCAGCGCGCTGTGCACTCCTACTTGGGTCCCGTCCACAGTTCCCGGCGCTCTGTGGACTTCCAGTTGGGTCCCGCCCACTCTTACCAGCGCGCTGTGCACTCCCACTTGGGTCCCGTCCACAGCTCCCGGCGCTCTGTGGACTTCCAGTTGGGTCCCGCCCACTCTTACCAGCGCGCTATGCACTCCCAATTGGGTCCCGTCCACAGTTCCCGGCGCTCTGTGGACTTCCAGTTGGGTCCCGCCCATTTTTACCAGCGCGCTGTGCACTCCCACTTGGGTCCCGTCCACAGTTCCCGGCGCTCTGTGGACTTCCAGTTGAGTCCCGCCCACTCTTACCAGCGCGCTGTGCACTCCCACTTGGGTCCTGTCCACAGTTCCCGGCGCTCTGTGGACTTCCAGTTGGGTCCCGCCCACTCTTACCAGCGCGCTGTGCACTCCCAATTGGGTCCCGTCCACAGTTCCCGGCGCTTTGTGGACTTCCAGTTGGGTCCCGCCCACTTACACCGGCGCGCTGTGCACTCCCACTTGGGTCCCGTCCACAGTTCCCGGCGCCCTGTGGACTTCCAGTTGGGTCCCGCCCACTTTTACCAGCGCGCTGTGCACTCCCACTTGGGTCCCGTCCACAGCTCCCGGCGCTCTGTGGACTTCCAGTTGGGTCCCGCCCACTCTTACCAGCGCGCTATGCACTCCCAATTGGGTCCCGTCCACAGTTCCCGGCGCTCTGTGGACTTCCAGTTGAGTCCCGCCCACTCTTACCAGCGCGCTGTGCACTCCCACCTGGATCCCGTCCACAGTTCCCGGCGCTCTGTGGACTTCCAGTTGGGTCCCGCCCACTCTTACCAGCGCGCTGTGCACTCCTACTTGGGTCCCGTCCACAGTTCCCGGCGCTCTGTGGACTTCCAGTTGGGTCCCGCCCACTCTTACCAGCGCGCTGTGCACTCCCACTTGGATCCCGTCCACAGTTCCCGGCGCTCTGTGGACTTCCATTTGGGTCCCGCCCTTACCGGCGCGCTGTGCACTCCCACCTGGATCCCGTCCACAGTTCCCGGCGCTCTGTGGACTTCCAGTTGGGTCCCGCCCACTTTGACCAGTGCGCTGTGCACTCCTACTTGGGTCCCGTCCACAGTTCCCGGCGCTCTGTGGACTTCCAGTTGGGTCCCGCCCACCTTTACCAGTGCGCTGTGCACTCCCACTTGGGTCCCGTCCACAGTTCCCGGCGCTCTGTGGACTTCCAGTTGGGTCCCGCCCACCTTTACCAGTGCGCTGTGCACTCCCACTTGGGTCCCGTCCACAGTTCCCGGCGCTCTGTGGACTTCCAGTTGGGTCCCGCCCACTTTTACCAGCGTGCTGTGTACTCCCACTTGGGTCCCGTCCACAGTTCCCGGCGCTCTGTGGACTTCCAGTTGGGTCCCGCCCACTCTTACCAGCGCGCTGTGCACTCCCACCTGGATCCCGTCCACAGTTCCCGGCGCTCAGTGGACTTCCAGTTGGGTCCCGCCCACTTTTACCAACGCGCTGTGCACTCCCACTTGGGTCCCGTCCACAGTTCTCGGCGCTCTGTGGACTCCCTTTCAAGCCGCGTCCACTTTTCCCGGCTCTCTACGCACTCCAAGTTTTGAACCGCCCACTTTATAAAGAACTTGGCGCACTTCAATTTGTGTTCCGCACACGGAGCGTATGGTCCCTGATGGACCTGAGGCACAATGTCTCTCAGAGTCTTATCCAGTATCGCTCCATTTCTATTGAAAGACCGACCAAACTTCTTATCACTAAATTCCTTCAGACACACACACACACACACACACACACACACACACACACACACACACACACACACACACACACACACACACACACACACACACACACACACACACACACACACACACACACACACACACACACACACACACACACACACACACACACACACACACACACACACACACACACACACACACACACACACACACACACACACACACACACACACACACACACACACACACACACACACACACACACACACACACACACACACACACACACGCGCGTCGAAGTGTCGCGTATTTCCCGCAATAGGGTCTGGGCCTAGCACCGTTTCTGAGCCAGAGGGCCGGTGCGGCGACAATGAGTACGTGCAGGTCCCTCCGACGTTATGGGCACAGGGGCTGTCTACACACCGAGGGAGGAGTAGTCCTGCTTTAGCAAATTGAAACGTCACGCCACTCAACGCAAGCGACCGAGTGGAATTAGAGCCGCAAAAGGCAGGAAAACTCCTCCCTAGGTGTGTAGAGAGCCAATGTCCCGAGAGAAATGATGAGGAAGGCGGGTGAAAAAATTTGAGATGAAGTTGCGTAGCATCGGTGCTTGCGGCGCGGTATTCAGACTGGGACGCGTTAACTACGCTGCCATACAAAATTACTGTATTGCTAATTCAGGAATTGAGAGGCTGCGAGAAAAAGCTGTGTGCAGATTTTCACGTAGTCCCATTACCTCAAATTTTGAACACTTGGTGGTTCGAAATTCTATTGCTGAAGAGATTTCACCTGTTGGACAGTTATTCCAAAGAACCCTGCGATTTGCCAACGTGGCTTGCCAGGGTCCACCATCTTACCTCGCCTGAATCCCTGTAACCAGTCGGGTTGGGAAATGTTATTGTGACAATTTGTGGGGAATTTTATGAGGAGTTCAGCTTCTCACTTTTGAAGTTGAAATGTTGAATCTTGATGGGGGTTCGTACGTCTTATAGTGATTTTTTTGTGATGAAGTAGAGCGAATTTCCGCTCACACGGGGATTATAATCAGGTGAATTGACTTGAAACTGGTTCTATTCAGGTTGTAAACAAGCTTTATTTCACAGAAACCACTTCTATACTACTTCTACAACGTTTTTGTGTATTTATGAGAATTTGTAAATTTTTCACCTCCATTTTTCACGATCCCCCTTCTAATTTTTCGTTTTTCTCCGAAAATTTTCATGACCCCCACCACCACCAGTTGGCAAGCTATCCACATCTGCTGGACCCTGAATGATGAACTCTCCAGTGGTTTTAACACATGTATGGTAGACAGACGACCTTGATAACTATTGAGGTTAGTGATTCTCTTGATTGCAGAAAAAGAAATACTCTTATCTAGCCTAACTCCCCCCTTCGGCTCATTCGAGTCGTCTTTAAAGGCATGGTACACCCTCAGATATGAATTTTGAGATTTTCATGTAATTATGTAGAAGACCCCTCCTGTATAACATGTGCCAAATGCCAGATCTCATTTCTTCCAAATAAGCGAGCTATGAGCGACCACCACAGGCCCGACCCCCTTCGCTCACCACCACAGGCCCGGCCCCCTCCCAGATTTACGAACTCGGTAGCGGCTCGATGGATGGATGAATTTTAACAAGTCTTCGTTTTTCAGTCCATTACCGGACTGTCTCCTCATCCTGTTTTTTTTCTCACGCAAGGATTGCGAATGAAGAGAATTATAGGCCTGAGACAACTCGTCCAGCAATTTTTCACCCTCAAAATCTAGGCATCTTCGAAGAGCTATAACTCTGTTCAGAGGGGGTCTTGGATGATTTCAGAGATACCACTGTGATCAGCGTGTGACTCGCTCCAAGATAAGCACGAGATCTGAAAATAAATTTTTTGAGTGTCCTGTGCCTTTAAAGCTTCCAAAGTTTGACCCCAACTTTGTCATATCTTGATCCCCGGGGGCGGTTTTTCCGTCGAGTTTATAATTTGCCATCAACACAAAATTCTCACGGATGTGTAGCGATTTTTATATTTTGACTTTTGCAAACACGCTCATACCGATCAGTGAAACAAAGGGCTACAGTAACCCTCTTTCAAAAATTTTCAAGGGCTGTAGTAAGCCACCCCTATCAGATGATCTGGTATTAATTTGATAAGATCTGATATTGTTACAGGCAAGTTTCAGATTATCTTAGAGGCAGTGTTCACGATAAAAGTCGTTTTTCTGTTTTTCCGCCTATCCTGAAAACGGTCCCATGCTGACTTCAATGATGTACCGGAATCGAACAAGACCCCCTGGAAACGGAGTCATGGCCCTTCAAGGTTCAGCTAGGGAAGCATTGTGGACGAGTTGTCCGAGGCTTGTAACTCTCATTTTTTGCAGCCGATGTGTGCGAGCTGAACTGAGTATAGAGAGACGTTGAGAATGAAGGGAAGAACGGGGCTTTCGATCGGAAACCATCGCTCATCTAACCGCAAATTCGAGGAAACTGTTATAGGACGTGGGCGGAGTGGCCCAATGGGTTGGCTGGCCCACGAGATTTTCACCCGCTTACCGGCCGCTTTTCGTCGCACTCCTGTTCCTAATCTTCCTAGAGGGACGCGAAACTTAAGTTTAAGCCAAAAAACTCGAATTTGTTTTTCGTAAACATTGCCTTTAAGTTCGTATTGATTCATAATTATCGCTATCAGTTTCAACTGGTCGCTGGAACTTAGGCCTGTAGTTATACCATTAGCGGTGAATTGCCCTCAAGCGGTCGTCCTTGCATATAAGATAACACATGCTGATACCTGTGAGGATAAGAACAACCGGCCCTTATTCTGTAGGTCAGTCACAAATCGACATATGATCGATCACTGCTCGAGAGATCGCCGCGTCGAATACATGTGGCACGCGCGCAAGCGAGGAGGCAATGATACTATCACTACCTCCTCGCTTGCGTGCGTGCCACATGTGTTCGACGCGGCGATCTCTCGAGCAGTGATGGACGATACCCCCATGCTTTCTTTCTCAATGAATGAAATGAGATGCTTGTTGTTTTTTGAAAGCTGATAATGAAAGTAGATTTTTCATCTGGAAGGTTTAAGTAGCTCCGAGGGTACCCTTGAATTTAAGACGAGCTTCTCCGGGATTGCACGATCTCTGGCTGGTCTGGGCTCAGACGAACTTCAGATAATCTGAAGAAGTTATCATCATCTTAAAAATGTTCATCATCTGAATGGTGCGTTATCAGATGAGATTTATATCCTCCACCGTATCATTGAGATAGTCTTACAGATCATCTCAACGTTTCTTTAGACGATCGTTTAGGATCATCTTATTTTGATTTTGAGGGAGTTTACTGCAGTCCCTTATGTCAGCTTTGATTTGAGCAGATCGTTCTGGCCAACAATGATTTTTGCTCATTTTAAAGCTCTTTAGTCACTCCCAGTGCTCAGACATTGAGAGCAGCGGATCGCTGGCGAAAATTCGCCAGGTCCTCAACAGCTGGGGGACAGCTGGCATTTAGCTGGCCAATGGCAATTACGACGCCAACAGTTGTCATACACTCGGCATGTCATTTAATGCCAGCGACTATGTGCCAGTTGCCTAACAGCTATGTGATAACTGGCATTCAGCTGGCAATTGGTAATTACGAGGCTGATGGTTGACTCATCCTTGGCAGCTTAATTAGAGCTAGCGGCGGACCGCTGCCGAAAATGCGCCAGCTGCCTGAAAGCTGCGCGATAACTTGCATTCAGCTGGCAAGGGCAAACAAACCTCGAAATTACCGAGCGCTTAAAAACGCAGTTATCCACCAATCGGCTCTTGGATGGCGCATAATCACCCAGTGGCCTTCGCTTGGCACTGAGTCGTCACATGGCTGGCACTCGAGAGAGTTGACGACTACTCAAGTTTTAACATGTTATAGTTTGATCTCTGATTTCATTGATAAGCCAAGCCGGTATATAAGGCGATTCAATCCAATAAGTGTTCACTCGGCACTTTGATGCCGGCCCTGGAAGGTGACCTGAAGTCACTCTACAGAGGCTACCATAATTTTGGCAGCTGAGGGGCAAGTTCCCACGGCTAGGGGGGGAGGTGGGATCGGTCCCCCACCTCAGACCGTTGCGTAGGCGATTTCCTACGCAACGATCTGCGGTGAGGGACCCACCTCGACTCATGTTCCCGGGCCCGATATCGCGATATCTTTATCACCGGTGAGGCTGCTTCCCTACTCCCTAGTCTGATCAGGGGTGCTTTCCAATAACATTCCCATGGCAAACGCGTCCATGGAAACGTAGCCACGGCCACGTGGAAGCAATTTTCAGTTATAATTCGCATCCACCGAAAGCAAGGTTGTCTATGAGAAGGTTGTTTTTCCATCCACGGCGTCGTGGAAACGTTCTTGGAACGCACCCCAGAGCTTCATCCGCTTACTTCTGGAAAAAGACGGATAGCGGTATAGAGCTTCGGGGAACCGATCGGCTCCTAACGTTAAAACATGCCTGTCGAAGTGACAAAACATGTTCACCTGCAATTACTTTTCTGAACACGTTTGATCGATACGTATGATTTGTTTAGGAGCAGAGCGGTTCCCCGGAGCTCCATACTCGCACTCGAAAAAGACGGTCTGTGAATTTAACACACCGCTCTTCATATCTTTTTACCCTACCCTTTATCAATTGGGTATCATTAATTTTGTACAAGCACGCCCATGCCGATCATTTTTTTCAGTAGGGCTACCGTAACCATTCTTGAACAAAACATGATAACGAACGATAACACACGCTCATAACATGCAGGGTATAAAAGGACTGAGGAGCGGTATGCATTCATTCACACACCGCTCTCTTCGAGAAGCCACTGGGAAGTGGCTGAGGAGGTCAAAATTGTGCAAACATGTTTGTTGGCTATTACATGTGATCATCATATCCAAGCTGACACTTGCAAAATTTTTAGAGTAGGGTTACGGTAGCCCCGCGGAAAAAATGATCGGCATGAGCGTGGGTGCTGTGTGGGAAGAGGGGGGGGGCACTGTTTTATCGCGCTTGGCCGCGCCCATTTTTCCGTGCCGCAAGGACTCTCCTGATTTTGGCAGGGTAGGGGAACCCCGGGTAGGCGCTCAAATTTAGTGCGGCACAGTAAAATGGGCGTGGCCAAGTCCATCCCGCCACAGTGCCCCTCCCCCTTCCCACATAGCACCTGAGCTTGCTTTTCAAATTTGTTTACCGTGAGATATTTGTGCCGTTGGCAATTAATGCTAGTCTCCCCCCCCCCCACCCCCCAAATAGCTTCATACCGTTCTCTGTTTCTAACATAAAACAGAAGCGCTTGTCGCATCTAGCCTACAAACCTCGGTGCTATGTGGGAAGGGGGGGCCATTGGCGTGATGGACTTGGCTATGCCTATTTTACCGTGCCGCGCTAAATTTGAGCACCCACCCGAGGTTTCCCTCCCCTGCCGAAATCGGGGGAGTCATTGCGGCACGAAAAAAATGGGCGTGTCCAAGTGCGATACAACAGTGCCCCCCCCCTCCTGCCCACATAGCACCCAAACCTCAGGTACTCAGGGTGATGGCTCGCGAACCTTTACCGGCTGGCCCGCGATTCACGGCTTCCACATTATTTTCACGATTATTTGTATTATTATTTACCTCGAACATGGCGCCCCGGGTCCACGGCGGAGGAAGCCCCGCCTCGGTCCACCACAAAGGCGTAATCTTCGCCGCGGTCTGCGGTGGGGCACCCCACTTCCCGCGGATCGCGGCAAAAGCCCCCCCCCCACCCAGCTGTAGGGATATCCCCTATCCGCCAGCGGTCAAGGATGTGCTGGCCTCCGGAGTGACTTGATGTCACCTCCCAGATAAGGACGGAAAGGCCATTCGAACATCGCTCGACACGACGCGGTCGCGTCACGGCTCTAAAATTCTCTAAGTTTTGACTCCAAATAGTTATCTCTTGACCCGCGTTGGTGCTATTTCCTACTTCTTAGGTCCCCGTCATAGTCGGTGGATCTACTGAGTCCCACCTCGTCGATACGCACCGAATTCGTGGGAGACGGGTGCAAAAAAATCAACCCACTGAGTCCGACTGCGACCGTCTGATGCCCACCGCAATCCCCCCGGTCGATACTGATGGCTTACACCGACTGAGTCCGACTGAGTCCCGCTGCACCCCAACCGAAATCATCCTCACACCATCTGTCCAATGATGATTCTTAAAAAATTCTTAAAAATGATTTACGAGTTGAAGACAAAGGCATGTTGAAAACAAGAAAAATTAGCCACCAAACACGTTCCGATTCACAGCTGAGGTGATAATCGCCACTATCAATTGCGTGTTTCGCAGAGGAACTGGTTGGCACCGGGGGCAACCGGACTCGGTCGGTTGCAGACGGTATTTCCGCCCCGGACTCATTCGGACTCACTCTGCCAATTCGAGACTTGATGCTTCGAGGAAAGCGGCCGTTATCACGCTCTGTTATCATTAGGAAATTTCACCTTTAGGCCCCGGTCAGACTTCGTCGAAAAACCTGCTGAGTCCGACTGAGACCGAATGAGTCCGGGGTGGAAAAACCTGCTGAGTCCCACTGAGTCCGGTTGCCCCCAGCTCCAACCAACTCCTCTGCGAAACACGCAATTGATAGTGACGATCATCACTTCAGCTGTGAATCGGAACGTGTTTGGTGGCTGATTTTTCTTGTTTTCAACATGTCTGAATCTGATTTCCGTATCAGCAGTACGTGCAGCAGAGCGCAGACGGCGAGAGTCGAGATGCGGCGGGACTCGGCAGGTCGCAGTCGGCCGAAAAAAATTCACCCAAATCACGTGAAAAACACCTATATCGACCGGGTGGGGTGAGGATGGTTACGGTGGGACTCAGTGGGACTCAGTAGGTGCATTGGCCCCGCCCTTGCACGCATGAGAAATATCAGTATCGACCGGGGGGATTGCGGTGGGCATCAGACGGTCGCAGTCGGACTCAGTGGGTTGATTTTTTTGCACCCGTCTTCCACGAATTCGATGCGTATCGACCCGGTGGGACTCAGTAGATCCACCGACTATGACGGGGGCCTTAAGCGTCTTTCAAAGTCTGCCGGACGACGCCGTCCGACACGTTGTAAGAGTGCCGCAGTGCGAGGGAAGCTGCGGTGAACAACCGTCAGTTCCGACTCTTCAGTGCAGAATATAAGGCGAAACCAACACGTGTTGACCCGTCATAACTTGCTCCGACGTCGTGTCAATGATTTCACCGCACTGCGGCGCCGGTCGGCCGAGACCGCAGTGTGGGCCTCACCGACGCCGCAGTCCTATCTTATAACGTATCGGACGGCATCGTCCGGCAGACTGTGAAAGGCGCTTTAGCGCCGTCATCAAGGCTTATCCGCGCAAAGGGTGAATTTGTTGAGCGGTTGGATATCAGTTAGCGGAAAGCGTGAAAATACCGCCAGCGTTAACATGTTAATGCATATCAGTTGTTGAGCGGCTGGATATCACTCAGCGCAAAGGGTGAAATTACCGCCGGTGCTGGTATGTCAGAAATTTCTAAACGAGTGAAAACATCTCAATGAAAACATGATAAAACGAATGATCACGTCTCATTGTGCTTACCATGAGCACAGCCGGTATAAAAGCCGCCTCATCTCACTAGAGTCCTCATTCGGCATTCTGATGCCGGCCCTGGAAGCTGGCTTCGGGTCACTCTCCGGGGGCCAGCATAATTTTGGCTGCTGGGAGGATAAAGCGGGTATCCTCATGGCGGGGGAGGGCGAGTTAAGCCTAGTTTTGACTGCAGGTGGTCGCTGCGGCCATGCGAGGGACAACTGTTCCTTTTTCATCGCGCGTAACGGAAAGCCGCTCCAATTGTGATTGCTTCGTGGCAAACGTCCTACATCGCTGGGTCGCGGCGACGGAATCCTATGTTTTACTGCATCGCTTCTTGACCTCAATGGTCGCTGACCATCGCTCCATCTCGGCCAAAATGGCAGCGATGGAGCGATTGCCAGCGATTGACACGTTTCGTCTAATGAACATTGACCCTTTCACATGACAAGATCAGTGTTTTCGAGTCGAAACGCGTTATTGGTGAATACCAGCCATTAATTTCACTGATTGATTGAATTTCTTCCATCAACCGTGGGCCTATGCACTATGAACAGAATCGTTGCCGCTGCTACATCGCTGCAGCAGCGGGTGCGAAATCGCTGCGATGAAAAACAGCAGCGACGCAGTCAAAACTAGGCTTTACGCCGGGGTCCGCAGAGGGTGGTTCCTCACCGCAGACCTCGGTGGAGATTACGCCCATGTTCCGGACAAGGGGGGCTTCTTGTGCTGTGGACCTTCAAATTCGTGAAATTTTCGAGGTAAATTCACCCATTTTACGAGGTAAATTCACCTCATTTTTAATTTGGACCCTCTCTCGCTGCAAGTTCGCATTATTTTTACTGGATATTCGCCCCATTCTCACCTATCCTAGCGCCAAATTCACCCATACAGTGAATTTAACGCGGCAAATTAAGACTTCATGCAAACTTGTACATGAGCATCTAGTCTCTTTCGCTGAGGCATCAAGTCTCGAATTGGCAGAGCAGCCGGACTAAGCAGGTTTTTCGACGAAGTCTGACGGGGGCCTTATTCCAGGCTCGTACTCAACTGCTGACTATACATTGGATCCGGAATTAAAAAAAAATTCGGATACTCGGATTTCGGATAACTCAAAAATCAAATTTAGCGAATATCCGACTCAAAGGGATAGATTCAAAATAGCAACAACGGATAATCCGAGTCATTCGAATAGGGAGGCTAAACGGATAGTCGGATCTTGGATCAATCCAAAAATCACGTTTTTTCGGTGATCGGAATTTGGATCACTCGGATTTCGACCTTTTTTCGGTGAGTCGGAATCCGAATATCCGAGTCGGATATCCGGTCGGATACGATATGGTATCATTCAAAAAGTCTATCGAAAATCGATAGTCTGGCGAAAACCCTCAAAAAAAAAGATTTTTCTACCTTACCATGATGAAAGATTTCATTGATAATCATCTTTATCTCGGAATATTTGCAAGCCAAACAGATGTGATCACTTTTCACAATCTATTCAAAGTGAGTGTAATGTTGAAGCATTAGCATAAATGAGTATCATGAGTATCAGTCCTTCCCATCGATTTCGTAAATACCCGTGCGTTCCTGTCTAATCCACTTGAAAAAAGATTGCCCGTTCGATCAATACACATGGTTTTTGTAAGCCAATCATACCCTCAATGCGCCATAAGGGGTTTGGTATACTTTTGCGACACACTGTCGCGTCGTTCTGCACAGCGACATCGACCGTCTGTCGCGGAGCTCCCACCCTTGAGGCCTAGCGCATACTTACCGTGACGAGCGACGCGACATAATCCTTGTCATCAGAATCGACCGAAAATCGATATTGCTAATATGCACAGTCGCAGTCGCGAAAAGTATGCACTAGGCCCTTAACTTGTCGCTGTCGCAGGGTGCTGCAAGCTTTGGCCCGCGACAGCGACAGTGGCAGCGACAGGCTTCGGCCCAGCAACGTCGCGCGATGGAAATAATTTCGACCATTTTGTCGCTGTCGCTGCCGCCCCGTCGTTGTTTCTTTCTATTTGTTAATGATCCTTTGTTAAAACCTGTCCATTAACTCTGTATAAAAATATTTATTTCCCCTATTTCGCTGTTTTTCAATCGAACAAACGGCGACGAAGAGGTAAGAGACGCAGAGACAGAAATATGATTCGGCGACAAGTCATTGTCACGCCCACTTTCTCTCGCTTTGGAGGGCTAAGCCACGAATTTCGCAGCGACGCCACTCTGAAAGGCGCTATACTCGCACAGACAACTCAATCGAATAGGATCAATGTCAATTATGCGCAAAATCTGCATTGCAGATGCGCAGAAAGCGCAGCGTAAAATTCACGATACGGGCCAGTTGGATGTCTGCAGTGTAACTACGCATCTGTATAGCTACTGTAGAATGGAATGTCGAGTCTTGACATCAGATACCCTCTATAAAACGTCTGCTCTACGCTCTCTCACTGTCTCTAACCTCCGCTACGCACTAGCACGCGTAGGAACCAAGTGAATTTCCCCGTTGTATAGCCTGTACGCTTGTTTGAGAAACAGGACATGCCGAATCTACCAATATCCGACTCGTTATCCTATTCGAATCATGACATTTTTCGGATATTCGGTATCCGAATCATTATCCGACTCATGGCACATTTCGGTGATTCAGATTTCGAATCAAACGGATTTTCACGTTTTTTCGGTGAATCGGATTTTGGATCATTCGGATTTTGACGTTTTTTTCGGGGAATCGGATTTTGGATCATTCGGATTTTGACACTTTTTCGGTGATTCGGATTTTGGCTCATTCGGATTTTGACATTTTTTCGGTGAATCGGATTTTGAATCATGAAAATTTCGATTCATTCGGATGGATATCCGAAAATGAGTGAGTCGGATCCAATGTATATTGCTGACCCCTAGAGAAGGACGGCATGTGAATTAAAACACACCGCTCTCCAATTCTTTTATACCCACCCTTTAAAAATGGTTATCATCCATTTTGTTTACGAAAGCCGTGACGCGACCGCGTCGTGTAGAGCAATGTTCGGTTGGACTTTACGCTCTTATTAAAATGGGGGGTGCATTAAAGGTAGTGTCCGGGCAGAATTTCGATTTTGAGATTTCCCGCTAAATCGGTGCTCTTGCTACGGGTAGTCCCCAGGAACATGCGAAAACTGCGTAAAAACCGGTCTTCTTCCAGTTATTCCAGCCACTTCCGTTAGCCGATGATCCAGAAAAGTCAGAAAAGTGTGGCCATCGTCCATATTTTAGCAGTTGTCCACGCATTCTTTAGAGGTGCTGTGTAATTATCGGTCATTCCAGCCATAATTATCATGCTGTGAATACCGTAATCCCTGACTTTGAAGCTGTTTTCTCCAGAACTAAGGAATCAGAGTTCGTGAAACGTTCAGACGATGTTCAGCTAGGCCAGCCCAATCTATTTAACCAGAATTTCGGTAGTGTCTAAATTTGACCGAACCTTGTATTTGATCCATTCACGCTCAACCCACTTCCTCGGTGGTTGTAGAGGAGGTTGGCGGACGCGCACATTGCAATTTAGGAGCAGCTCAGGTACTCAGGACGACGGCCGGCGAACCAATCCCAGCTGGCCCGCGGTCTCCGTCCTCCGGCCGCCCGCTTTTGGTTCGCCGGCCAGCCGTATGTTGACGGCCCGCCGACCTTTACCAGATGGCCCGCGATCACTATTTGTATTATTGCTTACCTCAAGCATGTCACCCCGGCCCCATGGCGGTGAAACGCCCCGCCCCGGTCCGCCGCAGTCTGCGGTGTGGGGCCACCCTCCGCGCATCGCGGCAAAAACCTCCACCCCAGCCGTGGGGATACCCCAATCCCCTCAACAGTAAAAAATATGCTGGCCTCCGGAGAGTGACTCGAAGTCACCTTCCAGGGCCGGCAGTAGAATGCCGATTGAGGACTCTAGTGAGATGAGGCGCCCTTTATACCGGCTGTGCACGTGCTATCCACGTTACAACGAGATCAGTCGTGATCATTATCAATTGTCTTTCCAACCGGCCTGATTGAAGATGGCGTGGCGTGTTTTGTGGTTCGCGGGCGAGCTAATATCCGCGCTGCGTGTGTGTCGCATGCAGCATGGTTCGCCGCTGGCCGGCACCCTCGAAATGTGGGGCGCCGGGAGTCGTTTCCGGCATAG
Organism: Aplectana chamaeleonis; assembly: GCA_029168955.1. Taxonomy (NCBI): domain Eukaryota; kingdom Metazoa; phylum Nematoda; class Chromadorea; order Rhabditida; family Cosmocercidae; genus Aplectana; species Aplectana chamaeleonis. The sequence continues at coordinate 455,939 of JAPDOI010000187.1, read as the reverse complement.
AGGTTCGCCGGCCGTCGTCCTGAGTACCTGAGAGTGTCCTGCTATTTTTCCTCATTTTTGCCGTCTTTTCGATGTTGTTGTTGCAGTGGATCTCGGATGTTTTTATTTCTGGTGAAAACTCAAAGGCTGTTCATATAGTGAACACTGCCTGAGTGATTTTTCAGAGTTCCATCGCCGATTGCTGCGATAGCAGGATTCAAGCGCGAATCGACTTGCGATGCGGTAACGATCGATTCTCGTGAACATCATGCTATTGAACCGCATGACGACGGAACTATAACAAAGACGTTGATAGCCTACCTTGGGTGATTGCGAAATCTCCTTCGGATGATGCCGTTTACTTCCTTTTATATCTTGCTCAGGTCTTCTGACACAAGGCGAACTCATTTTGATGCGGCTGGCGACACAGCGGGTGGTGAAGTAAGACGAGGCAAAGCAGAAAGTTAAAAGGAACTCGAACTTGTTTTCTCTCACTTATATAGCACAAAAAGTTATCATCATGTCTAACTAATTTCTAAATCTCCAAAAATAAGGGCTTGTTTTTCCTCATCCTCTGCCAATTCGAGACTTGGTGCTTCGGGGAAAGGGGCCTTTAACACGCTCTGTTATCATTAGGCACCAAATTCACCTTTAGCGCCGTCATCAAGGCTTATCCGCGCAAAGGGTGAATTTGTTGAGCGGTTGGATATCAGTTAGCGGAAAGCGTGAAAATACCGCCAGCGTTAACATGTTAATGCATATCAGTTGTTGAGCGGCTGGATATCACTCAGCGCAAAGGGTGAAATTACCGCCGGTGCTAGTATGTCAGAAATTTCTAAACGAGTGAAAACATCTCAGCGAAAACATGATAAAACGATTGATCACGTCTCGATGTGTTTACCATGAGCACAGCCGGTATAAAAACCGCCTCATCTCACTAGAGTCCTCATTCGGCATTCTGATGCCGGCCCTGGAAGCTGGCTTCGGGTCACTCTCCGGAGGCCAGCATAATTTTGGCTGCTGGGAGGATAAAGCGGGTATCCTCACGGCGGGGGGGGGAGTTACGCCGGGGTCCGCAGAGGGTGGCTCCTCACCGCAAACCTCGGTGAAGATCACGTCCAAGTTGCGGACAAGGCGGGGCTTCCCTGACTGTGGACCTTCAAATTCATGAATTTTTCGAGGTAAACTCATTCATTTTTGTAGGTCAATTCACCTCATTTTGGCGGTAAATTGGACCCCCTCTCGCTGCCAGTTCGCACCATTTTCACGGGATATTCATACCATTCTCACCTATCCTAGCGGCAAATCACCCGTACAGTGAATTTAACGCGGCAAATTAAGACTTCATGCCGACTTGTATATGAGCATCAAGTCTCTTTTGCTGAGGCATCAAGTCCCGAATTTGCAGAGTCTGTAATCGCTTCACCCGCGAAGCGGCTGGAGTGGTTTGGTTTTGCTAGGGCCTTGTGATCAATTTGATACGCATAAAATCTAATGAAAAACTTTCCAGAGCGGGGTTTTTGAATTTTTCTTCAGATGTGGTTGTTGTACCCTGCAGACCATAGCTTCTTAGGGTGGAGCCATGTACTCCTACAACCTTCACCTCTGGGCAGGTGAAGGGGGGGGGGGAACCTTTGCCATTGGGAAAACCGGTGACAACCGGTGAAGCGCTCCGAAAAACAATGAAAGTGACCCAACACTCATGCAAGTAATTTTCAAGGTTGGGTAGGTGTCCATGCCGGTTTTTGGCCCATAACGTTTTTACCCTTGAAGTGGGTCGTTTTTGGGATCCAAATAAAATTTTGCATCGAAGAGCGTTTTCATTTTAGAAAAATACGCTCCCGCACTTCCAGACGATTCCAGTTTATAAGTGCATTTTTATCGCCTGAAATTATCGGTTTTCATCGATAGCTTGTTTGCGCTTGAAGATAGACCTTTGAGGAAAGCTTTTTTTGGAATTCACGTAAAGTTCTGTGACGAATGATATATTGTGGTGCGCGCGAAGCGCGCACCTGATTTGGAAAAGGATTGCTTCTGCGCACACCCCTCGTTAGAGAATCTCGGTTTGGAAGATAGTTCCAAACTTGGCATTTTCACACAATGTAGAGCAGTAAAGGTTCTTAACACTGCCCAGGTTTCAGAAAAATCTGCTTTGTGGTTCTCGAGATATTGAAATTTGTGAATTTTAACATGTGTGTGTGTGTGTGTGTGTGTGCGCGTGTGTGTGTGTGTGTGTGTGTGTGTGTGTGTGTGTGTGTGTGTGTGTGTGTGTGTGTGTGTGTGTGTGTGTGTGTGTGTGTGTGTGTGTGTGTGTGTGTGTGTGTGTGTGTGTGTGTGTGTGTGTGTGTGTGTGTGTGTGTGTGTGTGTGTGTGTGTGTGTGTGTGTGTGTGTGTGTGTGTGTGTGTGTGTGTGTGTGTGTGTGTGTGTGTGTGTGTGTGTGTGTGTGTGTGTGTGTGTGTGTGTGTGTGTGTGTGTGTGTGTGTGTGTGTGTGTGTGTGTGTGTGTGTGTGTGTGTGTGTGTGTGTGTGTGTGTGTGTGTGTGTGTGTGTGTGTGTGTGTGTGTGTGTGTGTGTGTGTGTGTGTGTGTGTGTGTGTGTGTGTGTGTGTGTGTGTGTGTGTGTGTGTGTGTGTGTGTGTGTGTGTGTGTGTGTGAGTGCGGTGAAACTGTTGAATGATAAGAAACATGGTTGGCCAATTGAGAGAAATGGATTGGTATTGTGATAAGAGTGAATTGATTGCAAGCGTTAGAGTAGGTCTCCTTTACGTCTTACGTCCATCAGGAACCGTATGCACACCGTTTGTTATTCGAGGTCCGACTGGAAGTGTGCTAGGTCCCGTACATTTTCTCCGGCGCTCGGCGCTTTTTAATTGGGGTCCCGCACACGTTCCCCGTCGCTTGGCACACTTTTAGTTGGGTCGCGAACACGTTCCCCGGCGCTTGGCGCACTTCCAGTCAGGTCCCACAAACGTTCTGTGGGGTTTGGCACACTTGAAGTTGGGCACCGCATATGTTCCCCGGCGCTTGGCGCACTTCCAGTCAGGTCCCACACACGTTCTCTGGCGCTTGGCTCATTTCCGTTAGGATTCCGCACACGTTCGCCCGGTGCCTTTTCATTCAAGTCCCGCACACGTTCTCCGGTGCTTGGCGCACTCTTGGTTGGGTCTCGCACTCTCTCCCCTGCGCTTTGCGCATTTTCATTCGGGTCCCGCGCACGTTTCCTGGCGCTTGGCGCACTTTCAATCGGATCCTACACACGTTTTGTGGCGTTTTGCACACCTGCAGTTGGGTACCGCGCACTTTCTACGGCGTTCTGCGCACACCCACTTGGGTCCCACACACGTTCTACGGCGTCTTTCGCACTCTCATTTGGGTCCCGCACACTTTCTACTGCGTTCTGCGCACACACATTCGTGTCCCGCACACTTCTTACTGCGTTCGGCGCACTCTCATTTGGGTACCGCACACTTTCTACGGCGTCCTGCGCATCCCACTCGAGTCCCACGCACTTTCTACGGCATCCGGCGCACTCTCATTTGGGTCCCACACACTTTCTACTGCGTTCTGCGCACACCCATTCGTGTCCCGCACACTTCTTACTGCGTTCGGCGCACTCTCATTTGGGTACCGCACACTTTCTACGGCGTCCTGCGCATCCCACTCGAGTCCCACGCACTTTCTACGGCAACCGGCGCACTCTCATTTGGGTCCCACACACTTTCTACTGCGTTCTGCGCACACCCATTCGTGTCCCGCACACTTCTCACTGCGTTCGGCGCACTCTCATTTGGATACCGCACACTTTCTACGGCGTCCTGCGCATCCCACTCGAGTCCCACACACTTTCTACGGAGTTCTGCGCACACCCATTTGTGTCCCGCACACTTCTTACTGCGTTCGGCGCACTCTCATTTGGGTACCGCACACTTTCTACGGCGTCCTGCGCATCCCACTCGAGTCCCACACACTTTCTACGGAGTTCTGCGCACACCCATTTGTGTCCCGCACACTTCTTACTGCGTTCGGCGCACTCTCATTTGCGTACCGCACACTTTCTACGGCGTTCTGCGCATCCCACTCGAGTCCCACACACTTGCTACGGAGTTCTGCGCACACCCATTTGTGTCCCGCACACTTCTTACTGCGTTCGGCGCACTCTCATTTGGGTACCGCACACTTTCTACGGCGTCCTGCGCATCCCACTCGAGTCCCACACACTTTCTACGGAGTTCTGCGCACACCCATTTGTGTCCCGCACACTTCTTACTGCGTTCGGCGCACTCTCATTTGGGTACCGCACACTTTCTACGGCGTCCTGCGCATCCCCACTCGAGTCCCACACACTTTCTACGGAGTCCTGCGCACACCCATTTGTGTCCCGCACACTTCTTACTGCGTTCGGCGCACTCTCATTTGGGTACCGCACACTTTCTACGGCGTCCTGCGCATCCCACTCGAGTCCCACACACTTTCTACGGAGTTCTGCGCACACCATTTGTGTCCCGCACACTTCTTACTGCGTTCGGCGCACTCTCATTTGGGTACCGCACACTTTCTACGGCGTCCTGCGCATCCCACTCGAGTCCCACACACTTTCTACGGAGTTCTGCGCACACCCATTTGTGTCCCGCACACTTCTTACTGCGTTCGGCGCACTCTCATTTGGGTACCGAACACTTTCTACGGCGTCCTGCGCATCCCACTCGAGTCCCACACACTTTCTACGGAGTTCTGCGCACACCCATTTGTGTCCCGCACACTTCTTACTGCGTTCGGCGCACTCTCATTTGGGTACCGCACACTTTCTACGGCGTTCTGCGCATCCCACTCGAGTCCCACACACTTTCTACGGAGTTCTGCGCACACCCATTTGTGTCCCGCACACTTCTTACTGCGTTCGGCGCACTCTCATTTGGGTACCGCACACTTTCTACGGCGTCCTGCGCATCCCACTCGAGTCCACACACTTTCTACGGAGTTCTGCGCACACCCATTTGTGTCCCGCACACTTCTTACTGCGTTCAGCGCACTCTCATTTGGGTACCGCACACTTTCTACGGCGTCCTGCGCATCCCACTCGAGTCCCACACACTTTCTACGGAGTTCTGCGCACACCCATTTGTGTCCCGCACACTTCTTACTGCGTTCGGCGCACTCTCATTTGGGTACCGCACACTTTCTACGGCGTCCTGCGCATCCCACTCGAGTCCCACACACTTTCTACGGAGTTCTGCGCACACCCATTTGTGTCCCGCACACTTCTTACTGCGTTCGGCGCACTCTCATTTGGGTCGCACACACTTTCTACGGCGTTCTGCGCACACCCACTTGGGTCCCACACACGTTCTATGGCGTCTTTCGCACTCTCATTTGTGTCCTGCACACTTTTTACGGCGTACGGCGCACTCTAATTTGGGTCCCGCACACTTTCCACGGCGTCCTGCTCACTCTCATTTGGGTCCCACACGCTTTCTACGGCGTCCGGCGCACTCTCCTTTAAATCCCACAGACTTCCTACGGCGTTCGACGCACAGTTATTCGGATCCCACACACTATCTATGGCGTTCTGCGCACTCTCATTTGGTTCCCACACACTTTCTACAGCGTCCTGCGCACACCCATTTGGGTCCCGCACACTTTCTACGGCGTCCGGCGCACTCTGATTCGGGTCCCACACACTTTCTACTGCGTTCTGCGCACACCCATTCGTGTCCCGCACACTTCTTACTGCGTTCGGCGCACTCTCATTTGGGTCCCACACACATTCTACGGCGTCCTGCGCACACCCACTTGTGTCACAAATGTGTGTGCGCACAACGCTGTAGAAAGTGTGAGGGACCCAAATGAGAGTGTGCCGGACGCCCTAAAAAGTGTGCGGGAGGGACACAAATGGGTGTGCGCAGAACGCCGTAAAAAATGTGCAGGACACAAATGGGTGTGCGCGCAACGCCGTAGAAAGTGTGTGCGACTCAAATGAGAGTGCGCCGGACGCCGTAGCAAGTGTGTGGGACTCGAGTGGGATGCGCAGAACGCCGTAGAAAGTGTGCAGTACCCAAATGAGAATGCGCCAAAAGCAGTAAGAAGTGTGCGGGACACAAATGGGTGTGCGCAGAACTCCGTAGAAAGTGTGTGGGACTCGAGTGGGATGCACAGGACGCCGTAGAATGTGTGTGGGACCCAAATGAGAGTGCGCCGAACGCAGTAAGAAGTGTGCGGGACACGAATGGGTGTGCGCAGAACGCAGTAGAAAGTGTGTGCGACCCAAATGAGAGTGCGCCGGACGCCGTAGAAAGTGCGTGGAACTCGAGTGGGATGCGCAGGACGCCGTAGAAAGTGTGCGGTACCCAAATGAGAGTGCGCCGAACGCAGTAGGAAGTGTGCGGGACACAAATGGGTGTGCGCAGAACTCCGTAGAAAGTGTGTGGGACCCGAATGAGAGTGCGCCGGACGCCGTAGAAAGTGTGCGGGACCCAAATGGGTGTGCGCAGGACGCTGTAGAAAGTGTGTGGGAACCAAATGAGAGTGCGCAGAACGCCATAGATAGTGTGTGGGATCCGAATAACTGTGCGTCGAACGCCGTAGGAAGTGAGTGGGATTTAAAGGAGAGTGCGCCGGACGCCGTAGAAAGCGTGTTGGATCCAAATGAGAGTGAGCAGGACGCCGTGGAAAGTGTGCGGGACCCAAATTAGAGTGCGCCGTACGCCGTAAAAAGTGTGCAGGACACAAATGAGAGTGCGAAAGACGCCGTAGAACGTGTGTGGGACCCAAGTGGGTGTGCGCAGAACGCCGTAGAAAGTGTGTGCGACCCAAATGAGAGTGCGCCGGACGCCGTAGCAAGTGTGTGGGACTCGAGTGGGATGCGCAGAACGCCGTAGAAAGTGTGCAGTACCCAAATGAGAGTGCGCCAAACGCAGTAAGAAGTGTGCGGGACACAAATGGGTGTGCGCAGAACTCCGTAGAAAGTGTAACAATGGAGCAAAGACACATCCGAATGCGACTTTTTCAGCAACATTTGGAGCGTTTTGAAATGGATAAAGTGGATTCTGTGCGCCGATCCATCACTATGGAAGAGACTTGAATTTTTTTTGGTTTTTTTAGTGTATTAATGTTCAGGGAGACTATACTGGATAACAAAATGTATTTTGAACCATGCAATTACGTTTTTCTTATCGAACGACGAAACTTATTGAACAACCTGGTATGTCTAACAATAAGTATACTTCGCACATCCACTATTACGTTCGAGTAGTGTTGGATTAGATGCGTCTGAAAATATTCTTCGGTATTGATTTGTGGTTGAGGTGCGTCTTATGCACTAATGGAAACACTCGCGATCGTTTTAGTATTTACTGTGCTTATCTGGGTCAAATTCCTGTCCGCAATTGCGTCTCGACACGCTTTGCGGCCGCACGCGCTCGAGTCAGTCGAGTTTCGAGCTCCAAAGCCGACTCGATATGACCTTTTTATGCAGTTTTCTCTAATTTTGTTTAGTTCCCAGTTTCTAAAACCCACCTAGAGTCAACAGATCGGCAGCTGCGGCGCTGGAAACTCTTCCGACTCGAAAGCGCGCGGCCGTAAAGCGTGTCGAGACGCAATCGCGGACCGGAATTTGACCCAGATAAGCACAGTACATGAGCTAGACGCTCAACAAACAAGTGTAAGCTTCCTGATTCCCCTGGCCTCATGCTCATCGACCTCCAGCGCAATCTATTGGAAACGAAGAAACCGACCATGTGTTAAAGTTTGGTACCTCAAATAACCCTTCAAAAAGTTTTTGAAGCAGGTTCGTTTGAGAGCTCAAACGCCGCGTTCGACTTCCTAGCTTTAGGTAATGGAAACTCTGACCGGCTACACCTTTTTCGCGGAAGCCCACAGCAAAACTCGATTTAAGATTTGAAGAAAGTGTGACAGGTTCGACCCAAAAAACGTTCACCATCTTTCTAATGGGTGACAAAAATTTAAGAATTTTGAAACATCAAGGGTGGTAGTAAACCTCTTGAAAATGCCACTTAACATGAATGCCGAAGTGGCACTTGAGTGCAACTTTAGTTTTCAGAGGGTTACATAATGGACAGAAGACGGTGAGCTGAGTTTCGCTCCCCATTCAAAACCTAGCTAACGCACGAGATCGATCCACTCCCCGCTTCTCTCAGAACGGGGAGCAATGCCACTACGCTATTTCGTCGACTACCTGTTGTGCTATGTGAAATGCCATCTATGGTCGGCATGGATCCGGAAGAGACTTTGCGTTCACTGTTAGAGGTTGGCGCAAACACGGTGCCATATGCTATAGCATAGGCGCACCGAGTTTGCGCCAACCTCCAATGAGGAACGCAAAGTCTCTTCAGGATCCATGCCGACGTTATGTAGGCGATCATGAGGTCAGTTGCATTGCCGAGTGGAAGAAATCGACTGTGTGCACAGGTTTCGCGAGCTAGGTCTACCGTGACCAGCAGAATCGCCGTCGAGTGCACAAATTGATTGCATTTTATCGTCTTTCAGGAATAATAATATTAATAATAAGATCAATAATAATACTAATAATACTAATACTAATACTAATAATAATAATAATAATAATAATAATAATAATAATAATAATAATAATAATAATAATAATAATAATAATAATAATAATAATAATAATAATAATAATAATAATAATAATAATAATAATAATAATAATAATAATAATAACAATAATAATAATAATAATGACTTGACTTAATCGGTTGGCTTTCGCCTGACGCGGTCATTCCGCATCTTCACCGAGGTGAGCCGTCCTAGTAGTCAGCCGTGTCCATTTTCATGGTCTTCAGCCATAATTTGAACACATTCCATCCAGCTGTCACTATTCCATTTCCTGCGAAACGAAACATCGCGCCTGAACTGTCTTTCGATGCCGAGTGACTTTAAATCCTCTTTAACCACATCCGTCCAGAACTTTCGCCTACGCCCAGGTGGCCGTTTCCAGACAGGATTTGGAAGCATTTTTAAAGCGTGTTGTACGAGACGATCCGGCGTTCTTCTTAGTATATGCCCGAGCAGTCGAAGTCGACTTTCCATTGCTGCCTGAGATGGCGTTAGGAGATGCTGGCACCTCCCTCGTGTCAAGCGTTGATGTACTGCGTCGATTTCCTTGTAAAGGTCTTCGTTATGGCATACACGCGGCCAGAAATATCAAGCAAACGCCTAAAAGCTTCCTCTCCGTGCAATCCAACCTTTCCATCTGCGTCTTCGGTGCTGCCCACGTCTCCGATCCGTACATCATGATAGGGCGAATAGCGGATAGGAAGACGCGCAACTTGACTTCCTTCGCGATAGCGGTAGACCACAAACACTTGGTTAGAGAATTGAATGCAGACGTAGCTTTCGCACATCGTTGTCGAATATCCGCTGCATGACTACCATCGTTCTTCAGCAAACAGCCCAAATAACAGAAATCATTCACCAGTTCGATACATTGTCCGTCCACACAAACTCCAGTTGAAGGCCTCTGAGAGACCCACATCTGCTTGCATTTGTCGGGACGAAGACAGAAGTCCATAGGCTGCGGCATACTTCGAAACGAGGTTCACAATCCTTTGCAGTTTTGCGTTGTTTTCAGCGAATAACACAATGTCGTCGGCGTACTCCAGGTCGACAAGGGAGCGTCCTGATGGTGTTAGGATCACATCCGCAGGAAACTGTTCTGCAACTCTACGCATGATGTCATCAACGGCGAAGTTGAAAAGAAAAGGTCCTGCAACGGCTCCTTGCCTTACTCCTGTTTTCACCTCGAAAGCTGACGTAAATCCGACAGGTGTACGAACTGCTGCTGTTGTTCCTTTGTTCATGTTCTCGATTAACCGAACATACTTTTCCGGGACTCCATCTGCTCGCAGAGCTTTGAGCAATCGATCACGATGAGGAGAGTCGAACGCAGCTTCAAAGTCCAAAAAAGCAAGCTGTAATGGCTTCGAAAACCGCTGCCACGATTCAATTACTCTTCTCACGACGAACACTTGGTCGATGGTCGATCTTCAAAGTCGAAAACCGGCTTGCTCATCTGTGGTCGTTCTTTCACGATGTTCGATAAGTCGTTCGAGAATGATACGTTCTAAAACCTTGTACATGACACGAAGTAGAGAGATTCCTCTGTAGTTCTTAAGATCCGTGACGGATAGCTTCTTGTGAAGAGGTACGATGATCGCATGTCTCCACGAATCGGGTATCCTTTCGCTCATCCATATGGCACGGATGGTGTTGGTCATTTCACGAATCCCAGACGGAGGAAGAGCTTTCAGCATTTCAGCAGTGATGTTGTCATCTCCACCAGCCTTTCCATTCTTCATTTTCCGGACACAATCCAAAACTTCAGACTCAGTCGGCGGTTCCTCACTGACATCGTAATGTGCTCTCTGAACATGCGGGAGCTCAGGTACTGATGGCGCTGGACGATTCAGTAGTGAACTGAAGTAATCCTTCCATATTGGCAGCGTCGCATCACCAACTGCAACTCCATTGGTAGTGTTCAAGACAGGAGAACATCTCTTCATCTTCCCGCTATACTGTCGCAGCAACGTGTAGGCTTTCTTCCGGATTCTTCTCCTCCCAAGTCTTCTCGAACTCCTTAGCTCTACACGTCCACTCTCGTTCGCGGTCACTTTGAAGCTGCCGACGCAACTTCCTCCTCAGACGCTTCTCCTCCACGAAGTTTCCTGCAGTTCGGAGAGCACATACTCTGTTGTAGGTAGATGTTGTTTCTTCTGAGACGTAGGCGAACTTCTTCTTAGGCTGTACAACCGGGAGTGCCTCTTTCGAAGCGTCCTGGATGCACTTGACAAAAGAATCCGCGTCGCAAAGTTTCTTCTTAGTCCGTACTCCGATGTGAATAGAAACGCGTTGTCGGAAATTCCTTCTGCACTCTTCATCTCTGAGACTTGTCATGTCAATCCTCTGGAGAGGCTGAGCCCCTCGCTTCCTCTTATGAATCCTCGCAGTGAAGTTCAACAGAACAGGACGGTGATCCGAATCGAATGCGACATCCCACACAGCTCTAGATCTTCGAATGTCCGATACTGGAATATTCCTCGTTAGGACATAGTCAAGCTGTAGTTTCAAAGTTGTCATCTTCCGCTTCCGCTGCTCTTCTAGAGATAGCCGGGTTGGTCCCTGCCACGTGAGCTGATGGCGGCGATGATTCCTCTTGAATGTCGATGCAATAATCAGACCACTGCGTTCACAAAAGTCGACAAGGCGGTAGCCATTGTCCGATGTTTGCTCCACTGGGTAGAACCATTTACCGAGTACTTCCGGATTCCTGATCAAGTCCCATCTTCGCATTTGCGTCAATCCACGACAACAGCATGTTGACAAGGTATCCTGGCCAGCAACGTATTGAGTTCCTCATAAAACGCATCCTTCGAATTGTCTTCGGCGGTTTCAGTGGGCGCATGAGCACTCACTATCCACAGATTGAATCCTCTGTGATCCCGCAGTCGTACGAATGCATTCCGACACGACGTTGAGCCGAACTCCTTGACCATACCATTGAAATCCTTCCTTACAGCTATTGCACAGCCTCCCACTCTCCTATCGTCAGCGTTACCGCAGTAGATGGTGTACTCTCCGACGCTGATGACGGGTCTATCCTTGAGGCGGGTTTCCTGCAAAGCAGCAAACGGTGCATGGAAATAGCTCAGAAGTCTGGATAGCGCAGTTTTTTGGATATCACTCGACAGCGATCGACAGTTCAGGGTGGCGAAATTGTGGCTTGTGGCCAAAGACTCCATGACTCCCTAGGTACGGATCCTAAGGTGTTATGGACCAGAGGCCTTAGTGTGCCGGACGGCGACACCTTTATGCAATGTGCGGGATACTTTCGCGATATAGTTGTGCACGCTATATCGCTCGAACGTTCCCTGTGTACACTCAAACGTCTGCTGGGTTCAGTAGAAGCAGGGGCACCAACGAGCAGGTACCAACAGACTTGTATACACACCCCCAATAATAATAATACTACATTATTATATTGATAACAGTAACAAAAATCAGTGAACACACTATTTTTATCATATATTATTCTTATTTTTGCTAGCATTGTCGATGTTGTTATTACTATTACCACTAGTGTCAGAAAAATCATTAATCGGATTTATTATTATTCTTCTTCTTAGGATAGTTTTTATTAGGTGGCCAGTCGTCATATGCTTATGACCACCACTAATGTTTGCGCTTTATAAAAACCTCTGAGAAGCAGTCCCTTTTCAGACTTCCAAGGGATAGGACCTTTCTACACGCACAGAAGAGGAAGAGTTGTCCGGTTTATGCCGTTTGACACGTGACGCTACTCAATCCAAGCAGAGTGGTCCCGAGTGGAATTAAAGCAGCAGAAGGCAAGACAACTCCTCCCTCGGTGTGTAGAGAGCCCCTATACCGGCGTTCAACATTTCGATTACACCGAATATTCACAAAAACTTCACCGGTAGAGTAAACGTGGAACAGTTCGTCCGATCGATAATAGCTGCTTCTCTGCGGGGCCACTTATGCAGTGCACATTCTCTATAGAGTTACGCATAGTCGGGCGGCAAAAATAACGCCGAAATGTTGGGTAATGGATTACAGGCGCCAGGCTGTGTACATAGTTGCCCTCTAACAGTCACTGTGGCGGCGCGGCTTTTGTCGCCCGACTATGCATGGACCTTAGGTCTTTAGCATAAAGCACAGACCCGCAAAAAGATTGCCGTCAACACTGCTTGAGAGTCTCACTCTTGCGAGAAATCCTCGCACCCGCAAAATCAGAATTTGTCTGTTCCTTAACCACTACTTACCTCAGGCTGGCCGCCGCGCTGCCCCTTATTTAATGATGCCTACTTCAGCTGTCGAAAAATTCGTTAGAATTATTGCTCTGATAGCCTCACTATATTCAAGCGACAGCTACAATGGAAGGAAATTTTTGAGGACAGAGGGAATTTAAAATTGAAACCGATTTATTTTTAGTACAAAGATAACATTCAACATTAACAGAGGTGTTCTTCAAAGACATGGTGCTGCTGATCCCCCATTCATCGTCGTGGCTTCGCAGACCTGTAAACATGCTCCTCTCACATGACCAGTATGCTGTTTAGCGAAACATGAATCTTTATCTTTTAGGTGCTGTTCATACTCCTCAATGTCAGCCCGTGACGCGCGAGCGTGGAATTGGAGTATGAGTATCCTGACGTCAAGCCGGCACGTGGCGTCCGTTCCGCCATGGCGGCGACGGCCCTTAACGACTTTTTCATCATTAGTAATCCATCATCAATTTCATTCTGTTTCATGATAATTGATTCCAGTATTACACTTTGCTGCCATGATGGCGAACGCGTGTACAAAATTTGCTTGTTTGGATAAGTTGAGGCCCACTTTATTCGGCTCCGCCATAGCGTCGCCGCCCGAGCATTCGGTCTCCGCGAATAGCGTGATACGCGCAGAAAGTATTCATGCTTCAGCGCCACGCCCGCGCATCACGCGCTGGCGTTGAGGAGTACGAATAGCGCCTTAGTAGTCAACTCGGGCCTTTTTCATAGATTCTTCGACCACTAATTCATTTTGAATCCTGTGCTCCTGAAGCTTTCGAGCGAGCGCGAATTTTGTGGCGCGATTCAACAAAGTCACGTGATGTGACATTCATCATTTGAACATTCGAGAAAATTTATCCGAAAAATATGATTTTTTTTCGAAAATTCGAAAAGATTATTTGGAAAAAATATTTTCAAATTGGTTTTCGAATATAGTCGAAAATTTGGAATTTGAAAAATCAGTTTTTCGAATATATTTGAGAGTCCGAAATTCGAAAAATACCATTTACGAGTTTATTCATATATTCGAAAATCCAGATATCGAAAAATACCATTTTCGGGTTTATTCGAAAACTTTGATTTTCGAATATTTTCAAAAATTTAAAATTCGAAAGAAAAGGATTTACGCATTTATCCGAAAACTTGGGGTTTTTAACAGTTTTCCAGTATGGTATCAACAATAACGGTTCACGATTTTCAGTTCTGCTGTAGTCAACCAAAGTACCGCAACAATAGCTAAAAAAAAACAAGACACGATAAAAAAGAAAACACGCGAATAAAGTATAAGGCTAACCTTTCCACTGTGAAGGGAACGCCTGGTGCATATTGATGATGTTCGCTATATTTACAATACCGAGTGCTGAAAAAGAGGGTGTCATTGCGTGTTAGGGAACGAAACGGCAAAAAAGTAGGAAATATCGAATGAGTAAGAGTTTACTCATGAAGGCCTAAACAAGAAAGAACAATCAATGAAATGAGAATCAAGCACTCCAACGAAGGAGAATTTGATGAAGGAAATAATGCCAAAAGACGAGAGATATTGACCAAGAGGAAAACGGGTGTCCACGGCTGGCGCGTGAACTTTGCTCCAATCATCAGCCACTGTCTCTGAGGGCGACCAAAATCTACTCAGGAGTAGATTTTCGGAGATAACGACCTCGCCGTCTCTCCCTCCTCTACGACACACTATTTCTCCGTCCTCTCGCACAGAGAACGAGATGACGCTCTTGTGCCCCTCATGTGAACGAGAAGACCACCCGGAAATGGCTGCGAAATGTCCTCATCAGGTCGACGTAATGTCGAGCTCTCGTGTAATTTTTCGATTTTCGAGCTTCTGGCACCCTAATTAACAATTCTACGAAATTGTGTCAAAAACTTTAGATGCCACTTAAGTGGCACCTTAAGCTCACCCCTACGTCCCGCTCTCGCCTGGTTTACTACCACCCCAAATATTTTCATACTCATTTTTTCTCTACTCCAAACTGGAGAGGTCCACTAAATCTACTATAGTGATACTGCATGTCAATTAGGTTATGACTCGGTGACAAGACGATTTTTCAAAAACGAAAACATACGACGCTTCCTCGAGGCAAGACTCAGGTATCAGTAGTTTCGTCGGTTCAATTACCCAAGTTTGCGGTACCTGGCCCGCCCAGCCGTTGGAGACTTCGTCTAAGAGTCGGCAGCTCCAGATGGCGCTCGGCGAGGTGACCGAATCACATGTCGGTGTACGGCTGAGTCGCGTGTCTGTGTGCTGCTACTATAGCGCTGGACTACCTTGTAGCACGTGCTCCTGCGATTAGATTTTGCAGCACGTGCTCCTGGGATGAAATTTTGTAGCACGTGTTGCTGTTTGGAGCATGTGCCCCTGCGATAGAGCCCTTCGATGAGTGTGGTCAGTCGAGTTGAATGCATATTCAACACGCATCGAATCCGGCGGTTTTCTAAGCGGGGCCTCCAGCGGCTGGGCGGGAGCAGGTGGAAAGTACCAGCAATATTTGCACTTTGACTGCCCATGCCAGCCAGCTAAGGCGCCACAAGCGTTGGATACCGGAGCTTCGGAACATGGGTACGCTAGCCGCCCCATAGAACCGGCACCAACTAGTGCAATGGGCCCACCATACATGCCCTAGTGCTCTATGAAACACATTCAAAAACAAGGCTAAGGTACTACATCAGAAGATGTGACTTCAGGCCACTTTGGCATATTTGCGGGGTATGAGAATGTGTAGTTGCTCCTAGAAACTTCAAGTCTTGGGCAGGAGGTAAAACAAACGTTCGAAAGAAGTGAACAATACATTCGAGACACTTCCACTTCACGAAAAACAAGGGTTAAAACTGAGACATGCTCTAAGATGCATCACACTATTTCTAGGACACGAGAAAATAATAGCCCGTAGTTATGCAGTAATCACTCCACTCTATTGCGATACTGGAGCAGATCAACTAGGCCTTGAGTAGAACGAATTGAACATTGTCTGTAAGAGGGAGAGATTAGATACTCAAAGCTGACAGCTGCCAAAGGAGGATTGAGCAAGTTTATGAAATTCACAGGCAAGGGGGTTCGAATGAAATCAGGCACTAAAACTCTGGAATATGACACTAGAACATGTTCCTATATGCTCATGGCACAGCATGGTTTATGCAATCTACTGTATAGTTCAAGTTGTTTTCCTTTCGGTTCTTGTGCATCTGTACCTGAAATATATAACTACATCAAAGCGTTTTGTGATTTGACTTGATATCGCACTTGCTAGATCTTTACACATAAAACATAGTTTGACTGATTTTCAGAGGAGGTGTAATCTTTAGTGGTCCTGATCTTTTATAGGACAGAAAAAACAAGAAAAATGGGTTCATTATGGGCCGTCTCGGGAGATTTTTGCCATGAATTGCAGGGCTCTGACCGCGAAATCCCTGCTTAATAACATGGATCTGAACCCGAAACGCCTGCCTTGCACAAAAAGGTGAAGCACGGAATGTTTATGTCACTGCTTCTCAGGGTTGTGTTGCCTCCCGGGCTCTTCCACGCTAGTGGTGAAGCTCCCTCTCTGTAGCTTACAAAGATTCAGTGTTGTTAAATTTTGAATTGATCTGGTAAAGTAGATACGAGAGCGAATGGCGAAGCAGGCGGCCGGCGTGCGTAGCAGGCGGCCATCGCATGCGCCGCTCTGAGACGAGCATTCGAAACGAAGGCGAGACTCCCCCGCGCAGCCGTTGACTAGGAGCGGGGCCTGCATCAGCTTGCAGCTGCTTGCAGCCAGCAAACTGCGTCGATCAAACAGGCTCTGCAGCCGAAGGGGAGGGTGGCAACCGTTTGAACACTCGCGCCAGAGCAGCACACGACACGCACGCTGGCAGCATGATTCGCCAGTCTCATTCGGACACACTTTACATATTCCTAGCTTAGCGTTACTCATAGGGGATTTCTTGATAAAGCCTGTTTCTATAGATAAACAGCTGCCATCTGGCTGCGAAATGGCCCAGATTCGATCGCGAGCAAATGAGGGCGATTTTGCTTTTACTCCCAAATGCAATGCATTTCGGAGCACCACCGCTGGCGCCAGCCTTACTAGCTGGCTTTCACCGCACCGATAGTACAAGCAAAAGTAGCAGCAGTGAGTGTTAAAAAATCACTGTTTGCAATAAAATCGTTGATTATGCTGTATTCATGTGAAGGTAGAGCTAGCAAACACAAAAACAACTATAAGTGGAAAGTTGGGGAAACAACGTTCAACAACAAGTTATTGCTTGGTGTCCGCCCGTCCCCAGTTATCGAGATTTCTATGAATGCCTGCTTGTTTTTGTGCATTTTTTTCCTAATAATTCCCAACTTTACAAAAATGTCTACTTTTGTGATGACCAAATCTACATTCCCATAAGAAGAGCTCAGGAAACCTCTCTATCGCCAGCCCAGCCTTTAAGCGAATGATGTTGAATTACGGAAAGCCTCTAGGAAATTAGGTGGCATTGCCACACTTTCTGATCTCTTGGATACGCTGAGATCATTTTCTGTCTTTAAAGGCACAGTCCAAACTCATGTGTAAAATTTGATATCATAGTCCGCCTAACGTGTATAGCAACCCTTCCAAGCACGAGATCTCAATTTGATCAAATAAGTGAGAAACTGCCGGTAAAAAGTCAGCCCCGCCCCCAAAACCCTAGAAACATAATGAAGCGTTTTTGCCAAGAATAGGAAGCTAAAATCTTTGCAAATGGAAAAATTTGTTTGTGCGGCTATGCTCAAATGCAAAATGTACAATAGCAGAGCTCTTGGTTCCCTTTCTGGGGCGTGGTGCGCGGTTTGGCTTCTGGGGTAATGTAGGCGGGGCCAACTTTTCCCTGAAGTTTCTCACTTATTTGAGCGAACTGAGCTTTCGCGCTTGGCAGATTTGCTATCCAAGGTGGGCGGACTATAATATCAAATTCTACCCCTGAGGTTGGACTGTACCTTTAAAGGCACAGTACAAGCTCAGGAGCGAAATCTGAGATTTCACATAATTGTGAAGTAGACCCACCCTAGATAGCACCTGCCATGTGCGAGCTCTCAATTCCTCCGAATAGGCGAGATATAGGAGGAAGCCACCCTGGGGCACATCCGGAAGTCACTTTGGTACGGCTCTCTTACGATCTATCGAGCTCAACAGTGGCGAGATGAGTGATGGTTTTCGATCAATAACCCCGTTCTTCTCTTCATTCTCGATCTCTCTCAATATTCAGGGCGGCTCGCGTTCATCGATTGCAAATAGCGGAAGTTACAAGCCTCGAACAACTCATCCACCATGCTTCCGCCGCTCAAATTTTGAGGGGCCGTAACTCTGTTCCTAGGGGAATCAGAGACATCATTGAAATCAGTGTGAGACCGTTTCCAAGATAAGAGAAAAAACCGATAAACGATTTTAAGGTTGGACTGTGCCATTAAGAGGCGGGTGATACTTAAAGGCAGCATACACGCTCACGATCATTGTCGAGATAACAGCATAAATGAGGCGGCACGGCCCCTATCATGTTGTCAACGACGTTTGAAGATTTGAAAACCATCCAGGATTACAACATTTGACGATATTTGAGCAATCATGCCTCGCACGGCCGTGTTTTCACACCCTTCGAGGAGCAGAATGAAAAGTTAAACCTGAGAAAACATGTGATAGCCTAGAGTGATAGCACTATCAAATGGGAGTGCATGAGAGAAACAGCTCGATCAACCTGAATATAACATGTCTGTGCACCGATGAAATCCTCCATTTCAGAAATTCAGCTGAAGTAGAGCGGTATTCCCGAAAGTGGACGAGAGTTAATCAGTGCACAGACATATTATAATCAGGTAAATCGAGCTGTTTCTGTCATGCACTCCCATTTGAGAGTGCAATCACTCTAGGCTATCACATGTTTTCTCAGATTTATCTTTTCATTCTGCTCCTAGAAAGGGTGGGAAAACACGGGCGTGCGAGGCATGATTGCTCAATTATCGTCCAATATTGTCCTCCTGGATGGTTTTCAATTCTTCAAACGTCGTTGACGACAAGGTAGGGACCGTGCCGCCCTATTGATGCTGTTATCTCGACCATGTTTGTGAGCGTGTATGCTGCCTATTTCGTGTACTTCTGGCGCGTTTTTATCAGTATCTACGTCATTTTAGTTCTCCCCGGGGGCCACATAATCCATTTAGCGAATGATCTCAGAATTGAAGAATATCGTTAATACTGCCTTTAAGGTTCATATCTGTTATCTACCAATTTACGGTGTCCTCAATAGATTGCGAGAGAAAGCCAGTGAGGATGAAAACTTTTCGATACTGCTGTTACCAAACTAAATTTTCTTCTCAAATGGGTTTGAAATTTGCGTGTGATGTGGGCACTTTTGAGGTTTGTGTGTAAAATGAAGTCTGTTTAATGTCAATCACTTAGAAGGCAGTTTTTTTTGCAACTCACTCTCTATTCTTTACCACCTCCTCAATGACAACAAATACTCACGTGAGAGAGGGTTTTGTAATAATCAAGGTTCAAATCAGGATTTTTCCAACCAAGATACGTTCTGTTGAATAGAAGCTCATGCATACAATCGGTAATCGCGTAATCGAAATAGGGTAGAACCTAAAGGTAGCGAAAATTATGCTGAAACACCGTGCAGTTTTTCTAGGGCTAGGACAGTGCTCTAATATACCCTGCTCAGAATCGGCTAAATGCCTCAGATATTTACAGGAGATTTCCAAAAGTAAGCATTTTCATAGCTTTGCCAAGAGAAAAGGGGTACCGAATAACAATTATTAGGGCTTTTAAAAAAATTGTCTTGGATTGAGCTTAAAACTTGTTTCTAGAGGTTGTTTTGGAAGCAGATTACGAATGTGAGGCCCCTTTGTCAATAATAGAAAAATTCCATCCGACTTGGCCCGAAGCTTTAATATGGGGGAAGTTTTGCTGCTCAAACGCCACATTTGACGATTTCGAGAATGCTACGATCAAATCGCCTCAAAGTTGCACAAAGAGGTTATTCAGGCTGTCTAACACGAATCAGCAACCCGTTTATCGATTTTCGATAAATTACGATAGGTTACGGTGGGTACACGGTAGCTCGGTCAAAGTCTCAGATTTAACTCAAAATTTTACTGTGGGTGATATTTGGGACGCTGAACGCGAATTTTAGGTCCATGTTTCGATCTTTGAAATTTTGAGGTAAGTAACGCCAGCTAGAAAACATTATGCCTGCGGTAACCTACAGTAATTCTAAGTCTGGCGAGGAATAGACCACAGATTCGGGTTCAGCGCCCTAAATGCGAGTTTTGAGCCGAATCCGAGAAATTTTTTTAACGCTCCGAAAATTCCCTGATGGTATCCTTACTTTTTGTGAAGCATTGAAAATGTCATTTTTGGAATACCCTCAGCCATTTATCCAACTTCAAGCACTGGCCATTTTTGTACTGTCACAGACCTACAGCAACGATAACATGGTTTTCCAAATCGCCACCTGAAGTTGGCAAACCTCCATTGTGAGTGAACTGTGTGTCATTCCGAAACCTCATTATGGACATTGGTATTTCACCATTACGTAACACACCGGTCATCTTGCAATGTCGGAATAAGCGATTGGCAGAAAGCCATAATTCGACACCCACAAGAACTAGTCTTTTTCTACAAAGCTTGCTGTACTAAACTTATTCGCGAGCAAGCTGTGATGGGTTGACAGAGTTATGAAGTCTTCTATACCGAAGACGCATACATCATGACGAAATTTCCTTGAGAGACATCGTTCCTTCGAAGTTTTTTTCCAGAATGCAATTCTGAATATGAATCATTATAACACAATTGGGATGTATTATATTACAAGGAAAAAACTGTTCAAAACAGAGGCATGCATTAGTGTGGAACCACCTTGAGTATGAAGCCTCGCTAATGGAGAATTCGAAAGGTAGGCCATATACAAATCCCTTTCTAGACATATATATTTACAGAAACGTTCATTTTTCTCAAGCTCAAATCAGAGCTGGTGCTGTCCGCTCTCTTAACCCCAGAAAGATACAGCAGGTGCTCTGCATGGTCTTCGTAGCTGCCCAAAACCACTTTGAAAAGAGCTATAGGCATTTTTCGTCAGATTTTCGTACCTATTTTACTTTTTAAAGCGCGCCTTAGTCCTCAAAAAAAAACCGAAACGGACCTCATAATTGTGTTCAGCGCCCACAACTACCCCCCTTAGCAATGTTTGGGTGGAGACATTTCTTCCTAACATTGCACAGACTAACAGCGTTTTGGATTTGTACAGATTTTCGATTAAATGTTAATTAATTCCAGAAAGAGGGCTCTGACGGCGTTTTAAATGTTGTTCCAGATTTTACTCAAAAACCTCCCAGGTGGGTTATCTGGGGCGCTGATCACGAATATGGGGTCTGATTGTTGATTTTCTGGAGTTTTCGACATGATTTGTTCTATGCTTTCCATCGCGAAGAATTTTTATGACGAATTGCAACTTTTGACGATTTCCGGAGTGCTTCGCTTGATATGGCACTACTGTTTGTCAGAATCCGGCTTTTGCGAGCTTTCAGAACTTGAGAAGAACTGTGCGGATTGAAGTGGGGACCGTTGACTCTCATGAAGATGGAAACCACGAAAGCTATTTTTGCATCAAATCGTAGGGACATGATGACAGCATTCGCTGTAAGGTTATAGGAAAGAGCTGCAACCGTTATCAATGTTTTTCGACTGTGGTACAGCTTGCTGACAGTAGGGCACCGACAAGAGTAGTATTGCTCCAAAGCGTCCTGAATGTATGTGCATTATTCGGGCCACTCGGGTGCTCTTCGCACCCACGGCAGTGTGCTCGCTTAGTGCTCATTTCGCACTAGATGGCTCTAATGGGAGAAACAAGGAAGGAGTTGAGTAAAGGTTGCGCAAATAAAAATTTGAAAATTAGTACTGTGGTGCGTTCCAAAAGGATTTCAAAAAATTGTATCGTTGTATCTTATCATACCCACTTTTCCTCCCATAAAAAAATTCTTGGAACGCATCCCTGCTGTGATCCGCATTTCAGCCCTAATGGTTTTCTTCCATTCGGCCTTGGCCATATCCAGAAAAAAAGAAAACATATTTCATGTAATACATAAGGCCTGAATTAATATACGTGTAATATAAATTGGCGAATGTATATTACTTGCAAATTATCTCGACCGATGTATGTTACATGTAGTATAACGATCTCTCGCTCGTAGACCAAACGACGCATGTTTTCGATAGTAAAAATATAATACTTGTAACATAAGAGACGATCACAATATACTTGTAATACATCTCTGTCAATGTATGTAAGTTACATGTGAATTCTCTCTACTTAAGTAAATCACATGTAGTATAAGTGTAACATAATTCAAACATCTCCACCAACTGAGGGCCCATGCTCAACACCTTCTGCAAACCTGCACAGCATACGGGCCGCCTCATACATACATAGCTTGTCGTTGAGTGCTGGTGCTTTGGATTTACATTCGACCGGTTGGTCACTCGCCCTGACCGAGTCGTTGATCTCTCGCTCCTCATGGTTCGTTTTAATCGTGGAGAGGCGCCTTGCAATATTTCTCAGGCAAGGTTAAGCCCACTGCTTCTTGTATGAAGCTGTGGAATCCAAGCTTGTTGCTTCAGTTATGAAGCAGCGAGCTTTGAGCTCCTGGGATGTCCTAGAGAGCCTAATGCTTGCTGATTCGTACCTGAAGCAGTAGCCTGGAACTTGCAGCTCCAACTCTTGAAGCATCGAGCTTAAATTTGCATCTCTAAATAAGTTACGTGAAGTATAAGTTTATGTTACATGTAACATAAGTGTAGGTTGCATGCGATACAAAGGTAATATACTTGAATGTCTCAGGTATCTTACACTTTATATTGCATGTAACAAGTTTTCATTTTTCTGAGTATGGATGACAACTGATGGGGTTTGGCGTGCAGTGTTGGCTTCAATCAATGATTTTTGAACACGTTTTGAGTGTTTTCCCACAATACCCTCTCTTCCTGTGAGGTAGGTGAGGTGACTATCGTGTCACGTGCCTTACCGTGGTGGACCTCGGATTCGTAACATTTTTTTCACCCCCAAATCAAGAAAATGCTGGGGTTGCAAAGTTCAAACCTTGTAATGTGGCCGATCGCAATTCCTTGTTTGAGACATACATCTGTAAAGCTTCCGGGCATTCCGAGACTGCCACTGGCTTGTAGCGATGCCATAAGTATTTCGTCATCACCATATCTCTGATATGTGTGGGTAGGCGTATGGTGCAAAAGTGAGATGGAATCTTGTTAACTTCGGAATTGGAAAAATGCTCACATTTATGTTGAGCTGGGTGATGAGAGCAGTCAAGTTCACGAGTTGCGTCATCCACTCAACAGCTGCTCGCGATAGGGAAGCTTGCACAGCGCCTTGAGCTATTGTCAGCTTTCCCTCTAGCTGAGATTCTGGTATAGCCGTATCTGCATCAAACCTGAGTCATTGTAGGAATCGATAGCGCTTTTTTCCTCTATCAATTGCATAAGTATTTCAGCCGTTGACAAGGTTAGCATACTCGAGTAAAGAATATTTCATACACCTCACCGCAAGCGCGGCATGTGCGGGGCGAGCGGTGGACTACGAAACTTATTACGGTGGGGCACGAGCGGGAAACAACTATGAAATCGTTATGGCAACCTGGGCGACGACGCCGAGATGGATGGGCGGCAAGCGCGTCCCACGCGGTGAAAAATTTGGTAGTAGAATATGTCAACGAATATTCGGCCGAATAAAAAAATAATCAAATATTCGAATAATTCGATTGTTTGGAAGAGCCAGATTTTCGAATAATTTGTTCATCCGAATACTCAGAAAAGTAAATTTTTCGAATAATTCGTTTATTCGACTATTCGGAAGAGTTAATTTTTCGAATTATTCGTTTATTCGATTATTGAGGGTGTGTATACAAGTCTGTTGGTACCTCCATGTTGGTGCCCCTGCTTCTACTGAGCCCAGCAGACGTTTGAGTGTACACAGGGAACGTTCGAGCGATATAGCGTGCACAACTATATCGCGAAATTATCCCGCACATTGCATAAAGGTGTCGCCGTCCGGCACACCAAGGCCTCTGTTCCATAACACCTTAGGATCCGTACCTAGGGAGTTCATGGAGTCTTTGGTCACAAGCCACAGTTTCGCCACCCTGAACTGTCGACCGCTGTCGAGTGATATCCAAAAAACTGCGCTATCCAGACTTCTGAGCTACTTCCATGCACCGTTTGCTGCTTTGCAGGAAACCCGCCTCAAGGATAGCCCCGTCATCAGCGTCGGAGAGTACACCATCTACTGCGGTAACGCTGACGATAGGAGAGTGGGAGGCTGTGCGATAGCTGTAAGGAAGGACTACAATGGTACGATAGAGGAATTCGGCTCAACGTCGTGTACGAATGCATTTGTGCGATTGCGGGATCACAGAGGATTCAATCTGTGGATAGTGAGTGCTCATGCACCCAACGAAACCGCCGAAGACAATTCCAAGGATGCCTTCTACGAGGAACTCAATACGTTGCTAGGCAGGATAACTTGTCAACATGCTGTTGTCGTGGGAATCGACGCAAACGCGAAGATGGGACTTGATCAGGAATTCAAAGTACTCGGTCAATGGTTCTACCCAGTGGAGCAAACATCTGACAATGGCCACCGCCTTGTCGACCTTTGCGAACGCAGTGGTCTAATTATTGCATCGATATTTAAGAGGAATCATCGCCGCCATCAGCTCGTGGCAGGGACCAACCCAGCTATCTCCAGAAAAGCAGCGGAAGTGGAAGATGACAACTTTGAAACTACAGCTCGACTATGTTCTGACGAGGAATATTCCAGTACCGGACATTCGAAGATTTAGAGCTGTGTGGGATGTCGTATTCGATTCGGATCACCGTCCAGTTCTGTTGAACTTCACTGCGAAGATTCATAAGAGGAAGCGTGGGGCTAAGCCTCTCCAGAGGATTGACATGACAAGTCTCAGAGATGAAGAGTGCAGAAGGAATTTTCGACAACGCGTTTCTATTCACATCGGAGTACGGACTAAGAAGAAACTTTGCGACGCGGATTCTTTTGTCAAGTGCATCCAGGACGCTTCGAAAGAGGCACTCCCGGTTGTACAGCCCAAGAAGAAGCTCGCCTACGTCTCAGAGGAAACAACATCTACCTACAACAGAGTATGTGCTCTCCGAACTGCAGGAAACTTCGTGGAGGAGAAGCGTCTGAGGAGGAAGTTGCGTCGGCAGCTTCAAAGTGACCGCGAACGAGAGTGGACGTGTAGAGCTAAGCAGTTTGAGTAGGCTTGGGAGGAGAAGAATCCGAGGAAAGCCTACACGTTGCTTCGACAATATAGCGGGGAGATGAAGAGATGTTCTCTTGTCTTGAACACTACCAATGGAGTTGCAGTTGGTGATGCGACGCTGCCAATATGGAAGGATTACTCCAGTTCACTACTGAATCGTTCAGCGCCTTCAGTACCTGAGCTCCCGCATGTTCAGAGAGCACATTACGATGTCAGTGAGGAACCGCCGACTGAGGCTGAAGTTTTGAATTGTGTCCGGAAAATGAAGAATGGAAAGGCTGGTGGAGATGACAACATCACTGCTGAAATGCTGAAAGCTCTTCCTCCGTCTGGGATTCGTGAAATGACCAACACCATCCGTGCTATATGGATGAGCGAAAGGATACCCGATTCGTGGAGACATGCGATCATCGTACCTCTTTACAAGAAGTTATCCGTCACGGAGCCCAAGAACTATAGGGGGGTCTCTCTACTGCGTGTCATGTACAAGGTTTAGGAATGTATCATTCTCGAGCGACTTATCAAACATCGTGAGGGAACGACCAGAGATGAGCAAGCCGGTTTTCAACCTGGAAGATCGACTGTCGACCAAGTGTTCGTCGTGAGAAGAGTAATTGAATGGTGGCAGCGGTATTCGAAGCCATTACAGCTTGCTTTTTTGGACTTTGAAGCTGCATTCGACTCTCCTCATCGTGATCGATTGCTCAACGCTCTGTGAGCTGATGGAGTCCCGGAAAAGTATGTTCGACTAATCGAGGACATGAACAAAGGAACAACAGCAGCAGTTCGTACGCCTGTCGGGTTTACGTCAGCTTTCGAGGTGAGAACAGGAGTAAGGCAAGGAGCTGTAGCAGGACCCTTTCTATTCAACTTCGCCGTTGATGACATCATGCGTAGAGTTGCAGAACAGTTTCCTGCGGATGTGATTCTAACACCATCAGGACGCTCCCTTGTCGACCTGGAGTACGCCCATGACATCGTGTTATTCGCTGAAAACAACGCAAAACTGCAGAGGATTGTGAACCTCGTTTCGAAGTATGCCGCCGCCTATGAACTTCGTCTTCGTCCGGACAAATGCAAGCAGATGTGGGTCTCTCAAAGGCCTTCAACGGGAGTTTGTTCGGATGGACAACGTATCAAACTGGTGGACGATTTCTGTTATTTGGGCTGTTTGCTGAAGAACGATGGTAGTTATGCAGCGAATAATCAACAACGATGTGCGAAAGCTACGTCTGCATTCAAATCTCTAACCAAGTGTTTGTGGTCTTCCCCCATCGCGAAGGATGTTAAGCTGCGCGTCTACTTATCCTCTATTCGCCCTATCATGATGTACGGATCGGAGACGTGGGCAGCACCGAAGACGCATATGGAAAAGTTGGATTGCACGGAGAGAAAGCTGTTTAGACGTTTTCTCGGATATTTCTGGCCGCGGATGTGCCACAACGAAGATCTCTACAACGAGATTGACGCCTTACATCTATGTTTGACACGAGGGAGGTGCCAACATCTCACAATGCCATCTCAAGCGGCAACGGAAGGTCGTCTTCGTCTGTTGGGGCATATTTTAAGAAGACCGCTAGATCGTCTTGTTCAACACGCTCTAAGGATGCTTCCAAGTCCTGTCTGGAAACGACCGCCTGGACGTAGGCGAAAGTTTTGGACGGATGTGGTGAAGGAGGATTTGAAATCACTCGGCATTTAAAGGCAATTCAGGCGCGACGTTTTACTTCGCAGGAAATGGAATAGCTACCAATGGATGGATTGTGTTCAAATTGTGGCTGAGGACCGTGAAAAATGGACACGGCTGACTACTAGGACGGCACATCTCGGTGAAGATGCGGAATGACCGCGTCAGGCGAAAGCCAACCGTTTAAGTTAAAGGCAGTGTTCACGATAAATTTCACTCCCGATTTCTCCACGGTTCACGAAAGGTCTGGTGCCCCATATAGCAAGGCATGCTTAAAAAGGACACGAAAGACGCGTTTTTGAGCAAAAATAGGCCCTCTCTTGTTTACCTTGATTTTTGAGCGTGGAGGAATTGACCGCTAGAAGGATGATACCTATCAGTGCAATGAAGCAAACAGCTCATTTATCAGCGTTTCCTTCACTTGATAATTCTTATAATCTGAGTCTTCTTTTGTTTCTTTCGAGGGGCGGATCTGGGGCACGGGGCGTGTCTGGGGCACCAAAACGCTTGTTTGCAGCCGTCATTATGCAGCTCCTGGCTCGTTTTCTACCGTTCTTTCGACACTGGGAGCCTAGGATCCTTCTCGCTTATCATTTCACTGTGGAAAGTCAACGAGGATGATCATCGTGAACGCTGCCTTTAAGGTAATTCAAATTTTCGAAAATTTTTATTCCTTTTTTATTCCCATCGCGCTTGCAGTGAAGACTACGAAAAATTTCTAAATCAGCTTCATGATGGCCATGCATGTTGTTCCAGAATTACAGGAAGTGAGCCAATGCGAGAAAAAACTTCCAATCCCAACTTCTTCCATATTTCAAACTTACTGCATTGATTTGCTTTTTCTGTTCTTGCTCATTCTAGCGAAGCTACGACACAACACAAAACTATTATCCTGATAAAAATACTTACAGTACCTTCTCGGGAAAACGCAGATTAGAGAACATTATTGACTCTCAAGTGTTCGAAGGATCAATTCATACCTGTGAGGGCAGAAACTATTTCTTTTTGATTTCGTTTTTGGAGCGGTGTGCATCGCTTGGCTCTTGGGGTGTTGGGGGCGGGGCCGACTTTTTCCCTCTAGTTGCTCCCTTATTTGTAGCAACTGAGACCCGTCGTTTGGCAGGGTTGCTACAGGCCATGCCCCGTGTGAAATATCAAAAACTGCCCCTGAGGTTGGAATGTGCCTTTAAAGGCAGTGTTCTTGATGAAAATCTATTGTCTGTTTCCCGCATGTCTTGAAAACAGTCCCACGTTAATTCCAACGATGTCTCTGAAATCGTAAAAGACCATCAGGGAAGGGAGTTATGGTCCCTCAAAAATTGAGCTTGGGAAGCATGGTGGACGAAATGTCCGAGGCTTGTAAAATCCGTCTTTTGCAGCCGATGTATCCGAGCTGACCTGAGTAAAGAGAGAAGTTGGAAACAAAAGGAAGAACTGGGCTATTAATCGAAAACCATAGCTCATTTCACGATCTCGAGTTTTCATTTGTTCACGTCGGAGGGCGGGCATTGCGACTTCGGGGTTTGCCTTGCGCTAAAAGTGGCAAACTCGGGCTCTTTTGCGGCTCTTTCCAGCTCGTTTTCATGCGTTCTTTCCACGTTAACATTACAGTCTCCCCCCTACACTACCCATTCCTAAATGAAACTGAAACACATTTATTTATCGTAAACACCGCCTTTAAACCAGCGATGATCTTATTCTTATTTATTACATCTTATTCCTGCTTGTATGCAATTAATCTACTGATTATCCTTTTATCTTCATCTCTCCCAACTCTCCTTTTTTCCGAATGGTATGTAGATGGTCACGTTGGCTCCTACTCCAACAAATCGCTTCTGTTTGCTGCGAAGTTACTCACGTCCCCCACATAATGTTGGAGTCCGTGACGAGAGAACATGGTTTTTGCGCCAGAACAAGTTTGGGTGGGATCCAGACCTTTCGTGCGCTCAATGATTCCGTAAACGAAATTCGAAGACTCCTGATATGGTTCACTTTCTTTATTTTCATGCCTGCCTCCCGCCGTGGAAACTGTACAGGAATTCTGCGCTCCAACGCCACTTCGCTATACAGTGAATGGATCTTTAGACAAGCAAAACAGATAAAAAAGTGTTGCGAGCTACATTTTCACGTGAGTCTTCAATATTTCAGATTTGATTTTGTGAGCAAGCGAAAAGGTCGACTTCTAAGAAGGAACACTCGAATCCTTGTTCTTGTGAAGGCTTCCTCATGTGAGCAATTGATCGAGGTAAATGAAATTTTAAAGAATCTCTATTCGGTAGAACTGCACGTCAACGAGTCTATTTCATAATTTCAGATTTTTGGTCGGAGGAAGAGAAGCCACGTACGCCAACAAACAAGCAAAAGATTCCTTGGACTGTCCGGACGATGAAGATTTCTGGGCTGAACAGTCATACTCATGATACTTCATTGTTGCTCATGTCATGACATTGCACACACTCATAAACAAACAAACACTATTTTCAAAATACGATTGGTTTGCAGATAATAGGAAATCGAGTGATTTTCGATTCAATGTTAACCAGGTACGATAAAAAATGCCATTCTTCCCTGAAGATTTTCACCGGAGTGTCGTATACCTGCTTGCATTTGACCCGATTCAAATAATCTGGTTCCGAGTCGCCAAGAAAATGCAAGATTCGACTTATCCGATATCACCAAAGAAAAACGTGATTTCCGAATTTATCCAAGATCAGACTATCCAATTAGCCTCCGCATTCTTCTGATTCGGATTATCATATATTCCTTTTTTGATACGGATTATCCTATGTTAGTTCTTCGAATTTATCTGCTTGAGTCGGGCCTCATTTTTTTAGTTATTAGAATTCCGATGATTCGAAATTTTTCGATGACACAATGCATTTACTGAACACCTACGTACATTTCGCCATTCTGGCCATGGAGATTTGGAAAGTTTTTTTTCAGCGCGGACCTACTGACCGTAACCACTGTAATTCGGAAAACCGATTATACGACAAGTGCGTATTTCCAAATTTGGGAGAAGTTGAATAATCAAAAAAAGCAAAAAGACGTCGAAGAATGGGCGGAGGAGTGCGATCTGGTCATTCTCAACAATGATCAGCCCACTCGTCTCCCGGCCAACGGCCGATCCTCTAGTCCAGACATCTCTCTTGTATCATCTAATCTCTCCAGCGCCTGCTCTTGGTCTACCGCTACAACTCTGTCCAGTGATCATATCCCCGTTTTTGTCCATGTCGATCTCTCTAATTCTCTTGCTCCTTATTCAGGTATCCGTCAAAGGTCTTATCTTAATCTTTGCCTTGCAGACTGGCGCTTGTTCAGGGAGGTGGCACTTCGCCATGTGGATGACTACCCATGGAATGGAAACGTGCACCAGAAAGAGCGTCACTTGACGGACGCGATTCGCAAGGCAATGAAAGCCGCCATTCCGGAGGGCCGAGTTAAGACCTTTCCCAATGTCACCAGGGAAATCTTGGAGAAGATAAGGACAAGGGATGCAAAGAGAGTGGCAGATCACCTGGATCCGACCATTGCTGAGCTGGATAGCGAGATTAAGCGAGATCTGGACAAGCACAAGAAGGAGTGTTGGGAGAAATTCACGGAGAAGATGAATTTCAAGAGTGATGGAGCGTCAACTTGGAAAGTTCTAAAGAAGATCTCGGGCAAGAGCACCTCCACCAACTACTCTACGATCGAGTTCGAGAATGGAGTCTTCAAATCGGGAAAGGAGGCTGCAACTGATCTCGGAAAGAATTTTTTCATAACTCAGGCTAAGAGAGGGAAACAAAATCGAGTGACTGTAAGAGAGCTCTGTAAGTTGCCACTCATGAATGAAGCAGAAGCAGTGACGCCCGCGCAGATTGAAAAGGTGGTAAAAGAGATGCGCAACTCGAAGGCTGTAGGGCCGGATGGCATTAGTCCAGCGACCTTGAAGAAACTGCCGACTGAGATTATGCCAATCCTGGCTGACGTCATCAACACATCCTTTCGCACGTGCATCGTACCCCAAGACTGGAAAATGGCAAGCGTCGTTCCGTTGCTTAAGGCAGGTAAATCACCATCGACGGCTAAGGGATACAGGCCAATAAGTCTGTTATCACCAATCGCAAAGGTCGCTGAGAAACTGGTCGTCAAGGAGCTTACCGAGCATAATAACAATCAGCAGCACCAGCATGGATTCCGCAAATTACATTCTACCACCACGGCGCTGCTGGAGATTGTGAGCTATGTTTTGGATGGCTTCAACGCCACCAAGCCTCAACGCACTGTTGAAGTAGCCCTGGACCTCATGAAGGCGTTTGACACTGTCAACTTGGGCATACTGTCTGAGAAGCTATTGAGGTCCACCATCCCGCCTTGGCAGAAGCGATGGATTACAGCACTTATCAAAGGGCGCCGAGCAAAAGTGCTGTTTCAGGGACATGTCTCTAATAGCATCCCGATCGGTGCCGGTGTCCCTCAAGGAGGAGTCATATCGCCTGCTCTGTTCAGTCTTTACCTGGAAGATTTGCCCGTCCCCCAAAGTGACATCAAAGTCGTTGCGTATGCGGATGACATCACCATCTTGTGCCGGGACAGAGACATTAATGTAGCTGCACGCAAGATCAATAGCTACCTCATCGTTCTGAAGAACTTTCTCGATGATATGATGCTCACTGTCTCTGCCGCTAAATCATCTGTATCAGTTTTCTCCACTGACCCTAAGGAACACTGCGCTCACCCCGTTGTGAATTGGGGAGACGCTCGTCTGCCTGCTGCACGTTTTTCTAAGCTGCTCGGCCTAGTTTTGGATCCTTCGTTGAGGTTCCACAAGAATACTGAGCAGAAAAAGGCTACAGTGAAAGCAAAGCTCAACGTCCTACGAGCTCTGGGAGGAACGTCGTGGGGAAGTAGCAAGGAGAAAATTTTGACCACCTACAAGGCAATATTGCAGCCGGCGTTGGAGTACGCTGCACCGGTATGGCAGCACATGATATCGGATTCATCGTGGACAAAGATGCAGCGAGTCCAAAATGCTGCTCTTCGGATTGCCACAGGGTGTGCTAAAAGCACCCCAGTGGAACATCTTCATGCTGAAGCCCGAATTCTGCCAGTTAAGGAGCACTGCCAACTCCAGGCGCAGCAACTGTTTAGTAACATTGTCAAGCAGCCTGACCACCCATTAAGAAGGATCATGAATCCCGTGAGAGAGAGACGTATGAGAAGGCCTTTTGCGGATGCTCCCGAGAAAGTTAATATACAAAGATGGACGGACTTCCAACTGGATCGTCTGCGTCTTTTACGTGCGGAGCACACCAAGTTCGTCAGGGATCACTTGAGTAGGATGACCGTCAATCCCATACTGGGGGTCGCACCACCCATAGTCAGCAACACCGAGATGGAACTCGGTAGGCGGGCTAGAAGTACCCTTGCCTCGTTACGCTGCGGTCATTCCCCTATGCTGATGTCATTCTTGCATAAGATCGATCGCAGTAAGCCGGACAAGTGCCCGGACTGTGGTAGCCGTGGTCACACAACTGAACACCTATTCGAATGCCCAAAGAGGCCTACCACTCTTACAACAATGGATTTGTGGACGAATCCGGTTTCAGTCGCCCGTTTCTTGAACCTTTGACAAAAACCTTCCTGCGGCTGCAAAGAAGAAGAAAAAAAGCTTTCGAAATGAACGTTAAAATGTTTTGCCTACTTATCTTATTCGGAGCATAATGATAGGAAGAGCGATTTTATTCGAAGTGAAACCTGTGGCAGATGCATACCATTTACAAACAGCTTCAGCGATCGCGCATCCCATTCTGCAGAGTGGTTCCACCGATAGCTTTCAGAGGACTTCATATAAACGTCGTTTGCACCAGCGAATGCTTCTAGTATTGAAACCGTCTCGTAAACCGTCTTGATCATTATGTCGTAGTTCTGCAAAAATAAAATATGGTACGCTTTATATATAGCTATACCCTCATTTTACTCACTAAGTCAATCTGCGCCCCAATCATTTTGTACAAAATAAAAAAACAACTGGGCAAAACTTGAGTGAAAGCATCTTTTTGGAGCTTTGAACAGAGTTTCTCACTGGTACCTATCGTTGGTTGAGCGTTTACTCGTATTAATCAGGTGGTTCTTAGAGCGCTCAAGGAAAATCTTCCATATTTTACTTTATATCTCTGCATGAGCTGTTTAAAGGCAGTGTTCACGATGAAAATCGTTTTTCTGTTTTTCCGCCTATCTTGCGAACAATCCCGTGCTAATTCCAATGATGTCTCTGAAATCGTACAAGACTTTCTGGGAACGGAGTTATGGTCTCTCAAAGATTGAGCTAAGGAAACATGGTGGGCGAGTTGTCCGAGGCTTGTAACTTCCGTCTTTTGTAGCCGATCTATGCGAGCTGACCTGAGAAAAAAGAGAAGTTGAGAATGAACGGAAGAACGGGGCTAATGGTTGGAAATCATCGCTCATCTCACGATCTCGAGCATTCATTTCTTCACGTCGATGGGCGTGTGTTTGGGGTTTTCCTTGCGCTCGAAGTGGCAATTTCGGGCTCTTCTGGAACGTTTCCTTGCTCGCTTTCATTCGTTCTTTCGACGTCAACGTTAGAGTGTGCCCCTCCACTACCCATTCCTAGTCGAAACTGAAACACATTTTTCATCGTGAACACTGCCTATAAGGTGCTGATGATGAACCTGGGGTTATTTGTTGATTTCCCGGAGTTTTCGACTAAATTCGTTTGAAGTTTTTAATGACGACAGTATTTTTGCGGGCGAAACAGACTTTTCACGACTACCTGAAGTAATTATAGATTCGGGTCAAAATTTTCTCTGGGTGTTGTTTGGAGTGCTAAGCACGGATCTTAGGTCCGTTGAAGAAGTGTTAACGATAAAAACCGTATTCCAGTTTTCGACGCTTTTGAGTAATCAAGCCCACAAAAAGAGGATGATAGGTAAACATTCCCACAATACCCTCAAATACCGGCGAAAGAAATATTTCAAACCTCTCAAATTTTCAGTTGCGCCTGTTCGGTGTGTTTCACGAACTGCGAACTTTCGGCAATCCAAACGTCTTAAATGTTTCTGCGTCTCAACATTTAAGGCATGTGATATTGTTTTCTGTTTCTTGTACCGAGAACTGTTTAAAGATTGGATGGTTTGATGCACAAGCTTGGATGTTTTAATGAAGATAAAGAGTATGTATTAGGGAATTCGGCAACTGTTCCTCCGGTGAAACGAATGGCGGACAACTGTTATATCACATGGCAGGGTGATCCATAGGGTCGGCCGATTCACGAGATTTTCTCTCACTTCCTGGTCTTTTTTCGTCGTAATTCCGTTATTCCTCTTCTGATAAGGAGCCAAAGCTTACGTTTCGGCAAGAAAACAGGCAACTTTCTTATGACGAACTCTGCCTTTAATCGACTTTCCACGGATTACGCTAATGAAACACCTACAGGTTAGCTCGACTCATTAGAATTTATCGAACAGACCGTAGAGCCTTTGTCAACTGTGATGCGCTCTCTCCCAGCATATATGTATAGTATGCTGCGAAAACTTGTCAACGTGAAATACACAGTCATTTGTCTTGCCGGCTTGTCTCTAGCTGGGCTGCAACGCTTGGAATGGCTGTTAAATTGGGGACAACCGTAGAGCTCATGAGCTTCAACTCAGACATTGGGATTGGCGGACCGCCGGCATTTGCCTGGCGAGCAAAAACCACTCCTGGTGTCGGACAGCTGTGGAGCAATCATTTGCCATTAGTCCGCCAGCCTCTTGGCAGACCGATGAGTTGAGGTGGGTCCCTCACCGCAGATCGTTGCCCAGTAGATCGCCTACGCAACGGTCTGAGGTGGGGGACCTACCCCACCTCCCCCCTGGCCGTGGAGACTTGCCAGCTGCCAAAAATACGCTAGCCTCTGTAGAGTGACTTCAGGTCACCTTCCAGGACCGGCATCAATGTGCCGAGTGAACACTCATTGGACTTAACCGCCTTATATAGCGGCTAGTCTTATCTATGAAATCAGAGATCAAACTATAACATGTTAGAACGTGAGTAGTCGTCAACTCTCTCGACTGCCCGCCATGTGAGGACTCAGTGCCAAGCGAAGGCCACTGGGCGGTTATGCGCCAGCCGAAAGCCGATTGTTGGATAACTGCGTCTTATCCTCTCGGTAATTTCGAGGTTTGATTGCCCTTGCCAGCTGAATGCAATTTATCACGCAGCTTTCAGGCAGCTGGCACATTTTCGCCAGCGGTCCGCCGCTAGCTGTGATTGAGATGCCAACGATGAGCCAGCCGTCGGCCTCGTAATTTCCAATTGCCAGCTGAATGCTTGTTATCACCCAGCTGTTAGGCGACTGCTACATATTGGGCAGCCGTCCGTCGCTGGCATTAAATGACATGCCGAGTGCATGCCAACTGTTCGCCTCGTGACTGCCATTGGCCAGCTAAATGCCAGCTATCCCCCAGCTGTTGAGCAACTGGCTAATTTTCGCCGGCGGTCCGCTGCCCCCAATGTCTGAGAAACTATTCCTGTGATAGGGTTAGGAGTCCTGTGTAGGATGTAGTAAGGACCTGCATTAAAATCACGTATCCCCATCCCGGTTCGTTCACAAGAAGACGAAGACAGTCATGATGAGCGAGGTTCATATTGCGTCCTCCACTGGTAACATCGCGTCGGTCTGAAAATTTCAGAACAATTCGTAATGAAGAAACTGTAAGAAAAAATACTTGCCTTCTGCTACGAAAACGTTCGGAATGCATTTCGCAAGCGTTGTCATTTTGTTGTAGAAATCGCTCTTTGCTTTCAGGTCAATTGAATAGCAAAAGAAGTTCTGCGAATGATAACCAGATGCAAGCTCGTCTTCGAGAAACTCGTAACTCTGAAGAAAGGGGAAGTGTGAAGGATATACATTCTCAAAAATATAGTATGAACCTCGTACACAATACGTGCGTGAGCGATCCCAAACGCCACAACATGCTGTTTTGCTGGAGGAAGCACTCGCTTCCGTATGTCATTGCAATCCATGGACAGGTTACGCTTCCACAAGTATGGCCGCCTTTTTGCAATCGTCTTCGCATAGTTCTTAAATACTCAGAATAAGATCAGGGAAATGTGGAGAAAATACTGAGAGCAGTCTCATTCTCGAGTCTTATCTTTATGAACGCTTCATCCACAACTATGCCACCGTGCTACCTCTGCGAGCGACTACGCAGAAGACGCAGCTGTCATGTCCCTTGTTCCTTCACCAAGGAGCTGGGTAAATACGACAGATGTAGAAAAGATTTAACAATTGACAACTTTTTCCGAGAATTCGTCTATAGACCTATGACTAACGAAATCGGAAAATGTTCAATGCGCCATCCTCAATTCCGTCGAGAAACCAGTATTAATCATTACATATGCATTGGCGTGAACGATCAGAGCAGTGTTCAAAACAACAACCTGTTACAGTTGCCACAAACGTGAATATTTAGTAGGAGCTGCGCTAATGGAACAGTTGACTGTGCAGTAGTTATCAATTTTCTACTTGGGGTAAAATTAGCACGCAGTCTAGTTCACGTCTCATACAATGGTTGCAGAATGATTTTTGATTATCAAACGTAAACTACCGTGTCGTTTTGGAGCAGCCTCGCGCAATCAATATGTGAAGTTTCCGGTTTTCTAGGAAACTTCAGGGCACCATTCCTGGCTGTTCTCCGCATTGTCTAAAATTGGTAGAATGGAGTAGTGAGAAACACTTCTCTAACAGAAATATTGAATCGTTTATGAATAACATGATGGAATGATACTGAATGTAAAGGATACCTGCACCTCTTTTTTGAACAATAGTGCTCTCTTGTCCTTCGCACCTCCATTTATTTCTACGATACCACTTCCTAAATTTTTGAATTTATTTATTCGCCACCAGGACCTTTGAGAAAGGCATCGTTCCTCCTTTGTTTTGTTTTGCTTTTGCTAATTTGCGCGACGATCTTTGCTAATGCAGCTGTAGCAGGTTTTGTACAGGTTGGTAGAAAAGTACTGAAAGTGACCCCTATTAAGCAGCAGAGGAATTAAAATTCGTATGCCATTTTGACATTTCATCTTTCATATGAACATACACAAATTTTTATTTCGATCTGTCAATTCTTTTATTGTTTACAACGAATTTGAATTCGACGTGTCGGTGTATTTTTAGCAATGGAAAAACTGGGTATCGTGCAGTGTTAAAACTCTTTGTTCTGAAAGGTGTTACAGCAACAGAAAATCATACAAAAATGGTGAGCGTGTCAAAAGAATCTGCTCCTCAATTTCCAACTGTACATCGATGGGTTTATAGTTCAAACGTGGTCGTAGAAGCATTGAAGATGAACAACGTAGTGGACGAGCTAAAACTGCAACAGCACCAGAAATCATTGAACAAGTACATAATATTGTTAGTGAAGATCCAAGTTTGACTAAGCTTGCAATTTCTGAAACCATGGGCATGTCAGACGAACGAGTACTTCATATTTTACATAAAAAAATTACGTATGAACAAGCTTTTCGGAGAGTTAGTGCCGCATTCGTTAACAAACACGTGTTCATACAAGTGCTCTGACGATCGCTAAATTGAATGAATTGAAGTACGAATTGCTTGACCATCCACCTTATTCACCAGATTTGGCTCCTTGCGACTACTACCTCTACAGAAACTTGAAACAATACCTTCGTGGAAAGCGTTTTTCATCGATTGAAGAAGCTAAATCAGTCGGGGAACAGTATTTTGAGGAGCTTCCAGAAAATCATTACAGAGATGGTATAAAATTATTG
Organism: Aplectana chamaeleonis; assembly: GCA_029168955.1. NCBI lineage: Eukaryota > Metazoa > Nematoda > Chromadorea > Rhabditida > Cosmocercidae > Aplectana > Aplectana chamaeleonis. The sequence continues at coordinate 418,376 of JAPDOI010000187.1, read as the reverse complement.
CAGGATCATTGAAGTACCTAAGTGTATTGATGTTGAGGGAGATTATGTCGAATAAAAAAGTAATTTCATCTAAGAGTTCATAATCTTTCATTTTTGCTTTCAATACTTCTCATCCAACCTGTAGATTTCGCTGTACGAGCGTCATAGGCTAAATGCGACTGCGGTAAAACGTTTTCTACAAGAATGCCGCTGACGTTATTTCTTAAAGGCAGCGGTTTCTTTTCTTAAAGGGGCTCAAATTACAGGATTGATCAAGTGGTGATAAGTGAGCTGATCGCTTCATTGTACTGATAGGTATCATCCTTGTAGCGGTCAATTCCTCCACGTTCAAAAATCAACGTAAACAAGAGAGAGCCTAATTTGCTCAAAAACGCGTCTTTCGTGTCCTTTTTAAGCATGCCTTGCTATATAGAGCACCAGACCTTTTGTAAACCGTGAAGATATCGGAAGTGAAATTTATCGTGAACACTGCCTTTAAGGGCTCTCAAATCCCCTTCAGATATAATTAATCGCTTTCAGTGGCAACCACATGATGTCACTATACGCGAAATGTGTATCGATAGAAATCGACACGCATTGTATGGTTTGAAGCGTCCCGAGAAGTAAGGTCACGGCCTGCTTGAAGGAAAGCTGCGGCTAGAGCTGGGAGTGGATATATTCAACGCGAAGACAATGACACGTAGTCAATTAGGCCCCAGTTATAATGTCATTCTCCGGGCCCGATTCCGGTCCGCATTTGCGGACTACGGCTGCTTCATCATGCGTCACCTGATAATCGCGCTGGTACCATAGTACTTCGGCCACCAGCCTTCGCGGCACGTCTGCGATTGGTGAGAACTCGAAATTGACCAAAAGCAGACCTTCCGCGGGAGGCAGCAGCAGAGAAACGCGGAAGTATAACTAGGCCCTCATGAGCTTGGTAAAGAAGAATTTGAGGCTATATCGAGTGATTTGGTGACAGCGACAATGTGGAGTGTCCTTCAGAAACGAAATCATCAACGAAGAGCTGAAGCGTCACAAGGGTCAAAGATATAATCTGTGAAGGTACACCGCTGAAATAAGATAAGCCGGATATGTAAAGTCTGTTCGGGTGAGACTGTCCGCCAGCGCGGTCGGCGTGCTTGTCGAGCAGCCGTTTCGAAGGCATCATTCCGAGTGAGCCTTCGCACGACAGCAAACAGCTGGCTGAGATATTAATCTTTATTCGTCTAATATTCCTGCTAATCGATTCAGAAGTCCGAACGAAGTCACTGAGCAGGCACGCGGACCGCGTTGCCGGATAGTCTCAATCGGAAAGACTTTAGCTTATTTTGCAGACAATCGTTGGACGACTCAAAAACTGGAGCCTCGGAATCACAAAAGGCCACAGGCTGCTTGGGAGATGAATCAATCATTGCTACCAACATGTTCCGAAAATTGAGAGAGGTATAGTACAACATAACGCTGTGGTTTTGGCGTATCAGTCCGTAAAATACAACACTGGCCAAATTCTTCATTGAATTTCATCGCTGGCACACTGGATAAGGGCATCTTTCAGTTCGCGTCCTCAATGGCAATAAGTGCATTTGCGGGCAGGAGCCCAACTCCCATCCAGAATACCAGCGATTAGACTCACAAGGGAAGTGTTTATGGCGGTAGAAGCATCCTCAAAAACGACTTGTTCTGCTAGTATCTCTTACGAGGGAAGTGTTTGGAGTGGTAAACGAATCTGCCAAAACGACTAGTATCGTTAGTATCTCTTGTGACTCAATAGTAAAACTGCGCAGTATCGCGCCCCGAGCTGCAGGTTCCAAGAAGACACGAGCTACAAAAGAGCGTTTTTCTGCTTTTTGTGCCTTCCAAAAAGAGCATTAGTCTTCGGAAAATCCGGAAAAGACCTTATAAATGTGTCAGCGTCCAAGACTACCCCCTGAACAAAGTTTGGGTGAAGGCATTTTTCAAACCTTGCCCAAACTGAGCGTTTTGGACTTGTACGGATTTTCGGTTGGGCGTCTTGTACGGATTTTCGGTTTGGCGTTTATTTATACCGATTAGAGGGGTCTCGAAGCGTTTTAGAAAAATCTTCCAGATTTCACTTAAAGTCATTCTAGAGGGTTGTTTGGGGCGCTGAATACAAATCTGGGGTTTCGTTTCCGATTTTCCGAAGCTTCCGACTAGATTCGTTCAAAGCTTCCCATCGGGCAAAAATTTGATGGCAAATCGCGACTTTTGACGATTCCCGGGGTAGAAATGGCTCAAAATGTTTCTCTGTGGGTTACTTTAAGTGATAAACACAAATCTGTAGTCCGTTTGCCAATTTCCCACAGATAACGGTAAATTACGGTAGGTATACGTAGCTCGATCAAGATCTCAGATTTGACTCAAAATTTGTATACGGGGGTTATTCGGGGTGGCGAATACGCATTTAACGTCCGTTTGTCGGTCGATTTCCAGAATACTAGAGTGGATTTGATCCCCTTAATGACATGATGCCTACCGCTACCTACAGTAAACTTCAGAATTTCGCCAAACGGGCTCCAGATTCGTGTTCACCACCCCAGATCACCCCTACATACGAGTTTGGAGCGAAATCCGAGAAAAATTCTCTGAAACACCCAAAAAATTGTCTGATGCGTTGTAATTGCCTTTTCACGAAGCTTGAACAACGCTTATAACTTACTGAAACCTGCAGCTGGAGGCGGGATACTGCGCACTTCTACTATAGAGCCACAAGAGATACTAACAATAATAGTCGTTTTCTCAGATGCGTTTACCACTGAAACACTTCCCTTGTCAGGGATGAATTCGGCCTCAGAGCGCGACGAGATTCCAGATAAGGTTATAGTAAAGAAGAGGGAGGTCATCTGTACACGTGTTCTCCATCATAGCTGAAAGCTAAAGACAGTGTTCACGATAAAAAAATGTTTTCCAGTTTCCACCAGGAATGGGTAGTGGAAGGGCACACTGTAACGTTGACCTCGAAAGAACGCATGAAAACGAGCCAGGAAGAGCCTCAGAAGAGCCCGAAGTTGCAACTTCGAGCGCATTGAAAACCCCAAAAGCGCATCACAAGCCCACCGACGTGAACAAATGAATGCTCGAGATCGTGAGATGAGCGATGATTTTCAATCATTAGCCCCGTTCTTCCCTTCATTCTCAACTTCTCTCTTTACTCAGGTCGGCTCGCATACATCGGCTGCAAAAGACGGAAGTTACAAGCCTCGGACAACTCGTCCACCATGTTTCCTTAGTTCAGTTTTTGAGGGACCATAACTCCGTTCCCAGAAGGTCTTGTACGATTTTAGAGACATCATTGGAATTAGCATGGGGCCGTTTTCAAGATAGGCGGGAAGACTGAAAAACGATTTTTATCGTGAACACTGCCTTTAAGAACAACGAATGTACAGATATTCATAGGACTACAAAACGCCTGTGTGTATCATGGTAAAAACGAACTGACTCACCAATTCTATTGTATACAAAAGAATAGTTCTCTAATGCCAACATAGCGCAGAACACAATAGTGGTTGTTATTACGGTCAACCGCAGCAGTTGCTCCTTAGTGACCACACATATCATTTCCTGAAATGCATAGCATTTACTAGGCACTGCACCGACTACATATGTATTTGCCAGACATATGCACATAATTACAAACTCATGATTCTCCCACGATGGCCTGCAATGCCAAAATGGGTAATGACTTGCAGAGTCGTATCACCCCTCGAAGCATACCATGCATCCTATACATAATTTTGCCGCCGTGGCGACTGCCGCTTTTTGGGCGTTAGCGTAAATAGCGTTTTGGACGATCACGCAGTTAGGGTCTAGTTATACATTGGCGTTTCACTTCCCCTAATTTTTGTGGGACGTCTGCAATTGATGAGATCCCGAAATGGACCAACAGCAGACCTGCCGCGGAAGCCAGAGACAGCGAAACGCCTAACATAGGCATGAACTTTGCGTTCCCCATTGAAGGTTAGCGCAAACTCGGTGCACATATGTTATAGCATATGGCACCGAACTTGCACCAACTTTGAATAGGGAGCGCGAAGTATCACTAGGATCCATGCAGGCTGTATGTATAACAAAAGGGCTTCTTCCCTTCATTCTCAGCCTTTCTCTTTATTCGGTCGGCTCGCATACTCGGGTTGCAAGTGACGGAAGTTATAAGCCTCGAAAAACTCGTCCATCATGCTTCCGCTGCTCATTTTTGAGGGGCCATAACTCCGTTCCCAAGGGATCTTGTACCATTTCAGAGACATCGTTGGAATCAGCGTGTGATCGTTTACAAGATAGCATAATTGTGCCCTGGGGCCGGACTCATCAATCTTCAGTTGGGTTTGGGTTGACCCACGGTAAGTCTGACCGCGTGTCTAACCTACCCAACACCTCCAATCCTGATTCACAAAGCGCAAATCAGTGTAGGTTACGCTGACCGAGACTTTTAGGCGTCAGCGGTAATTCTAGTGCACACAACACACGATATTCCCCACCGAATCTTAAAAATCCATAGAAGACTCGAGTATGAATAAAATTTCTCGAAGAAGGGTGACAAAGCGACAGTTTTCTAGCAGAAAGGATGCGTTTTCCCCAAATTTCGAGTAATGTCTTATGGTTCCTGATGTGTCTACATTACCAAACATTGCCATTCTTATTATACAGGGAAAAATTGTCAATAGTCCTTCTTTCTTTTCTTTTTCAATCGATCACAAAGGTGTATTTCCTCGAACAGCTGAATACTAAGCGCACATAAAGCTTATGAAACACACTCTTAACTTCTAAAAATAGCAGAATTTTTCTTCACGTGAAAAAACAATGCATGGCTTCTTTTCCTATAACAAAGTTCTCCTGCTTGGTGGTCTAACATCAACTCACTGTCTTGAAACTGGTTGATCAATAACGTTTTTGAATTCTGTAATGAGCTAATGATGATGAAATATTCAAGTTCCTAACCAAAATATTGAAAAAGTGGATGAAAAGTATTCAAGAAAAAGAAACAATTTTACAAAGTTAACACCTCAAATTGCTGGTTTAGGACGATAATGTGAAGCGGGGAGCGGGAAGGATATGTGCAAGGAAGGATTGTATTCAGCAAACCGTAGGTGGCTCACAACATCAAATTTAGTGTGAGAACAACCACGGGCAGCAGATACAAATCGTCAAGGAAATGGGAAAAAAGTTACTAAAGAGTTGAATAAAAGCTGAATAGAATTCACTCTGAAATTATTAGTGGCAGGCTGATAAAATAATATTTGTTATTCAAATTCTTATCAATTAATATTCATACATCCAGTAGATTTTGATAACACTGTTTTATTGTTTTGTTGATGTTTTATTGTTGCATTCATTTCTAAAATGTTCGAATGCTGCTTATTCACTACAACGACGAAAAAAAATTTATAAAGAAGTTTTGTTCAAGGAAACATCATTTTCACTTTAGAAAAGTGAAAAAAGTGTTTTAGAAAAAAATGAACCAAGAAATCGCCGTATAAGTAGCATAAAACTTCATTGAAGCGTTAAACATTTCTAAATGAGTAAAATAGTAGTGGAATAGCCAACAGTTGAATAATAGGAGTAGTAGTAATAGAAGAATAATGCCGACAGTCGAGAAATAGCCAAAGAATGACTAACAGAGTAGCAATATGCTACAAATAACAGTACTCGTGAATCGATATCAAATTTGGCAAAGCTCCAGACGCCGCTGCGCACTGCCGCACGCGCAGAGGCTCGCCGATTAGCATTGGCGCACGACATCTAGTGGGTTGGTTAGCCGCTTACCAGCCTCCTTCGCCCGGTAGCGCTGACCCACTAACCAACCGAGCAGCGCGTGGGTTGGTAAGTTGATGAATCGCTGAAATGGTGCTGGGTTGGTAGGTTAGGGGCGCTAACCGTGGGTTTGCACGTTGTTGAATCCGGCCCCTGGACTAAAAGACCGAATATCGAATAGATTCGAATGACCCCTTTTTAAAGTTCCGAATTTCGAATAGATTCGAATAAATTCGATTCGAATATATTCTACTGATAACAATCCAGTTGAGCAGTCAATGTATTCTCTATCTCAGAGTGATTTTCACTGCCATTGATCGTGAGCGTGCGCTTTCGTATGCTACCCTTTGCTTCACACTTTCCCGATATGCGGTCCCAAAACTTGAATGTGGTGTGCCCACTCCCACTTTCCTGCTGCTACCGAGGAAGTGGGTGGGGCGAGCACACCGTATTCAAAGTTTCGGGGCCACAGATTGCTATTAGTTGCTCGTTTTGAGCCGGTTTTCAACATTGTTGTTGCGATGGGCCACGGACCTTACGATTACTGATGATAAGTTGGGGGTGGTTTCAATCGGTGCCTTCAAAGAAATATTTTTTTGCATTTTTAGCATTTCTAAGGGGTTAAGAATTTAATGATTTAAAAAACTATCGGAGGACCTAGAACAACTTAAAGGCAGTGTCCACGATAAAAACCATGTCTGATTTAATGGTGGAGATCGGCAGCTGCGGGGCCTAGCGCAACCCTAACGTTGAAAAAACTAAGAAAAATGAGCTCGGAACGGTACCCTACGGCCCCAAAGTTGGACACCCGTCAGCTCGTCAAACCCCAAATGCACTTTCCACGCCCACCGACGTGAACGAATGAATGCTCAAGATTGTGAGATGAGCGATGGTTTCCGATCAATAGCCCCGTTCTTTCCCTTTAACCCCAACTTCTCTCTTTACTCAGGTCAGCTCGCAAAGATCGGCTGCAGAAGACGGAAGTTACAAACCTCGGACAAGTCGTCCACCATGCTTCCCTAGCTCAATCTTTGAGGGACCATAGCTCCGTTCCTAGAAGGCCTTGTACGATTCCAAAAACTTCGTTGGAATCAGCATGGGACCGTCTTCAAGATAGGCGGAAAAGCAGAAAAACGATTCTTATCTTGAACACTGCCTTTAAAACTTGAGCGGGCTTCTCTGATTCCCTAGTCAAAATATCATTAGTTACAGATTCACTGAGTACAAGTACACATTAAATGAGGTGGAATTAGTCAAAACAATCATTTTTTGCAACGCTGACGAACACAGAATTTGTGAGAACGCACACCAGACCACGCTGTTTTACCACATTTTGCACCCGGCTATAACTATTCGGAAGGTCATTCAAATAGTAGGCTTCGAATATCGAATAGATTCGAATGACCCTGTTTTTTGAGGTCTGATTTTTGAATAGATTCGCATGGCATCTTTTTTTGACGTCCGATTTTTGAGTAGTATTGAATAGTATAACACAAATTTGTGTGCGTAAGCTAAAACATACGAATGGGGCACAGTGCTCGTGTGGAAAGCGAGTTAAAAAAAACAGCTGCACTCTACCAGAACAACGGGAGATAGAATGACGAAACTGGTGCGTTGCATAGCGACGACTGAAAATTGTTTTTCTCCTTTCCAAAATTTATAGGATCGTGGTCTTGTGTGCCTCTCGACTTCTCAAAAATTTATGGGCTGTTCATCAAAACAATGATCAAAAGCGTTGGCGACTTCTGACGTGTGAAATGTGATCAAGCTGCTCCGAAGGAAGATTGGCGGACATGTTAGAGTATCGAACTGATTTGCGGCGCATTTCTGAAAGCTGAAGTATGTATAAACTCGTGTGGCTCTCCCATTTTCTTTCTACGTGCGCTAGCTCAGGCAATAGCAGGCCCTGAGCCCACCCCGAATGCACCAGGAGCCGCGTCCATGTTGCGCTCAGGGTGACAAATTTGACAATTTCCGGGCCACATATGCTGCGATCCAGGCCGCATACGTTGCGCTCCGGGTGCTACCGCCGAGATTGATTCACGCAGCGCCCTGAGCGCAACTGTCGGCTGATGACGTCACAGTACATCATGTGGCGTATATGGTTGCGCCCCGGGCGCTTACTATAAACCGCTTACTATATGCAAAATTGATACCTCAAAGTGGTTCAGACCAGGGATAAGCAGAACAAAAATATGAAGGGTGGTGGCCATCGTGTATCAACACCCATGAGGAGGCGGGAGAAACGGGAGAGGAGCGAGGTTCTTGATTGGACCCAATACGGGCTAGCCCCGGCCCCCGACTGTTGCGTCCAATCAGGAACCTCGCTCCTCCCCCGTTTCTCCCGCCTCCTCAGGGGCGTTGATACACGATGGCCACCACCCAAATATGAAATTTCAGAGATCGGTTTTCGGAACAAAAAATTTTTTCTCGGGTTTCGGAAATCGGGCGCGAAACGCCTTAAAATGCGCAGAAATGCGGTTTTCGGAACGCGAAACGCAGAAAAATTCAGAAATCATCTAGTGTTTTCTCACGTCCCAGATGACCCAGTATTTTCGCATTCCGCGGCGTTTTCTGCGGTTTTCGGAATGCGGAACGCGGAATGCCAAAATTGCGCGAAATTGCGAGTTTCGGAACGCGAAACGCGGAACTCCGCTCATCCCTGGTTCAGACGCTTCGCTGATCGATTATCGCACCCATTTTAGCTAATCGATTTTCCAAGGAGGAATCCAACGTGTTCCACACATTCACCGAATTACCGAACTCTACTGAATTTCCTTGAAGAATCGTTGCCTAAATTAGAGCGACAGGATAGGTATCATCTGGTACCAAGCCTATTTTATTCTGTTCCCTCGCTTGCTTGTGCGAAGCGAGGGTAGAGTCAGCGAAAAAGTGTGTTAAGAAGGAGACGCAGCGTACGGCAGCATCTGCACGCGACGAATGGCAATAAATTTCACTTGGAAACAGATGATAAGCTGACTATCGTATTTTAGAATACTCAAAATCCAATTAACCCTTCCGAATCAATTGCTTTTCCGACTTCGGACTTTTTAATTTTTCGGAGTAAATGATTAAATTTAAATATGCGAGCGATTCGTTTTTCTCATTTTTTCCAAATTGTTGAAAAAACCCGAAATATTCCCTTCATGAATTTTTGCAAAATGCGTTCGGAAAGTCATGCTAACGTTTCTTTTTTTGAATACAGTCCTAATATAGCACAAATAGGAAGAATATAGTGAATTCTAGGATGGTCGAATATTGAGCACAAATGAAGCAGAGGAAATCAATTACAAGCCCCACACGAGAAACAGAATCCCACTCAAAAATCGCAGGAAGCCCAGATGCTCTTCCTTATCTCAATCGATTCATCAAAATTCCGAAATGCGCGCGTCAGTGAACGCATGTGGCCCGGAGAGCAACCTGAACGCACTGCACGATGCAATCACAACCGGAACGCGCCGCAAGTTCGAATATCACCTGCTGTGCGTTTCGGTTGCAGTGGGCGGGGAGAGGCGGAGCCGGTTGCGCCCGGGGCCTGCTATTGTCTGAGAGAGAACCATGGCGATTCTTATGAATCTTGACCGCAAGTGGATTATTGTTTAGACCGTTTGTGCTTCATGCGTGGGCATTCTAAAAAACGCGAGCCCCACTACTAAATACACTTGTTACATTGAATAGATTCAATCATAGCTTCAATTTTAGGTTTAGCTTCATTTTTCAATTTTCGTGACATTTTAATGTGCAAGGGCGTCAGACCTTAGAGATAATGAGTCAAGGCTTGGAGAACGTATGGTACAAATTACACAAACTCCACACGCACCTCACCTCATGGCCTCCGGCTGTACTCTCTCAGTAGACGGCAGAGTTATCAGATACGGAATGGAGTGACATAGGAATATGTTGACATAGTCAAATTCGCTCATAACACATTCGATTGTTGGTCGTAAAAAAGGCGATTACGAACTCAAAAACATCGTTGCTCACGAAACTTGCCATACGATGTTTGCCCGCTGTAGGTGAAACTGTATGGAGGAATTTTAATGTGTCCGATGTCTGAGAATGAGTGCTATGAGTTGTCTTCAGTGCAAGTCTCCCAGCAGCAATGAGAAAGAATCCTACTTTTTGAAGGAACGACGAAAAAATTGGGTTAGTGATGTATGTGAGCAGTGTGGACCAGAGCTGTGCGGTATAACGTTAACGTGTTAACGCATTAACTGGTTACGCGTTTTTTGAAAGTTAACGATTAATGATAACCGGAAAAGTCTTGAAACGATTGTAATTTAGTTCATTGATTGTAGTGGAACAATCGCGCTGATTGATATGAATCCTCAGAAGATGTAAACAAGCTGCAAGTAGCCATAGATTTCATCAACACATGGTCAAATGAGTGGGATTTGCCATTAGCTGTTGAAAAAACTTATGTACTTAAGATCCGAAATATGTAGTTTATTGGAAAGACTATACTTTGTTGGCGGAACGAATTTAAAAATAGTGAAAGAAGTTAGAGATCTAGGTTTTTTGATAAATGATAAATTAGATTTTGACTCTCATTATGGAATAATAACAAAAAAGGTTATGGTTCGTACGTACAATCTCTTCCGAATACTCAGAACAAAACACAAGGACGTACTCATTAACGCCTATAAGACCTACATTCGGCCCGTTGTTAAAAGCGGAACAACAATTTTCAATCCGTACAAACAGAAACACATTAAACTACTGGAGGGTGTCCAGAGCAATTTCCCGCGGAAACTGCTGGTGAGCTGTGGCAGAAAGTCTGATCAGATCCGAATTTTTCTCAATGAGGGCGATCAAAATTTTCCGTCCACTAGTACGAGAAAACGTCCTCACCATGTCTACGAATGGATTTAAAAACCTTTTTAACCTTCGACTCAATGTTAATCTCTCATGAAACTTTTTGAGAGTATTGTGTTTTGAGTACCGTATTTCCTCTAATAGAAGTACACCTCTATTTGAAGTACACCTCTAATAGAATACATGTAAAATGGAGGTTTGAGTATTAAAAGTACAGCCTCTATTTGAAGTACACCTCTATTAGAAGTATATATGTAAAATGGAGGTCTGAGTATCAAAAGTACAGCCTCTATTTGAAGTACACCTCTTTTATAAGTACGCTTCTCGGAATGGACCTCCGGTACGCGGGTAAGTGTTTGGCATTACGAATGTGGCAGTTGAAAGAGACCACTTGGCACGAGATGTTTTTTTTAATATTGTGAGGTTTAAATATTCACAAAAAAACTCGGTCACCCCTTTCTCGGTCAAAGATTGCTTCTATGGGACAACTTCCGCTGAAATTTTGGCAAACTTCAAATGACCAAAAAAACAGAGCTGAGACGTGATATTGAAGTTATTCACGACCAATGCATGGAGTTCATTTAGGTAATTTACATAAATGTTGGTTTGATTGGGTTTTGATCATTCGAATTTGACGTGCTTTGGCCCAAGACGTTGTCTTTTTACGGTCCTTGAGAAGCCAAGACTTCCCACCGTTACGGAGATTGGATCATTCATGTAGAGAATGGTTTCTAAAACAAAGAAATCAGGATATTACAAGGTTGCTGAGTTGAATACAAAACTTAGGCGTCAGGTAGGAATCGAACTCGCCTTGCATCGCTTACCGGGCAAGAGTTTTACCATTACACTACCGACACCCCACTCCGCATTCCTCAGCTATTCACACATAAACTGTGTAGGCACAACAGGAATCAGCCGTTAGCGGGTATGATCTGGTGAGCACGATTCGGCTTTGAACCCAGTTAAGCTGAGGCCTGTTTGATGACAAACTTTGATGTTTTTTCGAATGTTTTGTTTTGATGTGTTCAAATATTGAAAAAAAAAACAGAAACCATCAGTGGTCGACTTTACATACTGTGAATTGTGGACGCAAAGAACTCGCCTCTGCAAGAGCTGTTACAAGGCCGTTCAAAAACCGCGCTTTTTCAATCGCTCTGGACGTCTTGAAAGGCGATCAGTTTAATTGTGTTTTAGCCTAACAAGTCGATTCCGATCGGTCTCTCTCTTTCCCATGAAGGACGTTTCAACAAAATCGATACTAGACATAAAAATTTTGGAAGAAATTGACTTGGGGAGGGTGTTAATAATGGTTTTAAAAGTTTGGTATCAGTGATTGTGGAGGCCTCAATTCGACTCTGCCTAAATGGGTATGTTTTCGGGGTTGCGGTCTGGAATTTCAACACATCCAAATTCTCGGTTTTATACTGGAGGTCTCTGCCAGAAATGCGAACAGTCTACCACTGGAATTTCAAAAAATTGCGCCGAATAATAGAGGTACACCCTCTATGAGAAGTACACCTCTAATAGAAGTACACCAGAAAGAGAGGGCTGAGAATTAGAAGTACAGCCTCTATTTGAAGTACACTTCTAATAAAAGTACATATAAAAAAGGGACCTGGGTATTAGAAGTACATGTACTTCTAAAAGAGGAAATACGGTAATTTGTTCTATCTCAGTATTTCAATTCACGTTAAATATAACGTCGGCATGGATCCAGAATAGACTTCGCGTTAACTGTCGAAGGTTGGCGCAAACTCGGTGCCATATGCTATAACATAGGTGCACCGAGTTTGCGCAACCTCCAATGGGGAACGCAAAGTCTCTTCCGGATTCACGCCGATGGTAGTATTAACGTGGCTTGACCACGCTCCTAAATTGAATAAATAAATATGGGACCTCTGATGATTTATTGATTTTTGCTGTTTTCAGGTAATGTTTATTTTAGTTTTTAATGAAATGCAAAATTAACGTGTGAACGCATTAACGAATAAACGCGGTTTTTTTTTCCGAAGTTTGACAATGAACGCCCAACGAAAAAGGTATTTTCCATCAACGCACACCCTTGTTGTGGACACAAGGTCAACGGGGGGAAACAGTAGAGGATGAGCAATGTGGACAAGTGATATCTTGGGAGATAATACAACCTCATTGTTCGATCTCAAGTTACGACTCGATATTGTATACCAATACAATCAATACGAACGCAATTTGGCTCGCAGCGAGTGAAGCAACACAACTTCATTCTATTTAGTCTCGTTCGCATTAAAGGCTCAGTACACCCTCAGATATGAATTTTGAGATTTTTATGTAATTGTGTAGAAGACCCCTCCTGTATAACACGAGCCAAATGCGAGATCTCAATTCCTCCAAATAAGCGAGATATAAGCGACCAGCACAGGCCCGACCCCTTCGCTCACCACCACAGACCCGACCCCCTACCAGATTTTCGAACTCGATAATGGCTATATGGATGGGTGAAATCCAACAAGTCTTTGTTCTTCAGTCCATTGCCGATCTATCTTCTCATCCTGTTTTGCTCTCATGCAGCGATTGCGAATGAAGAGAAATACAGGCCTGAGACAACTCGTCCACCAAATTTTTGCCCTCAAAATGCAGGTATTTTCAAGGAGCCATATCTCCGTTCGTAGGGGGTCTTGGATGATTCCAGAGATAACATAGTGATCAGAGGGTGGCTCTCTCCAAGATAAACATGAAATCTGGAAAGTATTTTTTTTGGGTGTACTATGTCTTTAAAGGCAGTGCTCACGATGATTTTCGTTTTTCACTCATAACAATGCGTTGGCCGCCAAGTGTTACCAAAAATACGCAGAAACGGGGAGAAAAGCACTTAAACGTCTTATTTCATAGAACTATTCTCAGACCTGGGTTAGTTGCCCTGTTGGATGAACATGTTCACGGTGGTTCTCTATTTTGAAAATGGGGCTTATCAAAAATAGAGGAATATTTCAGGCAAAATAGTAATAGTTATGGTCCAAAGGAGAGAACGGAGCAACAGAGGCGAACATTTGCAGTGAGAGAAAAGAGGCGGGGGTGAGATTAAAGAATTTCATGCCTTTCTGGTGCGCTTTTTCTCGATTTCTTTGTTACTTCAGTTTTACCCGGTAACAAAACAATCGATATAGGGAGTAAACCCGAAATCGAAGATTATCGTGAACAGTGCCTTAAAGGCAGTGTTCAAGATGAAAAAAGTGTTTGAAATTACCCTAAGAATGGGTAGTGGAGGGACACTCTGTAACGTTAAGGGGTATGGTATACTTTGTCGCTGTAATGAGCGACAGGTATGCAATCTAATACAAATCGCGGCGGGACCAGCATCGGAGCAACGGCAACGGCCGTCATAGGAACAGATGTCGCGTGTGGGTCGCAGCGACGTGTCGCGGAGGGCTGACATACTGCAAATGTGCCATAGCCTGTTGCTACCACTGTCGCTGTCGCTGTGCAGTGCACTGCGACAGCGATAGATTTAAAGGGCGGGAGGATGTCGCTGTAGCTGTGCAGAGCGACGCGACCGTGTGTCGCAAAAGTATACCATACCCCTAACGTCGAAAGAACAAATGAAAACGAGCCAGGAAGAGCCACGAACGAGCCCAAAGTTGCCACTTTGAGCGCAAGGCAAGCCCCAAAAGCGCATTGATCGCCCACCGACGTGAACGAATGAAAGCTTGAAATCGTGAGATGAGCGATGGTTTCTGATCAATGGCCCCGTTCTTTCCTTCATTCTAAACTTCTCTCTTTACTCAGGTCAGTTTGCATACATCGACGGCAAAAGATGGAGGTTACAAGGCTCGGAAAACTCGTCCACCATGCTTATCTAGCTCAATTTTTGAGCGAACAATAACTCCGTTACCAGAAGGTCGTGTACTATTTCAGAGACATCGTTGGAATCAGCATGGGACCGTTCCCAAGATAGGAGAAAAACAGAAAAACAATTTTTATTGTGGACACTGCCTTTAAAGGAAGTCAATAAATGTTCCAGTTTTCTGATGGCGAATTTAATCGAGTGGTCGCTTAGGTTAAAGAGGGATCAGCACCATCTAGCTTGGAGGTAACCGCAAAATTTGTATAATGCAGAGAAACTTGCTGTGATCCAAAAAGCGTCACGAAATAAACTTGAAAACTAGAGCAAATTCCTAGTAGCGATTGGGCTGCGAAGCTTCATTTTCGACTGTACCTTGTCAAACTGCCGACTTCAAGATACCCTTCAGTGTCTTGTAGACAACCTGACGAGCCCTGCTTGAAAAAACTAAAGTCACCTCCAGTGCTCACTTCGAAAAAGAAATCCAGACGCGCGAAATCGAGCTGAAAAAAAAGGTTGCTTTGAGAATACAATCGATCGCGACTGAATATCTTGCCTAGCTCTAAACTTCAGACCCCATTTTTGAGCTAGAGTAGTTTTTTCAACCCTCTATTGAAAAATCAACTCACCTTTAGCCTATGCGAAATTGCGATTTTTCGCGAATTTCGGGACCGGGTTCAGACAGTGGAAAAAATTTTTTAGATCAACCCAAAATGAGTCTATTTTTCGAAGAAGGGGTAAAAAAACTACTCCAGCCCGAAGATGAGGGTCTGATGTTTGAAACAAGCGAAAATAATTGTACTCTATAATACTTCAAGTTTTCATGTTTTTAGCATTTCAGAAGCTCACGTTTAAAGACACCATCCAACCTCGGAATCGTGTTTCTATTTTTCAGCTTATCTTAGAGAGGATTCCACGCTGATCCCTATGATGTCTCGGAACTGCACGAGATCCGATGGGAACGGAGTTATGGCCCCTCCAAAATTGAACTGCGGAAGCATGGTGGACGAGTTGTCCGAGGCCTGTAACTGCCGTCATTTGCAATCGATAGATGCTAGCCGACCCGAATAAAGAGAGAGGCTGAAAATGAAGGAAAGAACGGGGCTATTCATCAGAAACCATCGCTTATCTTGCCACTGTTGAGTCGAAAGATCGAAAAAGGGGCGTGCCAAAGTGGCTTCTTGATATGGGCGCCCCAGAGTGGCTTCTTGATATGGGCGCCCCAGAGTGGCTTCTTGATATGGGCGCCCCAGAGTGGCTTCTTGATATGGGCGCCCCAGAGTGGCTTCTTGATATGGGCGCCCCAGAGTGGCTTCTTGATATGGGCGCCCCAGAGTGGCTTCTTGATATGGGCGCCCCAGAGTGGCCTCTCCCTATATCTCGCTTATCCGGAGGAATTGGGAGCTCGCAATTGGCAGGTGCTATCTAGGGTGGGTCTACTTAACAATTATGTGGAGATCTCAGATTTCGTGCATGAGCTTGGACTGTGCCTTTAATAGCGCTTCTTACACTAACACCCCACAACATATCGATTGAAACAAGTCTAACATGTATTCTTAGCATTTTTCACCTGGAACAGTTTGTTCGTAAAAAATTCTCTCATTTTGAGCTTTTTAGTTGATTTGGTCACCAATAATCACGTTTATACTAGGAAAATAAATTTCGAGTTCATGATCGGCATAACGTACCCCTCCCTTTGGTGTCTCTGGCCTTTTACAACCCTCTCCTTGCGATAATCACAACTGGTGCTGAACCCTGTTGACGTCGATTTCGCAACTGACCATAGAGAGTGGGGCTTTTGTTTGAGTTGATTATACCGCCTATAATCAAACCTTTTACCCTTCGATAACGGTGGTTCCGCCGAAACGTCAGACTGAATTGAGAGTTTCACCGTATCAACCTGTCGAAAGGCAAAACAACAACGTCAACCATCGTTTTCAAATTTATAGTTGTGAATCATTCTGATGCACTAAAGGTGACGCAGTTGCACGACGCTACCTGAACTCGCCAATGAAAATGTTCTCGTGCGAGATTGAACTTCCTCTGCTGACGCTATTGGAATCGACCCAGCATTGAAGAGATCTGCTGTAGTTTTTTAAGAACACTCAAGCAATGATTCCCAGAAACTCATGACAATAAGGGGCAAGAGGACGCTAAATTATCTTCACTATAATGACAAAAATAAACACTGCGAACAAACAGTTTTGTTCATCTGCCCATCATTTCGCCCCACTTCCGGAAAGTGCACATCGCTTCATGCCCATTATCCCGATGAATGAGTTTGTTGTGCCATCCATAACCGGTCCCAATGGCTCCATTCAGCAAAGTGCATTGATGTGATCTTTCGATGATTTTTTATCGTTGAGAGATCCAGACAATATGTATTTAATTCAATTATTCTCTTCTCCAAGACTTAAAGGCAGTGTTCACGATGAAAATTGTTTTTCTGTTTTCCCGCCTATCTTGCAAACGGCCCCACGCTGATTCCAATGATGTCTCTGAAATCGTACAAGACCTTCTGGGAATGGAGTTATGGCCCCTCTAAAATTCAGCTAGGGAAAATGGTGGACGAGTTGTCCGAGGCTTGTAACTTGCGTCTTTTGCAGCCGATCTATGCGAGCTGACCTGAGTAAAGAGAGAAGTTGAGAACGAAGGGAAGAACGGGGCTAATGATTGGGAATCATCGCTCATCTCACGATCTTGAGCATTCATTTGTTTACGTCGGTGGGCGTGTGATGCGCTTTTGAGGTTTGCCTTGCGCTCGAAATGGCCACTTCAGGCTCTTTTGGAGCTTTTCCTGACTCGTTTTCATGCGTTCTTTCGACGTCAACGTTACATTGTGCCCCTCCACTATCCATTCCTAGTGGAAACTGAAACACATTTTTTATCGTGAACACTGCCTTCAAAGGCACAGTCCAACCTTCAAATTGATTTTTCGTTTTTCTGCCTATTTTGGAGAAAACTTCACGCTGATCACAAATGGTGTCTCCAGAATCGCTCAGAACTCACTACGGACGGAGTTACGGCTCTTCGAAAATTTCGATTTTGATCGGTTAGAAATTCGCGGACGAGTTGTCTCGAGCCTGTATTTTCTCGTTATTCGCAGCCATCTTTATGAAACAGGCCACAGTATAAAGCCATACCGAAAAAAAAATCGAAGAACATAGGTTTTGAATGAAATCGTTCGCGCGTCTCTTGCCTTTTGAGTTCGGAAACTTGGCAGTGGGCGTTACCCATTTTTTCTTTCAAGGGGCGTGGCCGTTATTTTCCTAGCTTTTTCTCGCTTATTTTAGCGTATTAAGATCTCGCGCTCGGCAGGGTAGACGGCGACCGGGCCATAATATAAAAAATTACCTCTGAGGTTGGACTGTGCCTTTAAAGGCACAGGACACCCAAAAAATTAATTTTCAGATTTCATGCTTTTCTTGGAGAAAGTCACACGCTGATTACAGTGGTATCTCTGAAATCGTCCAAGACCTCCTTTGAAATTAGTTATGGCTCTTCAGAGATGCCTAGATTCTGAGGGTGAAAAATTGGTGGACGAGTTGTCTCAGGCCTGTATTTCTCTCCATTCGCAATTGTTGCGCGGGAGCGAGCCAGGATAAGTAGACAAACCGGCAGTGGACTGAAGAACGATGACTTGTCGGAATTCATCCATCCATTTAGCCGCTATCGACCTCGGAAATCTGCTAGGGGGTCGGGCCTGTGGTGGTGAGCGAAGGGGGTCGGGCCTGTGGTGGTCGCTTATATCTCGCTGTTTTGGAGGAAATTAGATCTCGCATTTGGCACGTGTTATTCAGGAGGGGTCTTCTACACAATTACCTGAAAATTTCAAAATTCATATCTGAGGATGTACTGTGCCTTTAAAAGCAAGGTCCGGTCAGATTTTTTCACCACCGAAAATCGGGTTAGATAGATTGGGCTGGTCTAGCTGGACACCGTCCCAAATTTTCACAAACTCTAAATTCGTATTTCTGGAGAAAACAGCCTGAAGGTCAGGGATTACGGTACTCACAGTATACATTCCATCCGATCGGTTTTGGATAAAAACAAAAACGTCTTCCTCTCTTCAATTTCAGTTTCATTTCCCAACTAGAGAACCTTTTCCAATCAAGTTGTTGTACCATTCGTATGATATGATTTTTGCGATCAAATTACTGTCCAGTGCTCCAAGATTTTCATTTATCCGAAATTATCCGATTATTCGATCCGAAATTTAATTTTTCGCTGTAAGTTTGATTTTCTCGCAAACAAAACTTTTATTTAAATTGCGATGAGTGATCTGCCGATACCTCAGTTCCGATGCATCACAAAATGTGCTATTTGTATACAAATAAGCAAAATAAGTGATAGAAACTGGCGATTTTAATTTTATCCGAAAATTTTCGGATGGAATGTACCATTGGCATGAATCGTGAAGAGACTTCGCGTTCACTGTTGAAGGTTAGCGCAAACTCGGTGCACCTATGTTATAGCATAAGGCACCGAGTTTGCGCCAACTTTCAATAGTGAACGCGAAGTCTCTTCACGATCCATGCCGACGTTATAATTCACAGCATGATAATCATGGCTGGAATGAACGATAATTACATAGCAATTTTGAAGAATGCGTGGACAACCGCTAAAATATGGGCGATGGCCACACTTTTCTGAATTTTCTGGATCATCGGCTAACGAAAGTGACTGGAATAACTTGAAGAAGACCGGTTTTACCGCAGTTATGTTCCTTCGGACTACCTAAACCATGAGCACAGATTCAGCGGAAAATCTCAGAATCGAAATTCTGCCCGGACCCTGCCTTTGAGGCGAGATTTAAAAACAAAGTCATTCCGTTTGATGTGTTTTTTCCTGGGCCTTCTCTTGGTTGTGGAAAACTCAAAAGTGCGGGAATCTTAGACATCATTCTGCAAAAAGAGACCCACGCTATCACTGTACGCTTTGAAACGGTTTGACAGGGGCAATTTTTAATATTATACTCTGGCCGCCGTGTACAGCAACCCTGCCAAACGCGAAATCTCAATGAGCTCAAATAAGCGAGAAAAAAGCGAGGAAAAAGTTGACCACGCCCCCTTAAAAAATGAATGGGTTATGCACCCCGACAAGCTTCCGATCTCAAAACGTAAGAGAAGCGCGTTTGATCTCGTTTGAAATCTATGTTCTTCCATTTTCTTTCGGTCTGGCTTTATATTGTGGCCTGCTTCAGAACGATGGTTGCGAATAACAGGAAAAAACCGGCTTGAGACGACTTTTCCGCGACCTTCTCGCCGTTCAAATTCAAAATCTTTGAGGGCCGCAAATCCGTTTGTAGTTAGATTTGAGTGATTCTGGGAACACCATTGTGATCAGCGTGAAATTCTCTCGAAGATAAGCAGGAAAACAAAAATACTTCTCTGAGGTTGGACTGGGCCCTTATATTCTTCCTTATCCCACAATAGGTGCTCAATACTAGCCATGGCTATCAAAAACTAGACCATATTTCAAAGACGTGAAGAAGAAATGAGGAGACGAAAATGATAGATATACTCTGCCCCAAACGAGATGGCAAGCGAAGGGTCCAAATAAGCAGCGCTCCCTCTGCTTCTCCGATATTCTGGGATTACGGTAAGACGTCGCGTACGCAAATACGTAGCATGTCTTACCGTGATCCGAAAACAGATGACTTCGTGCCCTCCGAGTGCTTATCCATATTCTAAAACACTTCCCCTGCCACGTAAAGAAGAATATCTGTATTGAGAGTGAGTAGCACGAGCCTTTCAAGCGAAAAGAACGCAAAAGAGTGATGAAGTATGAAAAAAGAAGTGAAAACGTGAAAAACTCACCGAATCCTGTTTTTGGGTTACGGTAAGACATGCTACGTTTTTGCGTACGCGACGTCTTACCGTAATCCAAAAATGTTAGAGACGCGGAGGGAGCGCTGCTTCTTTGGACTCTTCGCTTGCAATCTCGTTTGGGACAGCGGATAGTTACAGCTGTACTCAGATTTTGTCTACTGGGTTTTTTCACCCGCCGCGATGACCACTCGACACGCACGCCGATAGCGTGGGTGGACATTTTTACTCACAAGGGAACCACAATAAGTCATAACGACCATTCCAAATGAAATGTACATTTCTAGAACCATTTTCGGACAAAAAGTTCGAATATGCCCATCGCAGCTGCCTAGACCCACTCTGAAAAAAAGTTATGAGCGTTTTTAAAGCTTCGCGGCAAGGTAAGGGTACCCCCCCCCATGAAATTCTTAGGGTATTTTTAAATTTTTCTCCGGATTTTGCTTAAAACATGTGTGTAGGGGTAATCCGGGGTGCTAAACACGAATCTGGGGTGTGTTTGCCCAAATTTTGAGGTTTACTGTAGGTTACGGAAGGTAACATGTCATGTAGGGGCAAAACCTACCTCAATATTCCGATAATCGACAAATGGACATCAAATTCGTATTCAGCACCCCAAATAACCCCCACATAACGTCGGCATGGATCGTGAAGAGGCTTCGCGTTCACTGGTGAAGGTTGGCGCAAACTCGGTAGCATGTGCTATAACATAGGTTCACCGAGATGGCGCCAACCTTCAACAGTGCACGCGAAGTCTCTTCCCGATCCATGCCAACGTTAGAAACTTTGAGACAAATCTGAGACTTTAAGCAAACTACCGTATACCCACCGTAATCTACCGTAAGCTGCCAAAAATCGATAAACCGACATCAGATTCGTGTTCAGCACTTGACCCCTAGAGAAAAAATTCGAGCATATTCTATAGTCGCACTACGGAAATCGTCAAAAGTCGCGATTTGCCATCAAATTCTTCCCCGATGGGAATCTACGAACGAATACAGTCGAAAACTTCAGAAAATCTATTAATGAACCTCAGATTCGTGATCAGCACCCCAAATAACCCCACAGAGCAAATTTTTAGTCAAATCTGGAATATTTTTCTAAAACGCTTCGAGAGCCATCTAATTGGAATAAATAAACGCCCAACCGAAAATCCGTCTAAAGTCCAAACTCTATTAGTCTGCGCAAAGTTTGGAAAATGTTCCTTCACCAATACTTTGCTTAGGGGGGTAGTTTTAGGCGCTGAACACTATTATGAGGTCCGTATCCAGATTTTCGTAAATATAATGCGCTTCTTGGAGGGTACAATAAGTACGAAACTCGCCCCCGAGAAAAAAATGCCTATAACTTTTTTCAGAGTGGGTCTAGGCAGCTACGATGGGCATATTCGGACTTTTCGTCCGAAAATGGTTCTAGAAAAATACATTTCATTTGGAATGGTCACTATGACTTATTGTGGTTCCCTTGTCAGACACACATTATTTTAGCACGTCTAATTCGAGGTCAATCAATATCCTTCTGCTACTTAAGTTTCAGTGTCTCTCTCCATTGTGCTTCGTTTCTGTTTGGAAATTGCGAATCGAGCGAAATAAATTCTTTTCGGCAGAATCTTTTCGAAGTGAGCGGACAAGCATCATGAGCGGGAGAAGCGGAAGGGAAGGCGTCCAATAATAAAGGATAATTTTGAGCAGCTAATGCCACGTTTCTGCTATCAGCTCAGTGGATTGTCAAGACTTAATGGCATCTTACGCGTCGAAAACCGTAAATTGTTTTGTTCAAGTTTTTGTTTAGAGTTTAAAGGCACAGTCCAACCTCTAAATCGTCTTTCTGTTTTTTTCTGCTTATCTTGTAAATAGTCCCACACTGATTCCAATGATGTCTCTGGAATCGTACAAGACCTTCTGGGAACGGAGTAATGCCCCTCAAAGACCCCTCAAAGAATGAGCTTTGGAAGCATTGTGGACGAGTTGTCCGAGGCTCGTAGCTTTCGTCATTTTCAACCGATGTATGCGAGCCGACCAGAACAAAGAGAGAGGTTGAGGATGAAGGAAAGAACGGTTCTACTGATCGAAAACCACCGCTCATCTCGCCACTGTTGAGCTCGAAAATCGTAAAAGGGCGTGCCAAAGTGACTTCCTGAGGAGGGCGCCCCAGGGCGGTTTCTTCCCATATCTCGCTTATTCGGAGGAATTCAGAGCTCGCACTTGGCAGGTGCTATACAGGTTCGGTCTACTTCACAATTATGAGGAAATCTCAGATTTCGTGCCTGAGCTTGGAGTGTGCCTTTAAAGACACAGACCAACCTCATATTCGATTTTTCGTTTTTCTGCCTATCTTGGAGAAAATTTCTCCAGAATCGCTCAGAACTTACTACGAACTGAGATACGGCTCCGCAAATATTTTGAACTTGAACTGATAGAAGTTCGCGGACGAGTTTTCTCGAGCCTGTATTGTTTCCTTATTCGCAGCAATCACTCTGAAGCAGGTCACAATATAAAGCCAGACCGAAAACAAAAGGAAGGACATAGATTTTGAATAAAATTATTCGTGCGTCTCTTCCCTATTGAGGTCGGAAATCTGCCAGTGGGCGTTGCCCTTTTTTTCTCTAAAGGCAGTGTTCACGATGATTTTCGTTGCCGAGTTTTTTATATAAAACAATTCGTTGGCTACCAATTGTTATCAAAATTACGAAGAAACGGCGAACAACGCATCAAAACGTCGTATTTCAGTGACATTATTCTATAACATGGACTAGTTGCCCGGTTGGATGAACATGTTCGCGGTGGCTGTCACCGGTAAAAAATGGGACTAATCGAAAATGGAAGAATATTTAAAGCAAAACAGGATTAGTTAGACCCTAAGGATAGAATTGAGCAGTAGAGAGTAGAGAATTGCGAAGGACCGGTCCACAAAAGATTTCTTTGTCACAACGAACAGTTCCTGTGATACTTAAAGGCAGTAATCACGATAAAAAATGTGTTTCAGTTTCCAATAGCAATGGGTAGTGGAGGGGCATAATGTAACGTTGACGTCGAAAGAACGCATGAGAACGAGCCAGGAAAAGCTCCACAAGAGCCCGAAGTTGCCACTTCGAGCGCAAGGCAAACCCCAAAAGCGCAACACACGCCCACCGACGTGAACAAATGAATGCTCAAGATCGTGAGATGAGCGATGATTTCCAATCATTAGCCCCGTTCTTTCCTTCATTTTCAACCTCTATCTTTACTCAGGTCAGCTCGCCTACATCGGCTGCAAAAAACGGAAGTTACAAGCCTCGGGCAACTCGTCCACCATGTTTCCTTAGCTCAAGTGTTGAGGGACCAGAACTCCGTTCCGAGAAGGCTTCGTACGATTTCAGAGACATCATTGGAATCAGCATGGAGCCGTTTTCAAGATAGGCGGGGAAACAGAAAAACGATTCTTATCGTGAACACTGCCTTTAAAGGCACTGGACACCCATAAAATTATTTTTCAGATTCCATGCTTATCTTGGAGAGAGCCACTCTCTGGCCACAACGGTATATCTGAAATCGTCCAAGACCCTCTACGAACGGAGATACGGCTCCTTGAAAATGCCTGCATTTTGAGGGCGAAAATTTCGCAGACGAGTTGTTTCAGGCCTGTATTTCTCTTCATTCGCAATCGCTGCAGGCGTGAAAAACAGGATGAGGAGATAGACCGGAAATGGACTGAAGAACGACGACTTGTTGGAATTCATCCATCTATCAAGCCGCTATCGAGTTCAAAAATCTGGTAGGGGGCCGGGCCTGTGGTGGTGAGCGAAGGGGGTCGGGCCTGTGGTGGTCGCTTATATCTCGCTTATTTGAAGGAATCGAGATCTTGCATTTGGCACGTGTTATACAGGAGGGGTCTCTTACACAATCAAACAAAAATCACAAAATTCATGTCTTAGGGTGTACTGTGCCTTTAAGAGACGGGTGATACTTAAGGATTCCGTGTACTTCTGGTGCGTTTTTCTCAATCTCTACGTCATTTAAGTTCTACCTGGGGGCCACTTAATCAATATAGCGAATAATCTCAAAATTAAAGATTATCGTGAACACTGCCTTTAAAGGGGGCGTGATCGACTTTTTCCTCGCTTTTTCTCGCTTAATTGAGCGAATTGAGATTTCGCGCTTGGCAGGGTTGCTATATACGGCGACCGGACCAAAATATCCAATATTACCTCTGAGGTTGGACTATGCTTTTTAAGGCAGCAGGCTCCAAAATGGTATCGATTTTATGTCATAAGTCGAAGGTTTGAAGCTAGTAGTATGGGAAACTAACAAAAAACCCGACGAAAACTGCATGCAAATACAGGTATAACGGCTGGTTTTGTTACGGGGTAAAGTTGGACGAGTTATGCCCGAGCGGTTGAAATAGCTAATATTAGCGATAAAACGGTTGGGATAGCGAAGCCGATACTCTCACAGCCCGTACCAGAACGCTCACCTCGTTGGAATCTTCAAAAACCTGGGGAAGTGACATTATTCGTATATTGAGGGGGAATGGAAAGCTCATGGGCGTGGCTGACGAAAAATTCCGACTCAAACTTAGTAGTTTTCACTCGTTTTCGACGCTTCCAACGGCGCGCTCCTTCTACTAAGAGCCATACGACCCAAGAAGCGTAAGTATCTCAACAACTTTTTCGAGCGCGTCTGCTGCCTTCAAGTCAACGAAAATGTCGAAAGCACCCATGGAAAACCTTTATTGGTAAAGGACAGTCAGCCTAAACTTGTTGTAAATTTGAACTTGAATTTCGCGTCAAAATCGTTTTTGAAGTTTTTCTGCATGTTGAGTTTGTGCCATTAATGTTTTCCATGTTGCTTGATGGTCGCGCCAACATTCAGTGGAAAAGTTGTAGGTAACTGGTGAGAATTGGTGGCAGATCCACGTCTTTAACCCCTTCTAACCTCTTAACCCTAGATTTTTGAAGCGCCGAAATTTACCGGTGTGGTCTATTGGGCTCGTTCATGAAACTGAGCCTGAAAAATGGAAAGTAGCTTCCAGCGCGAACGATGTGCTGCGACGTTGAACTGCAGTGCGGAAAAGAACATTAGAATCAAGAATGTGTTAGGAAAATTGATTGGAACTTGAGCACGATTTTTCCTTGAGGAGGTCATTGTGTGGTCCTTCCCTTGATTTCCTGGACTAAGTATCTACGCAATGTCATTGAAATCAGGAAGAGGATCTTGTTCGCAAACAATGCTTTATTTTTTTGTAACTCCATTTTTAGTGCTGCCCTCTAACTAGGGTTTGTCTTACCTACACCCCGCTGTTCCAGAAAACCATGTTCTGGATGTTGTCAGTATAGTCCTGTGTATCAATAATTCATGCTCAAAATCACATAAATGTCTCAGAAATTCACAGGAGATTTCTAAAAAAGGACACTATCATGGCCTTGCGAAGAAAAATTGGGTACTTAAAAGACAGTATTCAGGGTGTTCAATAGAAGTGTTTCGGATTTGGCTTGAAACTTCTTTCTAAAGATGATCATCGGTGCTGACTACAAGACGGAGGTCCGTTTGTCGACTCTGTCAGAAATTTCGGCTGATTTGGTCAAGATTGGGAGAATTTTGCTTGTTGAACGCGACTTTTTAGCGATTTCCTCAATGATTCGATAAAGCCGTCTCAAAACTTCGCCGTGGGGGTAACTGTTTCCGGATTATCGGTTTTCCTCAGATGGCGGTACGTTAGTTTGGTTCAGGTCTCAGATATGGCTCAACATTCCTCTGTGGGTGTTATTTAGGACGCCGAACAGGACCCTGAGGTCCACTTTTCGATTTTCGAATTATTAAGGTAAGCTACGCCAGTTAAAAGGCATTATGCCTACCGTAGCGTGCAGTAACCCCAATTCTAGCGACAAACGAATCCCAGAATCGTTTTCAACTCCCTAAAAAACCCTAATTGAAAGTTCAGAGCAGGATCCGAAAAAAACTTCTGAACACTCCAAGAGATTCCCGATAGCTCCATTACCATTTTTATCTTTCCGTGAAGCAACGAAAATGGCCTTTTTTTGAAAGCCCTTGAAGCATTTAGGGAATATCGAGCACGGATCATTTATATGCTGTCACTAACCTACATACAACAGCGAAAACACTGTTTTCAAATCGTCGGGATGCGGCTAGAACGGTCCCTTAGCAGGGTCAATGTTAGAGAAGCGCCTCAATGAATTATAGAATCCATTCTAGGTTTAGACGTCAGAGTCTATTGTTATAGGGCAATTCCATGATTACCTGCGACAGATTCTAGTTCTAGAGCCTCTACAGAGGCAGCGTAATTTCAAGGTTGAAGGGCAAAGTCCTCTCAAGGTGGGCAAAGTGCGCCGATTTTCTCCGTCCAGTATCGCCCCATTGTATAGCACTTTGACTCACAAACGAACAAATATTCAGGTAGAAAAGCGATTTAACGTTCTACAAGAAAAGAATATTTTTGCTTCTTTTAATTTTCTGCAAAATCAGAGAAATCTAAGTGTTCGTTCTCATACATATGGGGTATCTGCGCGTGTACTCCTGATGGAAAATGAAACTTTTTTTACTTCCTTACTATTACAAGTAACGGAAAAAGACTTTTATAATATTCTCTGTGTGTTCACCCCTATTCAATCTGGAAAGTTTAAAACTTTATTCTCCTTAACTGAACCTGTTGGGTGGTCGAGAGCAGACATGTCTGCCCTTTGCCCCGTTCTGTGAACTATGACCCCATAAAAATTCGTTTTCGCGCTACTGAAAGGCCTCAGAGAATAGTCCAACAATGAAACAAAATCGTGATCTGCATTGCACATGGATTGGTCCTCTAAAAATTGCAGGCAACTGGGAGTAAAATCATATTTGTAAAAAAAATTATTCTGAAAATTTTTGTAAGATAATTTTCGAATGTCACGCTTCACTTCGCTTTATAAACATGAAAAGTTCCCACGACTCGTTGTCCCTCCGTGAATTGCACGGTCAACCGTCGTTAGGCCGGAACAATCTTACACGCCATGTTTTTAAAGGCAGTGTTCACGACAAAAAACATATTCCAGTTTACAGTGGTTTGCTCAGGTGAGTCCACGAAGTCGAAAACAGTATCAAAAGGTCTTCGCAATGCCCTCAAACCTCAGAGAAAAAACTGCTTGGAAAAAAACATTGACATATTCAATTACGCCTGTTTTGTGTGTTTGGTGCATCTCTGGAAATCCAAATTCAAGAAGTCGGATGTGGATCGACGATTCGATCTTCTTAGGTGAGTGTCTTTGAGATATCCTTCCTCTACAGGAAATTCTTTCAAAATGTGGAAATTCAAATCTTTACGTTGAGGTGTCAGAATCATTTGAGATTACGAGTATTCAAAAATTAGACAACTATTCCTTTGGATAGGGAACTCTTCTATGACATGGGCGGTACAGCCCAACAGGTCGATTCACGAGTTTCTCGCACACTTCCTGGCCGTTTCACGTTGTACCTTCACTATTTCTTTCGAGGACGCCAAGCTAACGTTGCTGCGGAAAATGGGAGCATGCTCAGTCTGGCGGCGCATTCAAGAGGAATAGAGGGCAGGCACGGATCTGCGTAGCCGCTATACTTGGGCAAAACTGTAAAAATGTTCGAATTTTCGAATAAACTCGAAAATCATTTTTTTCGAAATTCAAATTTTCGAATATATTCAAAAATCGAATTTTTCGATTTTCGAATTTTCGAATAAACTCGAAAATGGTATTTTTCGGATTTCGGATTTTCGAATATATTCAAAAAACTGATTTTTCAAATTTTGAATTTTCGAGTAAATTCGAAAATCAGCATTTTCGAATTTTCGAATAATTTTCTCTAATAATTTTTCCTATTTTTTGGATAAATTTTCTCGAATTCACAAATGATAGTCCGATTTTGAAAATAAGTTTTGAGCTGTCATTTATTGTGACTATCACTTTGTAGAAATTTTCATCGACCTACCACAAAGCCGGGCGCTATTCATAGTGACTCGTGACGCGTCAGTACGAATAGCGCGTGACGCTTGCTCCGCCATGGTGGCGGCCGTAACACCTTTTTTTTCATTTTCCTTACAAATCCGTCTTCAATTCCATTTTGTTTAATAATAAATCATTTTAGTGCTATCTTCTGCTACTATGATAGCGATCGCAGTACAGGTTTTGCTTGCTAGGCAAAGTTAGGACCCCTTCTATTTTTCCGCCATAGCGTCTTGCCGCTGGAGTATTCATTCTCTCTGCAAGCGCGTCACGCACGTTTAGCACAAGACGATTGGCTTCAGGCGAGACTTGACTACCACTATCACTTTCTGGGGAAGTGCCTCATCGCACCCAAGCGCCAAGACCCTAGCGCCGCTCTAAAGACCTACTAACACGCCACGGCGCGGCCTACGCAAATTGGCTACCGACGAGCTTGAGCGACTTCAGGTAGGATGTAGGGCTGAACACGCGAGCTTGGAACCTTTACGCCCTTTTGCCCCCCGCCCAGCGGAAAATGCCGCTTTTGAGCTACAATGAAGCCAGAGTTTTGGATTACTAGAAAATAAGCCGGAGGTTTGCAACTAACTTCCTTCCACATGAGAAAACTTGCGAAATCGATTCGCGATCGGAAGTGGTAACGAGACAGTAAAGCGCGGCAAACGCCGCTATAGCGGTAATAACGATCGAGAACGTTCTCTGCGCCACCGCCGCGTTTACCGCGTTTTATCATTTTTCTTAATGAGTGATATTTGACGCGGCAGCAAAGGTATGAAAAGGGCCAGTGGTATAGCTCGCGACACGAGGTCGCGTCCTTCTGCACAGCGACCGCCTCTCGCCCTTTAAATCTGTCGCTGTCGCAGTGCGCTGCACAGTGGCAGCGACAGTGGCAACGACAGGTATAGACACATTTGCAGTATGTCAGCCCTCCACGACACGTCTCTGCGACGGACACGCGACAACTGTTCCTACGACAACCAGTGTGATTGCTCCGGTGCTGGTCCCGCAGTTGTGCCAAATGCCATGACTATCGCTCATGGCAGCGACAATGTAAACCATTGACCTTAGGCGACGCTTACACTCCCGCCGCCGGGGGGCGCAGCGTAGTGCGATCCTACAATATCGATCGTGCCGCGCGGCGTGATCAATATTACTGAAATGCACTTCGCCGCGCCTTTCGGCGGCGGAAGTACAAACGACCCTCAATATCGATCGTGCCGCGCCGCGGAGGGCTGCGCGGAACTGAATTTTGTAATTTCGTAAATCGTAAGTTTTCAAATTCGTCGTAATTCGCAAATCGTAATTCACAGGGCCTGAGCAAAACCAAACATTTCCAACCACGAAGACCACTCCAAGCTAATGTTTCCAGGGTAGTCATTGTAGATCAGTCAGCTCAATCGCTCCCGTCCGTATTTCAAGTAACTGTTTCTCTGGAACGGGAGGGTTTTGGAAGCTAAAACCCTGGTACTGTCCATGTTTGCCTGACAGCTACATAATAAAGGCGAAAACAGGAGAAGAACGGTTTGCGTTGGCTGTCCCTTCAAGCCAGCCTATCCCACCGATGGAGCACCTTGTGCGGTGTCGCAATATTTCACCCGATAAAAGCGTGTAGGACCCATAAATCGGGGGGGGGGGTGAATAGGCCATGATGATGCATTGATAGAATGTGCTTTCAGAGGTTGGTCAGAAAAAAAAAGAACTTCTAATGAAATGATGATTGTGCATTTCGATTATACGAATTTCAAAAATTTGAATCTGCTCTCCAAAATATTCGAATTTCGAATATTATTCGAAAGCCTGTTTTTGAATTATTCGAATTTCGAATATTATTCGATACCGCTTTTTACAAAGTATTCGAATTTCGAATATTATTCGAAAGCCTGTTTTCAAAATATTCGAATTTCGAATATTATTCGAAAACCAAAATTTTCGAATTTCGAATGATTCGAAATTCGAAAAATCATTCGAATATTTTTCGGATAATATAATTCGGTCCAAAGTACAGTAGCCGCCCTTTACCATTAATCGAGGCGGGGCGGTTTTCGCCGCTCGACTATGCACGTGCCTTTTCTCATTAAATACTTTTATGCTTTAACTGGCCTTTTACGATAATCTCCTACATAGAAGTGGTGAGAGCAGTTGCGGTGTTCGGTGATTCGCTAGATTCAAGAGCTCTTGGTATCACTGATTTCAGCCAGGCTTAAGTTTCCAAAGGTGCTCACTGGTTTCTTAAGCTTCTGGGCTCACAACTTTGTTATTTTTGAACCGATTCGGCCCAAATTTTAACAGCTGGTGTCTTCTGGACCCCTTCACCTATATCCAACTGGGAATCTGCAGGAGATTCATTTTAATAGTTTTGTAAACTACTTTATAAAATTCTAAGTGGTCACAACGCCTAAGCAGAACCCGACCGCAACAGCCCTTGGTGGAGCACCTATGGGCGCACTGACGATGACTCTTGGCGGAGCCGGAGCAGGAATGAGTGTCGCCGCACCAGCTCCTGGTGTGGGGGAGCAGGTGGAGGGGTGAAGCTGCGGCTGGACAATCTGCATACTTTGGGGTTGGAGGTGGTACAGCAGGTGGTACTCAATCAGCGTACTTTCTCAGAAACTCAACGGGTACGACCGCAGATTTCTGTCGGGTCGAACCCCTTTCCATTCTCGCCCCTCACTTCCTCCAACTGGGATGACGTGTGGGAAAAGTAAAGTTAATTCTCCCCCCATGTCTTCTCACTTAGGACTACGTGGAGGAGCCATAGTAAAGGGTCCGACCCGACAGAAATTTGGGGATAGACCCCGTTCGAGCTGGGGTCGGACCCGGCGAATGTCTGAGTTGGTGTTGGAGGCGGTGGAGGCGGCGGCGTCGTGCAGGAAATGCTCCCGCCGTTCATTCAGCCTAGTTTGGAGAAGAAGGTGGCGGTGCTGCTGCTGGTGGACAGTCGGCGTCCTAAGAAACTTGCGTAACTCGAACAAACCACTATGAATGCTGTTATATCGACGTTGTTTGTCAACGAGAACAGTGAAGAACCGGTATAAAAAGTTTATGTAATCTCAGGTATAAACTCGTGTAACAGTTGGAGACGAAGTAAGCCAGGACTCCAGAGTCGCCGAAAATGATTTGTACGATCAATAAACTTAAAGGCAGCGTTCTTGATGATCATCCTCGTTGACTTTCCACAATGAAATGATAGGCGAGAAAGATCCTAGGCTCCCAGTGTCGAAAGAATGGTAGAAACGAGCCAGGGGCGGCAAAATAACGGCTGCAAATAAGCGTTTCGGGGCCCCAGACACACCCCGCGATCCAGATCCGCCCCCTCGAAAAGAACTATTGAAGACTCAAATTATAGGAATGATCAAGTGAAGGAAGTGGTGATAAGTGAGCTGATCGCTTCATTGCACTGATAGGTATCATCCTTGTAGCGGACGATTCCTCCACGCTCAAAAATCAACGTTAACAAGGGAGGGCCTATTTTGGCTCAAAAACGCGTCTTTCGTGTCATTTTTGAGCATGCCTTGCTATATAGGGCACCAGACCTTCCGTAAACCGTGGAGATACCGGGAGTGAAATTTATTGTGAACACTGCCTTTAATCCGTGAGTAAACCAATTTGA
The DNA here is from genome assembly GCA_029168955.1 of Aplectana chamaeleonis. NCBI lineage: Eukaryota > Metazoa > Nematoda > Chromadorea > Rhabditida > Cosmocercidae > Aplectana > Aplectana chamaeleonis. The sequence continues at coordinate 386,616 of JAPDOI010000187.1, read as the reverse complement.
TGGAGAGGCGTACACTGTGTAGTATTCAATGCAGTGCTTGCACCCTCACTATTAGAGCTAGTAGGAGCTGCGGTAGTCGCTTCCTTAAACACATTCATTGTCGTTTTCACCCTCTCCCCCACAATGGAAAGACAGCGACATTGAATGATTTTTCCATGCCCTAAAGCGACTCGCACCTGTTGCTCGTCCTGCAACACCATTGCACGGTTGTGTCGGTATCCCCTGCACCAGCCCATAAATCGGGCAAGGTTTTTTATACCTTCGTTAGGCGTCCGTTGCGGGAAATGGCTTATTTTCATTATTTATTTATTAGAATGCACGCTAAGGTGCGTCGAATAAAAAACAGTATGTATAACAAACAAATGAAACAAATGCAGTGTCGAGAACAGAAACGTAAAAGTAATTAATATACAACCAGAATTTCCACACCACATTTTCCACAAAAGGTTTTGACTTCAAGACCGTAAACGAATATTTGCGTTCCGTTCTGCCGTTTCCTCTTCAAAATTGTTGCGATAAAACCTTGAAGACTGCGGTTACCAAGAACCCTGTTTTTAGTACAAGCGCGGCATGCACGAGTGCAAGAAATCATTTTAGAGTTTAGGCAGGACTAGAGCAAAGGTCAGGGCCAATTAGAGTCCCGCCGCTGGAAGGCGCAGCAGCATGCAATGAAGGGAAATCGATCGTGCGGCCCCGCATGATCGATACTCCACCGTTGCATGATGCCGCGCCTTTCAACGGCGGAAGTCTAATCGGCCCCTCAGGCATCACACTGCGCCCTGATCCTTAGAGAGTGCGGCACCACCAGCATTTCCGATAGTGCGTACCCCGGTTGATTACGACTCTGCACCCAAGAAGATTGGACATTTTTAAACTGCAGAACAGTCTTATTATTTAAATTCTAGAGATAATTTCGAGACAGTTCGCGACTTTTTGTCAATTGATTAGTGGGAGACAACGCTACCTCATCCGCTTTAGCGACCGAGGGTGAGTGCCTCCACTCATCCCTGCTGTGACCGTCCATACAACGTCGGCATAGATCGTCAAGAGACTTCGCGCTCACTGTTGAAGGTTGGCGCAAACATGGTGCCATGTGCTAAAATATAGGTGCTTCAAGATGCATTCTTTCATTGTCCTCGGGAAAGATGCAGTAATCCGATCTTTCAAATTTTCGCCTCCATATCAGAATGGTTTCAACTGCTTTGGTTTCCAGGAATCAAGTCAGGGTAAAGTTTTGATAATAGTCAATGCGTGAGCTGGATTCTACCCATTCGTGCAATCAAAATTATCAGTTAATCAAAAAAATGTCGGATAAATTCCAATTCTCAATTTTTTCACTATGTGCTAATATATGTACTTTGGCCTGACGGAGCCCAAGTATGATTTGCGGCCGTTTACACTTGCATTCTTTCAATGGGAGATCCGAGGACCTCAGCTATGATACGACCCAAGCAGACATCTACCGCTTCAATATGACCTCATTGGAGCAGTTATCTAGGTTCACGTGATGACTTATTTTTTTGCGAATTGGGGAGCACTCAAACTTCTGTGCATCGTTTATTTCTAAGACGATTTCAGGCTCCGAAGTTCATTACATTTTTGGAGAGAGAGTTCATACAAAAAACAGATCATTGAAGGTGTTCAGGCATGCACTTGTATCGACAGGATGAGATTGTTGTCACATAAATAAATAAACGATAAATAAGTAATAAAGGTAAATAATTGGATAATTAAATGACTAAAGTACCATGGAGATGTTGTTACGCTATGGCTTGTTGCAATTACTGCATGGAAGGGCTGTGCAGATGGCTAACTTGGACGCTTTGGCTTCCCTGTGACTCTGGATTCATCAACGATAAACCATAGTTCAAGTGTGGCCGAGGTGGCGAGAAAGTGGCATAGATCTCCAAGGAGAGCGGAGAGTTCGGGGTGAAATCTGCTCTCAAACCTCGGTTTCGTCGTTTATGAATCCGGTCTTCCTAGGGAGTTTACGAATATTTAGGAGCAGTAAAAATTTTCGCTCATTGTTTAAAATCGTTATACATTCTCACCACTAGCAAGATTGGTCTCCTAAATCCTCAACACTTGTAGGAAAGAGTAGCTAATGGGAGCGTTCAATAGGTCTCTGTTTTTTGTGGTTTGAATTATCAGAGAAAGTGAAAAGTCGTGCTTGGGTCATTCAGTTTACTGAGGCTAGAGGGTGCAAAGATCCTTGCTTCGCCGGCGAATCGCCAGCCACTCCTCCCGCTATAAAAGACGGTCATTACTAGCCACCAGGCGTAGACAAAGGTCGACATTACCATCAGATGGTTTTGCATTTTGCATTCGCCAAGTCTATGTATTTGGAACACTCCTACACTTGAGGCTTCTTTTCTGAACAGAGATCTTCAGGCTCTTCTTCACTCAAAAAGTGCGAAAGATTTGCCTTTCAGAAATTTTCGTGAAATAGTCTCGCGATCACGCGTTGAATATCAAACAATATATTTCCTATATCGAGGTTTTTTTCTGTCATGGATCGGATAATACTTTTTTTCTCCCTCGCCGTCCTTGTTACAACTTTGCATTTCGAACATTCTCGACCTTTATCGACAAATGCGTGCTGAGGTTTCCCAAGTCTCCTTCAAATAGATTTTGGAAGAGTGGCCAAATTGAAGTTAGTGTTGTTAACGAATTCCACTCCTAACTTTCAAGTATTCATTCTAAGGACTTGTTCTGGTAGTTGCTGCCCTTTTACTGCTGAGTGGTTCGCTCCTCCCTTTGCCGAGGTCTCTATCAAGCGAGTGCACACTCTTCTCTATTCCATGTCATAGCGACTGTAGCGCTTCTTACGCTCCTCTTCTCTTTCTATGAAACATCGTTCGTGCTGGAGGCCCCTTTCCATTGTTCATGCTAAATTTCATGAATGAGCCCGTTAGACCCCACCGGTAAACTTCGGCGCGTCAAAAACATAGGGTTTTGAGGCTGGAAAGGGTTAAAGATGAAGATGCGTCACCAGTCCTCACCACTCATCTAGCACTTTTTCATAGAATGTTGGTTTGACCGTCAAACAGCATGAAAAACAGTCATGGCACAAGCTACGCATGCAGAAAAACTTCGAAAATGACAGTGACGAGGTCTCCAAACGATGAAATCTTCAAAAACGATTTTGGCGCGAAACTCAAAAAAATTACAGTGCGTCCATACTGATTTCCCTTTGCAGATGAAGGTTTTTTCATAGACCCTTTCAACATTTTCGTTCACTAGAGAGGCCGAGCTACATAAAAACATGAAAAAAATACGGTTTTCTGCGCGTACGATGCTTTTAGGGTTAAGAAACTATTCTGCTGCTTCTCCTACTTCTTTGAGAGATCTTCAACAAAGTCATCGGGATAGGGGCTCACTTCACACCGACGGAGAAGTTGTCCCGTTTTTGTAGTTCGAAACGCCATGCCACTCAATGCAAGCGAAGTGGTCCCGAGTGGAATTAGAGCCGCACATTACGAGACAACTCCTCTCTGAGTGTGTAGAGAGACCCTATCCCAAAGTCATCAACCACATCCCAACGATCGTTCCTGTTGAATCCTTTTTCCAGCTCAGATTCCCTTGAAAAACTTTCCAGACTTACCAGATTTCATCGGCTTGCGCTGGTCCATTTTTTCTCGACTTTTAAATACCGTCGCCCAGTTTCTTCTCAACAAAACCCTTGCAATCGCCATATTAAAATCTCTCCCATAATCGAAAAACGCTCTATCGTTAAAAACGTTTCATAGGCATCATGTTTGCAGAAAATCATATCCCGTCTTCTCTTGGTTTGCATCGGTTGAACTCTCTAGCAGAGGACTGTAACAGAAAAATCAAACCAATACCTCAATCTGTTAGTTTTTAAAAAAACAAAGGGCATCTGAAAATTGAGAACGTTGAGTTCATGGCATTTGCAGTTTTCGAGTTCTCTCAAGCGTCGCATGATACATTTTATTCTGAAACATAGTAAAGATAACGACAGGCAGACATAGGAATCTGTTTTTCAAAACCACAGACAATTTGCAGACAATACTCTACGGTACGTATGTTGCTCGAAGTCTCGGACCTTTGTGAGATATCTTATCAAAGCCCGGATGTGCAATTGACTAGGGAGTGACCAGACCTGTTTGCCAGAACTACGCATTTAGCCATGTTTTTCTGATCGACCACCTTCCGGGTACTTGTAAAAAGCCTGTTTTAGCTGCTCGAGTAATGATAAAACTTTCAAAATTTTTAATAAACAAAATTTCAAAAAAAAATTTTTTTGGCCCAAACTCTCAAAGGGGACATTTGAGGCGCTTAACACGAATATGAGTAGCGTTTTCGATAATTCGAACGATAAAGGCAGTTCACTCCAGATAAATTTCATTTTACCTACAGAGCTCGCAACTTTTACGCCCATAACTTTTTCTTTTACTATCACTCGGGCAGCTAGGATAGGGTTTTTATGACTACCCCGTAGGTATTCGATCAGGAAAACCTGGTCTCAGGCAGCATCCATGCGTGGCGAGAGCGGGCGTTCCCGCTGTTGTGCGCCTCTCGACGATCCTCAACGCCGGAGCAGCTCGTGCCCGCAAATTAACACAGGCAAACAACCCCTACCTAGTGGTGATTCGATTGAAAACGCTTGATCGGGTGATCAATCGCTCGAGTCGGCGCAACGGCTGATGATTTCCCACGGTTTTCGACATCCGTGGTGGGATTATGGAAATCAAGGGCAGTAGTTTTGATACAGGATTAATGCCGCCTGCTTTAGTGATGGAGCAGTAGGCTTGCAACTTGCTTCTTGCTTCGTGGGGCTGGCGTAAGCGCGCCAGAGCGAGCGGGGGAGGGCGCGCGAGAAGGAGCGCCCGTGAGCGGCTAGCGAATCATCTGCCCACGATGACCATCGATTTTGCGTAATCGCACGCTCTCGTCACGTATGGGCGGAGCCTCACTGATAGTCTGGCGACCAGGTCTGGTCATATCCTTGTGAGATCAGAAATTGTATGATGATATACTGATGTGCAGCGGCAGCTACGATGCCGTCACGTTTAACGCTAGTGTTATTAGAGTTCCGGGGTTTCCACGACTCAGATCAAAATAATTCAATTATAGCATTAAACTATACCTGCTCCCGCTTCGGCAATTGTAGCTAGCCATGGACGCCGCGCAACCATCCATCGCACTTAGGCGCAGAATTATCAAAACGAAATTAGGGCCCTTAGTTGCGGACAACCGCAGCTGAAGCACAAAGAACATAATCGGGATCTTGTGGTCCGAGCACGACTACCTGGGGTTCCAACACGATTTTGAGGTTTGTGCGTGTCGCAGCAGCGGATCGGAATTCCACTCCGACACGATAGTAAAGTGTGTCCGAATAAGAATGGCCAACCATGCGGCCGTCGTGCGTGGCAGGCGGCCATCGTATGAGCCGCTCTCGGACGAGTGTTCGAACTGTTGCCCCCTCGGCTGCGGAGTTGATTGATTGCTTGCTGACAGCCGCTGCCGGCCCCGCTCCTAGTGAATCGCTGTGGGGAAAGGTTCGCTGTCGTTTCGCATGCTCGTTCGAAAGCGGCGCACGCGACAGCCGCCTGCCTCGTACGACGGCCGCATGGTCGGCCAGTCTCATTCGGACACATCTTACACGCTTGCAAAGATTGTTGACCTATCGTAGTTAATAGCCTCGTACTTCTGGTACTAGATTGCTGAAGTCATTGGAAGCGTCAGAAATAAGCCAATTCGACCGTGGCTCAGCATCCAATTTAAGAGTGATGGGGAGGCACCCAATTCGACAGTGATGTTGATCAAATTTACAGGCTTGTTGATCGAATCCACAGCTCACGGCGGCGTGGATCCCCGCTATAAGGCGCGCAGCAGGGATGAGAGGGCAGAAACGCATTTTGAACAGTGGATTCGATCAACAAGCCGAATTTACAGCGCGGGTGGGGGCTTAGGAGCAGTTCGGCTGGCACACGTGACGTGCGCGACGGAAAACCGCTATGATCACGTCGTCGTTGGGGCGCGCTAACCGGACGTCAATTAGTTTTTCACACGGAGCGACACACTTAGCGCGCCCCAACGACGATGTGAATGAAGCGGTTTCCCGTCGCGCGCGTCACGTGTGCCAGCCAAACTGCTCCTTTGCCGCACGCACGCTGTGAATGCGATCATGCAAGGACTTGGGCGGGGTTCCAAATTTTTCGAAAGCTTAGGAGTCTCGAAAACTTTCAGGTATGAGCACCTTGTCTCGTTTTTCGGTAATCACAACGGCGTATGCGTTCTGGAGCAGGTCGTATACAGGTCTACCAACTTTGCTACCTCAACAATTTTGTGAGCGTGTATGTTGCCTGGGAACTGCGATATTAGGCGGGCGCCATCCGTCATTTGGGTGAAAGAAACTTTATTCGGAAAAATATGCCTTTCTCAGATCCCATCTTACATAAATCAAAACAAATGCCTGACATATTTTCGCGCTCTTCTAATTTCAAACCGCCTTCAAAGGATGAAAAATTGAAAATCGCTAAAACACGAGTATTAAGCACCAACCCTATTTTGAAATTCACTTTAGCTACCCTCTATAAAACGTCGTAATTCATTCATCATCATCGTTGTAGTCGTCGTCATCGTCGTAATTCACGTTAATTCGTAGCACAGACGGAGGCCGAGGCGTCGCGGCGCGAGCGGCGCGCGCGACGTCTCGGCCTCCGTCTGTGCTACGCTCTCTCACTGTCTCTAACCTCCGCTCCGCACCAGCACGAGCAGGAACCAAGTAAATTTCGCCGTTTTAGAGCCTATATTCGCGTGCGTGTGCCCGCGTATGCTGCTTCTCCTTTTTCCCACACTCTCTCGCTGTCTTTCCCTCGAAAATTCAAATTCTGCGAACGGTGTTCCTATTTCGACCCCTTCAGGAATCGTAATGGCGCGTTTTGGTGCGAGTTATATGGTTGAGGCACGCTTTTGACTCCCTCATCCCCCTCCCACCTTTTTACCAGGTGCTAACTACGGTGTTCACACACATATAGCCCCTTTAAATGTTTTCATACAAGTTTCTAGCTCTTTCTGAAGGCAGGGTTCCCCATAATCTTCGATTCTGAGATTAATCGCTAAACTGATTGTTTGGCCCCCGGTTAGAACCGCAATTGCGAAGAAACCGAGAAAATGCACCAGAAGGGCACGAAATCCTTTACTCTCACCCGCCTCTTTACTCTCACAAGAACTGTTCGTTGTGACAAGGAAATCTTTAGTGGACCCGTCTTTCACAATTCTCTACTCCCTGTTGCTCCGTTGTTCCCTTCGGTCCCTGATTAGTACTCTTTTCCCTTAAAAATTCTTCCATTTTCAGTTAGCCCAATTTATCCTCGGTGACAACCAGCGCGGACATCTTCATCAAACCGGACAACTAGTCCAGGCCAGAGAATAATGATACTGAAATAATGAAATAAGGCGTTTTAGTGCGTTTTTCGCCGTTTTCTCGTAATTTTGGTAACACTCGATGGCCAATAGATTCGAGTAGAAAACTCGGGAACGAAAATCATCGTGAACACTGCCTTTAATTCTTTTTACCACTTACTAGATTGGGCGCCCCACGGCCGATCAGTTCAGTTGGTATTACAACCGGGATTTAACTTATGAAATAACCTAAATAAAAGAATATGAAGGCGACTCGCGCCTGCCCACCTGTGACAAAAGTTCTTCTTAATACGGGTCTTCCAACAACACTGAAAAGGAATCTTGGTTTTCGGACAAAGGACGAAAAATCAAGTTTATGGCGTAGGTGCGCAGTGTGGACACGCGGTCCCAGGGCAAAACAGCTATGGGTGCGCAGTGTGGACACGCGGTCTATTAGGTGCTAATTTGGGTAGTTAGAGAATATCTACTTAAAGGCAGGGATCGCGATAAAAACGACTTTCGAGCTGTCTTCATGAAAATGTAGGTTTGGCCATCATAGTAGTAAAAATAAGTGGAAAAACCCGGAAATTCTCGGGAAAAACGCTCAAAAACAAGGTACCACGGCTAATTATCAGTGTCGGCCGGCCCCCTAATTAACGAGATTTTCGTGAATGCAAGCTTATCCGAATTTTATTTTGCTGCTAAAGTAATCAGTAGTCTCCAGAAATGTTCGGGAATTACTTTAGAAGCAAAATAAAAGTTGACAAAACGAGCTTTTCCACAAATCCCGATAATTGGGGGCGGGAGGACACTAAGCAATAACTTGTCCCGAGCGTTTTTTCTCCGATTTTTTACTTATTTTCACTTTTCTGATGGCGAGATCTACCATTCCATGGGGATAGCACAACAACCGATTTCATCGAGAGCCCTGCCTTTAAGATGTTCTATCGACCACAAAATTCACTTCTGAGGTGTGGCTTGGGCTCTGGCATCGTACCGCTCTACTAGTAGGACGTAGGTTCTCTTTCAGTAGCACCTCCCAGGTATACTTGGTTGCAATACGAATTCTTTGAAGAAATCAGTGAACTCGGCGACCTTCGGAATCATAAACATATCATATCTTTGCCGCATAAGAGCTCATTCTTCCGCTTTGTTTTCCGTTGCCAAGCATGAACTCCACACGACATGTCTTTGAATTCCCACAACTCCAGAATAGCACCTTTTAGCCTTTTTTGCAGAAGTGCAAAATTTTGCGTTACTTTTTGCTATCTTGAGGCGGAGCGTGAATCACCAGATTGCCACTGATAATGAAACGTTTTGTCTTCAGTGAGCGTCACCATAAATATTGAAGGTGTTCATAATCACATGGGTGTCTTTGAAAAGCTTTACAACTTACATGCTCCTTACTGCATTCTTTTTTTTCCGCTCTGCTTCACTTTAGTTTCCATTAATTTCTTCGATACGTCGAACTACATATATGCGCTTCAACCGCTTCATGGATGTGATTTCTCCCAGATAACAGAGTCTCTCTCTTTTCACAGTTTTGAAGCTAATGAATTAGGCTCAACAAACGCTGCGCGTAAGGGTGCAGCTGATGCCATATTCAGCTGCGTACTTATGCCTGAGTGACACTGGTCTACAGAACCTACCAAGAGGTCGCGGACACGGTGCACTAAACTTGCATATGCATAACTTGGTCTCACTACTATACACATCTGTCTCATGACCTCCTACCATCTCATGGTATGTTTTCTAAGCCTCTAACTCAACCATCCACACCTATGTTGTCACAATTTTTCGTTTTTTTCTTATACATTGAATCTATTTGGTATAGTTGTGTGACTTCAGTAATGACTATTGCCACCCCTCACTCAAGGAAGGCCCAAGCTGACAAAGTGATCCAGGAGCAGTTTTTGGCAGCCGAACTCGATGAGGTCGAACAATTACTCAAGGAGGGTGAGAAGGTGAGGATCATGTAAAGTCTGTCTTAATCAGATTGTCCGCCAACGCGGTCAGCGGGCGTGTTGATAAGCCGTCGCAAAGGCGTTTTTCCGATACTGCATATTGATGTACGATTGGAGAAAGACATCAAGTTAGCAGGAAAAAGTTGAGAAGATTTTTTAGATTCCATACGAAACTGAGATCGTGTGGCGGAATGTTATTCTGTTTGCTGCATTACATGTCGGAGCGGTGATCGGTTTCTATCAGCTGATTTTCGTAGCCAAGTGGACGACAGTTTTCTGGTGTGAGTATGCATAACCTTTCACATATGTATGAATCTGTGTCTGACTGCGATTACAAGTGTTGTTCGCCAGAACGAAGTGTTGTGGTAGAACATTCTCCTGGCTTAATCTGCCCTAACCTTAGTTAGCGAACTTCGGAAAAACCACGCGACAGTATACACTATCAGGCTTCGCATTACCACCTACAAAGCCGGTCAAAGGAGTGGGACCACCTCGTAGGCGGGCTCTGCCAGCCTTGACAGCGATCTAGTATTGGGTCTTCATTGGAAGTGGTGGTTCGTGGTGGACCGTTAGTGTTTTGGTTTTTCCAAGGTCCTTTCGTTGTGAGACGTCGAATGATGTTGGTTATTAGCGGCTTTGGAAGATTGAAACTTTCGCATTTCTGAATTCCAGAGAAAATAGTTCCGTTTTCACTATAGTCTGAACGAATTCCAAGAATAATGTGAAAAACGCGACAAGGTACCAAAACGCTGCAACTAAGTCTCATATCGGGATCGGACACGATACGCCTCTTAGGCGATGACGTTGAGTCGCGCAAAACATTGCTATTGATTAGCCCTGGATCAACTTCAAATCTTCTTCAAATAGAATATCGATGAAGTCACAGATGTCACTCTCACCGAATTTAGAGCCCGGAATTCGTTTAATTTTGAGACGCGGCCAATTTTCTCACAGGTGGTCACATCTTTTCGACCGGCAGCGCAAATTGCTCGTGCATGATGGGACCGTGATGAATGGAGCGAAACATCCACATTCAGTATGTTGAAGGCAGTGTTCACGACAAAAAAAACCTATACTAGCTTTCGATGATTTCGAGTAGGCAAGTCCACGAAGAAGGGTATAACAGGGGGAGTCACCACAAAACTCTTAAGTATCGGAGAAAGAACTGTTTAAAGAAATCTCTGAAATATTTAATTACGCCTGTTTGATATGTTTCGGGGGACTGCGGATATTGGACACTGCAGACGTCGGAAACGGCTTTTCCTTCGTACTTCCGTCCCAACTCCTCTTGGACCCCCCTAAGCTTATGTTTTCGTAAAAAAACGGGCAATTTTTTCATCGTCAACACTGCATTTGAGTGAAAAATTGTCGGATCAGTTTCCCTAGAAACCTTGGCTTCGGAAAAGCCTGAATTACTGATTTGCCTACTATAGCGGGAGTTGGGGTTATAAACATCAACTGTTCTTCATAATCTTTTACTGAGCCTGCTGATAATTTCTCTTCAGATATTTTCGGAACCCAGCCTTTTCGCTCTGACAGTATTTAATTACGCGACAGTTGCACGGAGTACTGCCAACAACCAACAGTTAGAGCTTTTACAGAGTCTCGGGAAAATCCTGATTTGACCAATCATCATAGTTAAGATATCGATGGCATACTTCCAAAACTGATGACGAAAATCAGGTCATCTGCTGCAAGTCGCGCTGAAATGGCCACGTGTTTGATTATCAGCTCACGGATTTCACAGCTTCCGTCAGCGGTGTTATCTGAAAGCGATGAAACGCCATTAGCAGAACAATGCCGCTATGTTTTCTGGGCTTATCACTGGCCTTTCACAAAACGGTTGCATTGCGTTATCGAATCAACGCATCAGCTACACTGCGTATTTCGGCGGTCATTGCGAGAACAGATTAAGTAGGAGTCGGGTAGAATACGTGAGATTCTACTCATACTTGTCACGTTAATAACCATAAATCAACCTTTTGCTGAAAATATTCCTCAAAAGAGATAAAGAGCAAGGAAGTTGAGAATAAAAGTTATAAAGACTTGTCATTACCAACGAAATGTCGAAATGTGCCCTCATGTTAATCCATAAGCATATTGAAAGACTCAAAATCACTGGCTGACGTGACTCTTTAGTCAACACTAGCCGCAATTTCATTCATAACTTGCTACGGTTCAAGCAAATAAATCAGAGGGCTTGGCGGAAATTTTCTAAAAAAATTTTGAAAATTACATTGAAAAAAGGCAGACGCTGAGGTTGATAGCAAATAAGTAAACTATGGGACATTATAGTGTAGTCTCAATTTCGATTGGCGCAGCATGAAGCGGTCGCTTTTTCGTCAGAACTTTATCTTATCGCCACCTATGTACATATTTTTCACCGGGTACCACTTCTCCGCTGCTGATGTCACCTGAAATCGAAAGCTCAATAGGAACTCCCTGAAATTTCCATATACAGTACCGAACAGATTTTTTCCGCAGGAACAGCGTTCTGCGGGGTGTTTTTCTGGACTCACGAAGCGTCGCATCCTCACTTCAAAATTCACGTACTGATTTATTGAGGAAACTGTTCATCTTACAAGGGAAGTGTTGATGGCGGTAGACGCATCTGGATCGCTACCATCATATAAATGGCTCAAAATGTTTCTCTATGCGTTATTTGGAAAGCTAGACACTAGTCCGAGATCAGTTTATTGATTTTTGAAAGATTACGGTCAGGAATCAAGTAATATTGAGATTACGGTATATCACGGTGGATATACGATATTTTGGTCAAAGTATCTCAGATTTGACTCAAAACTTGTACACGGGATTTACTCGGGGTGGTGAACGCGAATTTAACGTCCGTTTGTCGATTTTCAAATTACTAAGATAGAACTTGCCCCCTAAATGACATTGTACCTACCGTAACCTACAGTATACCTACTCAGACAAACCGTCGCTCGGAGCGACACCGGCTCCTCCCAGTTATGACGTCATCGCCCGGACAGCGGCCGAGGGCGAACTGGCACCGCGGTCCCTGTCCGGTGCCACTTCGCCCCTCGGCCGCTGTCCGGTCGCTCTCGGGGCGACAGCGGTGCCAACTCCAGAGATAGTGGTAAACTGTGGGACCTCAGTGGCAGTGCGCCGGACGCTGGATAAAGTGTGCGGGACCCCACTGACAGTGCGCCGGACGCCGGACAAAGTATACGGGACCCAATTGACGGTGCACCGGACGCCGAACAAAACATGCGGGACCCAAATGGGAATACGTCAAACGCCGCAAAACGTATGCGGGACCCAAGACGGAGTGCGTCAGACGCCTTAAAGAATTTGCGGGACCTAAATGGGAATACGTTAGATGCCGTGAAAAAGTGTGCAGGATGTCATGAAGTGTTTGCAGGCCAAGCCGAGCCGTCACGGCGCCCCTTGCACAATCGGTTTCCGTTTTTCCTTGTCTTTTCGCTCTCTGTGACTACTCAGGCAGGCATATCGGATCACCTGGCGAATTTCTGTCTTCTTTCGCCTTCCCGAATACAGCCACTGCGATTTCCCCGAGCTTAAATCCGTTACCCATCATCCGAGTTGAAGAGTGCGTGGTGCAGTGGCAGACATGAAAAAACATGATAATGCGAATTATCACGTCCTAATGTGTTTATCACATGCACAGCCGGTATAAAAGGTGCCTCATCTCACTCGAGTCCTCATTCGGCATTCTGGTGCTGGGCGTGGGAGGTGACTTGGAGTCCCTCTCCGGAGGCCAGCACATTTTTGGACGCTGGGGGGATATGGGATCCTCACAGCTGGGGGGGGGGGCGGTTTCCGCCGCGGTCAGCAGGGAGAGTGGTTCCTCACCGCAGACCTCGGCGAAGATTACGCCCTTGTTGAGGACCGAGGCGGGGATTTCTCTGCCGTGGACCGCGAAAATCACGCACCTCTCGAGAAGAGGCGGATATAAAGAAAAACTAGGGGGAAATTTCGAAAATCGCCCGGACAGCCACCGCAGTGCCAAGTGCGACTGAATATCGCTCCGAGCGGGACTGCGGTAGCCCGGAGAGCGGCTGTTGTGGCCCGAGTAAATGGCTAATTTTCGCTCGGAGCGGAGAGACAGCATCGCTCGAGTCGCCCTCCGGTCCCGCTCCTAGCGATGGTTTGCCTGAGTAAGAATCTCAAAAAGCAAACTTCGGATTCTTGTTCATGACCCTAGGTTACCCCTCTTCTTCTTCTTCTTTGCAGCCACTGAGAGGGGCTCCGACACAAGTTGAGGAACTGGGCGGCCAGCATTGGATTCGTCCACAAGTCTATTGTAGTGAGCGTTGTTGGCTTCTTCGGACAATCAAATAGGTGTTTAGTGTCGTGGCCTTGGTTTCCGCAGTCCGGGCACACGTCAGGCTGGCTATTGTCGGTCCTGTGCAGGTAAGACATAAGCAATGGAGAATGTCCGCAGCGCAACGAAGCCAGGATACACCTGGCGCGCCTACCGAGCTCGGACTCGGTATCACATACCCTGGGCGGCACATCACCGAGAATAGGGTTGACGGCCGCTTTGGCGAGATGATCCTTCACGAAGTGTGCTCCGCGCGTGAGAGACGAAGCCGTTCTTGATTCGAGTCGGTCCATCTCTGTACATTCACTTTGTTCGGAGCATCGGCAAACGGCACTCTGATCGATCTCTCTCTCACGGGATTTAATAGTCTTCTCGACGGATGATTAGGTTGCTTAAGGACATTAATAAACATCTGCTGAGCCTGGAGCTGAAAATGCTCTTTCACTGCCAAGATACGGGCCTCGGCGTGAAGGTGCTCAATCGGTGAGCTTTTTGCACATCCAGTGGCTATTCGTAGTGCAGCATTTTGAATTCGCTGCTTCTTAGTCCAGGAGCTGTCCGACACGATGTGCTGCCAGACAGGTGCAGCATACTCCAATGCAGGCTGCAGAATAGCTCGATATGTCGTGAAGATTGTCTCTCTGCTGCTACCCCAGGACGTTCCTCCTAGAGCTCTCAACACATTAAGCTTTGCCTTGATAATTGCCTGCTTCTGTTCAGCATTTTTGCGAAACTTCAGGAATGGGTCCAGAACGAGGCCCAGCAGTTTAGGAAATTGCGCTGTAGGCAAGAGGTCACCATCCCACCTGACAACAGGTTGGGCGCTGTGTTCCTCTGGGTCAGATGTGAATACCGAAACAGAAGACTTCGCCGTGGAAACTGTGAGCATCATACTATCGAGAGAGTTTTTAAGCTCGACGAGATAGTCGCTGATCTTGATTGCGGCTACCTGTATGTCACGATTACGGCACATGATGGTGATATCGTCGGCATACGCAACAATCTGTATATCTTCAGGAGGCTCGGGTAGGTCTTCAATATACATGCTGAAGAGGGCAGGTGACAAAACTCCACCCTGCGGCACACCGGCTGCTACAGGTATACTATCGGAGACGTGATTCTGGAATAGCACTTTGGCCCGACGACCTTTCTTAAACGCTGCTATCCAACGCTTCTGCCACGGTTGCAGGGAGGACTTCAATAGTTTCTCGGACAAAAGTCCTAGGGTAACAGAATCAAATGCTTTGGTTAGATCGAGGGCAACGGCCACTGTTCTAAGAGGCTTTCTGAAATTGAACCCATCGACCGCATAGCTGACAATCTCCAGAAGGGCAGTGGTGGTGGAGTGTAGCTTTCTGAACCCATGTTGATGTTGCTGTGCCTCATTCTGCTCTGCCAGGTCCCTTACGATTAGCTTTTCGGCTATTTTCGCGATCGGTGATAGCAAGCTAGTAGAGCGATAGCCCTTTGCCGTGCTTTGCGATTTGCCCGTCTTAGGCAGGGGTATCACATTGGCGGTCTTCCATGCTTGGGGTAGAGTGCAGGTTCGGAAAGAAGTGTTTATGATATCTGCGATCATCGGTAGAAGTTCCGTGGGAAGCTTCTTCAAGATGGCTGCTGAGATACCATCAGGTCCGAGAGCCTTCGAGTTCCGCATTTCCTTGATAGCCTTCTCCACTTGAGCAGGGGTAAAGGCCTCAGTGGCGTTCATCAGCGGCAGACGGCTTAGTTCTCTTACCGTGACTCTGTTTTGTATGCCACGCTTGGTACGTGTGATGAAGAAATTTTTGCCAAGAGCATATGCGGCAGCCTTTCCTGATTTGAAGACGCTGTTATCGAACTCTATGGTAGAGTTCGAGGAGGGGGCGCACTTTCCAGATATCTTCCTCAATACTTTCCACGCAGTTGTTCCGTCGGTTTTAAAATTCAACCTTTCAGTGAACTTCTCCCAACTGTCTTTCTTGTGCTTGTCCAGATCCTTTTTTATCTCTTCATCCAGCTTGGCCACCTCAGGGTCCAAATGATTCTCAGCTCTCTTTTCATCTCTTGTCCTGATCTTCTGTAGAATCTCCCTGGTGACATTAGGGTAGAAACTTTTCACACGTCCTTCAGGTATGGCCGCTTTTGTAGCCTTCCGGATGGCGTCAGATATGTGACGCTCTTTCTGGTGCACATCGCCGTTCCATGGATACTCAGCTGCCTGGCGGAGCGCAACCTCTCTGAACGGGACTCAGTCAGCAAGGCCTAAATTGAGATAAGAACGTTGACGAATACCAGTATAAGGGGCAAGAGAGTTTGAGAGATCAATATGGAGAAAGACGGGAATGTGGTCGCTGGAAAGAGTTGTGGAAGTGGACCATGTGCAAGAATTAGAAAGATTGGATGAAACGAGGGAGATGTCCGGACTAGAAGGTCGGCCGTAGGAAGGGAGACGAGTAGACTGATCATCGTTGAGGATAACCAGATCACACTCCTCAGCCCATTCCTCGACGTCTTCCCCTCTGGCGTCGGACGCAAGCGCAGAACAGAACGTGTGAGCATTGAAGTCGCCTGCAAAGACAGCTGATGGGGAGAGAGAGCAGTCATGCAACTGTTTAAGAAGAGGTATGGGGTTGTAGGTTGGGGGACAAGAAGTGGTAGGAGGGATGTAAATGTTAAATAGAGATAGTGGAGTTTTAAGAGGGAGGTGAACGGGAACGCATTCGAGATTACTGTCCTTACAAGGGAAGTATACAAAGCGTAGGTCGGATCTGCTAAAACGACTAGTGTCGTTAGTATCTCTTGTGGCTCAATAGTAAAACTGCGCAGCATCCCGCCCCGAGCTGCAATTTCCAAGAAGTTACAAGCTTAAAAAGCTCATTTTTTGTGCTTTTTGTACCTTCCAAAAAGCGCGTTAGTCTTCGGAAAATCCGAAAACGGACCTCATAAATGTGTTCAGCGCACAAAAACAACCACCCTGAGAAAGGTTTGGGTGAAGGCACATTTTCCATACTTTGTCCAGACTGAGAGCGTTTTGGACTTGTACCGATTTTCGGTTGGGCGCTTATTTCTACTAGTTGAGGGCTCTGGAAGCGTTTTAGAAAAATGTTCCAGATTTGACTTAAAATTCCCCCAGGGGGGTTTTTTGGGGCGCTGATTACGATTCTGTGATTTATTAGTCGATTTTCTAAAGTTTTCGGCTCATTTCGTTTGAAGCTCCCCAACCGGGGAAAATTTCGAGGGAAAAACGCACGCCACTTTCGAGATTTCCGGTTTTCTACGATAGATATGTCTCAAAATCATTTTCTGAGGGTTATTTAGAGTGCTAAACACGAATCTGGAGTCCGTTTATCGATTTTTTGCAGATTACGGTAGATTACGGTGGGTATACGGTAGTTTGGTCAAAATCTCAGATTTTACTCAAAACTTGTATACGGGGGTTAGTCGGGGTGGAGAATACGAAATTAACGTCCGTTCGCCGATTTTCAAAATACTAAGGTGGGTTTTGACCCCTAAATGACATGTTACCTACCGTAACCTACAGTAAATCTCAAAATGTCGACAAATGGACTCCAGATTCGTGTTCACCACCCTAGGTTACCCCTATATACAACTTTTGAGCTAAATCCGAGAAAATGTTTTGAAACTCCAAAAAAAATGCCTGATGGGGGTACCACTTGCCTTTTCTCCAGGCTTAAAAAACGCTCATAACTTTTTTGAACCTGCGGCTCGCGGCGGGTTACTGCGCATTTTTACTATTGAGCCAGAAGAGATACTAACCATACTAGTCGTTTTGGCAGATCCGACCTACGCTTCTTATACTTCCCTTGTTAGGAACATTTGGAATTAGATGAGAAGGTAAGTTAGAGAGCACAAACGTAGAAACTCCGCCTCCAAGAGCTGTCCTTGGGATGTGATAGGCAGTGTAGCCTGGAATGTTTGGTTGGGGATAAGTGGTAGAGGGAGAGAGTTTGGTTTCTTGAACCATAATAACATCCGGATGATGAGTACGTGCCAAGAGTGAGAGTTCAGACAATTTGGTGCGAAGGCCGTTAAGATTTATATGTACAATAGAGAGGGGGCGGTTGGTGAATGAGGAATCAGAGTTGCTGGGGGCGGAGCACAGAACACAACGGAAGGATGAGTTGTGATGCCTCACAGAACTAAGACCTGAACAGGAGAAGTGCACCCACCTTTTGCATCCAAAGCATTAGACGCTTATTCTATTCCAGTTGACTTTCTTGGTGCAGGTGGCACATTGATACTTCTGCACAGGTCCAGGATTCCTCTTGACGCCAGCCCTTTGTTGTAGAATCTTCAGGAGAGCTGGGGCCAGCCAGCGACTCTCCCATGACGAAAACCCTCTCGGTGGAGGGAGTGATGTCGGTTTGCACGAAGGTGATGTTGTTTCCTCCACACTGCCACGGCACGAACGTACGACATCTCGGCAGCAGGTTTACCTCAAAACTCCTATGTAGGTTACCCCTACATAGGAGTTTTGAGCAAAATCCAAGAAAATTTTGTGAAACACTCAAAAAAATCTCTGGAGAGTACCCTAGCCTTTTCGCGAAGCTTGAGAAACGCTTATAACTTCTTGGAACCTGCAGCTCGGGGCGGGATACTGCGCAGTTTTACCATTGAGCCACAAGAGATACTAACGATACTAATCATTTTCGCAGATGCGTTTACCACTTAAAGCACTTCCCTTGTTAGTAAAATGAAAAGTCCTCTCGACTCCACTACTTTATGGAAGAAGGTATATTTCCTGCTGGTATTTATTTATCTTATCGACCATAGGTGAAAAGGTGACAGATTTCTAGGTATAATATCAGCTTTGCACACGGCATGCAAAAGAAGGTTACAAACTAATTGTGTAGCTGGTTTCAGCCTTTTTCTTACACGTGGTTGGTGCGATTGGCGTCACAGCTGGTGCTCATCGTCTGTGGTCCCACAAAGCATACAGGGCAAACCTACCATATCGCATCCTTCTGATGCTCATGGACACCACGGCATTCCAGGTTTGTTGGAAAAAAAAACAGTTCCGATTACAGTCGGCCGTAACAGTGGGACTGGTTGCCACAAAAGTAGATGCCATGGAACTGGCTTAGTTCAAGCTAGTTGTATGTACCCTCTATTTCAGAGCGAAAATTACTCAGGTCCATTGCGTGCGAGCGCGCTTAGACTCCATTTTCCTCTTCCACACAATCTTTCGTGGTCTCGAATTTCGCTGAGCACCCGCACACTTAGGAACAAAGTGAATTTTGCTACGAAATAGAAGGTATGCCAATGAATTCACGACTTAAAGGCATCGTACGCGCAAAAAATCGTTTCTCATTTTCTCATGTTTTTGCGCAGGCGATCCTCTGACATAGAGAATAAGAGTGAAAAGGCTCCACAAAACTGGATTTCTTTCATTCAGAACGATATTATTGAATGGGCTCGTGATCATCGATGTCATCACAAATGGACAGATACTCATGCCGACCCTCACAACACGAACCGTGGTTTCTTCTTTTCACACATGGGATGGCTACTGGTGAAGAAACACCCACAGGTATGGTATCCATAATCACTTTAGTCCGACGCATAGACCACGCGGCAGGCCGCGCGGTGTTGGCCGCCATACAGGTAAATGGGGTTTTGATCGCGCGCGCGGTGATCTACCGTCGCAGTTCCGTCCATTCATCAGACTAAAATGATTGCGTGAACTCTAGACAAATCATGCTTGTTTGATTACGCTACGTAACAAATTGTCACTTTTTTCTGTTCCTGGGTTGAAATCATGTTTTCCTAACCCGCTAGGTCTAGAACAGACAGGAAATCGCTGTTATCCCTGCTGTTGGGGCCAGCCGGAATAGCCCGGACAGCAACAGCAGTGGCCCGGAAAGCAACAGCAGTGTCCGGACAGCAACAGGAGCCGACTCGCAGATTGGAAAACGAGCCGAACTGTCAGGCGGCTCGGGGCCGACAATCGCCTGAGTGGAAAACTTCGTTTGTGTCAAAGACAATGAATTTCGGAAAATCGTGTGTTTAAGTAAGACAATTTTTGTTCCTAGCTTCTAAGCATTATATTTCAATTTTTCATGTCTAATGTATGTGAAAAATTACTTCATTAAGCACAAACTTTGCTTACATTACGACAGCATGAAGAAACTCGTTTTTTGCGAAAATAGAAAGATTTTTATTCATTCTCGGCACTATGATCACGTAAAAACAAAAGATGCACAAGGAATAGACAAACACAGTCGGAAACCACTCAACAAGGTTCAGAAATGTTTAGATTTTCTTGATTTACGATTGTACTGTGAATCACTCTTTCGGAATCGCACCCAAATGTAGTATCCCCTCATGATTTCGTTATACTGTCCTTGGTGACGACGTTCAAAGTTCAATATATCTTGATGAAAGGGCTTGCCTTGCTCGTTCAATTTGTCAAGATGCGAATCAAGGATGTGAACTTTCAGAGACTTTCTGCATCCCATTTTGGCGTAATTCTTTATGAGAGCGCACCAACTCCACACAGCTTTCAGCTTTGTGATCACCTTGGAAGTCACGAACAACTGCAACGAAATCGCTCCAAGCCGTTCTATCCGTCCTGTTCATCAGCTTTGCGAAACCCTCACATTTTATGATCATCTTTATCTGTGGTCCGACGCATACACGAGCCCTGACCTTAGCAGGGCTGGGCACACGTCCCGGCATGGCGATGCTGAATATGCACCCCCCCCTTAGCTCGGTAATTTTTAGGCACCCCCTTATGGGAAATCGAAATCGGCTGTTTTTCGGAATAGTTCAACAGCCATGATCTTGACTTCCTGATTTTGATAAACAAGAATATAAAAAAAGCACTGAATAGAGAAAATTCCGAAAATGTCAACAAAAAGGGTAGTGTAATTTCTGAACTTATTACAAAAGATAAAGCATTTTTCAATACAAAACAATTGAACAATTACCAACAACAGAACTACTACTATTGCGATAACTAATGTTTCCTGTCGAATGTTTTCATAAACCTATGAAGGATTAGTTAATCTGTGTTTGATTGTTCTGATGTGGAAATCAGAACTATTTTGTGTTGTGGAACAATGTTAGGATTCATGTGATTCGTATGGAGTAAAAAACTCAAATTTTACCCTCCTAGAATGCCGCAATCCCTTAAAAAATCGGTGTTTGTACGCAGCTACACAGCGCACATGGGAATGGACGCGCACACAATATTAATAAAAAATGTATTTTCTTACAGAACGGAGAGGAGAAAAGGATTGAAACTGAAGGAAATGGAAGATAGTAAAGGTAGTCTATTCTGGATGTACCCACTTTAGAAATTTAATGTAAATAAACAAAGTTAGAGCGGGTGTAAATATTTAGCCGTGATAAGGTTCATTCAAACGAACCTAGTTGATCAAAACTAGCATAAAACTGAGAGCAAAGGATATTGTGGGAAAAAGGAGGATCTGGCAAACATTTTAGCATCAATGGGACCGGTTTCTAATAGGATTTAAGGACCTTAAATCTCGTCCCTGTTTTACCCCGAAAACCGGGACAAAACCGGGACAAAACCGGGACGAGTTTTAAGGTCCTTAAGTCACATTGAATATCAAACCTATTGCTATTAAAATGTTTGCCAGATTCTCATCTTTCTCGCAATGCTCTTAGTTCTCATGTTTATGGGTGTTTTTAATCAACTAGGTTCATTTGGATGAACCTTATCACGTCCAAAAAATTCACTCCGCTCCAACATAGTTTGTTTACATTAAATTTCTATACTGTAAACATTGAAAGAATCCTATTTCTGCCTGCTTCAATTTACTCCAGTTTCAATCATTTTCTCCTCCCCGTTCTGTAATAAAATACATTTTTTAATTAATATTGCGTGCGCGTCCACTCCAGTGTGCGGCATTCAAGATGGATAAAACTCGGGTTTTTATGATCAGGGTACTTCTCAATCAGGAGGACACGGTCATTCGCTCCTTTCATGGGAGCTTGCAATCTTCAATTTTTACAGTTGGCTCTCTTCATAAGTCACATTCTCATGAATAAAGATCTATTGACTAGTTGTGATGCTGACTGTGCTATCTGTACTGTTAAACTGTCGAAATAAAGCCTAGCCTGCTAGGATGAGTCCGGGCGGAGTAAGCAGCGTAGCGGTCGGTCATGGCAAAGTATAACAGTGATAAGAAGATTTTGACATGATAAGCCCGATAAGCCTTGCTTCGACCGGCTCAAAATGAGCGACCTAGGCTATACATCAGTTCGCTAATCTTTTTTTGAACTTGAATGATAGTTTTCCTGAGCGCTGTCTTAATATCTTTGCCTCGAATCGGTAGCCACCGCGTAATCAATGAACGTTGCATCAAAGAAACATGACACCACATCAATCCTTACTTGCTACAAGATAACAGAGTAGTGTTTCATCCTTCATCGAAACAAACTTTGGCAGCAACTATGAATTATTGCGAACACAACCTGCATCTCTATCAATAATTTGAATTCTATTCGTGTTCGACTCAAAAAGCGGAGAAGAAGATATGACAATTTAGAAGAACAGTGCGTACTATTTTTTTCCTGAAATTCGACAGAACATGCACTTCGTTCTTTTTTTTGGTGTTCGGTTTAGGCACCCCCCTTTGCCCTCTCTGCAACGTCTAATATGCACCCCCCTAAGGTTACCCGGGACGCGTGCCCAGCCCTGGACCTTAGCCTCGGACAAAGTCGTTACCAAGGACAGTATAACGAAACATGATGAGGGACTACATTTGGGCGCAACTTCGACAGAGTGATTCACAGTAAAATCGTAAATCTAGCAGATCTACAGATTTCTGAACCCTTTTGAGTGCTTTCCGACTGTGTTTGTCTATTCCTTGTGCATTTTTTTTACCTGTTCATAATTCTGGAAATGAATAAAAATATTTCTATTTCCACAAAAAAAAGAACTGGTTTTCTTTGTGCTGTTGTAGTTTCAGCGAAGTTTGTTCTCAATGGAGGCATTTTTTCACATACTTTGGACAGAATCAATTGAAATATAACGCTTAGGAGCCAGGAACAAAGATCGTGTTACATACAGCGCGTTGCAAAATTATACGACATACCCCAATTTCCGCGGTACCGGACTTCGCGTCAATTGAGGAGACAAACGGTGAACGCCATTCGATGCAGCACCCTCGAAAACCCCTGGGTACGAGTCTTCATGAAATTAGAGCAGCTAGCAGGAAACTGGCAACGGAAATTGTCAAAAATGGCCGTTGCAAAATTATTCGACATAGCAGACGTTCTCGCAGAAATTTCTATTCTACACCATCTGTGTCAGATCGTACATGGTCAGAACCACTAAAAACATCGAGTTATTAGTCTTTAGAAATGTCTTGGCGCTGTGGCGCTGAACCACTTCGAAAACTCTGTTTGGTATGTTTCAACCCAGCTTTTTGTGAACGCCCCTTTCAATCTGCGCGCATCCGCTTATAACGGCTAAATTCAGCGGAGCCACACGCTCGTATTGTCTGTTCTGGATGTAGATTAATAGGCCAAGAATACCTCACACGTTTTTCACAAGGTCGACGTCCTGCGAACCGGCCGGCCGTTCTAGCAAATTCGACCTAAAACCAAGCCTGCGTTGTCCTACTGAGAAGAAGAGAAGGCTGAAACGGACTAGAAAGAACTGGGAATGATTTCCCGGCACTTTCTGATAATCTAAGGAGTTCATGGGTCATGTCGCTATTACATAGCTTGTCCAGCTTGGAACTCCACCTGGATCTGGGTCAATGCATTATTCTTTCTCCTCCGAAATTCCTACTCAAGGATATATTCGGGTCCGTTTGTAGATCTCTCCAATGCTTGGAATGCTTGGTCAAAACTGAATAAATGTAATAAAATTGATCAAGCTCGTTCGGATTGCACTTGCTTTCGACCGATAAAAAAGGATTTCGAAGGATCTAGGCAAGGACCTGAACTTATGCTTGAGTAGGAACTTTGGAGGAGAAAGAATAGTGCATTGACGCGGATCCAGTAGGGGTTCAGACTGAACCAGCTTTTTGCTACATGACCTATTAACTCCAAAGATTATCAAAATGTGCCTAAAAATCATTTCCAGTTCTTTCTAGTCCGTTTCCGCCTTCACGTCTTGTCAGAAGGACAACGCAGGTTTGGTTTCAGGCCGATCCTGTCAATTTGCTAGAGTGACCGGCTGGTTTGCAAGACCTCACCCCTGTGGGAAACGTGTGAGGTATCCTTGGCCGTTGAATGTACATCCAGAGCAGACAATACGAGCGTGTGGCTCCGCTGAATTCAGCCGTTATAAGAGGATGAGAGCAAATTGAAAGGGGCGTTCACAAAAAGCTGGGTTGAAACATACCAAACAGAGTTTTCGAAGTGGTTCAGCGCCAAGACATTTCTAAAGACTAATAACTCGTTGTTTTTAGTGGTTCTGACCATGTACGATCTGATACAGATGGTGTTGAATAGAAATTTCTGCGAGAACGTCAGCTTCAATACCCGCGCTAAGTTTTGTAAAAACGGGGAGCATCTGGCAAACTTGGCAAAAAAGCGTCCGATGCATGCAACTTTTTTGAATGAAGACTTTTTTGAATTCTGAAAACGCTATCATTTTCAAAGATCAAGTTGCTACATAATTATGTGACTTTTGTGCCGCAAATCCCTAAAATCGCTTTGTTTTCGAAGGAAATAGTTTTTGCCATCGTTTTTCAAAAACGTCGCGCGCGGCGAAGTGCGGCGAAACTTTGAGCAGTAATTGTACAAGTAATAGAGGAGCAATCTGTATGTTTTCTTCATAAATTAGGTGCAGGTGAGAGAATCTCAAAGTTCATGTTGGTTGAACTTTCGAAATCCTTCATTTAAGAGTCCAGGGTTCCGCAACAAAACTCCGACTTTTCATGTAGTTCTCAAGCGTGTTTAATGAAGGATTTCGAAAATTCAACCATTACAAACCTTGAGATTCTCTCACCTGCACCTGATTTATGAAGAAAGCTTACAGATTGCTCCTCTATTACTTGTACAAATACTGCTCAAAGTTTCGCCGCACTTCGCCGCGCGCGACGTTTTTAAAAAACGATTGCAAAAACTAATTCCTTCAAAAACAAAGCGATTTTAGGGAACTTCGGCCTGAAGGTCGTATGATTAGGTAGCAATTTGATCTGTGAATATGACAGCGTTTTCAAAATTCGAAAAAGTCTTCATTTAAAAAAGTTACATGCATCGGACGCTTTTTTGCCAAGTTTGCCAGATGCTCCCCGTTTTTACAAAACTTAGCGCGGGTATTGTATGTCGTATAATTTTGCAACGGCCATTGTTGACAATTTTCGTTGCCAGTTTCCTGCTAGTGGCTCTAATTTCATGAAGATTCGTACCAAGAGGTTTCCGAGGGGAAGCTGCGTCGATTGGCGTTTACCGTTTGTCTCCTTAATTTACGCGAAGTTTGGAACCGCGGAAATTGGGGTATGTCGTATAATTTTGCAACGCACTGTAGTGTTATTGCTCTAAGAATATTGAATATTACCACATTTGAACACGAACACTATTAAAAACTTATGATTCAATGTTTTTAGTCCTAGTGATATGTGCCTACGTATTACCCCAGGATGGAATCAGCTTGCACTGACTTCCCATTATACCCGTGCGAGACGAAAACTTCCTAAGCGGACGTTGCAGCTGCTTCCCGCGGGATTTTGGCACCTGAACTGCGCGCATTTTTACTTACAACTTGCAAACAAGAAATTCGACGCGTTCGACGGACGCAAAAAAAGTAACGAGCCGGGTGGTTATTCGAGAGGTCGAATCAGCTAACTGGATTGGACAAACATACAGCTGCATAGGTCCCGCAATGACATAGTAAGCAGTACCTGGGCGAGCGTATCCTCTGTAGAAAATCGGAATTCCCATCACTCATGGCGCGTGCGATGCTGCTCCCTCAGTCTGCCCTCCGCTCTTTCACTCTCTGTAACCACCACTCCGCCCCCGCACGTGAAGGAGTCACGAGAATTTTGTTTTTTACACCGTGTAAGAGCTCGCGCCCTCCTCCGTACATCTGTTCTCTTTGAGGAGCTTCAGCCGGCCAACTAGTGATAGTCGTCTGGTCAATCCAGCAGTGTTCAGCCAGAGAATAATGAGGACCTTACTGAATTCTCAAATTCATTCTCCCAATCAGCTCCTCGAAAGTTTCCCCAGGGTTATGCCAAATGCAAAGAAGGCTGTCATTTTTGAATGGAGGAATACTAAGAAGCTGAGTATCTGAGTAAAAAAGTATGTAGCCGTGACTGCGACGTGCAGCGGTAGGGCTCCCATGCGAAAAGCTAGCGCGGACAGGTTTCTTTCCACTCAAGGCAAGCCTTGTTGAGTTCTACATTTCACAAAAAAAACTGGTTTTTCTTCGATGAATACAAGTGCTGTGTCTGTGTCCATTTGCTCGATTTCAGATCAAAGAGCAGGGAAAGAAACTCGACTTATCTGACCTGTTTGCCGACCCTGTTCTAGCATTTCAGCGAAAGTGAGTTTTATTCCAACTACTATGTGAAAGATTGCGTGTAGCTCCTAGAGGATGAGCCTAGCCGGGATCTCAATCTTGATACAGTATCAAAATCCATATTCACGCGAGCAGTTAAGAAATGCCACTTCAAGGGTTTTATGCGAGGATTCCCTTGCGCCGATATTCGGCGACCAGATGCGCTCGTCGGTCATGGCAAAATGTAACTGATCATCCCCTTGTTCAGAAGAGAGTGACCGCACATCTCAAAAAAAATAGTAATCATAGATAGCACTACACCGCCACTCAGATAAACCGCCGCTCGAAGCGGGCCTGCAGAGCAATGCGGGCGACGCTGCCTCTCCGCTTCGAGCGAAAATTAGCGATCATTTCGTGCGACAGTGGGCGCCGTCCGGGCGACCGCGGCTCCGCTCCGAGCGATGTCTGATTGCATTTCGAACCGTGGTTGCTGTACTGGCAATTTTCAAAATTTTTGCAACTGCGGATTTGTCTTTGTTTCCTCCTCTTCTCAAGGGGTAGAAACCTTTTGAGACGATAGGGTGTCTGTCATAGTCTGTGGGAAAGGAGGCTAAGACTGCTGCACGCCGCAACAAGGAGACCATCCGTCCTCTTTGAGGGAGCATTCCTCTTCGCCGGCCATGGAGGATACCATCGTCGACGGAAAATTCTCCTTCAAAGTGACGCAAAGTCACCTCTCGAGAGTGACCTTAAAAGGAATGTCAACTGCCCGTCTCCACGAGACGAGCTGCCTTTTATACCCGCTGATCCCGTGACCTGCACGTCATCACCCGAAGAACATCCAATCCTGCGTATTTCTATCTCTTGCGAAGACACCGCAGTCGCCCCGAGGCCGACCGTAGGGGAGCTAAAACTTCGATAGCAACAGAACGAGAGTCGCGGTTTGGTTTCCACCCTGGGCTACTGTCCGGGCGGTGACGTCATAATTGGGAGGAGCCAGTTCAGCTCCGAGCGATGTATACTCTGACTACTTCAATGAAGGTGCATGAGCAGATTTTAGTAATCGGTTTCGCGACTGCTTGCAATGAATCGAAAAGTCTCTGGAGCACTTTCTAATCTACCTCGAGGGAACTTCAGAGCATACAACCTCGCTCGATACTACCGCAAAATCCAAAGCCTGCACACCAGTTACCCCCATGTTTCCCTCTTTCGCGAACCCCCAAACATCCATGCCTCTCAAAGCGCTCGAAGGACAAAGGGTGCCGCAAACGAGAACATTCTGACTTCATTTTCTTACATAAATATGCAATCATCAGAGGGTGCGCAAGGTTTTACGAATCGAATCCACTTGATAGTGGAGCTAACCTTCGTATGATATTTTTGTTCCAAGCGAAGTCATACAATGTTCCTAATATGTACAGGCACTACATTCCCATGGTGCTTCTATTCTGCTTCCTGCTGCCCACTGTTATTCCTGTGAAATTCTGGGGTGAATCACCTCTGGTGGCATTCTATACGGCGGCACTGTTCCGATACTGCTTCCTGCTACACTCCACCTGGTTCATCAACAGTGTTGCTCATATGTGAGTTTTTATTTGACATTCGCTACTTCCCTAAATAGGTCGCACCACCTTCATTGATCAAAAAGACATCTTTGTACGTGCCAAAACTGACGTATCGCATCAGATGTTATGCAAAATATGGCCTTTTCGATAACGGGTCACCTCAAAAAACTACTAATATCACGCAAAGCGGTGGGAGAATTGTACTTTGTGCTGTGTTGCAGCGCTATGCTAGTATACTTGTTATCCGAATGGATCATTTTCGGATATCCGACCGGATTTCCAAGATTTGGGTGATCCAAAATCCCGAATTTGGAAAGATCATATTACCCGAATCGAATCAGTATCGGGGCGTTTAATAATTTGCATTAGCCGGATCGAATCATTTCTCGAAGGGTGAATAATTCGGATAAATCAGATAAAATTTTGGATAAATACATATTGTTGGGGTAACCACGGGACAGATGGCTGCGGTCACGTAAGCAGCCTGCGCTGCGTCGTGTGCGCCTACGAGAAATGTGGTGATCGATTCTACACTCACCATATATAGAAAACTGAGCCACACACGAATATTCTAATCATGTTTTTTTACACAAACTTTACGAATTTGTCCTACCCGATATCGGTATTCGGACCAGGGATGAGCGGAATAAAAATACGAAATTAGGAAATCTGCTTTCGGGTTTGGGCACAATTTTTTCTCGGGTATCAAAAACCGAGAGCGAAACCCCTGGAAACGCGTTTTTCGGGACGCGAAACGCGGAAAAATTCAGAAATTATCTGGTAATTTTTTCCGTCCCGGATGACCCGATATTTTTCATACCGCAGCGCTTTCTCCGGTTTTCGGATGTCGGAAATGCGCGAGACTGTGGGGTTCGGAACAGGGGTGTGCGGCGATTGCCGTTTGCCGGCCATTTTTGGGGTTTGCCGTTGCCGTTTGTCAAAATTTTCGTCTAAAACGGCAAAATTTCGGCATAAATACGTTAAAACAACAGGATTTGCCCTCACCGCAGCTTCTGTTTTGGTCAGCGATTTGAAGCTGCTGCAAATAATTTATTCAAGTAGTTCCATCTCATGTAATGTATAATTGTACCCATTCAATCGGTAACTGATGAAAACATATTCACTGGGTACTCAGAGGAGTTCATTCGAGTTCTAGGTTGTTCGGGAGCCTCCAAACGTGTTTTTTTAGTCATCAAATTCTTAAACCCTCAAAAATGCCATAATTGAAAAAAAACCTTTTTCAGAAGCATACCGATTACTACAACTAAGTGATATCCAAGTTTTAGCGTAAAAGCAGTCTTCTTTACACATATGAACCAGTTGAGAACTCGTGTAAATCGGTCAGCTTATCTTCGGTTGGTGGGCTGATGGTAATAATTGGGAGAGGAAGTTGATCAATTCTGCAAATAATTGAGCAATCTTCACAGCGGTCAGCAGAAGCAGTGTTCAATAATTATTTCAGTTCCGAGATCATTAGCTGGAATGAAGGGTTTACTCTGTGACAGAGCAGAGTTTGTTAAGAAATGCTATAAAGATGAGAAAATGAAAAAGTCTTCTAAGCAATGATTGAAACCGCATTCAACTTTTCGCCAGAAAACGAAGATTCCGAGGCCCATTGCAACAACAGTGTCGGAAAACCGACTTGGAACGAGCAACCAATAGCATTATACGGCCCTGGAACTTGAACGTGGTGTGCTCGCCCCTGTCTGACTAAACGCACTGCACGCGGAGCTCCAGCGACGATGTACATGTACCAGTCGAACTGTCTTTAGGTGCCTCTCAATCTAAGTTTTCGATCAGCATACCCCTCGGAGCTCTTGACTTCTGGTGGAAATTCGAAGGCTGTTTCTACCGTGAGCACTGCATTCAACTAGACCAGTTTTACTCCACTCCTGTAGCATCACAAGAAAAAACCATTCATACGTAGTTCCAAGTGAGCGAAATTGAGAACCTTGAGCCTACTACTTGCTACTAACATAACTGTGAGTGACTCCGGTCATAACCTAAACCGCGAGCTGCCGATCGCGGTGTGGATTGTCAATCGCCATCAATGGACCAATCATAACGTATCCTCACCTGAATGTCGTACCGGTATCGGCCACAGTCTTTGGATCGGCTCACAAACCCATCGCACCAAGGTTGCTTACGGTTTGCTGATCGTCCCCGGATCGACTAGGCTGGATCGCGCTGGCCGCAAGCCCACTTCAGATAAAGTCACTCGCGGGGCTATCACACTTTGCACTGCTCAAAAAGACGCCCATCTTTTGGATCTCTAGCATTGATTTCAACGGGAACTTCAATTAGTGGGGAGGAATTAACAGAATTATCCAAAGCTCACAAACTTGTTGACCTTGATAGTGACTACTCATCACCTGAGACTTTCAAGTAGCTTTTGATACATGGTATTTCCTTCTTTAGAGGCTATTGAAACGCGAGGCACATAGTAACTGTCAGATATAGCATGGAATACGACATGACTAAGCAAGTGTTGGTGTATTATAGCACAACACAGATTTTGCCGTTTGCCGGTCATTTTTGGGGTTTGCCGTTGCCGTTTGCCGAAATTTTAAATTCCTTTGCCGCACACCCCTGGTTCGGAACCCGAAACGCGGAACTTCGCTCAGCCCTGCTACGAATCGACGAATAATAGCACTACCCGAATCGACCCATTACCCTGGAATTTCAAAAATGGCCTTATCCGAAGATTCAATCACCTTCGGATATACCTGCTAGCCAACACATTCCTTCCGAATACAGTTCATCGTACTTTCACAGAACACTAATCCTTCTAGGTTCGGTTATAAACCATACGACAGCCGTATCACACCTGTAGAGTCAGTATGGACTTCTGTAACTGCTGTCGGCGAAGGAGGCCACAACTTTCATCATACGTTCCCTCAGGTGAGGTTTCAAGGTGAGTTGCCGTTTACACTTCAAGCTAAATGATTCCAATCTAGGACTATCGAGCTTCCGAGTACTCTCTGAAGCTGAACTGGACATGTCTCTTCATCGACGCTTTTGCGGCGATTGGATGGGTCTACGACAGGAAGACAGTATCTGAGGAGTACATCAAGCGCCAATGTGACAAGCACGGCAATCCGGACAAGAGACACAAGTGGTCCTCGTACTTGTAACAGCCGCATCATATCGTCTGCCTGTCAGAATCTGCTAATCTGAATCAGTGTACATAGTTCCCTAATAAAGACTCAAGAGATGTGCGATATTTGAGGTTTTTATCCGAATGAAATCAAACAACTTTGCGTGTAACAGTCATAACAATTACATTCAACAACTGAATAAGACAACAGCTTGAAGCCAACCACTGATGACAGATGTAATCTAAGAACTACTTTCTAGACTGGTTCAACGGGCACTACATACAATACAAAATTTTGAAAATATATTTTCCTGTTCACACATTGTCCTAGGCAAATATTGAATAATTCGTTCTATCAACTTTTCGCATCCACATAAAAATGGCATGAGCTGTCCTCGGTCTCCAGAGATTCTGTCAGAGAAACGTTACCATAATTAATGCGAAGGTAGAATTCTACGCTTTCTTGGAATCACAATCACCACTTAACCGAGAAAAACTGAATATTCGATTTGCCCGATTAGCTGGTGATTGTGATTTTGTGGAATCGAAGAGTTCTACACTGGCATCAATTACATGAAGTTTCCCCAGTGATGATCTCTGAAAAGCAAACACAGCACAAGCTACTCTAATATGGGTGCGAAAAATTGATAGTTCAGTTTATCTGATTTTTACCGAGGACAAGGATTACTCCGTACCTCTATAATCCGAAAAGCAGTGCTGCTGCTCACAGCGCATCGAATACTACCAATCGTCGCGCTAAGGCTAAAGATCGTCCAGAGTCAAGCGCAGTCCGCACTCAGACGCTCGTAGCTGTGTTCCGCCAGACTGCTGCCACATGAAAGCCGAAATCGTTGCCCCGGAACGTCAACCCTTTATCCCAAGACTTCGCTCTTCGGCGAGTTCTTTAGCACCCGGTTTTCTCCGGAACACCCTCCGTTACACCTGAAACAACTGGCGTTAGCCCCGAGACAAGCAAAAAAGACAGCGGTCTGGCGGACATCACCACGAGTGTCTTAGTAACGAGCAGTGGCATCCATCTAATCAGCAGCCCAAAAAGAAAACGATTGCTAACGACACAATGCGATTTCTCATTTGGTTTCTGACCAGTGGGAGGCATTGGCCCATTACTTTGCTTTCTGTGTAGTAGCTTTGGGATGTATATAAGAAAGGAATGCAATACCCTCCGGACGACCAGGCGGTGCTATCCGCCACGTGGATTCACCAGGATATCAATATTTGAGGGACATACACTCTGTCAATTGGCACAACGAGGCAGGTACCGGGCAATGGACAAAATTTTGCAGAAAAATGTTTGGTAGATATGCTTCAATCAGAAGTAACTACCAAACACCGATTCGTGGATTTACACCATTCTTTCCCAAACTGAAAGGACCTCATCATAGGACATTCCTTGCAGATGAATCACGTGTATTCTACTTGACCGATGACACGGTTGAACGGGCGGCAGCAACGTCTTCTTTCGTCTCTACCGGCCACAGTTGGCCAGGACTCCAATTAGCTCAAGGAACGCGAAAAGTCTCATTCCTCTTGTCAAGGCTTTCAGTGAAGACGTCTGAACAACGTATAGGACGGAAGCTTGGCCAGATCCGCACGGCGTAGCCATCTTTTCATATGTATAAGGGATTCACTAATTCTATTCCAGTCACAAAACCGTGACCACGGCTACAGATCGTCCACTTCCGGCCACTAATGTGCTATACGCGGTGTCGCGAATATCGCAATGGCCGCTGTAGACTGACGCGCGCGGCTCCTTCGCATAACTAAAATAAGTTCGACGGAATATCTTTAGACAACTTGGGTTTGCTAAATGCAGTGAGAAACATGTGGAAGTAGCGTTTAACAAACCCAAATTGGAATCACAAATAGAAGTTCGACCGGAAACGGGCTGAACGTACAACAACTAATTCTTCTCTAACAAAACAACTGATATTCACAAAAAAATAACAAAAAACAGAACAGCAACATCAAACTCCAGCAACTCATCGTATCCGTGGCCCCTTCCGAATACCGCCCTGAGCTCCCTTCTTTCCTTTCAAGGACTTCTTGAACTTTGCTGGCATTTCTTCAGAATCGTCAATATCATCCAAACCACTGAAAGAGTTTGACTTATCAGTATCAGGAAGTATGGGCAGAACTCTTCTAATATGTAGTACCAACCGCTTTTTGCCTTTCTTTTTCCGCTCAGCCATTTCCTTCAGCTCTTTAACGGCCATTTCACTAGCTTCCTGTGTCCGTTCTACCAGTATCATAACATCTTTTTCTACACATGGATACTCCGACAGCTTTTTTCCTGAAAAGAAAAGGAAATGAGCCAATAGAATGAACATGAGCATTTCAACGCGCACATTCAGCTTACCCAAATGAGCCTCGATCTTCTGGTACACTTCAACATCGTACTGCGTGACAAAGGTTACGGCCAATCCTGCCCGTCCTGCTCGGGCGGTACGTCCTACCTGAAAGAAGAGACATTACTGGTTGAACTTACAAAAACTGCCATCTCAATGAAGGGAATGACAAAACTCGTAGTTTCCATCAATGCAAAGAAATCATGGTCTTACTCTATGAATGTAATCCTTCGATTGCGACGGCACATCGTAGTTGACAACGAGATCGACGTGGGGAATATCGAGACCTGAATGATGTATTAATCAGCAAACGTCAAACGTTTGATCGACGTGAAATTCCTCGACGGGTTGATGTTTTCTGCTGACACTGCGTATCAAAAAATATGACACCCCCTGAATTTGTCGGTTTCGTGTTTGTTGAGCAGTATAGATTTTTTTCCTCAAAACCACTGTGATCACGATGCAAAATAACCCCCGTATACCTCTTTTGAGTAAGATTAAATCCTTGTGCACTTTTCTAGAAAAAATTTTTGTTTTACGGCGCGTATCAAAAAGATAGGACACCCCTGGGTCAATTCGGAATTCTCGATCGATAAAAGTGTGTGATCGCAAATCTAATGACCGAATGGCCATCTTTGCTCCTTTAGTGCATAAATACTCGATTCGTAATACTATCGACCAAGTTAGCCAACCTCTGCGAGTCGATCTTGCTCCATTTCTCAGTTACGGCCTGTTGGAGAGCAGAAATCGGGAGATGTTGCCGGCCATTGGCTCAGACCCGTCGGCCTACATTATCCCAGAGATTCTTCATTCTGTTCTTCTTCTTCTTATCGGCCACATCACAGCTTCTCCTCATAGGTGTGAAAAGGCAGCCACATCGCACGGGTTCTTCCACATATCCATAACTGTTAGAGAAGTCGGCCTTTCAGGACAAGAAAATAAATGAAATGAATCATGCCCTGGGCTGTGGCAGTCTGGACATTCGTCAGGGACCGACGAGTCGATCTTATGGACGAAGGCCTTGAGGTATGAGGAGTGTCCACAACGTAGACCTGCCAGGATGACGCGTGTACGTCTGGGTAGGTCCGTTTCGCTGCCATCGATGGGGGGGGGGGGCACGTAACCAAGAATTGGATTTAGGGGGGCACTGGAAAGGTAATCTGTGACGAATCGGGTGTGCTCCATTTGCAGCAGTCTGACGGGATTGAGCTCCGACGGGAACGTTGACGATCCAAGACAGAGACTGCAGCATGAAGTGGCGAGCCTATATGTCGGAAATTGGGACCAGATGACAGTAGGGGGAAATTAGGGTGTGTGGAATTCCTTATAATGCCAACATGGAACTGTTGCGACTGGAGTTGACAAAGCTGCTTTACAGGAAGCAGCGAACACTCTTGATGTAGATGAGATACCGGTGTGGATCTAGGGCATCCAGTGGTTACGCGTAGAGCAGTGTTCTGTGCACGCTGAAGCTAGCTCCAAGAGGCTTCCGGCAGGTGTCTTGACCATATTGGGGCCCATATTCCAGCACCGGCTGCAGCATAGCCCTGTAGGTGGTTTGCAGGATTTCCTTAGAGCTACCCCATGTAGTGCCTGCTAGCGAACGTAGAATGTTGTTACGTGATTTGGCAGCAGCAGCTCGAATACGTGTGTTTTCGTGAAAACGTAGTGACGGGTCCAGGAATACGCCGAGTAGACGAGGGTGTTTTGATAAGGGCAGCATATTTCCTTGGGATGCAGCTTGTGTTCGGCTGTCGCTGTAGTGCACAAAGTAACGCTGGACTTGGTTGGAGAGACCTTTAGCTGCTTCGATTCCAGGAGCTTAGCCAGACTGACGAGGTATTTATTCATCTCAGCAGTGGCTCGATCGATGACAGGGTTAGTACAAATAATAGTGATGCCATCCGCATATAGAGATAAGTGGATGTTTGGTGACGGCTTCGGCACATCAGACAGGTACAAAGAAAACAGGCTGGGAGATAAAACTCCTCCTTGTGGGACGACAAAGTTATCAGTCCATCTTTTGCACTAGTCAGGTATAGTAGAGTCCAGAATCGATTTGTACAGCAGAGGGATACTGACATTATCGAAGGCAGCGGTTAAGTCAACTGCCATGACTATACTTCTACGAGCTGGAGGTTTCATGTTGAAGCCAGCAATAATGTGTTCTGTGATACACGTGAGTGCCGTGATGGTAGAGGGGGCCTTTTAAAAGCCATGTTGATGCACATTATGTCGTAATGCTTCTTGGAGGTGTGGGTTAATGAATTTCTCCGCTATCTTAGCAATAGGGGACAAAAGGGAGATGGGTCGATGCGAAGTTGCTCGATCTTCTGGTTTGCCAGGCTTGAGGATCGGTAGAACAATTGCTTGTTTCCATCTAGCGGGAATGAGACCTGAGCTGAATGACGAGTGGACTAGATCACAAAGTAATTCAAGGAACTGTTCCGGCAAGTGCTTGAGATGGACGGCTGACACGCCGTCGGGTCCCTCAGCTCTCGAGTTCTTCAAGGACTTGATGAGGGAAGACATCTCAGTGGCAGTTATGGCAGGTACATCTTGTCGGCTGAGCTTCCTTTTAGACCGGAGAGTGAGCCTGTTGGAACGATCACGGCGGGACGTCGCTGAAGCAAATTGATTTCCAAGTCGACATGCAGCCTTAAATCCGGACTAGAATTTCCTCGAAGAGAACTCAAGCATGTTGCGATCCGCTGCCAATTTCTTCCCAGATAACCGCTTAAGAATGCTCCAGGTCTTTTTGGCATCAGTGGAGAAATTCAAGGATTCAGTGAACTCCATCCATCGAGCCAGCTTGTAATCATTCAGCCTTTTGGTGATCTCGTCAGACAATAGTTGAATGCTGGGATCTCCAGGATCAGCACGGCGTTTCTCGTCCTGCAATTCGATCAGCTGCAGGACATCTTTTTGGGAACGTTAGGATGAAACGTTCTACCGCGCCCTGTAAGAATTGCAATTCTGGAGGCATTGCATATGGCATCAACAATGAACTTGTCCTTCTCATGAACGGAGCCGGTAAGCGGATAGTAGGCTACCCGACTGAGTAACACTTCCTTTGGACCAGTTACAGGAAACAGCAAGAGAAGATGATACAAAAATGAAATCAGGAGAGGACGGCCTGCCCATGGACGGAAGGCGAGTGGGGGCGTCCTCATTAATGGCAACAAGGTCACAGTCCTCCGCAAAAAAGGTCTAGTAGTTCACCTCTGTCATCAGGATCAAGAGAGGAGAACCAGGATGTGGAGTAAGCATTAAAATCGCCAGCCATGACAACAGAAGACGATGGGAGGGTAGAGTGCACAGAATGTAAAAATGGAGCGGGATCAAACGAATTAGGACATGAGTAGGAGGGGGGAATATAAATATTGACGATATCCATAGGGCAACTTTGCAATACAACATGAACAGCTATACATTGTACAACATTATCATTAGGGATAGTAATGAGGTGGGAGGGTATGGAAGATTTTACAAACGTAGAAACGCCTCCACCACGAGATGTGCGAGGGAGGTGGTAAGACGTATAACAGGGGAGGCGGGGTAGGGATGTTGGGCTAAGTTTTGTCTCCTGAAGGAGAATGACATCTGGATGAAAGCGTTCAATGTACAATATGAGTTCAGCAAGTTTGGCACGCAGGCCATTGATATTGAGTTGAAAAATGTCTAGACTATGAAGAGGAACACTAGGGGGAGAGTTAGAGCAGGAAGTACAACAATAAGCAACAGTGTAGTTGTTATAGCTGGTTAACCCCGAACATTTGAGGGTACCCTTCTTCTTCTTTGCAGCCGCAGAAGGGCTTTTGTCATAGGTTCAAGAAACGGGCGACCGAAGTTGGATTCAACCACAAATCCATTGTCGTCAGTGAGGTGGGCCTCTTCGGACAGTCGAATAGATGAGCTGTAGTGTGACCAGGGTTACCACAATCCGGACACTCGTCAGGCTTACTGCTGTCGATCCTATGCAAGTATGACATCAGCATAAGGTAACGCCCGCAGCGCAGCGAGGCGAGGGAACATCTAGCCCGCCTACCGAGTTCCATCTCGGTGTTGCTGACTTCAGGTGGTGCGATCCCCAATATGGTGTTGACAGCCACCCTACTTAAGTGATCCCTGACGAAACGGGCGTGCTCCGCACGTAAAAGATGAAGACGATATAATTGGGAGTCCGTCCATCTTTGTATATTGACTTTCTCGGGTGCATCCGCAAAAGGCCTTCTGATATCTCTCTCTCTCTCTCACAGGATTCATAATCCTTCTTAATAGGTGATCAGGCTGCTTGACGATATTGATAACCAGTTGCTGCGCTTGTAGTTGACAAAGCTCCTCAACAGGCGAAATACGGGCTTCAGCATGAAGATGCTCCAATGGAGTCCTCTTTGCACACCCAGTGGCAATCCGAAGTGCAGCATTTTGAACTCGCTGCATCTTTGTCCACGATGAATCCGATACTATGTGTTGCCATACCGGTGCTGCATACTCCAACGCCGGCAGCAAGATTGCATTGTACGTGGTCAGGATCGTCTCCTTACTGCTTCCCCACGACGTACCTCCCAGAGCTCGTAAGACGATGAGCTTAGCTCTCACTGTAGCCTATTTCTGCTCAGTGTTTTTATGGAACTTACCCAGCCGAGGCAACCACCGCACTGGACGCTCGCATGTTGAGCCGATAATCCACAATGACAACAGGGATATCGTGGAGTCTTGCTGCGTGGCCCTGGGTTCCTCTCAATGCCGGCTCGTAACAGTAGAATGCGAAGGAGTGCGGCAGCCAGCCATTCGCACTCCCATACAGAAAAAACTCCTCGTGGAGTTGTTGATGCCCGTTTGATGAGTCTCCTTGATCTTGGTAGTTGACTCCACAGATCCACCACGCATCTCGGATCCTTCCTTCATTCTGTTGAAATCGTGGCTGTAGACTAGCCACTCTGGACAAGATAGTTATTGTCGAGCAAAAAAAGCCGTCTTCGGACCTGCTCACGTAAGCTTCTTGCTGTCTTGCTAGAAACGGCATCTTGGTTGCCCGAAAACATGGAGAACTGAAGGTAGACGTCACTCTTACATCCTGTGATACTCACTGGAGATCATCCGACTGCTGGCGAAAGCAAGCTGCAGACGTCCTTAACGGGCAAATGCTCTGACAGAAAATGGGAGATCTACCTTCGCAGTGCTGACGGCTCAAGTGGACAGCGACTTCGACTATTTGCGTATAGCTGATGGTTTCTGACGAGAAGAATTTGAATCTCGATAGGACTGATAGTTGGAAGTGCTAATAAAGAAATTCGAGGATGGGTCCTGACCAATTTAGTAGTGAACTGCGAAGGTAGATCTCCCATTTTCTGTCAGAGCATTTACCCGTTAGGGACGTCTACAGCTTGCTTTCGCCAGCACTCGTATGATCTCCAGTGAGTACCAGAGGATGTAAGACCGACGTCTACCTTCAATTCCCCATGTTTTCGGACAACAAAGATGCAGTTTCTACCAAGACAACGAGAAAGCACGTAAGCAGGTCCGAGGTCGGCTTCTTTGCTCGACAATAACTATCTTGCCCAGAGTGGCTAGTCTACACTATTGATTTCAGCATAATGAAGACCCTCTAGGATATTTTACGATGATGGATCCCAGCCAATGGCAGGCGATATCTCTCGATTTCTGCGCTCCACCAGGCCATAACTGACAAATGGAGCAGGTTCGACTCGCAAAGGTTGGTCAACTTGGTCGATAGTATACGAAATCGAGTATTTGATGCGCTAAAAGAGCAAAGATGACCATTCGGTCATTAGATTTGCGATCACACAAGTTTATTGAACGAGAGATCCTAATTAACACAGGGGTGTCCTATTTTGATGAAAAAGATCTATCCTGCTCAACAAACACGAAACCGTCAAATTCAGGGGGTGTCCCATCTTTTTGATACGCAGTGTAGAAGTAGCACGCCGCATAGATAGACAAGCAAAGACGCAGACTGTTTATAAATGCACCGATCGGACGAGCACTTACGCGTCGACTGAGCATGCATAATTATTTTCAGAAATAAGCAACCACCTTATTCCGAGGGTAAAATATCAGAAAAAGTTTCTTTTTGGTTTGAGTGAAACGGTCACACGCTGTTTAAACGCATCGTGCGCGCAACAAATCACCTTCACTTTTGTCATCACCCACCAAACTTCAGGTTTTGAAAATACAGGACGTTCGGAAATGATAGGGACACCTCTAAAAAAATGAGATTTTCAAAAAATTTCTGGGAATGGTGATGAATACTGTTCATCAATGAATTCAGCGTGATAAAAACCTCTGTTCGAAACTTCCTTGAAACCGTGCCTAATTTCATAAGATTTCTCCTTTACATTTAGAAAATTTCACCGTTCGGAAATGATAGGGACACCTTGCAAAAAATGGAATTTTTCACTTCGAACAAAATTTCCCGTTACAAGTTCACTATATGAACGCAACACGAGGACACCCAACATCTTTATTCCAATCATGGGCCGTGGTACATCGCTTACTGTTTCCGAACAAGCCCAAATACGTGCCCTCAACGCTGCCGGGCCGAGCCAACGTCTAATTGCCTTCCAGCTCGGACGTTCCCCCAACTGCATCAGCCAGTTCCTACGAGATCCAGACTCCTACGGCTTGGCGAAGAGTCCTGGACGCCCAAGAAAGGTCAGCGGCAGGGATGCACGGAGGATAAGCCGACTCTGCTCAAACAGTAGTCTGTCTCTCAACCAAGTGAGGGCTCAGTTGCCGCTCAATGTGTCGAAGACTACTGTTTAGAGCGTCGTAAACGCAGACGAAAACATCGTCCGCCAAGTGATGAAGAAGGCTCCATCACTCTCAGAAGCCAACAAAGTAGCTCGACTCCGGTTTGCAAGGAACAACATGGCAACAGACTGGTCAGAGGTATGTGATTCTCTAAAAACCCGATAAAATTAAAAAAGAGAAAGGCGACATGTTCCAGGTAATTTTCCCCGACGAAAAGAAGTTTAACCTTGATGGACCTGACGGTGCTCGATGCCACTGGAGAGATCTTCGCAAGAATCCGATGGTATTTAGTCGAAGAAATTTCGGAGGCGATTCGCTGATGTGTTGGGGAGCATTCTGCAGCGAAGGTGTTTTGAAAATCGCCTTCACTTCGTGTCGGATGGATTCGGAGGAGTATCAAGAAACATTGCGTGCGCATCTTCTGCCGTTCTTCACTGGAGACAGGCGTCAACGCTACATTTTCCAGCAAGATAACGCTGCGGTCCATGTCTCCAGATCCACAAAGGCGTGGCTTCAACAAAACCGAGTTCGCGTGATGGAATGGCCCGCGAGTAGTCCTGACTGCAACCCGATAGAGAATATCTGGGGCATAATTGTGCGCCAGATTTACGCGAATAACAAGCAGTATGGGACCGTATACGAGGCCGCTGTACTCGAAGCCTGGAGAAATTTGGATAAAAATGTGATATCCAATTTGATCACTTCTATGCCGAATAGAATTTTTGAATTGATTTCGAACTCTGGAGGTGCGATATCATATTAGATTTCATGTATGTGTTGATCCTTGTTTGATAATTTTTGTTTTTTGATAGTGTCCCTATCATTTCCGAACGACGAATAATGTGATAATTTAAAATAAAATATTACATTATTATGCTATTGTTATAGAAACAAGTGAACATAGGTTATTTACCTTGCTGAATTCATTTATGAGCATTACCGAACGCCGCACGCAATTTAAACATAAAGACTGTGGTTTTCAGGGGTGTCCCTATCATTTCCGAACGCACTGTATGTCTCTTAAAATTTATAGTCACTTGAAAGCTGCTGTGAGACTTATTATAGAATGTTGATGCGATCGCCAAACAACTTGGAAAACAATTGTGGTACAAACTCAGCATGCAGAATATCTTCAACAATGACCGTAACAAGGTCTCCAAATATACAAAACCCCCAAAAACGACTTGGGCGCGAACTTCAAATCTCTTTTTACCATGCATTCAAACTGGGTTTTCTTTACAAAGGGAGGTTTTTCAAGAACTCTTTCGACATTTTCGCTCACTAATCATGCCAAGTGTTAAGTCCGCAGTGGTACTCTTGTAGTCGAAGTATTTATGAGTCCAAACAGCAACAATAAAATGTAGACGACGGAAGGATATCAGGTGCGGGAGCACAGGCGAAGGAGACGTCGAGAAGAAGATCTATATCACAGGCCAGGCCCCCTTTTATAGGCGACCTTATCTTATCTTAACAAATGTCTACTTACTAGATTTCATGTAATAACTGGTTAGGTTCTGTGTAACATCTCCCTTTCTTTGAAATAGGAAACAGAAAGTAACAACGGACAGTAAAAAGTCATAGCATCATTACATGAGATCATTCAACTTTCTATGAACGGTAGGTCTTCTGCTGCGGGTCCATGTGTAGTTGTCGCACTGGTTGACGGCTTCGGGTGAACCTTCGCGGCTGGCTGGCTTGCTGAACGGGAGGCGAAGCATCTACCTCGTAGTGATTAGCTGTTTCTTGCTGTACTGTCGGTTGTGGTCTGCTAAGGTCGAACATGTCGAAAAGTGTGTCCAGGTTCGTTGGATCGTTGTCACTTGTGTCATCGTTATAGCGCACTCGTGTGTCATCGTTATAGCGCGTTGATTTGCGTGTCGCTTCCACATTTCACTTCCTACGAGCACTTTGTAGAGCACACGACCAATACGTTGAAGTATCTTTCCATTAACCTAACTGACGTTCTGTCCACAGTATTCGCGCCAAAATGAGGTCACCTGGCTGGAACATTCGTAGTACGGCTCCATGTTTCCGGTTAAACTGTCGTTCCATTGAATCG
The DNA here is from genome assembly GCA_029168955.1 of Aplectana chamaeleonis. NCBI lineage: Eukaryota > Metazoa > Nematoda > Chromadorea > Rhabditida > Cosmocercidae > Aplectana > Aplectana chamaeleonis. The sequence continues at coordinate 344,678 of JAPDOI010000187.1, read as the reverse complement.
TTGGTGAGCGGTATTGAGGGCAGTTTTGGTTTCAAAAAGGAGAGCTGCGTCCGCAAGTTTCGTCCACTGCAAAGTTCGGCTGGTGATTTCAGTCCCTGCACTGTTGACGTTGGTGTAGATCGATAAGTGAGAAGAAATGTTTGGAGGATTTCGGGTAGTGTTCCTTCCTCCTTCATTTTGAGTAGAGGCAACGGCAGAACATTTCGCACATCGACGCACAGTATCCTCGATATCCTTATCGATTCCGGGCCAGTAGGCACAGCTACGAGCGAGAGTTTTCATTCGAACGATACCTGGATGCCCATTGTGTAGTTGACGAAGTACGCGTTGCTGTAGAGTAGCTGGTACGACAACACGTTCAGCGAGAAGCAAACATCCATCTAGCGTAGAGATAGAGTCGCGACGATTGTAGAAGCATTGTATGATCGGATCTTTGATTGTCTTTGGCCATTTTCCATTAATGTACTGCTTGACTAGCTGTAAAATGTGATCATCTGAGGTTGATACCTTTATTTCTTCAGCTGTCACTGGTAGAGCTCGTACAGCCATGGCGAAAATGTTGGCGATGTCTTCTTCCGTAGAAATCGCGGCAATGACTTGATCCTCATCAGCAGTCGAGAGGTTGGAGATGAGCCTGGATAGTGCGTCAGCTTGGCCACATTTCGTGGTTGAACGATACTGAATATTGAAATCGTATCCGAGTAGTGTAGTTGCCCATCTCTGTAGTCTGTTGGCCGTATATACTGGAATACTTTTCCTTGAGCCGAAGATTGCGAGAAGAGGCTTGTGATCGGTTAGCAGGGTGAATTTACGTCCATGGAGCATCCTGTAAAACTTTTGGACCGCAAATATGAGAGCAAGCGCCTCCTTCTCTATATGGCTGTAGTTCTTCTCAGCTGGGATGAGAGAACGGGATGCGTGTGCAATTGCCTTTTCAGATCCATCCGGATAGCGATGTGAAATGACGGCGCCTATGCCGTAGTCGGAGGCATCTGCTGCTACCATCACTTCTTGTTTAGTATCGTAGTGAGCCAGAAGTAGGTTTGAGGCGAGAATTTCTTTTGCTCGGTTGAAACTCTTGTTGCATGCTTCATTCCATACGAATCTCGCATTTTCGAGTGGAGCACGCAAATTTCGCATTTCGCTGACGAAATATCCATAGTAACTTAGAAGACCAAGGAATGAGCGAAGTTGTGCAAGTTCCTTCGATGCTGGCATATTTTGAATAGCATCGATTTTCCGCGGGTCGGGACGTCGGCTATCTTTGTCGATTATGTATCCAAGATAGTTGATCCTTGTTGCAGCGAATTTGCATTTATTCAGCCGTATTTGAAGTCCGCTCTCAGCCTTTCGTTTGAAAAATGCGAGGAGATTACTGTTATGCTCTACAATTGTAGATCCAACTATTATGACATCATCGAGATATGTGACCACACCATCCAACCCGGCGAGCGTCGCATCCATAATTTGTTGAAAAATTGCAGGCGCTTATTTGACCCCAAATGGTAGACGATTGTATTGATACAGACCACGATGCGTGTTGATAGTCAGGAACTCCTTTGGTTTTTCGTCGACTTCCACCTGAAGATACGCATCGGCCAAATCGATATGCGAAAAATACTGGCCTCCATTGAGAGTTGCGAATATGTCTTCAGGTAGGGGAAGCGGACATTGGTGCAGGTCTAGAGCATCATTGAGACCTGTTGAGAAGTAAGCACAGATGCGCAGTGTTCAATTTGACTTCTTGTCGATGACTATGGGAGCGGCCCAGTTTGAGTAATTGACCTTTGAAATTACGCCAATTGATTCCAATCGATCGAGTTCCGTATCCACTGCTGGTTTAGCGGAATAGGGTCCTGGGCGCTTGGGACGGAAGACTGGTTTCGCTTCTTCTTCTTCTTTGCAGCCACATTGAGGGTTTTGTCATAGGTTGAGGAACTGGGCGACCAGTAACGGATTTGTCCATAAGTCCATTACGGTCAGCGTGGTAGGTCTCCGGACAGTTGAATAAATGTGCGGTATCGTGGCCGATGGTACCGCAGTCCGGGCACACATCAGATTTACTGCTGTCAATCCTGCTGACATAAGACATTAGCATTGTAGAGTGACCACAGCGTAATGATGCGAGCGTGCACCTGGCCCTTCTTCCGAGTTGAGCCTCGGATGTGCAGACTACCCCCAATATGGGATTAATGACCGCCTTTTCCAGATGACACCGTACAAACTGAGTATGCTCCTCGCGCAATAGACGGAGTCGTTCTTGCTGTGAGTCGTGCCATCTCTGCAGATTGACTTTGCTGGGAGCATCGGCGAATGGCTTTCTGATCTTTCTTTCTCTGACGGGGTTTAGCACTCTCCAAGAGGGGTGATTTGGTTGTTTGACAATGTTGATGAAAAATTGTTGGGCCTGGAGCTCACAGTGCTCCCTTACTGGTAATAGCCGGGTCTCAGCATGCAAGTGATCGACCGGGGAACTTCTTGCACACCCGGTGGCGATTCGAAGAGCCGCATTCTGTATGCGTTGCATCTTAGTCCAAGAGGATTCCGAAACTAGATGCTGCCAAACTGGGGCGCCGTATTCCAGTGCAGGCTGGAGAATAGCCTTATACGTTGTAATAATGGTTTCTTTGCTACTACCCCATGTTGTACCGCCCAGGGCTCTAAGCACGTTAAGCTTCGCTTTAACGATAGCCTGCTTCTGTTCCGTGTTCTTATGGAATTTGAGCGATGGATCGAGTACGAGTCCGAGAAGTTTTTGGGAAGCGGGCGGCAGGCAAACGATCTCCATTCCATACGACATACGGATGTGCGCTGTGTTCAGATGGGTCCGTTGTAGAGTACGGATACCGATGACTTTGACGCAGAAATCTTCGGCATTTTGCGGTCGAAGAAGCTTTTTCAGTGCGGTCAAGTACCCGTTAATCTTAGCGGCGGCCACATTTATGTCCCGATCACGACACAAGACAGTCATATCATCAGCGTAAGCGACCACCTTGATATCTTGGGGTGGGGCGGGCATATCTTCGAGGTACAGACTGAAGAGAGCAGGCGACAATACACCGCCCTGTGGGACTCCAGCTGCAATCGGAATGCTGTTCGAGACATGATTCTGGAACATCACTCTAGCCCGTCTTCCCTTAGTGAATGCAGCTATCCAGCGCTTTTGCCATGGCGGGATTGATGACTCCAGTAAGTTGTTTGATAAGATACCAAGATTCACTGTGTCGAAAGCCTTAGTGAGATCCAAGGCAACTGCTACAGTTCTTTCCGGCTTATACGCGTTGAAACCATCAATCGCATAGCTCGTAATTTCTAACAAAGCTGTCGTGGTGGAATGCATTTTCCTGAATCCATGCTGAAACCCCTGTCTCTCGTTGTGCTCGGCCAGGTCTTTGACGATCAGCTTTTCAGCTACTTTAGCAAAAGAAGACAACAAGCTAATGGGCCGATATCCCTTGACTGAAGCTTGGGGCTTGCCAGGCTTGGGCAGCGGAACGACGTTTGCCATCTTCCAATTCTGCGGGATAGTACACGACATGAACGAGGAGTTTATAACATCAGTGAGGAGCGGTAGTAAGTCAGTGGGTATCTTCTTCAAGACAGCAGGACATATCCCATCAGGACCAATAGCTCTAGAGTTCCGCATTTCCTTTATAATCTTCTCAATTTGCGTCGTAGTAAACGCTTCGGCCGTGCTCATAAGCGGGAGGCGGCAGCTCTCTTACAGTCACTCTATTCTGCGGACCTCGTTTAGCACTGGTGATGAAAACTCCCGAGCGCATAAGCGGCTTCCTTTCCTGATTTGAATACGCCGTTGTCGAATTCGATAGTGGAGACGGTGGCGGGTGAGCTTTACCGAAAGCTTCCGTAAAACCTTCCAAGTAGCTGCACTGTCCGTCTTAAAGTCCATCTGTCCGGTGAACTTCTCCCACTCTTCTTTCTTGTGTCTGTCCAAATCCTTTTTGATCTCACTGTCAAGCTCAGCAACCACGGGGTCCAGATGATTAACCGCTCTCCTCGCATCTCTCGTTCTAATTTTGTCGAGGATTTCCTGTTGACATTTGGATAGAACGTCTTGACGCGACCGATAGGGATAGCCGCATTCATGGCCTTTCGGATTGCGTCAGATAGATGGCACTCCTTCTGGTGCACGCTTCCATTCCACGGGTAATCTGCCGATAGGCGAAGCGCAACTTCACTGAACAGGCGCCAGTCTGCTCGGCCTAAATTAAGATAAGAACGTTGGCGAACACCAGAAAGGGAGCGAGAGAGTGGATAGATCGATGTGGACAAAGACAGGAACGTGGTCACTTGGCAGAGTAGTCGAGGTAGACCATGAGCAGCAGCTAGAAAGGTTGGACGAGACAAGAGATATGTCTGGGCTAGAAGATCGGCCGCTGGCAGGGAGACGAGTGGGCTGATCATCGTTTAGAATGACCAGGTCGCACTCATCTGCCCATTCTTCGACGTCATTTCCTAACATCAGGACCGAGAGACGAGCAAAAGGTGTGAGCGTTGAAATCACCCGCGAAAACGACCGAGGATGAGAGGAGCAGTCGCTCAGCTGCTTGAGAAGTGGGATAGGATTGTAAGATGAAGGGCATGAAGTTGTAGGTGGAATGTATATGTTGAAAAGAGAAAGGGGTGTTTTTAGGGGAGATGGATTGGGAGGTACTCGAGAGTACCGTCCGTGGGGCAGCTGGGAATGAGGTGTGAGGGAAGTGAAGATAGAACGAAAGTAGAGACTCCACCGCCGAGAGATGACCTTGGAGCATGGTAAGGAGTATAGCTCTGGGATATTGGGATGAGGATAGGTAGGGGATGGAGAGAGCTTGGTTTCTTGAACCATGATCACGTCTGGATGGTAAGTACGTGCAAAGAGAGTTCAGAAAGCTTGGCACGAAGGCCGTTTAGATTGATATGCACAATGGAAAGGGGCGATTTGAGATAGAGGAATCTGAGATGGAAGGTGAGGAGCATAACACACAACGAAAAGATGAGTTATGATGCCTCACAGAACTGAGACCCGAACAGGAGAGATGCACCCACCTTTGGCATCCGAAGCACTGGACGCTGGTATGTCTCCAGTTTACATCCTCTCCGCACGTGGCGCATTGGTACTTCTGAGCGGGTCAGGATTCCTCTCCACGCCGGCCCTTTGTAGGAGAATCTGAAGGAGAGTTGCGGCCGGCCAGCACCTCTCCCATGACAAAAACCCTCTTTGTGGAGGGGATGACGTCGGTTTGCACGGAGCGATCTTCTTTCCTCCACACTGCCACGGCACGAACGTACGACATCTCGGCAGCACTGGTTTCGCTCCTGGTTTGAGCTGAAGTGTAGCTTTTGGAACTTGTAGAGTCCGAGTTTACTGTTGAAAACTCCAGGATACTGATCTTGTAGCTGTTCTGCGAAGGTTTCGCTTGAAGTTGCTGCAACTCTGGAACTGACTGCTACAGGCACTGGGGTATCCGAGCTTGGAAGGGAATACATCAAGGCGTAGATGCCCATTTTTGAGATCCATTCTGATCCAACCAGGTTTGTCTGAGTGTTTGCCACATAGAACGTTCCTTCCGCTGAAGCGTCCTTGAATTTGTAGGTGCATTGGCGTTGGCCCAGGAACTGAATTCGATTTCCTGAAGCGCTGTGGGCGATGAGGGTCGCTGGTTGAAGTTCTGGTTTGCCCATGAGTATCCAGGTTGCATTGTTGATTACAGTGACATCGGAAGCGCTGTCGACTTGGAAGCTGATCTCTTGATTGTCGACAGTTATCCTTGTATATCGTCGATAGCGATTTCTGTCAATGCTGGATACCATGTAAATTGCATCCGACCGTCTCATTTGCTGCTTTGTGTGAGCATGGGTCCGGGGTGGGCGTGGCTTCCTGTTTTCATTTTTGACCACGTCACAGAATCCTTCTTTGTGTACGGTCCTCCGGCAGTCGGCGCACTTGTGATTTCGATACGAACAGTTGCGGACGAAATGCATGCTACCGCAATACCAGCATAAAGATGGTGGCAGTTTTGATGGTGTGCCTTGATTTCGGTATTGATTGTTGTCAACTGCTTGCTTTTGTCGACCATGACTGGACAGCTGTGGACGGGCTGGTCGGGTGGGAGGAGACTGCTCGATGGAGTGCACTGTTGGAGCACCGTCCTCGATCATCTTCGTATCCCGTCGAAGATTGGTGAGTCGTTTGCATTCTTCAGTGAGCATTTGAATTGTGCATGTAGAATCAGCTTCGATTTTGTCCAAGAGTTTCAATCTGACAAAGGCGTCTTCAGTCCACTGGAGGCCGCAGACGAATATCAGACATTTGAATTGTGCGTCGTTGCATTCAGCGAGTTTGAACCTCGAGCATTCGTGGTTGACACGACCAGCATAGGTTGCAAAATCTTCTCTTGGCTCCTTTGTCAGCTTCATACATGTATACCGTGCACCGAATAGCGACTGCTGCGGCCCATACAAGTCCTTGAGTGTGCTTACTGCTTCGTCGAAATTGACATCCTTCGGGGTTTTCGGCAGGATGTAGTTGGCGTATTTCTCGTACGATGTTGAATCAAACTTGTGAAGGAGCAGGCGGACTCGGGTCGGTTCATCGAGAGTCCTTGATCGCCACTGTTAAGTCCGTAGTGGTACTCTTGTAGTCGAAGTATTTATGAGTCCAAACAGCAACAATAAAATGTAGACGACGGAAGGATAGCAGGTGCGGCAGCACAGGCGAAGGAGACGTCGAGAAGAAGATCTATATCACAGGCCAGGCCCCCTTTTATAGGCGACCTTATCTTATCTTATCAAATGTCTACTTACTAGATTTCATATAATAACTGGTTAGGTTCTGTGTAACACCAAGCTATACAAAAACATGGGAGAATAAAATTTGGTTTTCTGCCCCTTGTATTTGCCCTTTTCCTGCAACGCAGGGTTGCTGTGTCATCTTCGTCGTCAGTGACGTGTATGGTTCACTTGTTAGGCAATCCACCAACAGTACCGACGGTGAAGATGGCCCAGCAACCTTGCGTAGGAGGACAAGGGCAAATACAAGGGACGTGAAAATACGGGCGGGGCCAAATTTGCTACTCCTGTGAAGGCATTGTGGGTCGTTTTTGACGCTTCAAAATGCGTAGGCGTTGTAATCTCAGCCGTACCGTTCTATTTCCGTAGTTATCCCAATTACGTTTACGAGCGTGTATGCTGCCTTTGAGAGCTTTCTGAAAAGTTTCAACGTGTCTGAAGGAACTTCACCGTCCGTTTTAAATGCGAACTTTCTTCCCAAAATGTCGCCGATGTTGCCACAGGAGTTTAAAAGTTCCGTCCAAAACGGCCAATACTAGAGAAATGACTGGTAAACAGTATAAAACCTCGAAAAAGGAACTTCACAAGGACAGGATAGAATTTGTGCGAAACGACAGGTTATTCAAAATGAGACCAAAACAAACAATGATAAGCATACACCTCGGTAAAACTTCCTCTGTTTGGGTGAAGAGCTCGTCTATTTGGTGAACAAACTGGTGTGCTTTCGGGTGAGAAATCGTATTTCCCAGCTAAACTTCAGAGAAAACTTCCTGTGGAATAGCAGCAATCGTTACCACATGCAACGCGAAAGAAACATGACTTTTACGAAATAGAATGCAATTTTTTTTCAAAATGACTCCGATAAGGTAATATTAAGCGGGTTTCTAATGACATTCCACCACCAAGCCAGTTACTTGATCAGGTATTCACCCTATAAGTTACATTATCAAAAACAACCTGTTAAGGAGGGGTTTCTCTTAATGAGAAAGTTTTTCTCTCTAACCATGACGCGGGTTTACACTACCTGGAGTAAATGTTAACCTACAATCTTCAGTGACAGTGGAGACAACGGCTGTGCGGAGTGCTTTTTTAATTTTTTTTCACTGACTTGGGCGAAAAAAAAAAACAGCTGAAACGCCGGAAACGAACATTTGAAAGCGCATGAGAATCGAGAAACTAGGAGTGTTTCTCGCAGGGGACATGTTGCGCGGCTATTCACTGTTTGTAAACATCCTCGTATAACCAAATCAAAAAACTGCAAATTATCAAAATTACAATCAATGTTGGGGCATTCCACCTCTTCGGATGCTTCCTTGTCAAGGAATCAAAAGCAGATATTAAAATTCAATTACAGTACCCGCTACTACAGCGCCTTCCATACAGAAACGGTATCTCACTATCAATGTTTTTGCGTAAGTAGGCGCACGATGAAGAGGAATATAGGTAGTATACAGTAAAAGAGCCCATGGGAAACCTATACTTTCAGAATTGAAAACAACTTTTTGTAAATCCCCCAGAGGCAGAAAAATTTCCAGCTCAAAACGAAATTCCCCGATCTGTATCAAAAAAATTCGCCAGAAAAACGGAAATTCGGGAAGGAGAACACATATGTTTGCATCCTTCCTGGCGCGAGGTGGGTACATAAAGGAAACAAGTCAATTGTGTTCCTGCATTTGAGCCAGGCCTCTCTCCTTCGAATACTCAGCCTATAAATCCTTAAAAGAGCAGCTGATAATCACATACCTCTTGATGCCACATCCGTGCACACTAGTATATCCTTCACCTTGCTTTTAAATTTATTTAACGCTCCCAAGCGTTTCTCCTGGAAGGATTACTCTAATCAAAGCTAGAAAAACAACATCTACAAAGAAGTTTTTAAAAACGCCTTCTCTACCTGTCCCATCTGACCATGAAGAGGAACTGCCTGCATTCCGAGCTGTCTTAGTAGCATAGCAATCTAGAACCAAAAAAGGTGGACTAGGGAGTTCGAGAAACTATGCAAGTAACAGTGAAGGAACTCTAGACTGACCTGCATTGCTCCATTGCATGTAGCACAGAAAACAATCGCGGTATTTCCAGCTAGCTCATTCAACAGGTACACCAGGTAGGCCTCCTGAAACAACAAAGTTGTGCCTGAGCAAAATAATTACTTTAGAGTCGACTCACTTTGTATTTGAAAGGAATGAAGAGATAATTCTGTCTCAATTTATCCACAGTTTTATATCTAGTAGACACTTCCAATCGAGCTGGATCCTTCAGAGAAGCACGTTCTAATTTCGCCACCTAGACGAAAAACAATAAGTGAAAAAGAAAACAGAAAAGGACAAGAGACGTCGCTACAAATGAGTCGATATACGAAAACGAGATCGACTCACCTTTTTCGTCATTGTAGCTGAGAACAAATATGTTCGCCGATCCTTAGGTATGACCCTCAAGATTTTGTCAAGCTCAACCTGGAAACCAGGAACCATCACACTATCATACGTTTTGTAGAAAGGAGTCACCACGCAAGAGTTAATTCAGAAGTCTTGAATATTTACTGGCTTGTTACGTATTTCCCATTAACGCCTGTTATCGCTTTCAACCAATTCCCATTAGTTCTTAAATCAGAGATCAGATAGTGATAAAAACTCTGAACCACAATTCGTCACCGGAGCAGAACAGTACGATATGCTTCAGAAACCAGATGAGGTCTTGGTGGCCCCACCACACGAAATCGGCACTGGTGGGGATGCCGAGACATACGACAAAGACGCCCCACCGTCCGTGACAAAAAACTACATTACCTCAGCGGGAAGGTCTGGACGGACTTGCCCGTTGTCACAGCCGGTGCTGAACCCTGCATCGAAGACAAGCCTCGAGTCAAACACTAATTTAGAAAGGGATGATGATCGAAGTCACAGCGCGGGGGCGATGCGGCTAACACACGTGACGCGCGCGGCGGAAAACAGCTGCGCCATCGGCGTCGTTGAAGGGCGTTAACAGAGCGCCAACTATTTCTCTTCTCAGAGGCCCCACGGTAAACGTGCCCTAACGACGACATGCACGCAGTGGTTTTGCGTTGCGCGCGTCACGTGTGCTAGCCAAAATGCTCCCGCGCTGTGACTTCGATCAACGGCCCCTTTAGAACCATGACACTTCAGTCCAAAATCGAAAATCAACGCGAACACATAGACACCAGATGAAAATAACCTGGAAATACACCTCATTCGTGTGCGCCGCAGTTAAACTTTTTAGCTCCCCTCCAATGCCCTTTCACTATGTAGCCTAGCTTTGAATGAACCTAAATATGATCCCTCTATGAGTAAAACCTGAACCGCTGCCTTACATTGCTAGTCAAAAAAGTACCAACTCTTCAAGTCCGGTTGGTAACAAAAAACTACGACCCCCTTGCAAAAAGGTTTACAAAACAAGGTGAAGACCTAGCGAGGACCTCCTCTTGGTCAGACACCTCTTCACTATGCTCCTGACGTTCAGGGCTCCGATCGTGCAACAAAACCAAAGCAGAATTCCATAATAAAACCTCGAACGTCCTCCTTAATTGTATTCCAAGAATCCCTTCTTACTGATTGTTTATTCAGGAAATACGATCGAACAAGCAACTATTCAAATCAAAAATGTAAACTAGGATAGAAAAAGAAATGAACACCATAATCAGAAAAAAGGAAGATGAACTCCACCTCGAAATCCATATTGAGTATCCTATCGGCTTCATCCATCACGAGATACTTGAGTGCACGGAGGTTGAAACCCTTGGTATTCTCCAGATGATCAACCAAGCGTCCTGGCGTAGCTGCAAAACATGGTGATTTATCAACGACGTGTGTAGTCAGGTACAGAAAGGGGCAAGTAAAGTTCGCAACAAAGAGCAGAAGACAGGGGACTGCGAGCATGAGTTGTGAAGTGCGAGCAATTCACCCAAGACAGTCCCAAAAAAAAAACTGGAAATAAGGGTTTGAAAAAATCATCGAAAATACCTCAAAATCGCAGAGTAAGGCTCACGCTGTGATTATCACAGAGGGGGTCGCATCTATGGGCACCAGGAAGGAAGGGCTCGGGGGTATTTCTCCGCCACTACGCAAAATTAGCTGGTATTAAGTGACAAAAAAAGTTGTGAAGATAAACAAAAGATTAGGATTGAGACTATGCGTATTCAATCGCTAATGAGACTTTGTAATAAATAGGCAACTGAAGCACAATATTTAAAAATAATCTTTGAAAATAGCGTTTAAGATATTTATTCACTAAATCAACAAATTTCGCCAATTTTTGTCAGTGCGGCACACTCAAGACTATAGTAAGGACTTTAAAAAAAAGACCGAACGAACTCAGTTCGTACGGTGCCATTTGGAAAAGGCGGCCATTAATCCCATACTGGGAGTAGTGCCGCCCCGAGTCTGCACATCCGATACTCAGCTCAAAAGAAGGGCCAGGTGCACCCTCGCATCGCTGCGCTGTGGTCACTCTACTTTGCTTATGTCCTACGTCAGCAAAATAGACAGCAGCAAATCACATGTTTGCCCGGACTGCGGCTGCCTCGGCCATGAACTGCACACCTTTTCAAATGTTCGGCAAGACCCCCCACGCTGACCGTAATGGACTTATGGACGAATCCGTTACTGATCGCCCAGTTTCTCAACCTATGACAAAACCCTCAATGTGGCTGCCAAGAAGAAGATGATGAAGAAGACCAAACGAACGAATTTCGAATGAATTCGTTCATTTTTTATTTCGAGCGAACAAATTTCGAATAAATTCGTTCATTTTTTACTTCGAGCGAACGAATTTTGAATAAATTCGTTCATTTTTCATTTCGAACGAACGAGTATTCGAAATTCGAATGACGAATTATCCATCTGTGTTTAGCACCCCCGAAGGTTGCTATGACGGCCATTTGGCCACCCCTACTTTTCCGCGCCGCAAACATTTTTGATGAGGAAGGAGAACCCCGGGTTGGTGTTATTACTGCGCGGCGGCATGGAAAAATTGTCGTGCCCAAGTGCGATTGCCATGTGGCTCCCCTTGTCAGAATCGCCCTGGTAGCCTCCTCAGACGAAGTGCGGGCGAAAAAAATTAGCTTGTGTTTGGAAAAGTGAAACAGTTTAGTGAAGAAAATGAATTCAGTCTTGAAAAGTATGCCGATTCCTTTATGTATTAGAGCTAATTTTAATAATTTTTGTTGACCAGCTCGAGTGTTCGAATTCGCATAACTTTCGAATATTAAACTTTTAGTCGAACTCGAATAATGTTCACATATTCACACTTTTCGAATATTAGAATGTTCGAAGAAAAATTCGTTCGAAAAATTCGAATATTTATTCGAAGTCGAATATTCGGCCCTCACTATACTTACGACCATCCTGTAGGCCACACGAATTTCCGCGCTGGAGAGAGGAAACCGCACTTCTCACGAACCGACCACAACGGTTTGCCTTACCCATCCGGCCATATTGCGATCTAATCCATACGCGTGCCTCGCAACCCAACGAGAGGAACTAAGTGAGACCATGGGTGGCACAGGAGACTAGTTTTCTATGTTCTACTTTCTAGTGAAAGACGTGCGTGTCCGATAATTTAAGTATACACGTACCGACAATGATGTGGGGTCTTTTCGCCAGAGCAAGAGCTTGCGTCGTCATATCAACACCACCAACGATAACAGCTAAAACAGAGATAACAAAGCATTTGTCACAATTACAAGCTATCAAGAGAGATCTCTAGAAAAACAGCAAGGCAATCCGCTCCATTTGACTCACCGACCATAAGGCCAATTCCAGCACCCAGTGCTTCAAACTGTTGAGCGATCTGGAATGCCAGCTCTCTAGTTGGCGTGAGCACCAAGGCAAACAACTTCTGTGGGGTTTCCAATAAGGACTGCAGAATCGGCAACGCGAATGCGCCCGTTTTACCAGACCTGAAAATGGAAGAAATTATCAAATTCGATATAATGGTGAGGCATCGAACTAAACTAACCCAGTTTCTGCCAAACCAATAACATCCCTGCCATTGAGTGCATGCGGTAAAGAGGCCACTTGAATCTTCGTAGGCGTTGTCCAATTTAGTCGATCGCATGCTTCGCAAAGAGCATCACAAACACCCTAAAGGTTGATGTTGCATTTCACATCAGGCGAACACAGGCAAGCACGCATATCTGACTAGGAAAATGTTTCAATAGATAATGTGAACGTCGAACTAATCAAAAGATTAACATGCCCTTCTACCGAGAAAAGTTGTCATAAGAGCGTGATGGGGGGAAAGAAAAGGAAAACATTTCCTTGGTGGAAGCTTACTGACTTCCAGATGGACTACCTAGCACAAATGATACATAAAAACCAGACCAATAAGTCAATTCCATTAGTCTGTGGAGCCGATAAGCTAAACTGAGTAAGAACCAGAGCAGTCGATAAATCGTCTGCTTCTGTCTCCCTGACGAGGGAAGCATACAACGCGTAGGTGGAATCTGAGAAAACGAACTGTACTGCTAGTATCTCGTGGGCATATATAGTGAAACTGCGCACTATCCCGTCCCGAGCAGCTGGTTCCGAAAAGTTATAACCCTAAAAAGGTGGTTTTTTGGGCTTTTTGTACCTTCCAAAACGCTCAGTAAACATTCGAAAATCTGGAAACGGCCCTCATAATCATGTTCAGCGACTAAAAACAACCCCTCTTAGCAAAGCTTGGGTGAAAGCGTATTTCACGAACTTTGTGCAGACTGATAGCGTTTCGATTGAGCGTTTACTTATATCACTTAGGGGTTCTGAAAGCGCTCCAGAAAAATGATCCAGATTTGACCTAAAACCTCTCCAAAGCTTTTTGGGGCGCTGATCACAAATCTGAGATTTATTTGTCGATTTTCCAAAGTTTTCAGCTTAATTCGCTCAAAGCATCCCAGTGGGGGGAGATTTGAGGGCAAAACACGACATTCGATCCCCGATAGATGTGTCTCAAAATCATCTAATTTGATGTGCTTAACAAGAAGCTGAGGCCCGCTAGCCGATTTTCGACAGATCGCGGTAGACACATTGTATTCGGGGTTATTCGGGGTGGTGAATACGAAATTTATGTCTACTCGCTAATTTTCGGATTACTAAAATAGGTTCTGCCCCTTAAATGACATATTACCATTACGTGGGGGTGTGTATACAAGTCTGTTGGTACCTGCTCGTTGGTGCCCCTGCTTCTACGGAACCCAGCAGACGTTTGAGTGTACACAGGGAACGTTCGAGCGATATAGCGTGCACAACTATATCGAGAATGTATCCCGCACATTGCATAAAGGTGTCGCCGTCCGGCACACCAAGGCCTCTGGTCCATAACACCTTAGGATCCGTACCGAGGGAGTTCATGGAGTCTTTGGTCACAAGCCACAGTTTCGCCACCCTGAACTGTCGATCGCTGTCGAGTGATATCCAAAAAACTGCGCTATCCAGACTTCTGAGCTATTTCCATGCACCGTTTTCTGCTTTGCAGAAACCCACCTCAGGATAGACCCGTCATCAGCGTCGGAGAGTACACCATCTACTACGGTAACGCTGACGATAGGAAGAGTGGGAGGCTGTGCAATAGCTGTAAGGGAAGGATTTCAATGGTATGTAGTCAGGAGTTCCGGCTCAACGTCGTGTCGGAATGCATTCGTACGACTGCGGGATCTGGAAGGATTCAATCTGTGGATAGTGAGTGCTCATGCGCCCACTGAAACCGCCGAAGACAATTCGAAGGATGCGTTTTATGAGGAACTAAATACTTTGCTGGCCAGGATACCTTGTCAACATGCCGTTGTCGTGGGGAGTTGAAACAAATGCGAAGATGGGACTTGATCAGGAATCCGAAGTACTCGGTAAATGGTTCTACCCGAGTGGGGCAAACGTCGGAACAATGGCTACCGCCTTGATCGACTTTTGTGAACGCAGTGGTCTGATTATTGCATCGACATTCAAGAGGAATCATTGCCGCCATCAGCTTACGTGGCAGGGACCAACCCAGCTATCTCCAGAAAGAGCAGCGGAAGCGAGAAGAATGACAACTTTGAAACTACAGCTTGACTATGTCTGACGAGAATATTCCAGTATCGGACATTAGAAGATCCTAGAGGCTGTGTGGGATGTCGCTTATTCGATTCGAATCACCGTCCTGTTCTGTTGAACTTCACTGCGAAGATTCATAGAAGAGAGAGAGAAAAGCGAAGGGCTCCAGCCTCTCCAGAGGATTGACATGACAATAGTCTCAGAGATGAAAGAGTGCAGAAAGGAGATTTTCGACAACGCGTTTCCTATTCACATCGGAGTACGGACTAAGAAGAAACTTTGCGACGCTTGGATTCTACTTTGTCAGGAGTGCATCAGGACGCTTCGAAAAGAGGCACTCTCCCGGATTTGTGGCTGTGTTTGTACAGCCCTGAAGAAGGGTTCGCCTTCGATCTCGACGAAAGCCTCAACATCTACCTACAACCAGAATATGTTGCTCTCCGAACTTTGCAGGAAACTTCGTGGAGGAAAAAGCGTCTGAGGAGGGAAGTTGCGTCGGCAGCTTCAAGTGGCCACAAACGAAGAGTGGACGTGTAGAGCTAAGAAGTTCGAGAAGGCTTGGGAGGAGAAGAATCCGAGAAAAAGCCTACACGTTGCTGCGACGGTATAGCGGGAAGATGAAGAGATGTTCTCCTGTCTTGAACACTACCAATGGAGTTACCGGTTGGTGATGCGACGCTGCCAATATGGAAGGATTACTTCAGGTTCACTACTGAATCGTCCAGCGCCATCAATGCCTGAGCTCCCGCATGTTCAGAGAGCACGTACGATGTCGGTGAGGAACCGCCGACTGAGTCTGAAGTTTTGGATTGTGTCCGGAAAATGAAGAATGGAAAGGCTGGTGGGATGAACAACATCACTGCTGAAATGCTGAAAGCTCTTCCACTCCGTCTGGGATTCGTGAAATGACCAACACCATCCGTGCTATATGGATGAGCGCGAAAGGATACCCGATTCGTGAGGACATGCGATCATCGTACCTCACTACAAGAAGCTATCCGTCACGGATCTAAGAACTACAGAGGAATCTCTCTA
Organism: Aplectana chamaeleonis; assembly: GCA_029168955.1. Classification (NCBI taxonomy): domain Eukaryota; kingdom Metazoa; phylum Nematoda; class Chromadorea; order Rhabditida; family Cosmocercidae; genus Aplectana; species Aplectana chamaeleonis. The sequence continues at coordinate 328,827 of JAPDOI010000187.1, read as the reverse complement.
CTCCGTGTCATGTACAGGTTTTCGAACGTATCATTCTCGAGCGACTTATCAAACATCAAAATGAAAGGCGACCACAGATGAGCAAACGGTTTCGACCTGGAAGATCGACCATCGACCAAGTGTTCGTCGTGAGAAGAGTAACTGAATCGTGGCAGCGGTATTCCGAAACCACTACAGCTTGCTTTTTTGGACTTTGAAGCCGCGTTCGACTCTCATCGTGATCGATTGCTCAATGCTCCTGCAGAGCAGATGGAGTCCCGGAAAAGTATGTTCGGTTAATCGAGGACATGAACAAAGGAACAACAGCAGCAGTTCGTACACCTGTCGGATTTACGTCAGCTTTCGAGGTGAAAACAGGGAACTAAAAGACCGGGAGCCGTTGCGGGACCTTTCTTTCAACTTAGCCGTTGATGACATCATGCGTAGAGAGTTGCAGAACAGTTTCCTGCGGATGTGATCCTAACACCATCAGGACGCTCCTTGTCGACCTGGGTACGCCGACGACATCGTGTTATTCACTGAAAACAACGCAAAACTGCAAGGGATTGTGAACCTCGTTTCAGTATGCCGCAGCCAATGGACTTCGTCTTCGTCCCGACAAATGCAAGCAGATGTGCGTTATCAGAGGCCTTCAGCGGGAGTTTGTGTGGACGGACAACGTATCGAACTGGTGGACGATTTCTGTTGTTGGGCTGTTTGCTGGAGAACTGATGGTAGTTATGCAGCGGATGTTCGGCAAGCGATGTGCAGCTTCGTCTGCATTTAATTCTCTAACCAAGTGTTTGTGGTCTACCACCATCGCGAAGGAAGTCAAGTTGCGCGTCTACCTATCCGCTATTCGCTCTATCATGATGTACGGATCGGAGACGTGGGCAGCACCGAAGACGCAGATGGAAGGTTGGATTGCACGGAGAAGAAGCTTTTTAGAGCGTTTGCTTGGATATTTCTGGCCGCGTGTATGCCATAACGAAGATCTGTACAAAATCCACGCAGTACATCAACGCTTGACGGATGGAGCTGCCAGCATCTCCAACGCCATCTCGGCAGCAATGGAAGGAGTCGACTTCGACTGCTCGGGCATATACTAGAAGAACGCCGGATTGCCTCCTGGCACAACACGTTTTTAAAATGCTTCCAAATCCTGTCTGAAACGGCCACCTGGGCGTAGGCGAAAGTTCTGGACGGATGTGGTTAAAGAGAGATTTGAAGTCCTCGGCATCGAAAGACAGTTCAGGCGCGATGTTTCGTTTCGCAGGAAATGGAATAGTGACAGCTGGATGGAATAATGTTCAAATTGTGGCTGAAGACCGCGAAAAATGGACACGGCTGACTACTAGGACGGCACACCTCGGTGAAGATGCGGAATGACCGACCGCGTCAGGCGAAAGCCAACCGATTAAGTCAAGTCACCGTTACGTATACGGTATCCTACAGCAAACTCGACAAACACCCCAGATTCCTGTTCAGCATCCTGGATTACCTCTATACAAGTTTTGAAAAAAAAACCGAGATTTTTTTTCAAAACACACAAAAAATTTCTGATTGGTACTTTAAATTTTCGCGAAACTTTAGAACTCTCATAACATTTTAGAACCAGCTGCTTGGGGCAGGGTACTGCCACGCTTTACTATAGAAGCTTAAGAGATACTGAAAATACAATTCGTTTTCGCAGATCCGACCAACGCCTTATGTACTTCCTTTGTGAGATGAGAAACAACAACGTATAAGGCGATTCTCCAGCCTGCACTAGAATACGCCACACCACTTTGGCAGCATCTAGTATGAAAATCCTCTTGGACTAATAAGGGACGAACCCCCGCGGTAGGAGACGTCATGAAAAAAGTTCTTTTGAAAGTGTTGTGGGGGATAGATAGAGTAACGTTACTGTATGTTGGGTTTTACCTATGAACCGTCCGGTAGAGAGAAAAATTGGAAAAACATGAAAAATTAGCTGACGCTTTCTCTTCAACCGTCCACCATGGCTGTGCTTTCGGTTTTTCAGAAGCGAAAATTGGCTGGCTACTTAACCTAACACCCATCTACCTCAATCTGCTTTATTTGGATAAATGAGGAGAGATTTTTTTTGACTTTTTTCGCCATAGCCACTCACTCACACTCCCTCGAACCCCAGAATATCGAAAAAAACTTTCTGCGTGATCGAGCCAAATCTAGTAGTTTTCGATGAAGGGTTAGCAGATGTATTGGACAACCGATTGTCGCCTTCTGAAAATGAAAACTGCGGCCATGATGATAATTTTTAGGAAAGGGTTCATCGCTTTGCTTCTTACAATGACAATGCTTTTTCTCCGATGAATCGCAAACGACTTTTATGTGTTCAAGAAAGGTGTTTTCCTTTACTCGAGAAAAAATTATACAAGGTTCAAGATGTTCTTATTATAATATTTCTCAATGAACCCGAAATGCTAGCACAAGAAGGCGTGGAGAATAATTTCTGAATAAGGCGGGGAAATGCTCATATACTACAGGGATTCACGCGATATATAAATTGTAAATCCAGTGAGACCGACAAGTTAATATGTGAATGAGAAACCTCATTGGATGAACAGTCGAATAAATGGAAAACAATTTTTTCAGATGATGCATTGCGGGAGTCGAACCCGCAATAGCATCCTTAAGTAGTTTTAGTATTCATCATGGTTACCCTCTCGACCATCCCTGCGCGGTGGCTATGGCAACTTCAGTCAAGTGATACGAGGAATGGAATGCATATAGAGCCCGGAAACGGCTAATATCTCACGAATGGGCCAAAATTAAACTGTCAAACCTTGTATAGGGCAATTTTATTATAACGTAATGTGTGCCGAGCATATAAACTCACTTCAGTTGCTCCGAGTAAGAGGTTGCAGGTAGTTTCATATGGTTCTTTCTTTCTTTCTGGAATATCGGTTCCGTAGGAAAAACCGAAGATAGATTATTGTTACTATATCAATCCCCTACAACTCTCAGAAGAATTTTTTTTCAGGACGTCTCCTCCCCCGGGGGGTCGTCCCTTGTAAGATGCAACGCGTACAGAATGCAGCTCTTCGTATGGCCAACGGATGTGAAAGAGGTTCCCCAGTCGATCACTTGCTTGCTGAGACCCGCTTATTCCCAGTAAGGGAGCACTGTCAGCTCCAGGCCCAACAACTTTTCATCTACATTGTCAAGCAACCTAACCACCCCTCCTGAAGAGTGCTAAACCTCGTTGGAGAGAGAGAGAGAGAGAGAAAGAGAGACATCAGAAAGCCATTCGCCGACGCTCCCAGCAGTCAATCTGCAAAGATGGCACGACTCACAGCAAAAACGACTCCGTCTATTGTGCGAGAAGCATACTCAATTCGTACGGTGCCATCTGGAAAAGGCGGCCATTAACACTTAAGAGACCGCGCGTTCCACAACTACCCTCCGCAGCGGACCGGCGCGCTCCACGGCCAATCACGTTTTTAACTGATTTTTTGTTGTAATTGCCTTTGTCAAAAAATATATATGGCGCTTACTATCTGCATACCAGTTATGAAAGTTGTATTAAACATAGATATAAAACCAATAATTAGAAGGAATCCGTTTTTCTTGAAGTAAAACGAAAAAATCGAGTTTTTGGCGTGGGTGCGCAGTACGGACACGGGGTCCCAGGGGCAAAACAGCCGTGGGTGCGCAGTGTGGTCGGGGGGTCCCAGGGGCAAAACAGCCTTGGGTGGGCAGTGTGGACACGCAGTCCACTGAGTGTTAATCCCATATTGAGTGCCGCCCCAAGTCTGCACATCCGATACTCAGCTCGGAAGAATGGCTAGATGCACACTCGCATTGCTGCGGTGACTCGACAATGCTTATGTCTTACGTCAGCAAGATTGACAGCAGCAAATCGGACGTTTTCCCGGACTACGGTTGCCTCGGCCATGATAATGCACAACTGTTCAACTGTCCGGAGACAACCACCACGCTGACCGCAATGGACTTATGGACGAATCCATTACTGGTCGCCCCGCTTCTCAGCCTATGACAGATCCCTCAATGTGGCTGCAAAGAATAAGAAGAAAAAAAAACAAGTTGGCGAATCGGCCACGATGAGGCATACGGGGTGCATTCCCATTCCAGTCAAGCTCAAACCTTACCTAAAGAATGGCCTACAGATGTTGACCTGGAGAGTGCCTGGTAAACGGACGAGGGAATGCGATCTGTCGGTTGGGACATGAGGACCTGAGAATAGAACCTGCAGGAGATGAATTTCTGGCCTACTGCTGAGTAGAAACGAGTTGGTAAAACAACCAAACCCCTCCTTTGATGGTAGCTCGCGACCGAGTAAGTCAAAAAAGTGGGAAACTACGCATACGGAATTGAAGAGGGAGCAAAACAGCGTTTGTCTACGGCTCTTGAATCTCACAGTAAAAGTGGGCTTGAAGGGAGGGGGGGGGATTCCGCAGTTCAAGTGAAAACTGCAGCGACGCAACCAAGCGTTATTTGGTTGGAAAGCCCTCCTCATTCAAAGGAAGTGTTCACGATTCAAAAAAAAATGTGATTCAGTTTCTACTAGGGATAGGTAAAGGAAGGGCACACTGTGACCTTGACGTCGAAATAACGCACGAAAACGAGCCAGGAAGAGCCCTAAAAAAGCCCGAAGTTGCCACTTGGAGCGCAAGGCAAACACAAAAAGCGCAACACACGCCCACCGGCGTGAAAAAATGATAACTCGAGATTGTGAGATGAGCGATGGCTTCTGATTAATAGTCCCGCTCTTCCCTTCATTCCCGACTTCTCTCTTTACTTGGGTCAGCTCGCAGGGTTGAGCAGGCCGTTGCGCCAATTTTCACTGGAGCAACGACCCCCCCCCGTTGTCAGAAATTTTGGAAAATTTTTACGATCCCCTCTCGAGACGGAGAGTTGCTCTAACTCTTTGAAAGACAAATTTGAAGAGAACTCAAACTTTTGGTTATAAAAGATTAATTTCTTACGGAGCATTGGAGAAAGTTCCCATTTCTTCGGAAAATTTACGAGCCCCCACCCCAAATTCTTTTCTTTTTTCTCGAAAAAACTCCAAAAATTTTACGACCCTCCGTTGCGCCAACTCGCAAATCTGTTCAAGCCTGTCAGCTCGCATACTTCGGACGCAAAAGACGGAAGTTACAAGCCTCGGAAAACTCGTCCAACATGCTTCCCTAGCTCAATATTTGAAGGAACATAACTCCGTTCCTAGAAGGTCTTATACGATTACAGAGACATCATTGGAATCAGCATGGGACCGTTCTCAGGATTGGCGGAAAAACAGAAGGCACAGTTCAACCTCAGAATCGCTTGCCAGTTTTTGCGCTTATCTTGGCAAATTTCTGGCTGATCACAATGGTGTCTCCAGAGCAGCTCAGAAACCACTAGGAACGGGATTATGGCCCCTCAGATTGTGAATTCGGACGATGAAAAATTCGTGGACGAGGAATACAGTTACGGAGCTTCGGGAGCGAAAAATATTTTGGCACTGGAGCGCGTTTTCCTCCCGTCCCTTTAATCGTTGCAGGGTTTGCAATGTCAGTCGCGATCTGCACGTGTATAAATAATGTTTTTTTTTGGTGAAATGGCAAAATCTTTGAATTGAAAAATACCTCGATTCTGTACTAAGGATTGAAAACTCCGGAGTGGAGCAGAAATCCTCATGTATGCGTTGTAAATTTCTCACACTCCCGGGGTTTCCAACCCCTGGCCCAAAAATCGAAAACCTCCCCACAAATGCAAACTTAATACCGAATCCAGCTCATAGCAAGCGCGACTGTACATACGACACTCCAAAAATTTCGTTAACGCATCACTTATACAACGAAATGATGTATTCAGATGCTTCAGAAGAGAAATGCTGGGGGCTACTTCCCTGGAACTTTGGAGAGTAAAAATGTATTTGGCCTGAATAAACGTACGTACTGGAGAGGGATGTGTCAAAAAAGAATTCGCATCCCACATCAAAATTTTCCACTATTATTAGATTTCTATAAAATTTGATGCGTGTGTGCCAAACGTTTTCCAAATTGCTCCTAAGGGTTGAAACTCCGCGTGGACCATATTTTGACGTGGGTAATTGCGGAATTTCTCTCCCCCCTCTATTAATGCGTATTTCAACCTTCTCCAAACCGTCACACCATCCAGAGGGTGTGGCTTGGTACAAACCTGTAAGTATGTCTCACAACGTACGGTAAGCTTTGCAGAAGTGGATACTATGGCTCCATTGGGCACTAGTGACCATGCTTCTATAGTTTTCGAGCTAAACGTTCATACCGAGGCCTCTGATACGAGAAATTCACAATAGAGTATACAGTGAAGCGGATTTTGCTTGTATAAATGAATACCTGTATAGTGTGGATTGGTACGGACTCACTGAGTACCGTGGATGCTGTGGAAGCTAAATATGAACTCTTTCTTTCTATCCTTGAGCCACACCATTGATTTATTTGGCATGCCGATTAGTCTGGTGTCTACGAGAAGAAGGCATACCTCCCTGAGCACTTGGAAAATCTCTCTCACAGGAAATCTCAAGCCTGGAACATGCCAGCAAATAAGTAAAAATAACAAGGGCTGAGGATAGGTGCTGAAATACACAAAGAGGATTGCGGCAATATTTGAGAAAAACGTTTGAAGAAGTATAATAGTAATAAGGAAAGAGAAAGTTATCGAGTCTAAAAATAAAAATTCATTCTACAAGATTACTTAATTCAGAAACTCAAAAAATAAATCTCCCAGGTTGGATGTCTTGTGAGAGAGGATATGGTTCCAGTGCAGTGGAGAAGATGGCCAAAAAGTTCAACTTCTGGCAAAATATGTTTAAAGAAATCATTCACTTCAGAAGATACTGACTTGGATGAGAGTGTTAGTCCTTCTCTTTTTCTGTTATGCCTGACTCATGCATGGTTTCACCCCGGGGAATTGTCAGGAGCTACTAGCGCCCAAATGGCCCTAATTCGTTTTCTGACACGCCGGATCACATACCATTATGTTTTCATTAAAAAGGTGATTGATATCATAGTTAGCCCGCTTGCACACATTTTTTTTCAACCTGAGTTTTTATGCGTGGAGATGTTCCGAGTAGATGGCGTACATCCTTTGTTACTCCTATACCAAAAGAGAAAGAAGCCATTTTTCTGAGTCCCAACAATTACCGGCCTATCGTTATCACATCTATTTTTGCAAGACTTTTTTGAAAAAGTATTGAAAGAAAAAGAATTATGATGAGCTCATCTGGAGGAGCACTCCATGCATCTCGGAGCACCAACATGGTTTTCCCAAAAGGGTAAATCCCACAATTTCGGCGATGCTGCAATCACTTGAAGACTGGACTCGTGCGCTGGGCAATGATGTTGGGTGTGGATGTTATTTTACCTCGATTTTCAAGGCATTTGACAGAGTTTCTCATCGCAAATTAGTAAACAAACTAGAAATAGTGGGTGATTCATCCGCATATAGTTGGCTTGGATTCGTGCTTTTTCTCACGGGCAGAAATTTCAGAGTCCGGCTTAACAGTACGTTCTCCTCTCCCTTTGCAGTCCTTAGTGGTGTTCCCTGGGTGGAGTGCTTTCACCTATTCTCTTTAATGTTTATACGTTTGAGCTTCCCTCGATTATTTCCTTGGACATCAACGTTGGCTGTTCGGCATTACGTTGACGACTTTAAATTAATATAACCCTATTCGGACCAAGGGAAGATTCAGAGTGTTTGCAAAAAGCCCCTTAATGATGTCTTAGCCAAATGGTCGTCTGAATGGAAACTGCCGCTTTCCAGCAGAAAAAACTGAGGTGATAAGGCTTGGTAAGAAGGCGAGTTAATGGCTTCTATGGCTATTGACGGTATGCAGGTTGAGCGAGGTCAGCGAGATTAAGGACCTTGTAGTTTTCTTATCAAGGATGATCTTAGTTTCGATGATCCACTGCTTCCAGAGTCGCGTCCATGGCCAACAGGATGGTGCACAGCGCGTTTCGAGCACTTTCAACTACTAACGCAAATGTACTGACTGGGGTGTATAAAACATACATACGTCCACTGTATGGGTTATGGCACGGCGGTATTCAATCCATACAAAAAGGGATCCATCGATGCGCTGGAGAAAGTCCAGAATACTTTCACACAAAGAGTTTACTTCCAGAAGGACATCGTGTAGTTTCAGACTAATCGCAACGTGTGTCATTGTCACCAGAAATGCCAAGATTGGGCCTAACCACTCTAGAGCACAGGAGAAGGTTTAATATGATAATGATGTATAAAAATCATTCATGCGGAGTGCTTTGGTGTATTAAGGCTAGCCGGCTGTTCAGCCTGAGATCGTCAACCACCAGGGGAGCGCCGGTGAAATTGGGCCTCGTTGGGGCCAGGCGGAATGTAAAGACAGCACTTTTTTGTCCAATAGGGCGGGGTCTGAATTCAACAAATTACTTCGGTCAGGCTTGGTAGTTGGGAAGTTCACTGAATTCAAAAAGGCGCTTGAGAGTTATCTGTTGTCCCAGGAGCGATGTTTGTAAGATCTCATCCCTTCACATGGTGCCGGTGTTGCCTCGTAGTCCAGTTTATCGATTTTGCTTTATTATTGTCCTCTATCTTTGAATCATTTTCAGTTGCCGTTTAGATGTTTCGTTTTTGTTGTTTGTCTATCACACGGTTCTACCGTGTAATAAATCAAATCAAACCAACGCTATGACAATTTTGTAAATGAGAATTGTTTAACAGTGTTGTATTCAGTGTTCTTGGTTTTAACTGATTTTTCCTCGGTGGCGTCGGAACTCGTCCGCGCCATGATTTTACACACAACAAACTTTGAACCAACCCAGGTTTCCCTCCCTTTCCGAAATCAGGAGAGATATGGGCCCTAAGAAGGGTATCGTACATACGAAGTCAAATTTCCAATTTGAGTTTAACCTCTGGTTTCAGAGCTCAAAAAATCGCGGCCTCCTGCGAGCTCCGACCTGAATTCCTCCAGGAAATTCCTCACGGCATTTCCACAGACAGTTCACATTTAGCGAAATCAATCGCGTTTGTCGTCAAGTATAACTATAACCTCCGAATTGATCTTCCGTTAACACGAGCATGCATTTTCTGAAGTTCGCAATGCTTCTGTCGTCCACCATCCAATCGATAAAAATGGCGCGATTGTGATCGAGAAATTGACACGGGTAGGAAAACGCGCCCCAATGCTAAATTATTTTTCGCTCCCGAAGCTCCGTAACTGTACTCGTGGACGAGTTGTCTCGGGCCTGATTTTCTTGTCGTTCGCAGCCATCGCACCGGAGCAGACCGTATTACAAAGCTAGACCGACATCAATCTGATCATTGTGAAGAAGACGGGGGTAAAGGATGATTGATTTTTCTCGCTTATTCTGATTAGTTGAGATTTCGGGTTTCGAAAGGTTTTTAGGCATAGGGGCCGGGCCATAATAACAAATTTCACTCACGAGCTTGGCCAGTGCCTTTGATTATTATATCTGTGAGCACCCTACTTCCGAAAACATAGCAATTTTTACGAAGTGCTAGAAATATATTAAACTGTAACGGAAAACGCCCACATCGAAGAAATAAAACCAAACCAGGCATGACAAATTATGAGAAAGTGTATCCCAACCAGTTCCTTGAAGGTTTTTGCACTCTGCTCTTCATCCACATTATCCTCTTCTGCCTCAATGGAAGTAACTGAATATTTGAAATTGAAATAAAAACTGCTGAGCAATTTCTGAAATTCGTTTGACCCACCATCCGTATCTTTAACCACTTGTGATCGCTTTTTAAGCCGTTGTACAGTGTCGGCGATTGCCTCGCCTTCAGAACTTGAGGAATCAGACATCTGAAACAGTTCCTCCTGCAGAAAAATTATGTCCTCCACCAGGAAAAACTAGTCGCCAGTAAACCTACAACAAAAACATTTGGCTGCTGGGCACCCGCGGGACCAAGAGGGGGTGTCGCCGTTGGATAGATTCGCGTTTTACTGTATTTCGTATTGGAGCACCTTTTCTTCTGCGCTCACACTCGTTTCGCTAGTGGTGACATTTGGTTTTCCTTTGTTTCAGGGCATTTCTCACTGAAAGTTTGAGTTTGAATTCAATACATAACAAAAGTGGTAGGCTCGACAAAAGGATGCATGGATTTCAAACATTTATGCTGAACAAGAAAGCGATATAAAAATGGGAAGAATAATGTTGCTGACCGTCTGAACCGAAGTAGCTTACGGATTGCGAAAACCCAGGCTCCTAAGCAGATTTACATTGCGAAAATCACTCACATGTCGTTTCTCACCTCAGTATCGCATTCGATGCGTATTTCTACAGTTACAGTGCTCATGGCACGCAACTACCAATAAACCCTGGATTGATTCACATAGCACAAATCTGAAGTGAAATCAACTAAAGCTAACTGATTAGTTTGCCGTTAGGAGGAATGGGATGAAAAAGAGTAGCCAAGAGATGGAACACTGGCACTCATGCAGACCTCCTGGAAAAGAGGTTCCCGCTTCGCTGTCACCATTGATGTACCACAAGCGCAGTGAAGGCTGATGTGGTAGGTTAACGGTGAGAAAGTAGGCAAAGGAATCTACTAGGGAGGTCTAGAAGTCGGTCCCGTACAGGTTTTCAGCAGGAATATCTGGCATTTCAGGAGAATGTTTGACGACTAGAGCCTAATTCCTCGGTTTTTAGCAGAGTATCTGACGATCATAGCGTAATAGCAGTCGAGTCTTGGTAGTTATCAGTCCATTCGGATATCTGAAGAATAGAAAAACATGTTTTTATTTTTTGTAAAAAAAAATCCGAAAACACTGATTGATTGAGTTCAGAGCATTTCAAGGTGAATAGAAGTGATTGAACTGATGACTCGAATTATACTAAAATGAAGTAAACAGACTATATATAAAGTAGTGGAAAAAGTTGGAACTTGTACGGTTCGCAGCTGAGCACTAGCGGAAACAGTGCTCAATGCGAAATACAGTAATACGCGAATCTATCCAACGGCCACACCCCCCCTCATGCTCCCGCGGGTGCCCATCAGCCAAATGTTTTTGTTGTAGGTTTACTGGCGACTGGAAAAACTGACCTCAGCTTGGGAAATTTTGGAAGAAGCGAACGATGTAGTGCTCCCCCCCTACAAATTTTGCACCGTATAGATTGGGAGAAACTCTTCTGAACAACACTATAATGCAAGGAAGCAAAAAACTGGGAAATGGAAAAAAGAATCTTGAAAATTAAATTGGTAGACGGCCAGCTCCTCCGTTAAAGGCGCGCGCCTGCGCAGCGGTGCAGCATTGCAGCGCACTTTCTCTCCACTGTGGTGCCCTACGTCCAAGGGAAGTGTCTAGAGCTCGCCAACAGCATGAAATCAATGTCCGAAATCGAAAGGTACTGTGAGTAATCTCATATCCCTCCATAGTAACATTGCGCATAAACTTTACGCGAGCTCTAGGAGTTTTATGCTCATCACGGTCGTTACCGCAGTCGCTCTAGTAACTCCCGAAACGCACCATAATCTTTTGAAAATCTGAAAACGGACCTCATAGATGTGTTCAACGCCTGAAACAACCTACCTGGACAAAATTTGGGCAACAAAATTTATTTCGAACAGAGTAGTAGGCGGTTTTTCCCATTTTCCCCCGCTCGTTGAGCGTTTATCTCACATCCATTCAGTGGTTCCGAATGTCAAGAAAAAAAACTTTTGGATTTGGCTTAAAACTCTCCATAAATGTTATTTGCTCTGCTGGTCACAAACCTGAGGTCCTGTTGGCGATTTCTGGAAGTTCTCGTCAGATTTCGTTTAAAGCTTCACAACGGCCAATATTTTGAAGGCAAACCTGGTAGGTCGTCCAGAGTCTCAGATTTCACTCAGAACTTCTCTGTTGGAGTTATTTGGAGTGGTGAATAACAAATTGACATCCATTTGTCGACTTTCAGAAAATAGTCTCCTTTAAGTTTTCAACCCCAGAGTTTACCCTCTTTTGATTACATAAATATTTCTCCATCTGCTTCAGTACCAGAGGTGAGCGGATTACCCGTTATTCTTCATCCGTTTTCCGCTCACCGGGGGTTTTTAGTCTATTCGCTATCCGCACCGCCTTTTTTCGGACCGGAGAACGGATAAAAAGCTATCCACAACTCTGGCATAATGTTCAAAATAATTTCCGCAACTGACCATAACACGTGGGTTCATCCAAAACTCAAAGGTTATTAGCGAGCCATCCGGAATTGTCCTTCAACACAGCGTCCCAATAGGTGACGAAACCACTTGAGTTCCGCTATCCTATGCTCGCTTACGAGATGATCCGTTTTCATTCGATTCTAGTCCATATCTATGTCTCCACAAACAGAGCTTCTCAAACCTGTGTTCCCTAAGACTTTCGCTCACGTACTCCCTAATAATTTCGATCGGAAAACTAGCGGCAACCTGCGCGGTGATGCCCATCAGGCGCCGAACCATCAGGTTTGCTTCACCTATATCCTACCAATAAACGCTCAATGGCAAAACCACGGCAGTTTCAAGGTGCCAAGAGCCCAAAAAATGCCTTTTCGAAAGTTTCTGTTACCTAGGTCCTCTAAGTTTCACTGTTCCTCACCAAACATTTTTTCTCTTTCTCCTTCAAGAAACAAGTAGGTTCTCGAATGACACGCTAAGGCGCTTAAGGAGTCGTGTATAGTATAAACTACACCTGAAGCCTTGGCTGCTGCGGTAGCAGCTGGCACATCACGAGTGCTAGATTCGTGCAACCTATACGACACTGTCCCTCTGTTGTGTTCAGTGCACTGCAGAACTGAGGAGCCGAGAGCCTCCGAGCTGGGAATCGCGTAGGGTGCCGCACTATGCACAGCCTAGCTCCATCATTTCAAGCCGGTCGAAGCAAGGCTTATCGAGCTTATCATGTCAATATCTCCTTACCACTATTATATTTTGCCGTGACCGACCGCTCCGCTGCTTACTCCGCCCGGACTCATCCGAGCAAGCTAAGCTTCAGAATTGAATTCACGGCAGGCTCAAGACGAGATCCAGGAGAAATCTTGCAGAGTTCCCAACTCTGGTGCTATCGAAGTAGCGTGCACTTGACCCTGCTCACCACAGACAGATAGTTGACAGAGCTTGAGATCTCAATGCTGCGTATCCATAACGCAAGAAACTCCCGAAAACTGCTCCGTGGTCTAAAAAAGTGTTTTCTCGGTCGATCATCTACCACGAGGAGCAGAGGCGCCCCAACAGGTTCCGACGGGCCATGGGAACCCGAAATTCTATTTTCCGGAAGGGCCAGAGGAAATAATTAACCTTAAAACTTAAAGGGGCTAAACCATTCCAATGTCCAGTTTTCCGACATTTGTGTACTACACAAGACACACCGTACAGACGTGAAAAAAGAGGCTTAAACCTACGGAATTTTCGAACGAGTTTTTCTTCAGAATTTGAGTGATTTTGGTGGCATCTTGGCAATATATCACAACCTTGGTAGACCTACCTTTGCAAAATAGTAAAAAAATGAAACGCACTTAAAGCCTTTAAGTGCTGATTTTCATTTTCGCAAACTGCATGAGATAATCCCAAGTTCGTTATGACTATATGAGATTCTTCACGTAATTATGCTCAAACGCCAAAAATTTCCATCTGTGAAAATTTCTATGAAATGACTCTTCAATACTGCTCCCGAATTCTGGTCTGCTATATGGCAGACAGCGTAGGTTCTTAATCAGGGGTGTGCATTTACTGTATACCGATTTACCGATTTACCGGATTCACTGGCGTTTTTCGGTAAATTTTCATTTACCGATTTACCGACTCAAATTTGAGATTCACCGGAATTTTTACCGAAGGATTAAATTTAGGATTTTCTGCCTATTCGGTCCTTCTTGCATGTACTACATGTATACTTCTGTAGTACGACATACTAGAACTGCGATTTTTCGTTGCGATGCGCTTTTCTTGTGCGCCAGATTGGGAGTAAAATTTTCGAAGAACTCTGATTTATATTGATTTTCAGGGTTTCCCCTGTCTGACTTCTTCTTTTAACTCTCTGTGACATTTTTTGATGGTCGTGCGCGCACCGGACTCTCACCCAAAAACGACGCAAACTCCCTTAAAACTGCGGAATGAGAATCCTCCCTGAGTCTTTTTAATCTTTCACTTGAGTCCAGTCATACTCATCGTTGGCCTCTCTGCCAGAACCATCCACCCTAGCTGAGCGAAGAGTGTAAACGACATCGCTTCGCACCTGACCTTTCGATATGCCCTAATTGGACCTAATATTGAAGAGAAATCGAAAGGCTAGCGCAACAGAGCATTTTGGGATGCTACTCTCTTTGAAAAAGCTCGATAATCCGTGGTTCAGCTTTGGTTATCAATTATTTCAGTATGCAAAATAGGTACAGTTGGAAGAGCACTGATAATTTGCGTTCGCAATTGAAGGTTGCCGCAAACACGAAGATCCGGGCAGACCGTATGTGACACTGAGTTTGAAGGAGATGTCTAAAGATCTGTTCCAATTTTAACGTGTCCATATCGGAGTCAACTTCACTTCTGCAAGAAGCACGAAATTGCTTGCTCTGCGTCTCGCAACAGCGGTTGTCTGTAACCACGGAAGGGAAATTCACTCCGATATGGACAAAATGTAGCCGAGTTAGAGCACAAAAGTTTTTACCGAGTTCGCCGTTTTTACTGTATTTACCGAAAAAAAAATCTGTAAAAAGCTCCGGTAAAATTTTTACTGAAAATTTTTTACCGCACACCCCTGTTCCTAGTCCTCGCGGAAAGGTGTGCCTTCGATAGAACTCTGCTGCTCATACTCTGTCATTAACCCTTCGGTTGTGAATCTTTCTTTGAAACACTCATTTTGCATGTCCATGCCAGAGCAGCATTCCTCAGATTACATATGAACATGTAAGTAGTCATTTCCCTCATTTCGCCATGACTCAAACTTCCGGCACAAATGTGACTTTCAAGAAGTTAATAGACATTCACCGCAGACACATTCTAGTCTTTGAGATGACAGGTGTCATTCGATTTCATGTTTTTTCTAATAACCTCGATATTGTTCAGACAGACATGACATCAGATTTTCTGGGTCTACAGAGCGCTGTATCCCAATCAACACTCACTTTGTGGATTTGTCAGGAAGAAAGCTCTGCACCAGAAAAAAACTTCAGTGTAATGTAAAATTTTCTAAATCGTCTCTCTACACCTCTAGTCTCTCTGAGGCACTGCTCTCATTGTCATAGCAGAATCTATTACCTTTTTTGCAATGGCCCAAGCTCATCGCTCTCTTAGTGCACGATGACGACCTGATCAGGAAGCTAGTCAGAACATACTAGTACCACATTGGGCAACATTTTTTTCCCATGTTTTATCAACATCCAGCTCACATGCTCTGCCCAACCAAATGAAGTGAGAGGTCTACGGTTGAATTATGGCAGCATCACAGGTATATATCATGAAGGGAAAATTGGCCGCTTCAGGATGCGCTCGTCGGGCAAATGTGTCGGGACAGTCAATTCTGAGCAGCCCCGCCTTTAGCGTATTCAACAGTTTTCTGCGGCTCAAATCCAACAATAACCATTGGATTTCCCAGCCTTCATACTGGTCCGCAATCTGCGTATGTGCATGATCCACACCGAAACTGCCCCAATTTTTTTGGCATAATATCAATCTTTTACAATTCTTGGTGAATGGAACGTCGTTTTTCATGGTGGCTTTATATTTTTCTCGTGTGTACTCAATGCACTGGAAAGGTCGAGCTTGTGAGCACTCCATGAGCAGTGTTGAATATCAGCATTTTTTGAGTGGCTCTTGAACATCAACGCCCTAAAAACACGTGAATTCATTGACGTCGTTTCTTTTCTTCGTGCACGGGTAATTTAGCGTAGTGTGATTTACCGATAGGAGCCGCTGTGGTTCGCCTCTTACGGTTCACGCTCTTGAAATGTTCAGATTATCTTTCTTGGATCCCCACTCCTAATTCTCAAGGTTATCTTCCGATGCGTTTCGTTGCTCAGGAACAAACACCAGCTCTGAGCTTCACTGGTGTTCGCAGCATATGAGCGCCATAGCTCACCGAGGCCGTATAATCCGGGTCATCCTGTGAAAACTAGCTTCAAGCCTAGCTGTTATGACCGGAAGGATAGAGCCAACGCTAAAGAAGCGGATCGAAAGCAGTGTTCACGATGAAATTAACTTCCGTTTCTGAAATGGGTCACATAAGGAGTGGTTCCCCCACATATTTAGCTATCACGCTGAAAGAATGCTAACAACGTCTTTATGGGCTAGTAGACAAGAGCCAACCCTGGTTGAGGTGACTTCTGGGCACGGAAGATCTCATCTTCATAGAGAATGCTACAGTTCACAGCAATGTTAAAGGCAGCGTTTACGATAGAAGTCGTTATTCTGTTTTTCCACCTATCTTGAAAACGGCCCCATGCTAATTCCAATGATGTCTCTGAAATCGTTCAAGACCTTCTGGGAACGGAGTTATGGTCCCTCAAAAACTGAGCTAAGGAAACATGGTGGACGAGTTGTCCGAAGCTTGTAATCTCCGTCTTTTGCAGCCGATGTGTGCGAGCTGACCTGAGTAAAGAGAGAAGTTGAGAATAAAGGGAAAAACGGGGCTATTGATTGGAAATCATCGCTCATCTCACGATCTCGAGCATTTATTTGTTCACGTCGATGGGCGTGTGTTGCCTTTTGGGGTTTGCCTTGCGCTCAAATTGACAACTTGGGGCTCTTTTGGAGCTTTTCCTGGCTCGTTTTCATGCGTTCTTTTGACGTCAACGTTACAGTGTGCCCCTCTACTACCCATTCCTAGTGGAAACTGAAACACATTTTTTGTCGTAAACACTGCCTTTAAGGGAACATGGTGCGGTTGCGGTCACACACTAAAGCTTCTTTCACAGTGTGCCGGACGACGCCTTCCGGACGTTAGAAGGGAGCCACAGTGCAATGGTAGCTGCGGGGAACAGCCGCCGGTTCGACTCTTCAGTACAAAGTGTACGGCCAAAACAACACGTTCTCACCCGACGTAACTTGATCCGACGTCGAGTCAATGATTTCACCGCACTGAGACGTCGGTCGGCCGACACCGCAGTGCGGGCCGCACTGACGCCGCAGTCCTATCTTATTATCTGAATAACAGGTGGGCGTGGCCTGTTTTGACCTTTTTCAGTCCGCCGCGCGTTTTGTGAGGGCATTTGGGTAGTAAATTTCACTCCCCTAGGTGACTTTGGATACGTGCCACATCACCTGTGATAACGTGTTCTTTCACTCCCCAACGTGACGTTTAACTTTACAAAGTTTCCCTAAAGGTAGTAGGATGACAGCGTCATCATCATTTTCATCGATCGCTCAACCTTCGCCATGGGTTTAATCTGTTCTTTTCCTCCTGCCACCTTTCTTCTTTTCATGTGATTACTCTGACTTTTTATTCTTAACTTGCACTCATTCATCATTCCGGAAAAAAGTTCTGTATTATTATCGTCGGAATGTTGTTGTTCTTAGATACTCCAGATGCATTTTATTCGGTCCTTTTATTGACAAAAACAGCCACCCCGTGCCGGACGGCGTCGCCCGGCAGACTGTGAAAGGCACTTAAAACTACGGTGGAAGACGCCAGATTTCATTACCGATCGATAGGACTGTTGATTTTCTGGGTGAGTTACGATTTTTCTTTTTTTTTTCCTGTTTGCTTCGGCATTATTTTTGTTTCTGACTCTTATAATATTACGAATAGGAGCTCTTCTTAGCGTGCGAGAGGATTTTGCCTTTTTTTTCGATGTTAAAACAGAATTTCGAAAAAAAAACACCTCGAAGCCTGAACAAAGGGCTAATTTCCCCCACGCGATAAGAATAGCCCCTGTTCGCATTATTTAAACAGTCAGAAACAAAAATAATACCGAAAAAAAACATGAAAACAAAAGAAAAACCGTAAATCACCCAGAAAATCAGCTCTGCTGTCGATTGATAATGAAATCTGGCGTATTACACCGTGCCCTCGATGCCCGAGCAGCTCGCAGGGAGGAGCTTGACCTGCGTTGCGGCTCGTTTTGATAAGAGGTGAACGGGTGGCCGTGCGGTGTTCCGGCCCCAGCCCGGGCACCTGGTAATCGATGCGGTGATGGCCATCAGCATCAGGGGTGTGCGGAAATTTCTGTTTTCTGATTTCTGTTTTCTAGCCGTTTTGACCTTTCTGTTTTCTGTTTTTCCTGAAAAAACTTGCAGAAATCAGGAAAAAATCAGCAAAAATCAACGAAAACCAGGTCTGTTGGACAGTGCAGCCTTTTTAGTCGTTTACGTAGTTTCGCTCTTATTCGGATTCAATTGTGCGATTGCTGCTAAAGGTAGGGTTCGCCATAAGTTACGGTTTTTGTGATATCCTGATGAGAAGGTAGACATGGTCATCACAAAAATGAAAATAGCTGAAAACTCAGAGGAAAACGCTCAGGAACAAAATATTGTTGGTTGTCACCTTGCCCACAATTAACTAAGTTTCTATGTATGTTTGTTTAGCCGTCTTCTACCTTG
This sequence comes from Aplectana chamaeleonis, assembly GCA_029168955.1. Classification (NCBI taxonomy): domain Eukaryota; kingdom Metazoa; phylum Nematoda; class Chromadorea; order Rhabditida; family Cosmocercidae; genus Aplectana; species Aplectana chamaeleonis. The sequence continues at coordinate 310,347 of JAPDOI010000187.1, read as the reverse complement.
CTGTCAAATCCTATTCATACTTTTGCAAGGCGGCAAATGCCGCGGATCATCAGTAGAAAAATGATAAATCAGATGCTCGGTAACGGTGTCGAACATCTGATCGCCAATAAGTTGCCAAACGAAAAAACCAGCACTATTATGAATCGTGTTACTTGGGGCGAGGATACTCGCCACCGCGCCGTAGCACGCTTCCGCAATCGGCGTGCACTTTGCGGACTGAACGGCAATGCGGAGTTGAACTGTGCACGACGCATTCCTGAGACATGATTTGGATGTCAACACCGCGGTCGGTTGAACTGCCCAAGTTTGCGGTATGTACTTGGACCCCGCCTAGCACCAGGAGGCCCGCCGAGTCGCAGGAGGCCAAGGCGGTTGCTCGACGAGCCGGGAAAGTCCGCGTCGCGTGTTGGTGGGCCTGTCACGTCTTGGTTATTTCTCGGTTATTGCTCGGTTACTTCTAGGCTATTTCGTGAACAACATGATCTTAGCCGCCTAATAATCGAGGCATGATCAAGAAAAATTCGAGAAATAGCACATCATGAACAGCTGTGGAGCCTGGTGGGCTATTTCTCGGCTAAAACTCTCAGAATGAGTGCCTTCAATGATGATCTACCTGTCATTGACGTGCCATCGCTACTATCAATGTCTTATTAGTTATTTGTCCAGTCTCGTAGATATTGTATGACAGGTATAGCAAAGATGTTCAGAATTACACTCTTTTCCTTTCGAAGAAAAGTTAAAATGCAATGAATATTTTTCCGAGAATTTTCTGATTTCTGTTTTCTGACAAACTCGATTTTCTGTTTTCTGATTTTTTTCAAATTTCCGCACACCCCTGATCAGCATCGATTACCAGGTGCCCGGGCTGGGCCCGGAACACCACACGGCCACTCGTTCATCTCTTATAAAAACGAGCGGCAACGCAGGCCAAGCTCCTCCCTGCGAGCTGCTCGGGCATTGAGGGTAGTTTTAGTGTGTGACCGCAGCCGCACCATGTCCTTTCAACATTGCGGTAAATTGTACATATGTATCTAAATATTACGGCTGTTGCATCATGCGACACGTTATAATCGTGCTGGGAGGAGGGTGAATCGTGCCGGGACCAAGTAGTACCAGCGCGGTTAACACGTGTCGCATGATGTACTCACTCTTACAAAAAGGAGCTCGACGCCCAGGCCAATTCGCCTGTTCTTAACGAGACATGCGTTTAGCACGTGCTCGCCCTTCTGACACGAGCGCGTGCCCATAGCGGAGATAGGAGGGAGACCGTGTCTACCAAGTGAAAAGCACACATCAAGAAAGAAGCTCGACGCCCACCACGTTCCGCGCATTTCTCGCAAGGCAAGCGTTAGACACGTGGTCGCGCAATGCACTTTTCAAGGCCAAAGGCTGAAGAGAGTGTCCTTGCGTCGGAAGCGCAGACGAAGAGGGCGAGCAGTAGTGTCTCTATTTTACTTGAACTGAGAAAATTTTTGGCGGATCGTAATATATCGCGTAAACTATACTGAATCCGCCTACCTACGGTTTTTTGTTTCTGTTCTTATTTCATTTCACTCAAAAATAGAAGTGAGATGAACTCTCTGTAGAACGACAGGCGTAGGCAGCAGTACAGTTGACCTGGAACGCTGAAAAGTTCCTAAGCGGCCGTAGTTTTATGTGGGACGGGTCCATAGGCATAATTAAGTGGGCGGGGCTTGTAGTAAGCTGGGTGGTCTTCTGTATTCGTGGGCTCGACGCCCAGTCGATAAAATTCGAAGGGGCTCGTTGCCCAGGCTCATCAGAATGAGCGACTGGTCTTAGGAGCAGCTTGTTGCCCAGTCGCGGAGCAGCTGCTCGCCCACTACAGTCACTACCGCGCCCTCATAGCCACACGCTTTTCGGCGGGGCGTGGAGCGGGTTTTTGTATGAGGAGGCAAACTGGGGCGTCGACAACAGGTTGATAAGTTGTCATCTCATAAACCGCTCCCTGTTGACAAGTCAAATCGCGCGTATTGTCAGCCTGAGACCTGCCCGTTGCCCAGCGACGTCCACCTGTTGTCGGGCTGTTGACAACTCGATGTGTCGCGTTTAGCGGCCTATTTAGCAGCAGTTCACATCATACAGGACTGTTTCATTCAGCTTAGGTGCAACTTTACACCGACACGCGTCGCGGCCTGCACACCGACACGCGTCGCGGCCTGCACACCGACACGCGTCGCGGCCTGCACTCCAACACGCGTCGCGGTCGGCACTCTGACACGCGTCGCGGTCGGCACTCCGACACGCGTTGCGGTCGGCACTCCGACACGCGTCGCGGTCGGAGTACTCCGACACGCGTCGCGGTCGGCACTCCGACACGCGTCGCGGTCGGCAATCCGACACGCGTCGCGGTCGGCAATCCGACACGCGTCGTGGTCGGCACTCCGACACGCGTCGCAGTCGGCAATCCGACACGCGTCGCGGTCGGCACTCGACACGCGTCGCGGTCGGCACTCCGACACGCGTCGCGGTCGGCCCTCCGACGCGCGTCGCGGTCGGCACTCCGACACGCGTCGCGGTCGGCACTCCGACACGCGTCGCGGTCGGCAATCCGACACACGTCGCGGTCGGCAATCCGACATGCGTCGCGGTCGGCACTCCGACACGCGTCCCGGCTGGGTCGCCCAGCCCCCTCCCTGGGTTCACCATCGGATAGGCAGGACCTCGAGATGCTGGGCGGGGCTAATGTACCGCAAACTTGGGTAATTGAATCGGCTGCACCCGCATCATTTACAGCATGCCTGAAAAATGCGTCGTATACTTCCCTTGTATCTAGACATTGGCTGTGCAACAGCTCGACATCGACCAGAACGTAACTCGCGGCCACGGCCCCGCCGAATATCGGCGCGTTGGCCAGCGGTGACTCATGGTGGGCCGATCAACCTGTTGTCGACGCCTCAGTTTGCCAGAGCAATAGTCGTAGTCCGCAAATGTGAGTTTGCATCAATTTTGATCATTTTGGACTCGCTTTCAGCTGTGTTCACCATACTTGTTATCCGAAGATATTTTTGCAGATAATGGATCGATTCGGATAATGCCGATTTAAAATTTTCCGGACATTGATTCGATTCAGATAATGTGCTTTTTCAAATTTCCGGATAACGGCTCGATTCAGTTAATGCCATTTTTCCAATGATTCGGATACGGATATCCGGTCGAATAATTTCGGATAACTACGGATATTTTAGGAACAACGTTGAGGTAAACGGTAAAAAAAGTAAACCAGGCACTCAAGGCAAGCTTTTGAAAACCTCCATAATTGAGCAAACAGTAGTACTTCATTGCATTTGCAACATGTTAATTTTTGAGGACAACTAGCAAGTAAAAAGTATACAAAGCGACTATTCAAAAAATTTCTACACGGAATAACTTTCGTCAATCACTGGATGAGGGATCGCCGCGACGCTGCTTGGCGGGAAAAAATTGCGCGATCAATAGCCACTCTCCCTTCGTTTTCCCGCGCGCAATTTTTCCCGCCAAGCAGCGTCGCGGCAATCTGTCATTCAGTTATGGACGATAGTCACTTGGTCATCTAACTCGACAAAGCCCTTTTTTCGGCGCCGCAAAGTTTCTTCCAATTTTGGAAGGAGGAGGAAAATCCTGGGTTGATGTACTAAATAGAAGGTGGTACGGAAAATCGGCATGGTTTAGTGCAGTTTTATGCGAAAACTATCCTATTTTATCCGAAAACTATCCGCTTTTATCTGAAAATTAACCCGCATTTAATCCGATTTTATCCGAAACTTATCCGAATTTTATCCGAATTTTCGACTCTTCGGATAATGGTTCGATTCAGATAATGCCGATTTTGAATTTCCCGGATATTGGTTCGATTCAGATAATGCGTTTTTTCAAATTTTCGGATATCGGATTATCCAAATCTCGGGTATCTGGTCGGATATCCCAAAAGGAGCGATTCGGATACTAAGTATAGCGTTCATCCCAGTTCTTGCTTTCATGGTAAATTCTTTTGCAAACTGTACGATAATGATTATCGTGAACGCTGCTTTTGAGAGTGCATAAATGATTTAAAGGCAGTGCTCACGATAAAAGTCGTTTTCCTGTTTTTCCACCTACATATCTTGAAAACGGTCTCATGCTAATTTAAACGATGTCCCTGGAATCTTACAAGACCCCCTGGAAGCGGAGTTATGGCCCCTCGAATTTCAGCTAGGGAGGTATTGTGGACGAGTTGTCCGAGGCTTGTAACTCCCGTTTTTTGCAGCTGATGTGTGCGAGCTGACCTGAGTATAGAGAGACATTGAGAATGAAGGGAAGAACGGGGCCATCGATAGGAAACAATCGCTCATCTAACCACGGATTCAGGGAAACTGTTATAGGACGTGGGCGGAGTGGCCCAATTGGTTGGCTGGCCCACGAGATTTTCACCCACTTACCAGCTGTTTTTCGTCGCACTTCCGTTCTTAATCTTCTTAGAGAAGTTTACGTTGTAGCCAAAAAAAAACGTGCAATTTTTTCTTCGTGAACACTGCCTTTGAATGGCAGACAGGGTCCAGCAGGTGTGGATAACTTGCCAACAAAGGGTGAAGGGGGTTTCAAAAATTCGTGGAACAAAGAAAACTGGGGAGGGGTTCGTAAATTTTCGGGTGGAAAAATACATAATACCAGGTTGTCCAATAATTCTTGTCCGAAAATTTCACCATTTTTAATTTTTTTCAACTTTATTGAAAAACAAGTCTAATAAACAATAAAATCACCACAGTTATCCACAACAGTGGCCCATCGATTGGGCAGGTTGCCAATGCCCTTCGCCCAGAACTCCGGGGGCTGCGACTCGAAGAAGTTTGCGATGTCGGATTTGAGGTTGTCGTAGTTGGCGAATTTTCCTCAGGCCAAATGGTGCCTCAGCGGGCGGAACAAGTGGTAGTCGGAGGGGGCGAGGTGCGGGGAATACGGCGGATGGGCAACCGTCTCCCAGCCGAGCGTCGCCAACTTCTACTGGGTCTCCTTCGCCACGTGGGGGCGCGCGTTGTCGTGCAGCAGGTGGACCGAAGCCCGTCGGGGACGCTTTTCTCGGATGGCGGCGGCTAGTTTCTCGAGCTGATCGGTGTAGATGGAGGCGGTGACAGTCTAGCCTTGCGGGAGCAGCTCGAAGTACAGCATGCCCTTGGTGTCCCACCAGCAGCAGAGCATGATCTTCAGCGGGTGCAGGTCGGCTTTCGGCGTCGTCGGCGGCTCTACTCTGCGCGGGATCCAGAGGGACGGCGGGCGACGTTGTCGTAGAGGACCCAGCTCTCATCCCCAGTGACCAGGTCCTCGACAAACTCCTTGCGATGCGGACGAAGGAGGAGGGACCGGCAGACGGCCACGCGGCTCTGCTTGTTGGCGTCCGTCAGACGGTGGGGGATCCAAAGGGCCAAAACTTTGTGGTAGCCGAGTAAGTTGAGTCGATTGTGGATGGTGGAGTTGCTGAAGCCGAGCGTCGTCGCCAGTTCACGGGTGGTGGCTTCCGGCTTCTCCTTGAGACAGCGACGGACTTCGTCATCATCCACCGTAGAAAGCCTTCCGCTGTGCTCCCGTCCTCGAGGCTCGTGTCGCCGCTCTCGAAACGATTGAACCAGCGGCTGACTGTGCGTTGGGACACTGCATCCTCCTTGCACGCTCTGCAGATGTTGGCGACCGCGGTGCCCGTGTCGTTGCCCAGCAGCCACTCGTAGTACACGAACGTACGAATTCGACCTTGGTCTATTTTAGCTTGTACTGGTAGCTAGACGCGGCGACTGCGCCTTACATACCCCTAGCGTAGAACTTTGGAGAACCTTCTAGAAGGTTCTTACACTTGCCTGATATTATAACACTTCTAAGGAAAATTATAGAATTTTGAAAATTTTCGGACAGGAATTAGTGGACGGCCTGGTATATAGAGAATGAGGAACAAAAAGGTTGAGGAAATTGGAGAAAAATGGTTTTTGCAAACTAAAAACCAAACAGCATTTGTTCGCAACCTGAGAAGAAGCAATGCACAGTCCATTCAACCGTTCATAACCTCCTTGTAGGCGGGAATTTGCTATACGCCATCTTTGAAAAACACTGCCTCAGACTACAGAACACGGATGAGATGTCACCTCGCGCAATGCTCCCTGCAGACATCCAAAAAGAGCAGGGATAGCCCCCTCGAGAACTGCTCGTCGCCCCCCTCCATGGTGCCGTAGACAGCCTATCCGTGGAAACGCTGTTGTTGTAGACATCCCATCGGAGGAAGGACTCCATCCCCGATTTCGCGATCACATCCTGTCGACATCCCACAGACCTGACATGACCATCCCAGTGAATCATCAGCCGAATTATGAGGTCACCCCTTAAACGGCGGTATGCCTCCTTTCGAAACTTGATACTGAAGCTCGATTTTCTTTATTTCGTTCCTAATCTAACCGGAACAGAGAAATTGGACCCTCTCAATCAAATTTTCTAGAGAACAAACTAACATTGGCGTTGATCCCTTTGAGACTTTTCGTTCTTCTTTGGAGGTTGGCGCAAACTTGGAGCACCTGCGTTATATAAGACGTACGACCCCCCATTGAATATAAAAATTCCAACTTGGAAAAAAAGAAGCTAAATTTCACATAAAATTCTTCACAAGTTGTAGTTTCACTTCCCAATCCGACTGGAGTACAAGGCTTTAGGCGAGGTGAAGTGGTTGACATTGGCTAGCCACGTTGGCAGATCACAGGGTTTTTGCCGCCACTAACCAACGGGCGACATCCCTTCGGCAATAGAATTTCGGGCCACTAACAAGGGACCACTTTGAACAAACAAATTGAGTTCTGAAAATGGTCTTTTGAGAGTTATAGAGGGCGTGAAAGGAAACAATTTAAGATTTTGAAATTTCACTCAGTCCTCGTGGGTAGATCAAAAACACTAAAACAATGGGTTTCGGTAGGTAAAATGCCATTCAATGCACCCTAACCTTGCGAAATTAGTTAAAAAACAGGAAACGGACCACAGGGCCGTGTTCAGCGCCCCAAATTATCCCCCCCCCCCGGGGGCGGAGTTTGGGCGAAAAAAAATTTCAACTTCTGAGCCCCCAAAAATGGCATTGAGCTTACTACCTCATGAGGCTCCAAAGGTCGAAAAAAAATAAGACCCAAACTTCGCTCTCGGAGGTTATTTAAAAAGCTATAACGAATCTGAGGTCAGTCTATTGATTTTCGACAGATCACGCCAGATTACGGTGGGTATACGGTAGTTGGGTCAAAGTCTCAGATTTAACTTAAAATTTCTGAACGGGGATTATTCGGGGTGCAGAATACGAATTTGATGTTCACATGTCAATTTAAATTATTAAGGCAGATTTAGGCCCTCTATGTCATGACAATTACCATAATCTACAGTGAACCTCAGAATTTCGACAAACAATCTCTAGATTCGTGTTCAGCACCCTAGATTACCCCTACATACAAGTTTTGAGCCGAGTCCGGGAATTTTTTCCAAACCACCCTTAAAATTCCCGATGCCCCTTGCCTTGCCGCGAGGCTTGGAAAAAACGCCTGTAACTTTTCTCAGAGTGGTTTCTTTTTTTTTCAGAGAAGCCGCGAAGAGAATACTCGGATTCTGCCTCCAAAATGGTTCCAGAAAACTACATTCAATCCAGAATGGCCAGGCTGACTGAAAGAAGTTCTCTTGTGAGATGCGTTTTTAAAAGAGTAGTTCTACTCAAAATTTCGAAATTGAGAATGACACACTTGTCTTGAGTCTTCGAGCCATGCGCTAAAGTATTAGGGTGCTTCAATGGATTTTTAGGTAAGCCCACTTCTGTTTATAATAATAATTTCTGTTTGAAAAAGGATTGGTCATTGATTAAGGAACAAGACCACGGAATTTCATGTTGTCCGAATTTTTTCCCAGTGTCATAAATCAAAATACGTCCCCTAGAGTGTTTCTCCGAATTAACGACGGTTTTTCTGTGGCATATGTGGGGGAGAAGGGTGAGGGTATTCTCGATATTCTAGCAATTGTCGTAACCTCGGAATTTCCTTAGTTTCTAACATTGAACCGTTCTCTATTTATATCACGTTACCTCTGCGATATAAGAAAAGAGGTATAAAAAAACAAGAGACACTGTCAAAACTCAAACCAAGTAAGGTGAACACATAGAAATGTCATTACTCTCAGCCATAATGCAGTAATGATCCCACAGTTTTCGAACCACTATTCAATTGCTTCGTAATCCAACGCCTAACTTGCTGAGCCACGATGTGATGCCAGACTTCCCCAGCTACTACATTGTAATGATCGGTGGTTTGCATGAAACGAGCATTGTTCAGGGGATCAATGAACAAGCCATATCTCAAGAACCGAGCTAGGTTTCATCTTCAAACTTTTAGGAGAACCTTTTCAGATGATTTCAAGGCCACTGTTTAGCTCACATTTGTGCTACGTCCCCCCAATCCAACGTTCTGATTTCTTTCTTTTTTTGATCGTTTTTGATCTACCCGTGAGGACTGAGTGAAATTTTAAAATCTCAAATTGTTTCTTTCTTACTCCTCTACAACCCTCAAAAGACCGTTTTTCAAAACTAAATTTTTCGTTCAAAGTGGTCCCTTGTAAGAGCCTAGACTTTGAGGTAATTGAATTGTGTAGAAATTTGTCGAAGCTTTTCCTCCCAACTTCTCAAACTTCCGAAATAATAATACATGAAAATATGTGAGGCGTCATAAATGGCACCAGGCCCGGACACCACTGTGGAAGGGGCACGAGGCCTGGGCGCTCTACTTTATTGCTATATCACCTTTAGTCATTCTCGTTATTCTTCGCCTAAATAGAGACGAATCGGTATTTATCGGATTCTTCTAAAATATTATCGCTAAAAATGACGCCATCAATCAAGTTAAAAACCTATGAGGATAACAACATTGAATTCTTAATTCAATTTATCAGACTTCCGTAAAATACCACGTATAGCAAAAAATTCATCTGCATGAAGCAAGCTATTCGCTAGCACTTTTCAAAATTCACGGGACGGGAAGTGCGCTTCCGGCCTTTGGAACGTTTTTAGTCGCCAGGATTGCATGTTGGTTGATGATCGAAAACAGCAAGACGGTTTGACCTTGAATCAGGTCTTGAATCTTTTGAATACTCGACATTTTGAATATACCTGCGTTTCGCGATTTTCTGAAAACTCGACTTTTCGAACAGAAAATCCACTGTTTTATCCGATTAGATCAGCCGAATTTCCTTTAATTGTTCAAATCGGCCCAAGTATAGTATGTAGCACATACAGCGACCTTTACAGGCTTTTAGAAACTGGAAATGATTACACCTTCAGCGCTTCTTTACTTGTAATGCTCATGACGTCGTTCAGTTATGAGCTACATAAATAAATGGGGTAGTCAGCACCATCGTAGGCATTCGTTGGTCTGTTCAGAAGGGTATGTTTGACTTGGGCTAATTCTCGTTTGAGCTGCAGCTGAAGTTATGCCTTCAAAGTCAGCAGAGTCAAGCTACATTGGAAAATTTCAAATTATTCACTCTCAAAAGTCAACTAAGGCAAAGGTGCTTCTATGGTGGTCTAGATGATTTTCTAAATGTTCTTTGTCGTCTTCTCACAATGTCCTTGTGCATGTATGCTATTTGAGGCTCTAAACCTTCCCCAGTCTTCGCAAAACTCGAGAACGAAACCCATCTTCAATCCTGTCTCCAATGGGCTTACAAACTTCTTACAAGCGTTGGTGGTATGATGTGGTTTGAAATTTTGTTAATCTATCAATCGGAAATTTAAATTTTTTGGATCATGCATCCATCCTCTTTCGTTGAACAAGGAACAAAACGTTTCATTGCAGTTTTGTCGGGTTCGCATATGAAATTCGAGACTTCCTGTGGAAATGGGTGCGCGCGCAATTGAAGTTCTCGTTGGACTTTGCTCGATTTTTCATGCATAACCTGCATATTCCTCTGACGGGAGCAGACATTTGCGGTTGCAATTGTTCCCCTTCCCATAGCTCATCTGTCAATCTGTGTGCTAGACAGGAGCATTTTATAAATCAGTGGCAGAGACATAGATATTATGTATTTAAATTTTTCGTAGGCGATTGATACGGCAAATAACTCACGAAGACTTGATTTGACAATTTTATCTCAGTTCGGCATAAGAGGATCTCCTCTAACGATGGAGTGGATTCATTTATCGCGAAGTCTAAATCCACCACATATTTAGACACATTCGATCCCTTTTTTATAAGCTAATGTTTTTCGGAATCCTTTCGTCCTTCATGTCTACTAGAGAGGCACACGTAGCTATCGGAGCAACGTGAAATATGCTATCATCCTTCCTGCTCGAATGATACCTTCAGGCTCACAATTATCTTCCCGAGCATTCGATGTCGAGATTGAGGTGAAAGGCCTTTGGCCACTGAGCGGTGTATAGACAACTTCTTGTTCCAGCTAGCGCCATTCTATGAGAAACTCTAAGGTTCCGTCCATAGCAGACGACAGACGGCAGGCGTCAGCGAACAGCGGCAGGCGTCAAGTCGTGGTTCAAACGCTGGCGCATGACGCTCCACTGCTGGAGCTTGCAACATGCCCGAGGACGGCACGGGGTTAACGATGGTATTAGTAAGATTAGTGACAGCCGCTACTGCCGCTATGCCTCCACCGTCAGCGACAGGCCGGCCGCAGTGGTCGCTGGGGAGTCGCTGGGGAGTGCGAACAATAACAAATGTTAAAGATGCAAACTCCTAGGGTCACTTGACGCTAGGACGCCTGCTATGGGCGGAGCCTAAGGCGTCGTTTATAGTTCCGCCGCGCCGCGGAGGAAGTATATACGACCTGGTGAAACTATTGCGTGTAAAATTCATGACATTGTACTATCGTTCTCTGAGCCGAATTCCAGTCCGCAAATGCGGACCGGATTTTGGCCCAGACAACGATAGTACACAGTATACTTTGGCCGAATCGAATGAATTGAAAAATCGTTCGACTGAAAAAGTCGGCTGCGAAATATTTGGAAATTGTAATACTCGATAAAGGTTAACTCCCGAATGATTCGAAAAATGCAATATTCGAAAAGCGCGAATTCCTGATTTATTTGAGAAACCTAATATTCAAAATTTTACATAAAATTCGAATGAATTCGAAAGTCGGTTTTTTCGAATTAATTCGATATTTTCCGGGACATTCTATTGTTCCACGAGCTAATTGCGCGCCAGGGGTGCATACTGACGCACATCGCTTTGTAAATACTTTAAATTGGAATTCAACCGTGAGAAGCAATTGTTCGCATTATTCGTCTCATATAAGTTCCAATTTGTATACTTTTTCATATAGTTAACCGTCCCGTGAATACTTCGTTTTCTTGCCTATTCAGAAGCTTAATTTAATCACAAAAAAGCAAAATGCTAGGTATAATTGATGAAGTGTTTTTGAGAAGTGAGGGAAACTGCAGAAGGATCTGTTTTTTGATTGACTCGAAAAGTCGAAATTGAACTCTACTACTTATTCGACAGCCGTTTGAAAAAGTCGAATATTTGAAAAGAGCCAATTCTCGAATAATTCGAGAAACCGAATCGTTCAAAAAATCGAATATTCGAAAAGTGCTAAATTTTCAATGATTCGCAAAGTCGAGTATTCGAAAAAAATCTGAAAATGTAAAAGTATAGTACACAGTAGTCAGCTCACTTCCGCTATTAGACAGTGTTATGACAGGTTTTCGCGACACTTCATCTTAAATCTGCATGAATTAGAAAGATTTTTCAATGTTTGAGAGCGTATAAAGTTATTAAGAAATTCCAGATGTCACTATGGAGATTTACTTCTATAACTCGTTATTCGGATGCGTTTTTGAAGACTGCATACGCACCATCGATAGAAAAGCAAAATACATTGCGTTTCTGGCCGAATTTAGTCTTTCCAACTATTGCTGAAGACTTTATGCACTCGATTTCAGAGGACATCCTAAATCAAATAAATTTCAGGAGTTCACAAGTTCTTATTCCTCTTCGCTGCGAGTTATCATCGTTTGTGTTGTGTTTAAATTTTTTGTAGTGTCTAACGTAAAAGTGCAGGCAAAGTTAAAACCGAAGGAAACCACTTTACTCTTGACAGATGCACTTTCCGAGTTTGGATGGTAGATAAAGAAAATTTTCCTTTTCGCATAGTTGACTTATGATCTTGTTTCATTGAATAGAAAGTGAAATGCAATCGACCGTGAAAACCCATCACCTCAGATGCTCATGAACAAGTATTCGGGCAATCCAGAAGTCAAATATTCTTCCAAAATATTCTGTGAAGAGAAATCGGCAGCAGGTCGTGGCAGAATCGGTGGTGAAAGCCATCTAACATGTTTTCGCTTCATTAATTCTCTTTATGCTGAGAGGTGCTGGCTCAGGCGAAGGAATGCGAACTGCACGAAAACTCACTGGATGAAAACTCTCCCGAGGTGCAAGTCATCTTCATTTCCTCTTCAGACGACCTCAATCAACTTATCTGATTTTGGCTCCGCTGCTACGAGTTCATCAACACATTTTCCATCCTAGAGCATCGAATATGTTATCCAGTTGTGAACGCTTTCCCGACTCCACCCTCTACCAGTGACTAACCTTAACCCGCTTTCGGCTCCTACAGAATTAAAGTTTTTTTTACTTTATAATAGTCATTTATGTTTTTGGTGATTCGGTCAGCAGACTTTATTCAGAACTGCTTTATTTTAAAGGCAGTGTTCACGATGATTTTCGTTCCCGAGTTTTCCACTCCAAACAAAGCGTTGGGCACCGAGTGTTACAGCAATTACGAAGAAACGGCGAAAAACGCACTTAAACGTCATATTTCAGTGACATTAATCTCTGGCCTGGACTAGTTGACCAGTTGTATGAACATGTTCACGGTGGTTGTCACCGGTGAAAAATGGGATCAGTTAAAAATGGAAGAATATTCCACGCAAAATAGTACTAGGTAGGGGTACGAATAAGATAACGGAGCAACAGAAAGCAAATAATTGTAAAGGACGGGTCCACAAATGGTTTCACTGTCACAACGAACAGTTCCTGAGAGAGTAAAGAGGTGGGGTGAGAGTAAAGGATTTCGTGACCTCCTGGTGCGTTTTTCTCGATTCCTTCGTCATTTATGTTCTACCCGGGGGCCAAACAATCGATTTAGCTATCAATCTCAAAATCGAAGATTATCGTGAACACTGCCTTTAATGAGATTAAATCTTGTGTTCTCATTTCAATCATCACCAAAAGACGCCATAGATTATCCAGAAGGAATCCAGTAATCTTTTTGCTGTTGCCGTCATTAATATAGGCTTCCCCATTCATCTCCAGTCCCTTTTTCGCAAGAATCAGAGCCAAACTAGACACTGAAGCATTTGTAATGCTCCAATACGGTTACTTAGCACCTCTTTCGACCGAATATCCGATTGCTTCGATACTACGACTCAAAAAATCTCGTACACGCTGCTTCACAGCTCTAGAATAGGCGACGAGTACGCTCTAACTGTTAAATTGAGCCTCCAGGAACAATATTTTCGAACTGCTCCCGAACTTGTCTCTTTCTACATTGACTTACTTGACTTACTTAATCGGTTGGCTTTCGCCTGACGCGGTCATTCCGCATCTTCACCGAGGTGTGCCGTCCAAGTAGTCAGCCGTGTCCATTTTTCACGGTCTTCAGCCACAATTTGGACACATTCCATCCAGCTGTCACTATTCCATTTCCTGCGAAACGAAACATCGCGCCTGAACTGTCTTTCGATGCCGAGTGACTTCAAATCCTCTTTAACCACATCCGTCCAGAACTTTCGCCTACGCCCAGGTGGCCATTTCCAGACAGGATTTGGAAGTATTCTTAAAGCGTGTTGTAGGAGACGATCCGGCGTTCTTCTTAGTATATGCCCGAGCAGTCGAAGTCGACTTTCCATTGCTGCTTGAGATGGCATTAGGAGATGCTAGCACCTCCCTCGTGTCAAGCGTTGACGTACTGCGTCGATTTCCTTGTAAAGGTCTTCGTTCTGGAATACACGCGGCCAGAAATATCCAAGCAAACGCCTAAAAAGCTTCCTCTCCGTGCAATCCAACCTTTCCATCTGCGTCTCCGGTGCTGCCCACGTCTCCTACCCATACATCATGATAGGGCGAATAGCGGATAGGTAGACGGGCAACTTGACATCCTTCGCGATGGTGGTAGACCACAAACACTTGGTTAGAGAATTGAATGCAGACGTAGCTTTCGCACATCGTTGTTGAATATCCGCTGCATAACTACCATCGTTCTTCAGCAAACAGCCCAAATAACAGAAATCGTCCACCAGTTTGATACGTTGTCCATCCACACAAACTCACGTTGAAGGCCTCTGAGAGACCCACATCTGCTTTCATTTGTTGGGAGGAAGGCGAAGTCCATAGAATGCGGCATACTTCAAAACGAGGTTCACAATCCTTTGCAGTTTTGCGTTGTTTTCAGCGAATAACACAATGTCGTCGGCGTACTCCAGGTCGACAAGGGAGCGTCCTGATGGTGTTAGGATCATATCCGCAGGAAACTGTTCTGCAACTCTACGCATGATGTCAGCAACGGCGAAGTTGAAAAGAAAAGGCCCTGCAACGGCTCCTTGCCTTACTCCTGTTTTCACCTCGAAAGCTGACGTAAACCAGACAGGCGTACGAACTGCTGCTGTTGTTCCTTTGTTCATGTCCTCGGTTAGTCGAACATACTTTTCCGAGACTCCATCTGCTCGCAGAGCGTTGAGCAATCGATCACGATAAGGAGAGTCGAACGCGGCTTCAAAGTCCAAAAAAGCAAGCTGTAATGGCTTCGAATACCGCTTCCACGATTCAATTACTCTTCTCACGACGAACACTTGGTCGATGGTCGATCTTCCAGGTCGAAAACCGGCTTGCTCATCTCTGGTCCTTCTTTCACGATGTTTGATAAGTCGCTCGAGAGCGATACGTTCTAAAACTTTGTTCATGACACGAAGTAGAGAGATTCCTTTGTAGTTTTTAGGATCCGTGACGGATAGCTTCTTGTGAAGAGGTACGATGATCGCATGTCTCCACGAATCGGGTATCCTTTCGCTCATCCATATGGCACGGATGGTGTTGGTCATTTCACGAATCCCAGACGGAGGAAGAGCTTTCAGCAGCATTTCAGCAGTGATGTTGTCATCTCCACCAGCCTTTCCATTCTTCATTTTCCAGACACAATCCAAAACTTCAGACTCAGTCGGCGGTTCCTCACTGACATCGTAATGTGCTCTCTGAACATGCGGGAGCTCAGGTACTGATGGCGCTAGACGATTCAGTAGTGAACTGAAGTAATCCTTCCATATTGGCAGCGTCGCATCACCAACTGCAACTCCATTGGTAGTGTTCAAGGCAGGAGAACATCTCTTCATCTTCCCGGTATACTGTCGCAGCAACGTGTAGGCTTTCCTCGGATTCTTCTCCTCCCAAGCCTTCTCGAACTCCTTAGCTATACACGTCCACTCTCGCTCGCGGTCACTTTGAAGCTGCCGACGCAACTTCCTCCTGAGACGCTTCTCCTCCACGAAGTTTCCTGCAGTTCGGAGAGCACATACTCTGTTGTAGGTGGACGTTTTTCTTCTGAGACGTAGGCGAACTTCTTCTCAGGCTGTACAACCGGGAGTGCCTCTTTCGAAGCGCCCTGGATGCACTTGACAAAAGAATCCGCGTCGCGAAGTTTCTTCTTAGTCCGTACTCCGATGTGAATAGAAACGCGTTGTCAAAAATTCCTTCTGCCTTCTTCATGTCTGAGACTTGTCATGTTAATCCTCTGGAGAGGCTGAGCCCCTCGCTTCCTCTTATGAATCCTCGCAGTGAAATTCAACAGAACAGGACGGTGATCCGAATCGAATGCGACATCCCACACAGCTCTAGATCTTCAAATGTCCGATACTGGAATATTCCTCGTCAGGACATAGTCATGCTGTAGTTTCAAAGTTGTCATCTTCCGCTTCCGCTGCTCCTTTGGAGGTAGCTGGGTTGGTCCCTGCCACGTAAGCTGATGGCGGCGATGATTCCTCTTGAATGTCGATGCAATAATCAGACCACTGCGTTCACAAAAGTCGACAAGGCGGTAGCCATTGTCCGATGTTTGCTCCACTGGGTAGAACCATTTACCGAGTACATCGGATTTCTGATCAAGTCCCATCTTCGCATTTGCGTCAATCGCCACGACAACAGCATGTTGACAAGGTATCCTGGCCAGCAACGTATTGAGTTCCTCATAGAACGCATCCTTCGAATTGTCTTCGGCGGTTTCAGTGGGCGCATGAGCACTCACTATCCACAGATTGAATCCTCTGTGATCCCGCAGTCGTACGAATGCATTTCGGCACGACGTTGAGCCAAACTCCTTGACCATACCATTGAAATCCTTCCTTACAGCTATTGCACAGCGTTCCACTCTCTTATCATCAGCGTCACCGCAGTAGACGACGTACTCTCCGACTTCGATGACTGGTCTATCCTTGAGGCGAGTTTCCTGCAAAGCAGCAAACGGTGCATGGAAATAGCTCAGAAGTCTGGATAGCGCAGTTTTTTGGATATCACTCGACAGCGATCGACAGTTTAGGGTGGCGAAACTGTGGCTTGTGACTAAAGACTACATGAACTCCCTAGGTACGGATCCTAAGGTGTTATGGACCAGAGGCCTTGGTGTGCCGGACGGCGACACCTTTATGCAATGTGTGGGATACTTTCGCGATATAGTTGTGCACGCTATATCGCTCGAACGTTCCCTGTGTACACTCAAACGTCTGCTGGGTTCAGTAGAAGCAGGAGCACCAACGAGCAGGTACCAACAGACTTGTATACACACCCCCTCTTTTCACATATGTTCAATATTCAATCGCCCTCAGGTGAATCGTTCGCTATTGGGTCGACCTCAGACCCTAATTTGCTGCCGGTCTACACATGAACCCAATGAGTTAAATTTAGGACGACAGATGATTGCGTGATTTTTTTGTCTTAGGCCCTAGTTATACAGCAGCGTTTCGCCGCCGTTGGCTTCTGAGGCATGTATGCTATTGGTCAATTTCGAAATCTGACCAATCGCAGACGTCCCGCAAAAAACAGCGACACCGAATCGCTGATGTATAACTAGGGCCTTACGGAAACTGCCGTTTCATGGACGCTATAGATACCACCTCGTTTTGTACGGAAAACGGTGCGAGGGCCGTTATATTACACACCCTGGGTTTGTCGATTTGGGTTCGGTTTAGAGCCAGCGCAGCAGAACTGTTCCCATCGCTTAGCCTAACACTAACCCCAAGGTTTGCGCGATGATGAATCTGGCCTCATTAGAATCAAGAGTCCTAACAGGTCGGCTTCCTGGTCAAAGTAAAAATTCGACAAAGTCATATTTTTGAGAAATTAAAAGTTAAAGAAAAAAATGTCTTGAAACATCTTAGAAAGTAATAATTTGGCGCAGTTTATTCGCTGTAGAGGACTGCATCAACATTTTGTCTAGGTTTCAGCAATTCAAAATGAAAAACGCCGCGAATACTCTACCAAACACACAAAAACGCGTTTTTGTATACCTGGCTTATTAGTACTCCGAAGGGGTTTCATTTGGGTTTTGGGGCGGCTGCCTTTTGCGTTTTGGGTTATCATACAGAACCCATTTCTCATCCCCCCCAAGCGAGCGAAAAACGTTTCTGTGTGGTGTCGTTGAAGCAATTAGTTACATGTGATTGAACGGTTAGCCTTGTTCTGTTCAGGACAGATTATGCGGGACCCAAACACCTGCTCTGCTTACATTCCAAATCTTCTTCAACAGATGTTGTTGGATGGCCGACCAACGTTGGTTAAAGGCAGTGTTCGCGATAAAAATCGTTTTTCTGTTTTCTACCCTATCTTGAAAACGGTCCCATGCTGAATGGTCTATCGAATCGTACAGGACTTCCTGGGGACGCAGTTATGGTCCCTCAAAAATTGAGGTGGGGATCATGGTGGACGAGTTGTCCGAGGCTTGTAACTTCCGTCTTTTGCAGCCGATGTATGCGAGCTGACCTGAGTAAAGAGAGAAGTTGAGAATGAAGGCAAGAACGGGGCCATCTATCGGAAACCATCGCTCATCTCACAATCTCGAGTACAAAGTCCGTTCACTTCGGAGGGCGGGCATTGCGCTTTTGGGGTTTGTCTTGCGCTCAAAGTGCAACCTTGGGCTCTTTTCGGGTTCCACATGGCTCGTTTCCTAGCGTTCTTTCGATGCCAAAGTTACAACGTGCCCCTCTACTACCCATTCCTTGTGCAAACAGAACCACATATTTCATCGTGAACACTGTCTTAAAGGCTATTTGACAATTCAGACTGCAGATCAAGTATTGACATGTCCAGAAACCTTATTGCTTTTCTTTCCCCCTAATACTGTAGGAATGATGCTTTCTCTTCTAGCATAATTTTGAAAATATTTCGCCCCTCTCGCAGATTTTCTATTGAGATTACCTTCCACTACTGGATTTGAGGCATCGAATATACTGATGTCATTATGGGTCTATTGTCGAACCTTCGCGGTGAATGACAAGCCTTTCTTCCAGCTCATGCATGCATTTCTGATACATATTCTGTCTTCGCCGTCCTAAAAACTGCGCGAGAGGGCGTTGAGCAGAGAAAGAAAAAAGAAGTGAATGCTCTTCTCAGATGTCCTTTTCCTTGTTAATGGATTAAACACATTGGTCAAAGCTTCAGTGTATTTTCTCTCTGAATTTCCAGATAATCGTTTCCAGATATTCTATAAAAATGATGCGAAAATTAGGTATCAGTCCACTCGTTTCAGGTTGTTCAATAAGTTTTGTCGTTCGATAAGAGAGGGCGTTGCTACCAGCCCAGAATTTTTTTTGTTGGTACACTCTTCATATGAAAGTATGTGAAGTTTCGTTTCAATCTGTCAAATCATTCTTTGTTTACAAGTCATTTACTGTCGCCGTGTCACAGCAATGGAGAAAATTGAATATCGTGCAGTGATAAAATTCTCATTTTTGGAAGGTGTAGCATCAGAAGAAATTCACGAACGAATTTTCAAAGTGTATAATTATTGTTCACCTACAGTTGGAACAGTAGAAAGATGGGTTGCTGAATTTAAACGTGGTCGTACAAGCCTTGAAGGCGATCCACGTGAAGGACGTCGAAAACGCGCATCAACACCAGAAGTCATAGCCAAAATACAGGATATGGTTTTGGATGATCGTGGATTGACTGAAAGAGATTTAGTAGAGGCTCTACACATCTCATTAGGCAGTGTGAGCCAAATTTTGAGCGAAATGTTAGGTTTAAGAGAGCTGTGTGCACAATGGGTTTTTCCCTAACAATGAAACAAAAACACATTTGAATGCGACTTTCTCAGCAACATTTGGAGCGTTTCAAAAAGGATAAAAAGGATTTGTGCGTCGATTCTTCACTATGGAAGAGACTTTTTTTTGGATTTTTTTTTTGGTTTTTAAATGTATTAATGTTGAGGGAGATTATACTGAATAATAAAGTGTATTTCGAACCATAGGGTTGTGTTTTTCTTATTGAACGACAAAACTTATTGAACAACCTGGTAGCTGTGGAATCGATTAGGAAACTGTTTCATGCTGTAACATCCTCGAGCCTGATCAAATACTCAAATACGAAAACTGTGGTTGTTCACTGTGGAAGAGACTTTTTAGCGCTCCTCGACGGTCTTTTTTACTACTGTTGAGAAAGCCGAAATCTTGAAAGGAGCATCTATCGAGCGGGTCTCTTGAAAACAATTGCTATAAAATCTTAGAATGAATAAACTGAGGTCGACGGAAGCTGCCCTCATTTTGTTCAGCGTTTCGCAGTTATGCATACTTCTCAATCCCACCACTTTCACGAGGGTTTACTCGAACCTTTCTTAAAGGCATTATTCGCGATGAAATTCGTTTCTGAGTTTTCATTATATAAGGGAAACTCTAGTACCCTACACAACAGCCACGTTGAAAAAACCGCGAAAAAGTTACTTGAAACTGCGTTCCCTGTTTTCAAACCCCGTTCAACCAATCGACGTTTGAGAAAGGAAGAGTCGATCGCTACGAATCGCTGTGTAGAGCCTTGATCTCCAGATCAAGTACCGTTCATCTTTCTTCCAGCTGATTTCTAGGGAGACAAGGTTGACCGATATGTGCAGAAAAACATTGATCACGTAATCATATGATATATTTCATCAACTTCCACTCATTTGTACCACATTGCTTGTTGATCAATTACTTTCTTTTCTCATTTAATGAACGGACGTAACAGATGATCGACCCAAATACAAACCCCGAACCCAGAAAGACGTTTTCAAGTGGCAAGAACTTCATTTCAATTCATTTTTAGGACTGCAAACTTCGTGAATGGCCTTATCAAAGTCCACTTGAATGACATAACACAAAAACAGGGCCCGTAGTAAACTCAAGTCAGCTGAGTGAAAACGGTTGGCGACACCCGGCTGGATGTAACAAGTGACAACGATCGAGGGTTGTGGTCTAGTCGTATTGATGTCGGACGCATGCGACAAATTCAGTGTTGCAGTCCCGCCAGGGACTTGATTTTCGCAAAGGACCCATCATAATCACCTTTGCCAGAGAGTATGACCTGTCGCAGGTCCGAAATCCAAAAGGACTTGACCAGAAGTTCTCCAGTAATCTCTGCCAAACGTGCGATTATCTTTAGTTTGTGAAAATCAACTTGAGAATTTTCCGCAATTTTCGGATTTTGGTTACTCTGTTGAATCATCGGACATATACTACAAGATTATCCCTGAGCTAGTAACCTCTCAAAATCTATCAAAAAAATACACAGAAAAGCTATGTACGTACCCTTCTACCTTTCCTCCAGGAATCGCGCGCGCGGACCTATTCGCGCTTAGTTCCATCGGTAGCTTCGCGCGACTGGCGACGCTATGAAGTGTTTTTCATTCACATCTGCAAAAATCGATCGATATGCATGGTTGCATTCAAGCGTAGCGCAATGTGTGAACGTACCGGAGCACCCTCACCCGCATGCGCGCACCACACGCACTTTCACGCGCATCTGCAAGAATGCATGCGCGTGTTTGCGCGCACGGAAACGTGTGCCATTGTATATATGCACACACCTGTCTCGTATGCAAAAGCGCGGGAAACCCATAGAGATCTACGCGCGTTCATGGATACCCATGTACAGTGGTACATACGCGTACACAAAAAAGAGCTGCGCGCAGTGATTACATGCACACAGACGCATGCATTCATATGTACGCAACCACAGTCGCCCAATGCCGTACACAAGAACATGCGCGCATGCTCGAATGGTTGCGCAAACCCCGTCTATGCCATGACTTGCACGAGTTATCACATACATATTCGCAAGCTTGCACGCGTACTCACGCGCACTATTGCATACAGTCAGCTGGAATCGCACTGTTACTTTCCGTCCTTTATTGCGCGTTGGCGCAAGCTCTGTTCACATATGGTATAATTGCACCAACGCGCAATAAGGATGCCAAATATTAGTGTAATCCTTGTCGACTTTTTCGCATATGCACATCCACATGCGTATGCACGTGCGCATACATTTATTCGCTTTCAAATGAACGCACCCACGCAAAACACACATCCTCTGTTCTCTATGTTACCAAATTTACTGTGCTCCTTGGCGTGCTTGTGCGGAGCAAGGGCAGAGACCGCGAGAGAGTGTGGGGAGAAGGTAACACAGCATACGCGCGCAGACGCACGCGATGAACGGAAATGAATTTGACTTTGAAACAGGGGATAGACGCATCTTGCGCGCACTTACGAGCACATTTGCGAAAACACACCCGATGTCACTAACGCGCGTGCACGCGCGCGTGGACAAGCACACACATAAAGTTGTTCACATAAGCATACGCGCACTGACCATCGCGTGCGCACGCTTACATACACTAATACACATGCGTGTACAAATACCTACGCGCGCAGGCGTAGACATAACCATATTTTTAGTTGAGCCATAAATTCCAGTCTTAAATCAGGAAATGCTCACGTCTTCCTCGACAGTTTCCGACAGTCCGCGACGCTGCGTTAGGCGTTACTGTGGACGCGATTACTTCAACGACTATCGCAATCAGCTTATGCGCGATCACCTTCACGACGTCCTGATGACGCCATCTGAAGTCCTACCTACTTTCTAGGACGTCCTGACGACGTCATCCAAAGTATAACAGATTCCCACGACGTCCTGCTGGCGTCGTCGAAAGGTTTGAATCCCATGTGTCGAAACCTTGCGTCTCTTCCCCAATTTCAGCTCAAGTCGTAAGTTGCTATTTTGTAACTTACGACTTGGGCTGAATTCGCAATGCTAATTCGCTTTCCGGCTGATTTGCCTAGTCCATCTGACTTCTGTCTGAATTATCGACCCGGCCAGTTATTGCGCCGGTGCCCTCGCCTGCTATCCTTCAATGTGTGGGTCCGCATGCTCACAGCCGGCTGTCAATTCAACAGTCAGCATGATTTAATCAGCCGGAATGGGGGTTTACTACGGGTCCAGGAATTTGGTTTTCAGCGCGCACGATGCTTTAAAAGCGACGTGACAGGTCTTTTTCTATCGCCAAACAATGTAATCATGAGTAGTTACATTTCTCTAGAATGCCATAATCACAGCCCACTTTTGACTACCAAGAAATGGGCCTCCCTTCTACCGCTGTTCTCGGAAAGAGGAAATCCGCACATATTATATAAAGTATTCGTGGCTTTTATTTTTAAGTACACACTACTATAGCAGATATGCGAATGTCCCCATTGTTCCTAACCTTATGCAGTGAATAGCAATCTTTCGCCACAGGAAACCTATTACAGGTAATTGGAATGTGACCTTAATGAAGGGCTCTGGTATTCTTAGAGTGCACTAAAAAGATCATGCACAGCTGATCGGTTTCAAAGTAAATTTCACATTTCGGAGCGAAACAACTTGCCAGGAGTTCAATGTGTCAAATTTGGAAAGTTCCCGAAGAGCACCGTCTTTAAAGCTCTTTGAGTTGTCAACTCTCGTGAGATGCTATTCGCCGCTACATTCATGCTAAGGAGTTTACAATGTAATCTGGGTTGCGGTCGAAATGTGAGCTTAGACGGAAAGGCTCACAGCTAACTGTTCCAAAGCATGATGGGGACAGATGTGGAAGAAAATGAAACTGTAGAACCACGCCTGCCGTGAATTTCGTCCGACTGATTAGCTTCTGACGTAATCTCTGGGATAGGGGATCTCTACACATCAAAGAAGGAGTTGTCTCGCCTGTTTCGGCCCTAATTCCACTCGGGACAATTTCGCTCAAATTGAGTAGAGAGGCGTGTCGAACTGCAAGAGTGAGACAACTCCTTCCTGTGTGTGTATAGAGAGCCCCTACCCCGTAATCCCTTATTAGAGAGCGGCTGAGTGCGCAGGCGCTGGGGCCATGCGGCGCGCTAGCACGGTAGAATCTCATAACGCGGCAGAGACACAGAGGACGCCAGACAGCCAGAGCCACGCGCATAGATCAAAGCCATACTATTCGTAGAGTGGTCCGTCCCGCCTAAGTGGTGCGGAGGATAACTCTGAGAAAATTTGCCTCGTCAGTGCCGTGAAAGTACCGCGACCCTCGACTATGCCGCGATAGTTCCGCGATAGTACGCAGCGACTCCGTGATCAGACGATTATGTTGTCGTGTCTTGGGCCTCGACATCGCCGCACTAGTACCGAAGCGGCTCCGCGTTAAAACCGCGCCGGCTCCGCCAGGGTGCAGCAGCGAGCCCGCGTGGAGTACGATGTACTGTCCTGTATGGTAAAACGAAATTGTCGACGGTTCAATTATCCAATTTTGAAGTACATTCCGTATTTCCTTGGGCGCTAAAACCGCGGTAACCTCCATCCTTATCAGACAGAGGACTTAGCAACCGCAGGTGCGTAATTTTTCTCTTAGACCCCCCAATTTGTATTATAATTCTTGATTAACTCCGTGTGAAATACCCTCCCGGGGCCGCGGAGGCACTATCGCGGAGCCGCAGCGGCACTGAAGCGTCGCCGCTATGGCTCCCCGGTGCTGCCGCCACGGAACCGCAGTAGCGGCTGCGGCCCTGCGATAGTGCCGCGGCCGCAATTTCTTTCAGAGAAGCAGCGGTCCGAAGGCACCACTTAGGGATGACCCCTACTCACAAGGGAAGTATACAAAGTGTAGGTCGAACCTGCAAAAACGACTAGTATCGTTAGTATTTCTTCTGGCTCAATAGTAAAAATGCGCAGTATCCCGCCCCGAGCCGCAGGTTCAAAAAAGTTATGAGCATTTTTTAAGCCTCGCGAAAAGGCAAGGGTACCTACCCATCAGGCATTTTTTTTTGGAGTTTCAAAAAATTTTCTTGGATTTGGCTCAAAAGTTGTTCGTAGGAGTAATCGAGGGTGGTGAACACGAATCTGGAGTCTGTTTGTCGAAATTTTGAAGCTTACTGTAGGTTACGGTAGGTAACATGTCATTTAGGGGTCAAAATCCACCTTAGTATTTTGAAAATCGACAAACGGACGATAAATTCGTATTCTCCACCCCGAATAACCCCCGTATACAAATTTTGAGTAAAATCTGAGATTTTGACCAAACTACCGTATACCCACCGTAATCTACCGTAATCTGCAAAAAATCGATAAACGGACTCCAGATTCGTGTTTAGCTTTCCAAATAACCCTCAGCAAATGATTTTGAGACATATCTGTCGTAGAAAACCGGAAATCTCGAAAGTGGCGTTTTTCCCTCGAAATTTTCCCAGGTTGGGAAGCTTTGAACGAAATTAGCCGAAAACTTTGAAAAATCGACTAATAAACTACAGATTCGTGATCAGCGCCCCAGAAAACCCCCCTGGGAGAATTTTAAGTCAAATCTGGAAAATATTTCTGAAACGCTTCCAGAGCCCTCAATTGGTAGAAATAAACGCCCAACCGAAAATCGGTACAAGTCCAAAACGCTGTCAGTCTGGACAAAGTATGGAAAATGTGCCTTCACCCAAACCTTTCTCAGGGTAGTTGTTTTTGTGCGCTGAACACATTTATGAGGTCCGTTTTCGGATTTTCCGAAGACTAACGCGCTTTTTGGAAGGTACAAAGAGCACAAAAAATGAGCTTTCTAAGCTTGTAACTTCTTAGACCTTGCTTGTAACTTCTTGGACCTTGCAGCTCGGGGCGGGATGCTGCGCAGTTTTACTATTGAGCCACAAGAGATACTAACGACACTAGTCGTTTTAGCAGATCCGACCTACGCTTTGTATACTTCCCTTGTCAGAAAAATGAAAACAAGTTACTCGTAACGTAAAAGGTCGAAAACCAGTTATTTGTAACATATCTAACCCGATGTAATATTATTTGCGAGTTATCTGAGGTCATTTAAGTTACATGCAACATATCGATGGAATTTTGCGTGCAGTGCGCCTCCGGTGTGTTAAATGTAACTCGAATGTCACAGGATAAGTCGCAAGTAATTTAAATCTGATAAGAGGCATCTCCAAGGAGAGTACACTACGCACTCTCGGGGTCAGGTTTAGGTCTGACGTTGTTTTCGGTTGAATAACCCAAGTTTCAGGCACTTGACCGAACACTAACAGGAAAGGTCTCACACAGCGTTTTTCGCGTAGCGTTTGGTCTAGGACGCGTCCTCCGCGTCGCGTGTCGTCTGCGTCGCGTGATGGCCACCCATGGTGAAAATATGAATGTAAGTTAGATGTAACATAAGTGTAGCTTACATGAAATATAGCTGCAAGTTACTTGAGACATTCAAGTAACTTACATTTATATTACAAGTAACTTGTTATCATTTTTCTAAGTCGTGACCGCGAGGGGATCCGCCCTGAAGTGTTTGGCAGTATGTAATTGAGAAATGTTAAACGGGTCATACTAATCTGGTGTTCTGTTATGCACGACTATACAGACAAGTGTGGCGGTTCTGTACCGCAGACTACGACCTTATTCGGTTTTGTCGATAGCCCATGTGTATTGTGTTATATTTGCAATGGAGTCAGGAATCCAAATGCGACAAGGTCGATTATGATGTATTTGTGACACATTGCTCAGATGAGTCATTTGAGGTCAAAATACGTGTCAGCTCAAATAGGGCTTGGACCTTTGTGTGTACGTTGTTCACCCGCAGTGGCAAGCGTAGCGTTCAGGCGCGCACTTCAGAAAAAGCATGTTCTGTTTCACCCTGCACAGTGCTCCTCGAAAGTGCCCCATAGTTCATGTGCGGCTTTTGTACTCAATATTTTAGGAAGGGCTGACTCCAAGCACTTTTCCATTGTTTTTCACAGCTATTGATCCATACTCACACGAACTCGGAGCGCAGCCGCACCTCGCAGTTATGACGCCACCTTCCAAACAGCAATCGAGGGTCGAAGCTCAACCGTGACTCTCCTCCGTTCGCTAAAGCAGCTTCGGATCCCGTATGGTTGCTCTCCCTATGGTCCGCAGTTAGGAAGGCTTTCTCATTGCGTAACATGCCGGAGATGGCGTCCTTGCTATTGTCTGTGGCAAGGTTACGCTCCTTACCCGCAGGCTGTGTCAAGCTCCGCATCCTCGCAGTAGACTTTATCCCCTTGAGAATAGGTGCAATTAAAGAAAAATCAATGACTGGTAAAAGCTAAAAAATTGCTCAGACAGCAGCCGCGGTTGGAAATGCGACCTGATATCGTATCCCCAATCGCCTAGACAGCATACGCGGTCGTCCGAATGAATCGCTGATTTTTGCTCGGAACGTAGGGTCCGCTTCGAGCGGGGATCAATCTGAGGGAAAAACCGGCACTTCATGCTACACGATATAAATTTCAGATGATATTTAACTGCTGAAATCATGCGTACCGGTAATATTTCGAGCAATTCTATGAACTACCGTCCCCGCCTCGCTTTTCGCTGCACTTGAAAATTGTCAACATGTACATGGGCATTGGGCTCTCTGGAGCGTGAATACGTGGCAGGTTACGTTTTTCTCTTCAATTTCCGTTTGAAGGTAGCAGAATTTCTTCGAATTCATTATGTGTAAATATGTACTACCACTCCACTCAAACAGACGGGATGCGTTGGGGTTCTCTGAATAACGCCGAGAAAGCAAATTCATGTTGGACTTCTTTGAAGTGTAGAATGCAATTCATAGATAATGTGATGTCAAAAGCAAGCAGCTGCAAGAATTTACTCATTCATTCCCATTGCATTCAAATTTTTCTCGCTGTCATTTGAACTCATTTCAGCCTTGGGAAGTGATACCTCGATTCCCGAAATAACGTATTGCTAGCTTTTCAATTTGATTCGTTACAAATTGTTGGACAATATTTCTTCTAAGAAGCTTTGTAACCGCCGCTGCTCTTGGCAGAGGACTCGTTCTTCAAGATCCTTTGTGTTGGGGATGGGGGCGTGATTTTCTCTCCAATTCTCCTATTAATACTTGAGTTGAAGAAAGCCCTCCAAATGTTCCTTCAGTGTTAACAGTTCATTGATTCTTACCGGAGATAGACAAACTAATATAATAATTTTTCGAAACGCAACACGTGCTGCTGCTTTTGGCACGCACATTCACGTTTCGTTTAAAAAAAAAACTCCTTTTTTCATTTGTTGTCCACGAGTCTCTATCACTGCCACGCTTTAACCTGCGATCATCAGCAGTGGTTTTTCGGAAGTCGAAGCTGCCCAGTGGAATATTTTCAAGCCATTTCTTTGTTTTTGAAAATGCGTTTAGATCTGTTTTTTCAACGCTGTTCTGTTTCTGAGGGCTACCACAATTGTTTTTTTTATTGAAAACTCAAGGACGAAGTTCATCGTGAAGTCCCTCTAAAGGGGCAGTCCAGCCTCAGAATCGTTTTCCGTTTCTCTGGCTATGTTGAAAACGATCTTACGATAATCCCAATGATGTCTCTAGAGTCGTACAAAACCCCTTAGGAACGGAGTTAGGGACCCTCAAAAATTAAACTGCGGAGGCACGGTGGACGAGTTGTCCGAGGCTTGCCTCTTTCTTTATTTGCAATCCGTTGATCGCGTGTGTCTGCGTGCGTATTCTGCGACTCCTTCTCCTCACATTTTCTCGAGGTCTCCCCGCTCGCTCCACGCAAGTGCGCGAAGGAGCAGAGTAAATGTGGCTACGAAACAGAGGATAAAATAATTCTTTTTCGACTTTTTGTTATCAGGAATTCTCTAGGAATAGAAAGATCTTGATAGGAATGGTTGGTTGTTGGGTTCATTGATTTGAAAAGATGTTCAGCACTGAATCTTTTGCGCACATCATGGCGCTTTTGTTCGTCATGCTGGAATTTCATTATTTTTCATTGAAGTTCCGGAGAAAATCATTCTCGGTGTGTTTGGTGTATCACACAAACGTCAGTGCGACCCACAGAGCCGATTTCTCGGGGATATAATGTTTGGGATGCGCAAAATTTAGGCCTCAAGCTCGCTAACTAAGTACCTCAACTTGGCTCAACCATGGTATTGAGAAGAGGATACCAGATGTGGCAACCTTGCCTTAGTGCTTCCAAGAATGGTTCTCCGTCTTTCCTTCGGCGCTGGGACCTTCTATTCTTCCTCGCGTATCATTTTACTACAGCAACTTTACTCTGATGATTATCATGTACGCTGCTTTCAACTTCTTGAAGCCAGAGCTAAACTCTGCGTGAACTGGTTGTTGAGCCTTTTAGGACCCGTCTGATTTTGTCCTGTAAAACACATTTTCGTCTCTGAAGATTGGATTCACATGTCCTCCTGAAACTTCTACCCTTGGTGCTCATTAGCGGAGACCGGAAGTCTCTTGTTTATTCTAAGAAAAATATTTAAATAGTCCAAAGTTCTTGTTGTATCTTCGGCATGACATGATCAAGTTGTAGCAACCTTTTCCGGAATCCGAGTGAAAGTGAAAGATCCACCTGAAAGTGGAAGATCTACGATACCTTAAGCCCTAATCGTGTTGGTTTGTGATGGGCTCGCACGAGGTTGTGTGGGATAATCCCTTTTCGAGGGGATGTTTTCCTCAAAAACCGTCTTCATTGAACACATCTATGCCACTCCATTCTGACTCAAATCAATCCCGGTACAGAGGAAGCTCCGAAACTCAAACTATTGGATTTAATTCGTTCGCATTGAGCTTGTTCTGTCGACTGTTTGGTCCAGATTGGTACCTGAGGTCGCATTGCTCCAGGCTGTCCTGCTAAAACTCATTATGTACTGTTAATCTCCATCACACAAGACTTGAAGCACATCTCAAGTGATAAAATCATAAAATTTCACGCTTGGGGAAGCAATTGTGTATTGTTTTGACTCCCTTGTGCGCCCTCCATTGTGATACTCATTACTGAGGACTTATTAGGGACTGCTTTACCCATGCCCGATGTTTTCGTTGTTGTTGGTGTGTGACAGCACATAAATAATTCGTGCCCGAAATTTCCCGAATGCCCTCGAGGATTCGAAAAAGGGGTTCTCAATGATTTGCGAAAAGGTAAGGGTACGTACGTGTCCATCGAGAAACTTTCGAAGTGTACAGAAAAAATTTTCCGGATTGTACTCAAAACTTTTATTGAGTTATTTTGGGTGCTTGCCACGAATATGGGATCCCTTTGTTGTTATTTTGTGGGCTACTACAGGTTACTGTGGGCACAATAACTTTAAAATGGCATAAGCTACCCTACTTGTTTTAAAATGGAAAAACGAACTTCAAGTTCGGCGTCTCAAATAACCATACTAGAGAAGTTTTATCCGCATCCGAGACTCCGGCCAAACTACCGTATGCCCACCGTAACGCATCTTACAAGGGAACCACAATAAGTCATAAAGACCATTCCAAATGAAATGTACTTTTCTAGAACCATTCTTGGACAAAAAGTCCGAATATGCCCATCGCAGCTGCCTAGACCCACTCTGAAAAAAATTATAGGCATTTTTTCTCTGATTTTCGTACTTATTGAGCCCTCCAAAAAGCGCATTATTTTTACTAAAATCCGGAAACGGACCTCATAATCGTGTTCAGCGCCCAAAACTACCCCACTAAGCAAAGTTAGGTTGAAGGAACATTTTCCAAACTTTGCACAGACTGATAGCGTTTTGGACTTGCGCGGATTTTTGGTTGGGCGCTTATTTATACCAATTATGTAGAGGACTCTCGAAGTGTTTTAGAAAAATATTCCAGATTTGACTAAAAATTCGCTCTGGGGGGTTATTTTGAGTGCTGATCACGAATCTGAAGTTGATTTATCGGTTTTCCGAAGTTTTCGACTGTATTCGTTCACAGATTCCCATCGGGGGAGAATTTGATGGCAAATCGCGACTTTTGACGATTTCCGGAGTGCCACTGTAAATTAGGCTCACAACTATTTCTCTTTATGTTATTTGGAGTGCTGAACACGAATCTGATGTCGGTTTATCGATTTTTGACAGCTTACGGTAGATTACGGTGGGTATACGGTAGTTTGGTCAAAGTCTCAGATTTGTCTCAGAGTTTCTATGTTGGGGTTATTTGGGGTGCTGAATACGAATTTGGTGTCCATTTGTCGATTATCGGAATATTGAGGTAGGTTTTGCCTCCTAGATGGCATGTTACCTGCCGTAACCTACAGTAAACCTTAAAATTTGGGCAAGCAAACCCCAGATTCGTGTTCAGCACCCCAGATTACCCCTACATACATGTTTGCCAGCCAAATCAGGAAAAAAATTTGAAAACACCCTAAAAATTCCATGGGGTTTCCTTACCTTGCCGCGAAGCTTTAAAAAACGCTCATAACGTTTTCAGAGTGGGTCTAGGCAGCTGCGATGGGCATATTTGGACTTCTCGTCCGAAAATAGTTCTAGAAAAGTACATTTCGTTTGGAATGGTCACTATGACTTGTTGTGGTTCCCTTGTTAGTCCAGGAGAAATCTATAAACGCACCACAGATTCGTGTTGAGAACTCCAAACAACCCCAACGGAGGAGCTTTGAAGCATTCCAGAGAACGCCCGAAGTCACGTTTAGCCCGCGAAATTCTCCCAGATGGAAGCTTCGGACCTAGTCAGCCGAACTCCCTAGAAATCCATAAGTGGATCTCAGTTTTGTAGTCAGCGCTCGAAACAACCCTTAGAAAGAAGTTTTGATTCTAATTTCCAAATTTTTCCTTATCGCCCTAGCAATTGCCTTTCGATACTCCTTTTTTCTTCTCGAAGCAGAGGAGTTTTTTAGGAAATACCTGAGGCACTCAGGAAATTTCGAAGACGGATCATTAATTTAAAGGACTGCATATGCCTATATACAACATCCAGAAAATGATTCTCCTAAACATCAGGGTATGGGCGAAGCAAGCACAAGTCAGACCTCTTTCTTTAGACACACTTTGCTCTAGAACGAACTACCTTATATGTACTATATCCAAATGTGAGAGACCTACGGAATGCGAGAGATTTGTATTGCTTTTACAGATCACTTTTATAGTTGGCCCCAATATCTAAAAATCTTTTACTGAATCGACAATCGCTTCACCTGTGATTGCCATGAGTTATGCCTGAGCCATCCTCTACTTTGTTTCTATGGCGTGTGTGCGCGCATATGCTGCCTCTCCTTCCTCCCCACACTCTCTCGTTATCTCTTCCCTCGCATCTCGCGCGCACGCGGCGAAGCAGAACATACCTGTTTCGTTCCGAAATAGAGAGTGTTTCGGAATGACGCTCTTTGAAGATGTACTGCTATTTTCATATGTATGTATGTAGACATGTTTTTCACTCGGCAAAGACCCATTTCATGAGACATCTCTTTTTTGTGATCCATGTCTTCCTGTTTGAAATGCATAATGCGAGGAAAGTCATCATTCTTTTCTATGCATTAGGGTTTGAGAGTTGAACAAATTCACATTTTCCTAGGAAAATACCTGGAATCCCTCTTGTAATTCTAATGTCAATTCAAACAAAATCCATCTTCAGTTCTGATTTTAAAGGCAGTGTTCACGAAAAAAAATGTGCTTCAGTTTCCACTAGGAATGGGCAGTGGAGGGGCACAATGTAACGTTGACGTCGAAAGAACGCATGAAAACGAGCCAGGAAAAGCTACAAAAGAGCCTGAAGTTGCCATTTCGAGCGCAAGGCAAACCTCAAATGCGCAACACACGCCCACCGACGTGAACAAATGAATGCTCAAGATCGTGAGATGAGCGATGGTTTCCAATCATTCGACCCGTTCTTTCCTTCATTCTCAGCTTCTCTCTTTACTCAGGTCAGCTCGCATACATCGGCTGCGAAAGACGCAAGTTACAAGCCTTGGACAACTCGTCCACCATCTTTCCTTAGCTCAATTTTTGAGGGACCATAACTCCGTTCCCAGGAGGTCTTGTACGATTTTAGAGACATCATTGGAATCAGCATGCGGCCGTTTTTAAGATAGGTGAGGAAACAGAAAATTAATTTTCATCGTGAACACTGCCTTTAAGGCTCAGGAATGGAGCCTATTCCAGGCATGTTTATAATAAAGGCAATACATGTATAAACTAACATATGACTGAGGACTTTAGCCTTGTTCTCTAACATAAACATTTGGGATGCGAGAAAAACGGTTGAGTCTCCCTTATTGAAGTGTTTGTCTGGCACTTAGTAAGTCACTCATTAGTGTTAGTCGAGCATATTGGAATTCATTAGAAGCAGGGGACAAAATCAGCTGTGGTCAAGCCCAAACGGGCTATTCGCGGTGGCCAACCACGACAACCATCTGGTCTTCCGCCCTGAATGAGATAAAATAAACTTAAGGTCCCTAAAAACGAAAATTTGTTCCCTGCATGTCCGTATAGCTGCCAGCACTTCCCAGAAATACCGTTTTCTTGCTCCAATATTTCTCTAGAAGGGAACATTTCTATAGAAAAGAGAAGGTATTAGGTAAATCATCATAAAGCCCCGTTGATAGCTACCTACGAGCTGCTGCACTACACTTCCTCTAGGCCGGTGTGGGGTTAATCATGCTTTATTCAGCCGGTTGGCTACAGAGCCTTACTGATTGCTATTCATTAGGTCATATCTGACTGATGACCACTGCCACTTTCGTCTACTTTGAAGCGTCGAAAACGACCCACAATGTCGCTACAAAAGTAAAAATTCTGCCAAGCCCCTGTATTTGCCGTTCTCTCCCAGAACAGGGGTGCTGGGCCATTCCCGCCGTCGGCGCCTTTTTGTGGCTGGTACAATAAGAACATTACGTAAACCACACACATCGGCGACGGTGGGAATGGCTGTTTCGGAGGAGGGCGGCAAATACAGGATGGGACCAACTTCTCACTCGGGTAGCGGTATTGTGGGTCGTTTCTTACGATTCAAAAGGCGTGAGCGTTGTAATCTGAGCCATACCATTTTATTTCCATAGTTATCTCAACCACGTTTACGAGCGCGTATGCGGCCTTTGAATACCGTATTCAGGATGATTTTCGATCCGTGTTTTCAACATGAAACAGCTCATTGGCCACAACCCTGATACGAGTTGAATGTTTTCTGACCTGGATCAGTTGTCCGTGCGAGACGAACGATTTATCGTTGGTCTCGCACAATCAGTAAGAAATGGGGCGCAATTAAATACGGAAGACCAATGGTGTTTCTCCACCTCTGAGCAAAACAGTATTAGTCAAGGTGCAAAAGAAATAAAGGAGCAACAGAGAAATGATGATTTCAAATAATGGGTGCACAAAAGATTTCATCGTACCAACAAAGAACTGAGAGTACTGGGGCGGAGTGCAGCATTTCGGGTAATTATTGTGCTTATCTCCCACTTTCCTCGACATTTCAGCTCTACCCATTTACCAAGTATTAGTTTCAGCAAGTAATCTGAAAATCGAGGGCCTTCATGAACATTACCTTTGATATCAAATGTGTACGTCTCCACGATTATCCGCACTTCCGCCGTTGTGGGTCGCGGCGACGCCGAGACACCTCGGGGTCGCGACGACGCCATGGCACTTCGGGCTCGCGGCGACGCCATGTCACCCACGACGGAGTATGCACTAGGTCTAATGGGGGGAGGGGAGGCGGCGGCGAATGCGGCCTTTTGATTGGCGAAGCCACACGACAAGCGGCGGAGGCTGGTGCCAGTTGGCCGTCCCCTGTACTTATGGAATACATTCCTACTGCCTATTGATAGCTAAACTAGGTTATTCATTAGTTTTTTTGTACGGTGCCAGATGAAGCCTGATTTCAGGTATATTTTACCCTTTTACATCGTACTATGAGGCCGCTTGGATGTGTCTGCATTGGTTTTTCTGATTTCCGTCCTTTCTCTTCTCTGTCTGTTCCATTAATTGGTACCGTTCGTTTAGAGGCTTCTAATCATGAAGATCTCGCAGCTTTTGAGCTTCAGATTTTGTGTTCTGTGCGCATGTCTAAAAGGGCATATTCCATAAATGGTAAAGTATGGATTCAAAGTAT
The DNA here is from genome assembly GCA_029168955.1 of Aplectana chamaeleonis. Classification (NCBI taxonomy): domain Eukaryota; kingdom Metazoa; phylum Nematoda; class Chromadorea; order Rhabditida; family Cosmocercidae; genus Aplectana; species Aplectana chamaeleonis. The sequence continues at coordinate 276,009 of JAPDOI010000187.1, read as the reverse complement.
AAATTATTTACCTGTCATTTTTCAGCTTAATAAAGCCTTAACCCTAAAGAACTTCTAATGAATTGAGCCTCTGTGTGTCCAGATCCCGAGGAAACAAAACATTGCTGACTCTTTTTTCTATTTGTCTTTCCCCGGGGTGTTTACTAGAAAGCTTTTGACGACACTCTCCGGTTTAGTGGTTGTTTACATTTCAGGGTTTTGTTGTAAACGCGCCTGCAGAAAACCCCATGTCCAGGGTGTTAGGCTCCAAGGAAATCTAGAGGCAAGCCACTGGAAATCAACTCCATTGACACGCCAGATTTGGTACAAAACAAGGCGACCAAGCGTTACTTTCCTAGAATTTTCTTCACCCAGAGGGGCTGATCAGGGTTGCATCGCGGCACGACCTTATGATGAGCTGCTGTAATTATAGATTGCGGCAATTAATTCATTCAACAACCCATCTAGAGGCTGCGTCAACTCTGCTAAGCCCCCAAGGCCCATTTCAAAGTTCCATCGTGGTGCAGCGCGAATGCACGTTGCCAGCGGGTTCCGCTCGATATCGCACCGCTCGTCGATTCGTACTCGAGTCAGAACATCGCTCCGCACAGCGACCGGACTCTAGAATAGGCTTAACAGAATTTCTCATGTCGCATCGCATAACTTTTGAGGTTCGACAAATTTTCTTCAACTGCTTTATTGAGACCGGTCCGGTTCGCGAAAGTGGACGCAGCGAAAAATTCCTCTGCCGAACGCAATGTCCCCGTCCGCCCCGCCTCCCTTGAAATTTTCCACGGGGATTCAGGAACTGGCCACTCGCTGCTGACTTCTTCAAGAGCAAAAAAAAGACGGATAAGCATTCATGAAAATCTCTTTGTTCGAGGAGCGTGCGGACACCTGCGATTAGTCGTTCTACCTTGTTTTCGAGCATTTTTTCCCGAGAGTTTTCACTTTTTTTCTTGATTTTGCTTTAGTGACCCAATTTACATTCTGATGAGGCGGAACTCAACAACCGTTTTTTATCGTGAACCCTTTTCATGCACACGTAGGATAGTACTCTGGCAGAATGGGGTAGCACCTCAGGGCAGAGATCGAATTAAACCACTCGGTGTCAGCAGTTGCTGCTGACAGCAAGGGGTTGAATTCGATGTCTACCCTGAGATGCAACCCCTATTGTTCCGACGTCCTACCCTGCGGCACGCGCGTAAAGCCTGGTGGCCTATGGAATTTCTCACTGCGCGGCACGCGTGGTACGAGCCTGAAACAACTATGAAATCTCCAGCGGCATCGCCAGGGCGGTGCAGGTCCTATTTGGGTCTCAAACGTGACATGCACAGAAATTCCTGATTAACATTTGAGCATACGTAGTTCCCGAATAATTCGGAAGTAGTTCCCGAACTATTTATGTTGGAGTAGACTTAAACTGAGAAGCGAGTACTGATTCTAGTGGTGAAACCGCCATGGCGTTCTGGACGGTGTCGCTATGGCAGTGCTGAATGGGCGGTATGCTCGTCCCACTCCGTGGGAACGATCACAGCCCACCGCGCGTCACGCGCGTACCGCTCTTGTGGTAAGGGCTATAAAAGATGCCATAGCTCATTCGTGCAGTTCCGTAGATATTACATTACAGGTATGATAAGGTATTCAAAATTACACTCTCTCTTCACTTGAAAAAAGTTAAATAGCAATGAGTATATATTTTTTTCTGAAACATTTTCTGTTTTCTGGTCGTTTTAGTCTTTCTGTTTTCTGATTTTTGTTTTTTGACAAACTCTACTTTCTGTTCTCCGAATTTTTTTTTTGAAATTTTTTGCACATCCATGATCGCGATCCAAGCTTAGCTATTCATTTACAACTGGAGAGTGAAGTGGGTTCGCTTCAACATCGAACGGTTCCAGTATTTGGGAACAACCAGAAAAAAACACATGGTGTGAAGTTGTTATTGCGTGGCGAATTTTGCGCCTATATGAACACTTAATCGCCTAATTCGACTTCCTACCATATCCAACGGCGCCGCTTAGTATTGGGGTGTGATTTCAACCAGCAAGTCTTCTCAGAACCTCTGTGGTCAAGGTATTCTCATAGGGAGTGTGTTGGCGACTGAGAGCGAAAATCTCAACACTTGTCACCTCGTACGGATTAATAGGTGGTTGCCTGCGACGAATAGGACGCTTCTGGTGCTCAAATTCATTGTGTCTACTGAAATTGGTTGATTTGTTTTTGCACATACTGTTCTTTTTTTTCGATGCACCCTAGGTGCATGCTGATAAAGAAATAAAGAAATCAATCAGTGAGATGCGATTGTTTAACCACCTCATATTCAAACATGCACGTTCTTAGATAGTTTGAGCAGTTCTCCGTAGACAACTCACCCACATTCTCGTTTTCAGTCTAACGGGAAATCCTCCCTGAAAAGAACGCTTTCCTGACCATCACCCAAAATCGCTCACTACGGGGCTCGCAAATTTCGGTTACCTACGGTCTACCGGGGAAGAGGCGAAGAGGTAGAGAACAAAAGGAAGCTTCAGTCGTAGGACCGTTCATGAGGAAACTGAGAAGGAAAATCTCCATTCATCATGGTGTCATGAAATGCTCGTTTCTGTGACTGTCTCGCAGTTTACGATTTCTAGTTGAACTACTTCTCCATCATCTTGCAAATCTCTGCGACGAGCTCCAAAGAGCTCTGCGACGTAATGCCCGAGTCCATGCTTTTCTGTAGGCGGAGAATAGTGAAGCTGATCAAGGGTAGGTTAACTAATTTTGAATAGGCAATGATCGAGGTGGGTTGCTTTGGGACAGTCTGCGCCGATGAGAAGCACGAGAGGTTATTCGATGAGGTGGACAATGAGACGTTTACTCATGGGAACGTGCTCTACTGTCATTCTGGAGGAACGCTCCCTGCTCATTATCCCGCTGCGGGAAACATTGTAATTGTTATGCGTCTAGCTCTCTATTCACGTTTTCGGGAATTGCCTCTCCCAAATATCTGAGTTGAAAGATAGGCGAAGTGTAATCGTAGGTTCAATAACTTGAGCAACCTTCGTTCGTTGTCGTGCTCTCAACGGACCCCATTTCCCAGCAATGTAAATGATTGCTATTGCTTAAAGGCGCAGTACACCCTCAAAAATGAATTTTGAGATTTTCGTGTAATTGTGTAGCAGCGACCACCACAGGCCCGACATCCTTCGCTCACCACCGCGGGCCACACCCCCTTCCTGATTTCCAAACTCGACAGCGGCTATATGGATGGATGAATTCTGAACAAGTAGTTGTTCTTCAGTCCATTGCCGGTCGGTCTCCTCATCCTGCTTTGCTCTCGTGCAGCGATTGCGAATGAAGAGAAATACAAGCCTGAGACAACTCGTCCACCAAATTGTGCCCTCAAAATGCAGGCACTTTCAAGGAGCCATCTCTCTGTTCGTAGGGGGTCGTGGACAATTTCAGAGATACCATTGTGATCAGAGAATGGCTCTATCTAAGATAAGCCAGAAATCTGAAAAATAATTTCTTGGGTGTCCTGTGCCTCTAAAGGCACATTCCAACCTCAGGATCGTTTTTCAGTTTTTCCGCCAATCCTGGAAATGGTCCCATGCTGATTCCAATGATGTCTCTGCAATCCCACGGGACCTTCCGGGAACGGAGTTATGGTCCCTCAAAAATTGAGGTGGGGAAGCATGGTGGACGAGTTGTTCGAGGCTGGTAACTTCCGTCTTTTGCAGTGGATGTATGTGAGCTGACCTGATCAAAGAGAGAAGATGAGAATGAAGGGCAGAACGAGGCTATTGATAGGAATCATCGCTCATCTCATGACCTCGAGTTTTCATTTGTTCACGTCGGAGGGCGGGAAATGCTCTTTTGGGATTTGTCTTACGCTCGAATTGGCAACTTCGGGCTCTTTTGGGGCTCTTCCTGGCTCGTTTTCATGCGTTCTTCCGACGCAAACGTTACAATGTGCCCCTCCACTACCCACTGCTGGTGAAAACTTAAACACATTTTTCATCGTGGACACTGCCTTTTAGTAGCAAGGTAAGGACTGAATGAAGTCATCCTCGAACAATACATGGGTAACTCCAAGTTCTCCGAAGTTCCAACGAAAAAGTTACCCAAACGATTGGTCAAGTATTTCTATGGTATCAGTAGCATCTCTCAAAATAATATTCAAGGTGCCCTTGGCTTCCTCGAAATTGACTTGAGGAGTTTCTTCTCTATCCTTTTCCTGTCCCCCCTTTTCACTCACGTCATTACATGCTACAATCTTCCACCTTATATTATGAAGTCAGATCACTTCAACCCTGGAATCCGTGATTGCACATTAGTTATTCAGTGGAGTTTCTGAGAAACCGTGAGCTATGCACGTGAGCTAGTGAGCCATTCCTTCTGAGAACTAATGCCCAACAACGCGGAAAAAACTGCCTATCAGTGTCATACATATAAAACCTCCCTGTCACGCAGTAAAAAAACCGTTTTAAATGAAAAAAATTGTAGTCTACAGAACAGCAGCTAACCTAGGGAGAAGGGGGTGAAATAGAAAAAGTTTCCAACTAAAGCGTTTTTTCCTTAAATTCCCTAGAAGTGCTTCAACCTCGATTACAAGTAACGAGTTTTCATTCTTCTGAGCGGGAGCTTCTCGGGAAGGTTGTTAGAATCAGCCGATCAGGGATGTGCGTAATAGAAATTTTGTTATTTGTCCGTCGTTAGTCTCTCAACGAGCCAAACCTTCGTTTATCGTTAATCGTTAGTCGCTAAAAATCTAGCCTTCAAAAATATGCACAGCTGAACGAAAAATCCTTATGAATAAAAAAAGAAGGAAGGCATGAAGAGATGCATGTTTTCCGAAACACTCATGGCCATTAAACACACACAAGATTCATGGTTACAGAACCTAGGTTAAACTGCAAGCGTACATAGGTACGCATAATTAAATATGTATATGGATGAAATCCTAGTACTCGGCAGTGTGTATTTTTGAATTTTCGGTTTTGTTCTTTATCGGTTCAGGAAAGGAACAACATGAGAAACCAAAAAAATTTCGAATTCCTCGATTTTTTCGGTGCAGCAATTGTCGTTCTGTGCTATCTCTGACAATATGAATCCGACTAGGCCACGAGAACGTCGTACATAGGCTCATCCAGTGATCGAACGCAGATTCCGTCAGTGCGCAGTTGTGGTTTGCACGCACAACCCGATATTACTGCATCCATGGCGAAATGCATAACACGCTTTACATAGTGAAGTATTTCCTTCATTGCAAATGATTGAATTGAAGGCGGCCTGGAGACACCCGCATTGGATGTGGGCGGGCGCATAGCGGCAAATGCAGTCCGTTAGCGATTTGCTAAGCGGCTGCGTAGAGATTGGCGCGATACTACCGTCTGCAGCAAAGTTGGGAGTTTGACGCGCGGAAACTCCCTCCGCGTCCTCTCACTTCTGGAATGACTAATACTTGTTTTTGCTCACGATGCGTTGATGAGGCTGATTTGAAACCTAAATCCAAATTCTGTAAAACTACCTCCTGCATAACGTTACGGGGGGCGATCTGGAATAAAAATTCGCTCGAAAACAGAAAGAAATCGGACCGCTAAAAAAGAATACCGGGGAACAAACGACTTTGAATTTTTGAGACTTCTCTGTTTTAGATTCAAAAAAATTTCGGAATTTCCGTTCTCAAATTGCTTCGCACACCAGTGCTGATACATACTAGATTACTGTGGTGCAAAAACCATAGGTTCCCCAAGTCGCTAATGCCTAACTTTGTCCTCGCCTGACCTTGCGCAACGTACGGTTGGGGTAATAGTGTGGCTGTTGCAGAATTGCGAAGCAGTGTCAGCAGAAATATTAAATACTGAAGGTTCATTTATTTCGCACCACCCACGTCGAACAAGCTTCAGGGAACTATGTATCAATCCTTACGTAATTCCTGGTTTGGAGCGCGATGAGAATGACTATTGATTTTCTAACGAATTCCGGGATCGGTTACCTAGATATTTTTGCATTTGGTTTGTCGTTTGACATTACATCCAAAAAGCCCTTTAGTCGTGAAATTGATTAGTCTTTAGTCCTAATTACGCACAGCCCTGCAGTAGATGTATGCGGCGGGCGGACTTGGGAACCTTCCGGAAGGCACCCGTAGTTTGGTGAATACGCCACAGGTTTCCTCTTATCTGGAAGCCAGACAAGAAAGACACGCTAGTCGTCTTCGACGTGAAGGCCAAAGGTGGTCTCTTGCACACAGCTTCTTCCTCATGGCTAAACCCGCATGTACTATTAAAGACAGTGTTCACAATAACAATCGTTTTTCTGTTTTTCCGTCCATCTTGAAAACGGTCCTATGCTGATTCCAACAACGCCTTTGGAACCGTACTAGACTTTCTGGAAACAGAGGTATGGCCCCTCAAAAAATGAGCGAGGAAAGCATGTTGGACGAGTTGTCCGAGGCTTGTAACTTCCGCCTTTTGCAGCCGATGTGCGCGAGCTGACCTGAGTAAAGAGAGAAGTTGATAATGAAGGGAAGAACAGAAAATCCATCGCTCATCTCACGATATCTAGTTTTCATTTGTTCACGTCGAAGGGCGGGCATTGCGCTTTTGCGGTGTGCCTTGCGCTCGAAGTGGCAATTTCGGCCTCTTTTGGGGCTCTCCTGGTTCGCTTTCATGCGTTCTTTCGACGTCAGCGTTACAGTGTGCCCCTCCACTACCCATTCCTGGTGGAAACTGAAACACATTTTTTATCGTAAACACTGCCTTCAATTGCGATCTCGTCCGCGAACATCCGCCCAGTACCGCTGATGGAAGCAAGTGCACTGTGACACCAACAACAGCTGAAACTCATAATAGAGTTAAAAAACGCCCTTAAATCTCATTTTGTAGCTATCCATTTTATCTTTGAGGTGAAAGTAGCGCGACGCTTTTAGACTACAAACTGACCTGGACATGAATTCAAAGTCATTTTGGTTGAAGCAACACGCGATCGTTTGGAAGAGTTAGGCTAGCCTCGTTTGGCTTGTGGATCGAATTTACAGCTCAAAGTGCGTGGCTGCCCTCTCACCACTGCGGCGCAACTTACAGCGGGGATCTACACCGCCGTGAGCTGTGGATTCGATCAACAAGCCGCCTCGTTTGAATCCGTTTAGGCCTTGCTTGTGGCGACTTTCTACGTAATAGCTATTATAGCAGAAGAAAGTTCTAAGACCCGAAACGTCGTAAGTAAAGCGGTCGAGACATTAAATTTTACAGCATCTCGTGCATCGGCAGTTTGAATCAGCAGCAACCGAGAGTGAAGCTCACATCCAGCAATAACAGGAGGTTTATTAACGAACCGTGAACTATCATTCTGCCATGGCCATTTTTTGACCGCAGTTCTACTCATACTGTGGGCACCACTGTGAGTCAGTGCGATGAGTTCGTAGTCGCATCAAAGAGGTGCCCCTGCACCAGCTCTTATATGGCCTCCTCAGTTGCGCTAGGTGTCGAGAAGGTTATCTTACAGTTGGGCTGGAACGGTTTGCTCTAAAGCTGGCTAAATCATCCTTAGAAGCTGAGGTGATATAAGGAAATCACAAAACGCTCCAATTTCTGTTATTCGGCGCGCAACCGAATATCATTTCTTGAAAACTTCAGTTTTCTTCTAGAGATGTTTTTTTCACAACAAACCTTCAGTTTCCGATTATCTCCACATAATGGCTATTGCTGGAGCCATTCATTCCCCACTATTGCGACATTAGCACTATTCAAACAAAAACACTTTTTTAGGGCGCGTACATACTTAGTTTGTAATCCGACTTTTTTTGTTTCTCCTTCACTCTATCTTAGACAGTCGCGGTGCATTACGTCAGCTCAATCGGCATTGTGCTCGGGTACAAAGAGATTAGCAGCACACCTGCAGTAGCTACTGCTAACAGCAGGAGCTGCTGAAAATAAGAAGTAGCTCCCAATGCTTGTTGTCGGATATAACCTCAATGTTTGCCCTGGCACGCGTGAGTTCGGCAGCCCCTTGTCCTATTGTCTGCTGACACTCTCCTCTATTGTTTTTCTGATACGAATGAACATTGCAGCATCGATGGCGGCGATTATATATCTCACTCACTCACAAGTCTCACTGAGGGGGCAGTTGGCCGTCTGAGGCCAGTTCGAGAAGGTAACCTTGCGTCACTTTCGAGACTTCAATTTCGGACGCTGAGGAGATCGTCCCCATGGACCATCGCGAGGAAAGCCCCGTCCTTGTGTTTCGTGGCGAAAATGATGTCCTTGTTGCGGACCTTGGCGGGGTTGGCCTCCTTGCTGCTGGCCGTGACAAGGATCATACCCAACACCGCTGAAGAGGGTGGTAGTCCAAATTCTTCTTCCATCTGCAGAAGAGGCTGACCCCTACTGTGCCGACGTAGTACCCAAAGTTTATCTAGGATCCTGCTGTGTATTCTTTGGTCTTTCGCCTTGTGATCAACCATTGTGAAAGACCAATAAATTATTAGCTTTATTATCAAATCTTGGGAGTTATACTCGTTTAGAATACAAAACCGAATCTAAAACATTTCACTTGCCATTCCAAGAAGTAGAACCAGATTGACAACGTAGCAGTACACATAACATTTTTGGATTGGAATATCGCATGTAAAAACCTTTGAAATCGTTAAAAAGTCTTCTGATTCATATTCAAGAAAACTCGAATCCGTTGGCCTAAGAAAAGATTGCGTGTTTGTTACTGGAAAAATAAGTCGCAAGCGTGTATCTGCACGCAATTTGATGCTCCTCTGCCGCGAACCAACAGCTAACAAATGTGTTTTTCGTCCAGTTGTAATAATTAACCCCACATCAATAGCCGCAATAACTCGCGTCGTTAATCAAGTGTTCATCAAAATTAATGCATCTTCCGCTCTTTCAGCCTCGGACACACGAACATTGTTTCCTTTCTAGGCGTTCGTCTTTGAAAGGACTCGTTAGCGCTATCTATGCAGTTTTTCTTGCATTTTAGCCTCGTTCCAGGGCCATTTGCAATTTCTATGATAAATAAATCTTGTTTGCTCGACATAGTTCAAGGTTCCGCTTGCTAAGTCCTTGCCCTCCACCTATTTTTACTATCAGTTCTGTTATCCAGGAAAAGGTGTGTTGCAGCCATGTCGACACCTATAACCAGGTCCATTTTACATTCTCGGGCTAACTCATATGCCCATAACAGGACTCTGATGTGTCGTCACAGGGCTGCTAACGACACGAAAAAAGGGCGGCGTCGGCACGAAAGAGTCCGATGTGACCCCAAAAAGTCCGGCTGTCGACTTCCTATCGCCGGGATTAGAGGTGAAGGCGTGAAGTTATTGCCGTATTTTCGCTCCTAGAAGTACATGTACTTTTACTTCTCAAGCCTCTATTTTGGGTGTACTTCCAGAGGGTGTACTTCTGGTTTTCAGCCTTGTTTTTTGCAGTTCTCATGGTGCAAATTGTAACTACAAAACTGTGGGTTTGTCGATAAACAACCATGACAAGTCAGCTATTCAAGTTCGTAAGGGTCATCGCATGCACTCTCATGAATATTAACCTTGTTTTCTAGGCCGTGAAACTGTTTTAGAATTTAAATTTTTATTCCTTATCCCATTTTGAAATGTACTACTAATAGAGGTGAACTTCAAAAAGCGGTGTACTTCTAATAGAGGAAATTTTGTGAATTCCCAAAACGTTCGGCTGTCCACTTCCTAACACCGTATTTTTACCTTCCGCTATTGACCTCCTACCACCGGGTTTGTGGTTTCAGTGAAGCCAGTTCCGAGATTTTACAATTAATTTAACCAGCTAACAACAGCACTGCGTAGGTACGTACGAATATGATTGATGTGTTACTATTACCACTAATTATTGTAACAGTCTCTATGGTCGGCTTCCTTAAAACCTTGCCATTTCTTGTTTTTTTTTCGGTAGTTAGTGTGGGGTGAAGTAGCTTATGGGCCATACACTGCAGTACACTGCACTCCATTACAGATGTGCTGGGAATGCATCCAAAACTTTAGGTCAATAAGTATTACATCCTGCGGAAAGCAGTTTACATATCGCTGAGCAGAACATCCAACCATTCAATCTTCGCTTCAAAGGCATCATACACGCCTAGAAACATGGTGGAGATAACACCATAAATAGGACCGCACGGCTCCTACCATGTCGTAAACGACGTTTGAAAATTCAAAAACTATCCAGGATGACAATATTTGACAATGTTCGAGCAATCTTGCCTTCCACGCCTGTATTTTCCCACCCATTCGAGTACAAGAATGAGAAATGAAACTTGAGAAAACATGTGATAAGTTATTGTGATAGCACTATCAAATGGGAGTGCATGAGAGAAACAGCTTGATTAACTTGAATATAAGATGTCTGCATACCGATGGACTCTCGTCCACTTTCGCGAGTGCCGCTGACTTTTTGAAATGGAGGAAAATCATCGCTGCACAAACATGCTGTATAACACGTGCCAAATGCGAGACCTCAATTCCTCCAAATAAGCGAGATATAAGCGACCTTCACAGGCCCGACCCCCCCCCCCGGATTTTCGACCTCGATATCGGCTGGATGGATGGACGAATTCTTAACAAAGTCCATTGTCGGACTGTCTCTCTATCCTGGCTCGCTCCCGCGCAAAGATTGCGAATGAAGAGAAATACAGGCCTGAGACAACTAGTCCACCAATTTTTCACCCTCCAAACCTTGCATCTTTGATAAGCCATGACTCTGTTCAAAGGGTTCTTGGACGAATTTAGAGATACCACTGTGATCAGCGTGTGACTCTCTCCAGGATAAGCATAAAATCTGAAAATTTAATTTTTGGGTATCCTGTGCCTTTAAGGCATCGTACGCGTACAAAACCGTATTGTATTTTTTTCTTGTTTTTGCGTAGTTTGGTCCCTCTGGTGAAAGGGTTCATGAAAAACCTTCATTTGTTTAGAAATTTTATCCGGTACACATTGTAAATATGATTTTGAATTTCGCGCCAGAATCGTTTCTGAAGTTATTCTTTTTCTATGCTAAGAAAATCAACAATGTCGAAAAAATGGCAAAAATGAGCCCCAACTAGCCATATGTACACGGCCCTTAGCTTCTGTGTAGAGCGCGATTCCCTCCCACTCCACTCCAAGGCCACTAATCGAAACAAACAACTGAAACCGACTTCAACAAAGCATACGATGATCAAATTATCAAATCTAATCCCCAGGATTGAACAAGTTCACCGTACTTAAATAAATATTGTTTTTTCCTCGTGGTCGATTTTTAGTTGCTTGTTTCGATTAGTGGCCGTGGAGTGGAGTGGGCGGGAATCGCACTCTACACAGACCCCATTTATGTGTCACCTTATCGTGGTAAAGGGGTGAACATTTATGATTAGGATTTGTCCTGTGAAATGGCCAACGGCACAAACGGTCACGCAGTTTGACGTAGCATTAGTTTTACTAATGTGAGAACGGGAGGCTCCCTATAGCAGCGGCTCTGCACTCTGGGAGTAACTAGACCACAAATCTGGCTTCTACATTCGCTAGTATTATGAAACCGACCCGAAATCGGATATGCTCTCCCACGACGCCCGTAGATGCCTCTACCGAGGACGGACGAGGAACAGGACGGGGCGTCACTGGAAAGCCCCACACTCAACCCGGACAATGTCTATGCATCTGCACGTACAGCTGTCGAACAGCCGCATCGGACGCAGATCTCAGAACTCTTCTAGATCAGTCCAGAAGAATTGAGTTTGACGTTGTTTGCTTGCAGGGAACGAAAGTGAAATAAGCGTACACGAGGAAGACGGATGAAGGAGAACTGATCGTAATGGGACAGAAGGTTGCTGCTAAGAATATTGGAGGGGTCGGCTCCCTTGTTCATCCTGAACTTCAGCCCGTCGTCCACTCACATGAAATTCTGGGTCCCCGTTTAGCTGTGTTACGATTGAGAACTAAGCAGAAGACCCTTATCTTCATCGTGAACTGCTATGCACTAACAGATGTGGCCGAAGATGAGGAGAAAGATAACTTCTACTGTGAACTTGAGGCAGCAATCAGGAGGGGAAAGTCTTACTACAAGTTCATTTGTGGAGATTTCAATGCAGCTCTGGGCAACGCAAATGACGGCAGTTTGAGGCTTGGCCAACACGGAAATGGCATCAGAAACAACAACGGTTTTCGTATGATGGATCTACTGTCATCTTGCAACCTGTTCCACGGCAATTCCCTTTTTGAGAAGAAACAACACAGGATATGAACATGGGAGAGCCCCACGGACAGACACACTCGGAGCTGGACCATGTGCTGACAAATCGAAGGTGGAGTCTATTCGATGCTGGCGTGGTGCCGTCCTTTGACTGTGGATCCGATCGTCGACTGCTTCGAGCAAAGATTCCCCTAAATAATCGAATCTTCAGTAGGGATACACATCGACTCGCCCCCATTCGTTTTCTCAAGTACAACGAAGCTGTAATAAAAGCAGCGATTAATGGCTATCCTTGCAGGCTGGCGGATGACCCCACAACAGATTTTGAGAAGCTCGTTAAAGGTCTACTTCATTGTGGGAAGGTGTCAGTGGAAGGTCGACAGCTCGGAAAGGGAAGATTGAATCCAACGGCTTTGGAACTTTTCGAATGCCGCAGTGAAATAAGAAGAGATCCAACAATATCACATCTGGAAAAGACTGTAGTTAATAAGTCTTGTCGCTCAGCAGTAAAGGAGTCCATCAGACAGCACCGTAAAAGTAAGTTGTTTTCGGCCGCAGCTCAAAGACGGAGTTTAAAATGTTGTCGGTACGAACTCGCACACTACCATGCCGTAACGACTTGTTTGAAGAACAAGCATGGAAGATCTAAAACTGCAAGAGTGGACATGGAGCGCATAGTTGCGGACTTCTATACGGATCTCTATAGTTCAACAACTGTGGTTCCTCGATGTTATTCTCCTACGGCGCATCCAGTACCTCCTATTCTCTCATCTGAAGTCAAGAATGTCTTGCGGTCGCTTAAGAAAGGAACAGCTCTGGTCTTGATGGCATTTCTGCAGACCTGCACGTAGCAGGAAGCGAACCACGTGCAAATTACTTGCTGAACACTTCAACTCCTATCTCGAAGCTCGGTCCATACCAGATCAATGGAAATGCTCCAGAACAGTGTTGATTTTCAAGAAAGGAGACAGAGAGGATATCGGCAACTATCTTCCCATCGCTCTACTGTCGATTCCATACAAGGTCTCTACCAAGACTATACTCAATCGCTTGGAGGTCACCATGGATGCATACCAACCTGTAGAACAAGCCGGATTCAGAAAAGGTTTCTGCTGTATGGATCACACCCACACCGTATCTCAATTGATCGAGCGATGTCGGGAGTGCAAAATGTCGTTGTGCCTCACCTCTGTCGATTACAAGAAAACATTCGATTCGGTGGAGACAAAAGCAGTGCTCAACGCTTTGTTACACGCCGGAGTAGAGCCTTCCTACGTAAATATACTGGAGCAGTGTAACTCAGGAATATCCACAGCTATTCAGTTGTTCGAACGCAAGCTACAAATTACAATTGAGAAAGGGGTCCGGCAAGTTGAGATACAGTTTCACCGAAGCTTTTCACGTCTGCCTTCCAATAAGTCGACTCGACTGGGACGACACAGGCTTGAATATCGATAGAATGCAGCTCTCAAATTTGCGGTTCGCAGACGACATTGTGCTTATAAGCGACAACACGATGGAGATGACTGAGATGCTGAAGGAGTTAGATGGCGTAGGCAAGACGATTGGTTTAGTGATGAACATGAAGAAAGCTCAGACGATTTCGAACCCGTGGTGTGATGATGGGGGCTGATTTACCTCGGCGAAAATTAACTGGACAAAGTCGACAGCTACATGTACCTCGATCGAGAAGTCAACATGACAAACGACTTGACGAACGAAATCGGTCGACGAAGAAGAGCAGCATGGGCAGCAATGGACACAACTCGAGAGGTTACCAATGAGGTCCAGGATGTTAAGCTGTGGGCTCACTTCTTCGACTCCACTGTGCTGCCAGCTCTTTGTTATGATACCGAAACATGGTCTCACAACAAGGGCACCTTTGTTGCTATGAGGACCGCACACAGGGCATTGGAGAGATGTCTTCTGAATACGAATCGACGGTGGCAGTTTTATCAAGGGCAGAGCAGTCTGGAACTTTGAATGGAGTCTGGTATCCGAAACGCGTTGTATCATATCGAGTCCGCGAAACACAGATGGGCAGGACACGTTGTGCACCACATTGACGATAGATGGAGCACCAGGATCACGCACTTGTACCCACGAGGCGTTAAAAGAACTCTTGGCCGCTCTGCAACGCGTTGGGCTGACACATTTAACAAGTCATTCGAAGGAAGAGGCCTACCACATTGGATGACCGTTGCTATTTCCAGGAATTCCTGAAGCGAATGTGGCCCACATCGAGAAGATCACTGATGACGATGGACCATCAAGGTATCAAGGTAAGGTAAGCTTTCGATCAGTGGCCGTTGAGTGGGATGGGCCGAAATCGCGCTCTACACAGAAGTACAGGGCCGTGTAGGGCTGTTTGGGATCTCTGTTTTTGCCGTTTTTTTACACTGCTGCTGCCATGAGCTTCGAACCTTTCGATTTCCGGTGTAAACTCGAAGACGATATCCATCCCGGACACTGCCTTTGAAGGCAGCATAGAAGGCTACAAGCATGGTCGAGATATTAACATAAGTAGGCTCGCACGGCACCTACCATGCCGTCAACGAAGTTTGAAACGCGGAAAATCATGACAGTATTTGAAGCATAAGGTAGAGTGTTTCCGGTATCTAAACACATGGAAAGCGGCTAAGCGGAAATGAGAGCAAGGCGTTGTTTTTTGTTAAACCGATAGCAGGAAGGAGATGCGCGAAATTGTAAGTCTCAGGTGAATTGCTTTTCGGCCCGAACTTTGTTCACAGCATCAGTCTACCTCGTCTTCCTTTTTTTATTCTGCTGCTGACATCAGTACTAGTACCCAAAATGGGTTATTGTATGCTGTCCTACCTTGCCGACAATCCTTCCAAGCTCTGACTTTTTATAGCAACGTTCATAGTGTCCTGCACTCACCCTTCACAGCCCTGCCCATTTTCATTCTTGTCCTACACACCGCATTCTAAGTCCTGCTCACCTTTGATGACATCTTGCGTTTCCCTTTCGGAACCCCACGCTCTTTTTCCGATGTCTCGCTCGCTTTCTATGAAGTCCTCTCCACATCTCTCGGCGTCTTGATGTCGTGTCAAGCACACTGTCCAGAATTTACAAAAGCTGCTGACCTCATTTCTGGCAACGCGAACGGCGGTGTCAGGGCCAGTAGCAATCCCCCTATGTGGTGACTTTAAAGAGGCAGCCAGCCTGAGGTGGGTGACGCTAAGATGCCTCCTATGGTTGCCATCTTAGAACGAGAATCATTCTCG
Source organism: Aplectana chamaeleonis (assembly GCA_029168955.1). Classification (NCBI taxonomy): domain Eukaryota; kingdom Metazoa; phylum Nematoda; class Chromadorea; order Rhabditida; family Cosmocercidae; genus Aplectana; species Aplectana chamaeleonis. The sequence continues at coordinate 260,609 of JAPDOI010000187.1, read as the reverse complement.
AAGAGCAGCGTTGAATGCAAAACTCTCACGAGTCGACGTATTTGAACCAGCAAAGCACCAACCTACGAGTCGGATGCCCAACACAGCGCCTTAGACCACTAGGCCACATGTTCATGTGCTTGGGACTCTTTCTGTTTTTCTAAATACACTCCCTCCACAGTTCTTCGTATTCATTGTAACTTTGATCGAATTAGCAGTAGCGAAAATGGGTTTCGGGAGCGTGTAAATGTGTCTATCTTTCAGATTCAATAAGTTTTCAACCTTGGATGATGGGATTTCGGAATTTTATACCATTTTAAAATCATCAAAGCGAGAAAATGTTGGATTCAAAAAACGATTTTGAAAGATTTTTGTTGGATGACCACTTACCGCTGAACCACGATACACAATACTTTGTAGTATGATTGTCAAGGAGCCAACCTCGTGTTTTTTTCACAACGTACCGAAAAGTTGAAAGGATTTTTCAAAATATGAACTATTTTTATCCTTGCTCTGTTTCACGCTTCCTAGTCAACATAGAAAGAAGTGAACTTGAAGGGAAAGAGGAAAACTAAGTTTAGATAAAAGCCGCACTTAGATGAACTATTATACAGCACTTATACGCGGATCACGTAAGTTTCATGCATTTTCTGAAAAACGAAACCGCTTTCAGCCATATGGCTTTCTAAGCAAATCTGATTCTATTTGTGGTGAGCGATTATTGAAAAAAAATCTGAAAATGGTTGAATATGGCCACAGCAACTTCTAGGAATTGGAAGTTGAGCTTAGCATAGGACTAAAGCACGTGAAATCTATAAACGAGAAGGATTCATGACAGCTACGTACAATTTGACGTTAATCTCCCACTAAACCTCGCCAGGAATCATCGAAACATTAACAAAACCTCCGAACGTTTAGCCTGTCATTCCTATCAGCTGGCAGCGGAGCTGGATGGCCGCCAGCCGGCGGGTGCAATTTTTCCTTGCCCACCTAGACAACGAGATAGGCCGCCGTGCTGTGCTGTGGTGATAAGTGGACAGCGGACTGGTCGGATCGCAAGCGCTCCACTGCCCTTTCTTGGAGCGCACTTGCTTCAAAAAGTCAGCATCATTGGACGTGCTCGACCCTATGACCGCGGTATCGACCCAGCCCCTCTTCCCTCCGCGCGCTATTTCTCTTTCCTCTGCGGCGGTGAGCGAAGTCACCACCAGTTTCTTGCAGTCAGCCACCTCACAAAAGAACGCTCACTGCTCCCAGGTGACTGACTGCAATGGTCATTAACTTGGGCGCCGCCTGTGCATTCCTATGCCGGCCCGTCCATATTGATAGCCGAGACGTGATTGACCCAGTCACCACGCAGTGACAGCCGGTAACTGCCACCTTTCGGGGGGATTGCTACTGGCCCAGACAACTTCAACGATTGCGAAAAATGGTGAGCTCTAGGCATTTCTAGCAAGCTCTTGATTTCGATTACCTCTTCAAGAAGGGACATCCTTATCACCAGTTAAATTTCACCGAGGCCCACTGCTTCGCTGCAGGTGATAGCCGAAATCGAAAGCTCACTAGAGATTTTACAGAGGTTACCTACGTCAAGGTGGGACAAGCGTTACAGCGGAAGGAATAAGATAATCTTCCGATGGCGACCCACTTTTCACAATTCTCCAGAGCTGGAGCAATATCATCGTATGTATCACTTCAAATTTGTAGGTTAGTCAAATATTAATAAATATTGCTATTGAGTAATGATAACCGTGGCAAACCGGTAATCAAACCCTTCTTAGAGATCCAGCCAGAAAAACTTTCAAGAAAACAGCGGCTCGAGATAAGTTCAAATCTCTGTTTTGCGTTTCTCAAAATGTGCAATCAAACCGGAAGTTTCGCTTCAAGTGCAATTTTATGAGGTGCGAACATGCGTATAATATCAAGTAGGTACCTGTGTCAAACGCTCGACATATAATCCATAGTCGGACATAACAGTTTCTGCACCATTGAAGCTAATTTGGATTTCGTTGTATTTGAAAACGCAGGGGTTCAATTTCTCTTTAAGGGCAGTGTTCACGATAAAAATCGTTTTTCTGTTCCTTTGCCTATCTTGAAAACGGCCCCATGCTGATTCCAAAGATGTCTCTGAAATCGTACAAGACCTTCGGGGAACGGAGTTATGGTCCCTCAAAAATTGAGCTAAGGAAACATGGTGAACGAGTTGTCCGAGACTTCTGACTTCCGTCTTTTGCAGCCGATTTATGCGAGCTGACCTAATTAAAGAGAGAAGTTGAAAATGAAGGGAAGAACGGGGCTAATGATTGGATATCAAGGCTCATTTCACGATCTTGAGCATTCATTTGTTCACGTCGGTGGGCGTGTGTTGCGCTTTTGGGGTTTGCCTTGCTCTCGAAGTGGCAACTTCAGGCTCTTGTGGAGCTTTTCCTGGCTCGTTTTCATGCGTTCTTTCGACGTCAACGTTACAGTGTTTCCCTCCACTACCCATTCCTATTTTTTAAACTGAAACACATTTTTTATCGTGAACACTGCCTTTAAAGGCACAGTCCAACCTCAAAATCATTTTTCTGTTTTCTGCCTATAGTGAAGTCACTCCTACGCTGATTCTAACGATGTCTCTGCAATCGCACAAGACCCCCTTGGAATGGAGGTATGGCCCCTCTAAAATTGAGCTACAGTAGCATTGTGGACGAGTTGTCCGAGGCTTGCAACTTCCTTCATTAGCAACCGATATATACGAGCCAACCTGAATAAAGAGAGAGGCTCAGAATGAAGGGAAGAACGGGGCTAATGTTCGAAAATATTCGCTTATCTCGCCACTGTCCAGCTCGAAAAATTCTAAAAGGGGCGTGCCAAAGTGGCTTCCTGAGGTAAGCGCCCCAGGGTGGCTTCCTCCCATATCTCGCCTATGTGGAGGAATCGAAAACTCGCACTGAGCAGGTGTTATATGAGGAAGGTCTACTTCACAATTCTGTGGAAATCTCAAATGTCGCCCCTGAGCTTGGACTGTGCCTTCAACACTCAATAAGCTGTGGGCCGCTGCGTCAACCTCTCCTCTCTGAGTTTTCTCCCATGACTTCTATACAGTTCTGACTACCCGTTGATAGGCTCTCAAATAATGCTTGTCCGGGTGAGACTGTCCGCCCACGCGGTCGGCGGGTGTGTTGATCGGCCGCCGCGAAGGCATCTTCAGTATCTGTGAATGTATTAGCGGGAATATGAGACGACTAATGGATAATACATATGTATACCAGTCGAGGTAAGGCTCGTCCAAAAAATGCCTCCGTGAAGGCCGCACGACACGCAACCGACCGCGTGTGCTCACGCTCCCATTAAAATAGACTCTAGTGTAATCAGGGTGAACGGCCGTTTCTGTCGTCCACTTTGATGATATAACGGAACAAACAGAAACAAAAAAAGCTATTTTTCGTTGACGATAGGTACTATTCGTAGCTCACCAGCAAAGGATTGAGCAAAGTTCACCAAAAGCTGCTTACAAGTCCTTCTGCTCGTTTCCTGAATAATAGGATTCATACATGAGTTAGGCTCCGCCGCTATTTGAGCTTTGGCAAGATCAGCGTTTTGGATTGTTAAGTAAGTAAATGGAAGCGACCAGCTCAATTCGTCGCTCATTAGAATGTTGACGAAATGCTCAGTTTGGCACTGGATCCTCGTCTAGTTGTGCGCATAATGTAAACCGCGGCAAGCGCAGCTACTGCGGCAAAAATAGTCGAAACCGTTTTAGCCGCCATCGTGGTCTTTATCGCGGGCATGTGGATCGAATCCACACCGCGGGCAGGGCTGGGCACGCGTCCCGGGAAGGCGGTTTCGATTGTGCACCCCCCTTAGCTCGGTACCCTATTAGGCACCCCACTTTGGAAAATCTAAATCGAGTGTGTCCTCAGTAGTCGGGCACAGCAGCCATGATTTTCACTTCTAGATTTTGATTTTGGCTCCCAAGGTATTGAATAGGGAAAATTCAATGAATTTCAGCAAAAAACATAGTTTAATTTCAAAACTTCAGTCAAGTCCCGCGAGGAAAAATAGTAAGAGACGGTAAGTAATGAGAAAAGATATAGGAATTGGGGTCTCAGTCGTCTTGAAACAATTCAACAATTGCAATTAATAAAACTACTACTACTGCAATATTTAATGTATGCTGTCGGATGCATTCATGAGCAACTCTATGAAGGATTAGTTATTCTGTGTTTAATTGTTCCGGCGAATAAACAAAGACTCTTTTGTGATTGGAAAATAAGTTAGGCTCTCTGTGATTCGTAGACACTAAAAAAACCGAGTTGTAGCCATCTGGAACGCCGCGATCCCTTGGAATCGCGCGGCTCATCGTGTGATATGGTGCTTGTCCGCAGCAACACAGCGCACACTAGAGTGGACGCGCACACAATATTAATAAAAAATGTAATTTATTACAGAACACGGGGGAGAAAAGGAACGAAACCGGAGGAATTGGGAGAAAGCTCAGATAGGGTACTTTCAATGTGAACAATGTAAAAATTTAATGGAAACCAAGAATTTTGTCGTGGGAGTAAGCATTTAGCCGTGACAAGGTTCATTCATACAAGCCTAGTTGATCAAAAACAGCATTAAACATGAGATCAAAGGTTACTGTGAGAAAGAGGAGAATCTTTCAAATATTTTAGTATTGATAGGTCCAATATTTAATGTGACTTAAGGGTCATAAATCTCGTCCCGGTTTTACTCCGAAAACCGGGACAAAACCGGGACAGAACCGGGACGAGGTTTAAGGTCCTTATATCACATCAAATATCAAACTTATTGGAACTGAGGTGTTTTCCAGATTCTCCCCTTTCTTTCAATGCTCTTACCTTTTATGTTTAATGCTGTTTTCATTCAACTAGGTTTATGTGAATGAACCTTGTCGAATCCAAAAAAGTCACCCCGCTCCGACTTATTTTATTTACACTAAATTTCTGTAATGGTTACATTGAAAGTATCCTGTCTCTGCCTTCTTTCATTTACTCCAGTTTTAGCTCTTTTCTCCTTCCCGTTCTGTAATAAATTACATTTTTGAATTAATATTGTGTGCGCGTCAAATCCAGTGTGCGCTGGGTTGCTGCGGACAAGCACCATATCGCACGGCGAGCCGAATTTCAAGGGATTGTTGCACTCCATATGGCTACAACCGGGTTTCTAAGTTCCAAAGCTCTATTCAGTGCACTTGTGCTCTGCAGGGTACTGGTAGCAGCTTTTTGGCATGATGAGAGGCATGGTACTTCTCAAGGAGAAAGACACGATCATTATCTTCTCTCACAAGATCTTGCAAAGTCCTCAATTTTCACAATCGTCTCTCTTCATAGGTCACATTCTCATGAGCGAGAATTCGTTGGCTAGTTGTGTTACTAAATGTGCTATCTGTAATTTCAATCTGTAATAATACAGCAGTTCGCTGATTCTTTTTTGAACGTGAACGATAGCGCTTCTGAGCGCTATCTTTGTATCTTTGCCTCGAATCGGTGACCACCCTTGTAATAAAGGAACGTTGCACCAAAGAAACATGACATCACACCAATCCTTACTTGCTACTAGATAATAGAGTAGTGTTTATTTCTTTATCAAAGTAATCAAACAAATTATAGATAATCCTTAATTCATAGTTATTAAAAAGAAGCCTCGACAGCATTTATTAATTTTTGCGAACGCAACCTGCATATCTATCAATAATTTGAATTCTGTAAGTGTTTTTTTCGAACAGCGGAGAAGAAGATATGACAAATCAAAAGAAAAGCGTGTACTATCTTCCCCCTGAAATTCGGCAGAACAGGCACTTTGTTTTTATCTTGGTGCTCGGTTTAGGCACCCCCTTTGCCCTCCCCGCAGCGTCCAATATGCACCCCTCTAGGGTCAACCGGGACCGCGGGTGTGGCTAAAGAGCAGTTCAGCTGGTACACACGACGCGCGCGACGGTAAAACGCTGTGCGCGCTCATCGTCCATGGGGCGCGCTAACCGAGGGCTTTCAAATAAGTTATTGTCGTTCCATTGCAGCCGTTCCCCTTAATAGTTTTTTTTGCGTTTTGTCCATGTAGGTTGATGTGTCAGACGCAGTGTCGGCGTCGGAATCAATATCATCATCTCCCGTTCCGCTCCAAGAAGCAAACAAAAAGAACTCTAATAAAACTTGTATAAAAAGTGCGAATTCCATTGAAACGTTGGTATGAGAAGCATTGCGTCTAGAGAAGCACAGAATAAATAAAAAAACATGAATAAAATGGAAAAAATGATTAAGGGGACGGCTACAATGGGACAACGACTACTTTTTTCGAAGGTCCTCGGTTAACGCGCCCCAAGGACGATGAGCGCGCACCGCGTTTTTCCGTCGCGCGTCGCGTGTGCTAGCCAAACTGCTCCTCTCAGAAAAATGAAAAAAGTTAGTTGTAACATAAAAGGCCGAAAACAAGTTACTTGTAACATATCTGAGCCGATGTTAGTTACTTGCGACTTATCTCAGGTCATTTAAGTTACATGTAACATATCTGCGGGATACTGCGTACGGTGCGCCTCCGATATGTAACGTGTATCTTAATTTACCTGAGATAAGTCACAAATAACTTACATCGGCTCAGATATGTTACAAGTAACTTGTTTTCGACTTCTGAGAGGACACTATGTGCTAGGCGCCTCCGGTACGTTGCCTGTAACTTAAAGGCAGCATACATGCTCAAAAATGATATCAATTTCATAGAATGAGTCGAAGGTCCGAAGCTGTTAATATTCAGAGATAACGAAAAAACCGGAAAAAATCAACTAAACCGAAGATATAACGGTTCGTTCTGTATTGGCCCAGAAGTGGACGAGTTTTACCGCTTTGGCTGTAATAGCCGAGCTAGCGACAAATTTGTTGGGATAACGACGGTAAACTCGTACGGCCCTTTCTGGAACGCTTACGACATTAGAAGCGTAAAAAATGAGCCAAAGTGACCGTAATCGAGCGTTGAACATTTGTATTGAGGGGCGGAGCCCGTATCGGTGGGCGGAGAAAGGATGATTTTGTGACTCAATACGGCTCAAATACGGACATTTTACCTCGTTTTCAACTCTTCCAACTTCGTGAGGGCTCTTCTAGGGCCCGTACGACCCCACTAATGTGGTTATCTCAACAACTTTTGCGAGCGTGTATGCTGCCTTTTAATGGCACATTATAAGTCGCAAGTAGCTTAAATAGGCAGAGAAGATGTTTCCAAGGAGGATGTACGACGCACTCGTGGAGTCAGGCATACGACTGGCGTTGCTATTGGTCCGATTACCCAAGTTTGAGGTTCTTGACCCCACTCCAGCAGGGAGGGCCCCGCACAACATTTTTTGCGTAGTGTGTGGTCTGGGACGCGCTCTCTGCGTCACGTGCCGTCTGCGTCACATGATGGCCACCCATGGTGAAAATATAAATGTAAGTTACATGTAACATAAGAGTAACTTACATGCAATATAAATTTAAGTTACATGTAATATAAATGTAAGTTACTTAAGACATTGAAGTAAGTTACATTTATATTACGAGTAACTTGCTTTGATTTTTCTGAGCTTAGCCACACCCGCGGTGTGGATTCGATCTAAATGCCTTTATCGCGTTTTAGAGTACGATAACCAGAAAGAAGGGATAACATTGCCCAAACCGGCTCTTTGCATTGTCAAGTGCAACAAAGTTGCGGAAACGGTTAAAGTTTTCGCAGCAGTTTTGGCACGTTTTCAACTACAGGGAAAATTTAGAAATGGTTCGAAATTGCTGATTTTTGCATAATCGGTACTGAATTTCTCAATCTGAAACATGAAAAATTTGATTCCTTTGAAAAGGCAATAGGACAGTGTTAAGGAGCACAAAAAGATGTGCCTCACATTATACTCCTTTCTCCGATTTATGCATCATTTGTTATGGAAGAAAAACAATCAAAACTCTACGATCTTATGTATCAGACCAATAGAAGCCGATGTGTCGTCGGCGTAGACCCTAATGAGACTTTGCGTTCACTACTGGAGGTAGGAGCAAACTCGGTGCCATATGCTATCACATAGGTGCACCGAATTTGCGCCAACCTCCAATGGGGAACGCAAAGTCTCATTAGGATCCATTCCAATGTTATGTAAACCGCCTGGTATCTTGCATAATTTCCACTCCTAAATCAAACATCTGAATTCTACACAACAATTGGTTGAGTCCAACCCAATCTTCCTGTAAACGTAATTGAAAGCTTTATGGAGAGATGTGGGAACTATTGAAGCACAATGTGTGAGACCGTTTTCAGCATCAATCCTCAAGTACTCGAGGTCATTTTAGTTTCTACATTTTTCTCAAGATATATGACTGCTCCGAGAAGAATCATCTTCGTTTATGGGAGGGCGCAGCAGCTGGTTGGCGGAAAAGTACGCAGGCGATGGTCTGCCCGCCCTCTTTCTTGGGAGAAAACCTTTTCCTCTGCTTTTGCGTCTCCCAATATGGGCACGCCGACGTTTCGCTCTCAGCTATTCACTTATGAATGATATTGTGTTTTATCGACTTTCACCCTCATAAACAACAACACCTCCGCACCCGTCGGGGAATACGGTGACAAGCATCTTGGACGAGTTGTCATAGATCCGAAATCCAAAATGCATTCACGGCCGCGCTCTGGCAGCTCTTATGGGCATCATAAAACCACCATGAGGCAATCCACGAGAAACGTTTTTGTCTACTCCAGCTCAACAACATTCTTCCCATGACCCCATTTCCTTTCTCATATTACTTCTAGGAACTGTGAGAATACACGTATTGCTTCATTTCCACGCTACTCACAGTTTGCCGTTTTTCTAACATAGAAGTGGTGGGGGTTCGAGGATGATTCATTGATTCCCTTAGTTGTAGTTTTCGAAAAACAGCTGCTTCGCATTTAAGTTAGTAACAGTACGACTGCGAGAAGCTGGGAAATGGAGGGCGCGGTTTCTTCGTGCTCTTACGTGCAAGTTAGCGAGGCTCGTGATTTGACTACATACTTAGAGGTTACTTTTTACTCACAGCAGTATCGTTCCAAGGTGACTTTCTATCGACGGGGGTCCCTTTACGTTGTCCTAACAAGGAAATTGGCATGTTCTTACTTCTCGCTCTGAGCCTTGGCAAGGCTAATACATTTCTAAGATAATTTCTATTGAATTTCGCTAATTGAATTGCTTTCGCTCTCTTCTGACACTGTCACTAGACTGCCCGGGCTATTCAAAACTTCTGCCTGAAACAGCTCCCGGAAAGCGATAGAAGGAGTTTGACAGGAAGAACTGCATAGCAGCTGAGGGGTTCCCGAATTAATGTGCAAACTAATTAGTAAATACAAGCACGAAGGAATATTTGAACATTCTGGCGACATCGTCTCAACGGAACGATGTTCTGTAAAGCTAAAAAAATTGATGACGTGATTTTCGACGGCAAAAATCTAGGAGAATAAAAATCTTCATGCATTTATTTCAATGTTGAGGTGTTCATTGATGTGAGGTATTAGAACAAAAATAACACCTCATTTCGTCAATCGTCAGGTTTTCGTCGATGTTTTCGAAATCGTTGCAGCTCCATACGTCGTTCGTCAAAAATTTTCGGAAAATCCAACCCCTATTGGGTCGTAATATTTGGTGAACCAATGAAGTATAAGTTTGAAAACAGAGAGGGCTGTATCTTCAAAAAATCATCATATCACCTTTTTGACTTGTTCCGTTCGGCTAGCATTTACCGCAAGCCTTGTTTTCACAGCATCGCTTCTGTTTTCCGTCGCAGCGATTGGGCACCCACTGTTGCAGCGATCTGACAGCGGCAGCAATTTTGTTCATAGTGAATAGCCCCATGGATGATCGTGGCGATTTAATCAATCGGTGAAATTAATGGATAGTGTTCATCAATAACACGCTTCGACTCCGAAACACTGATCTCGTCATGTGAACGGATCAATATGCACAAGAGGAAACGTGTCATTCGCTAAGTATGGTAGCGTTCTTCAATTATGCGTAAGGAAAACGGAGCAGTTGTCCCTCGCTCTGACGCAGCGACCAGCTGCGGTAAAAACCGGACTCCATGCAGCCAATGAGCGTCATAGTGGCATTGGAGCATCAGATTCACGTTGCCATATTCCGTGTTGGTTCCTCTTGATTGCTAACTATTCGCATGGCCGTACATGGCGCCGAGACCGTTTCGTCGAGACTGCCGTCCTCTCCCCTCCAACTTGGACTTTACTGCATCCCACCAAGATGTTGTGCTCGCACAGTTGTGCCGACTGGCTGCAGAGGGGTATCGCTATTGCAATGGTAACACAGTCGCCCGAGAAGCGTTGCTATGTGGAATTGAGTCCTGACCCCTAAGTTTTGTATCCATCTCAGTGGCGTATTACGATCATATGCCATGCTCAAAATGCATAAAATATTCGAAAACATCAAGTTGATAGTGCTTGTGCTCCTCAGATGGCCAACAATGCTAATAGAATTTTTTCGCATAATCTTTTTCGAAATACGATTTTCATGAATTCCGTTCTGTAAATTTTTCCCAACTTTTTGAACTGCTGAAAAATAGCTTGTGCATAGCAAGAAGATTGCATCCCTCATATGGTTAGAAACAAGTCACTGGAAAGACCAAATTCTCACCCGCAGGGATCTTCCAGGCTTCACAAGGATGTTCCGGGGCAAATGCTAAATTTGAAGTGTCTTGTAGCAATTTCAATGCTTCTCAATCATAGGTACATTATCAGTTTAGCTAAACGTCGTGAATATTACCGCAGGGGTCAATTTTGAAAGTGGTCGGGGTATAAGGATTTCAAGCACAAGCGCAGTGCTAGCGATTTTTAAAAACTGTTGTATTACACAATGTTTTGAATGGGCTTGCAGTGATATTGTGGATTTAATATTATCAGTTTCACAATTAGCTAAGCTTTGTTCTTCTTTTTACAGCAATAGCAGAAACATTTTTGTAGCGCACGCAGAGATCAGATTGAGTTTTTGAGCTGCGGCTCCAACTTTTTAATCGTGGATGCTTTTTCGGTCTCGACAGAGTTCCTTGTCGACGTGTAAGTGCATTGTTAGCTACCGACAACAACTGAATTGCAACTTCTCGCTTCCGCACACACCCTACCTCATCGTCACCTTTTGCAAAGGGCGCTGCAGTAAATGGAAATAGCGAAAGCTTCCGAAGCAAGCATTTGGTAAAATGGGTCCTAAAAAATCTGAAAACATTTCAACGTCGTTTTTTTTACTCTGTATCCATTTGAAATGTGTTACATAGTGATAGATGACCATCCTTGAAGTCCTCATTTTTCAATCCTCGAGGTATTATTCAGTGGCACAATTACAAGTGCCATATTAATCTTTTGCTTGTCTTTTCATCTTTCAGTGCAGTGTCTTATCAATATTGCGGCTCTAGTAGCTACCAGTTTGGATAATCTGGCAAAAGTTGTTTCCCCATCGTCCGAATTTTTTAGAGTTTGAAATGCACCTTTTTTTCCTTTGCAATCTTTATAGGACAGTTAGGTTTGCGAGATACCTGTTACCTCTCTTTTTTGAACTTAGCTTATCGTACTGTGCTTCTCTGGGCCAAAGTCCGGTCCGCAATTGCGTCTCGACGCGCTTTGCGGCCGCACGCGCTCGAGTCAGTCGAATTTCCAGCGCTAAAGCCGACTTGATGTGGCTTTTTTATATAGTTTTCTTCAGTTTTTAGTTTTCAAAACCCACCTAGAGTCAACAGATCGGCGGCTGCGGCGCTGGAAACTCTTCCGACTCGAAAGCGCGCGGCCGCAAAGCGTGTCGAGACGCTATTGCGGACCGGAATTCGGCCCAGAGAAGTTCAGTAGCTCCCTACGAATCCATTGCAATCTGTTGTTGACATCCGATGTTTTATGGTGTCTTACGGACTGGAAATAATAAAAAATTCATAGAAAACTAGCAGACAGGAGGCAGCGATAGACGCAATGCATTCGCATCGGCAAGAAATAGTGTTTCAAGATGAAACATCCATAGTTCAACCCTAGGCGTTACCCAAGAATGGCTCAATCTGGTGGTCTCACCATTTGAAGGCAGTGTCCACGATAGAAACCATGTCTGATTTTTTGGTGGAGATCGGCAGCTGCGGGGCCTAGTGCAACCCTAACGTTGAAAAATTTATGAAAAATGAGCTCGGAACGGTCCCCTACGGCCCCAAATTTGGACGCCCGTCAGCTCGTGACACCCAGATGCACTTTCCACGCCCACCGACGTGAACAAATGAATGCTCGAGATTGTGAGATGAGCGATGGTTTCCGATCAATAGCCCCGTTCCTCCCTTCATTCTCAACTTCTCTCTTTACTCAGGTCAGCCCGCATGCATCGGCTGCAAAATACGGAAGTTACAAGCCTCGGACAACTCGCCCACCATGCTTCCCTAGCTCAATTTTCGAGAGACCATAACTCCGTCCCTAGAAGGTCTTGTACGATTCCAAAAACATCATTGGAATCAGTATGGGACCGTCATCAAGACAGGTGGAAAAGCAATTAAACGATTCTTATCGTGAACACTGCCTTTAAAGTAGTTGTTTTTTCTTTGCTCGTTATCATCAACTGAATGCGTAATAGAATTGTAAAATTCACTTTCCCTCTCAGAGCCAAATACCGGTCCGCATTTGCGGACAACGGCTTTTGCATCACGCAATGGGATGATAGTCGTGCTGGGACCATTTGGTCCTAGAACAACTCACTTTTCTCCCAGCACGATTATCATCGTGTGAAGTGATACAACAGCCGTAGTCCGCAATCGCGTACCTGAATTTGGCTCCGAGAAAGACAGTGCATAAATCGCTAGACAAGGGGAATAATCCCCCCGCGATGCTTCTTGGCGGAAAAAACTGCGCGCGGGAAAACGAAGGGAGGATGGCTATTGATCGAATGATTTCTCGCCCGATATTTGAGCGCGGCTTCCTACTTGACAGACACTGACGGTTGTTCCGCAGCGCCTAAAGGCAATGGTCGCGATAAAATGCGCGTGCCTTCTTTTCCTTTAAAGGCAGCATACACGCTCGTAAACTTGGTTGAGATAACTACGTGAATCGAACCGTATGGCTTACAACATAATGCCTACGCAATTTGAAGTGTCAAAAATGACTCACAACGCCGCTACATGAGTTAGAAGTTAGCCCCGCCCTGTATTTTCACGCCACCTGTATTTGTTCTTTTGCTCCAAAGCAGGGTTGCTGGGTCATCTTCGCCGTCAATGACGTGCGTGGTTTACTTGTTAGGCAACCTACCAACAGTACCGACGGTGAATATGACCCAGCAACTTTGAGTTGCAGGAAAAGGTTAAATACAGGGGACGTGAAAATACAGGGCGGAGCCATTTTCTAACTCATATAGCGGCATTGTGGATCGTTTTATGCTGTCTTTAAGCCCTTTTCTGGATCCCGAGTAATAGGACCTGTAAGAAAAACTTGCGAAGAAATCCGTTTTGGGTCAAATTTTGAGCCTGAATCGATGCATCAATGATCTCTAATATCAAGCACATCAGCTGGCTTGAAATTGGAATTCAATCAATGACCAATTGCCTTCGGACTGGCCTGCATAACTATGTCCTCATGTAGTTAAAACATTGAATGGAGTAGTGCTCGGTTACGTTGTTCAACTGTTTTTAATAGCTAAGTTTGCGTTTATTTCTGCATGCGATTGTCGATGAATTTCGGCGTTACACACATATATAAGACTGCCATCTCTTTGGGCGGAGCTGTGCATATGCACGAATTGGCAACTCAGGATCTCAATAACTCTGCCTGTAGCCCATTTCTTACCGCGTAACCTTCGTGGTCGTTTAGCCCTTTGCGGATCAAGCTGATTTCTGAGGCTTTTTCCACAACTTTTTTCATCTGGACCACTGCCTTAAAGGCAGTGGTCGCGCTCAAATATGACCGTCTTCTTTTCCTCTCTGAACCCTTTTCTAGGTATAGAGTAGTAGAACCTATAAGAAAAAATCGCGAAAAAAACGCTGTTCTAGGCCAAATTTGAAGCCTGAACTTCCTTGTCTTTTGATGGTGGACGAGCCCACCCCACATCATCGGCATCGATGATCTCTAGTATCAAGAACATCAGCTGGCTTGAAATTGAATTTCAATCAATGAACCTTCGGATTTATGTACACATCTAGTCAAAAACATTGACTGAAGTGCTTGCTTTCATTGTTCAACTGTTTTATTAGGTAAATTTGCATTTATTTCTTCCTCTGAGTGTCGATGATTTTCGACTGCTTGGCATAAGACTGTGATCTTTCTGTGCACGTGTGCACGAACTGGAAGTTTAGGGTCTTAATAACTCTAATTCTAGCTCGTTTTTCACCGCGCTACCTTCACAGTTTTTGAGCTGTTTTTGATCTGAGCTGATTTTTGTAGTCTTTTCGATAACGTTTTTCATCGTGACCACTGCCTTTAAAACAATACGGCCAGGAGATTCTCCATAAGCACGTGGCTGTATTGTCCTTCGAATGAGAGCATGTGCTTCAACACTTGAGGTGTTTAATTCGATCACAATGTGTTTCAAATTCTCATAGGATGTGTTGTCTGTTTCAGTCAATTGGGAAGCCGAGATCAGCTGAATGACGCGAAATCAGCTATCATCCCTTTGTATGTCTTCCTGCGGGCTATTTTTCCCGTCAAGCAGCCTCGCTACTTCCTAATTGAGTAGCTTAGACCATACAACAAAAATCACTCTTCTTATATGGTTTACGTATTATATTTGGTCTGACGCATTGACGAGGCAGCTGGTCGTGCTGTGTTGGTGGCATCATCGGCCAACGGGGTTTCGATCGCGTGCGGCGATCTACCGTCGCAGCCTCGTCCATTCACCACACTAAATTAATTACGTAAACTCTAGATAACGCTGAATAGTTGGTGTCGGTATTGGAGTTTGACCTAGAGTTACTGCCGGGAGCCTAACAACTTGACGAGGTACTCGAGTTGAAGGCATGATAGTTTAAAATGGGGCATGCCAAATGCGTCAGTCAGGAACGCGTGTTTTTTGGTACTACTGAGAAACGCCGTGAACCAACGTAATGGAGTCACACTTGATATGGAAATCAGCTTGATATGCCATAAAGACACAACCTCTTTACCTAGTTTTCTCTGGAATCTTTTGTCACGTCATCCGGACGTTTAAGGGATCTGTTGTTGTAATCTACCGTTCTTCGGACCGCATTGTTTTCATGAGGACGGTGATTCGATGCCCTATACTCGCTCAAATTCGAGTTCTTAGCTTTTTTCGAGAGCGTTTTCCGCCTTAAACCATCGCATGAAGAACGGGATTTTTTGAGGGAGGTATGTACTGTCTATTGTGGGCAAGCTAGTGGTTTGCACCTGCGCGAATAAGGGTAGCAGCTGGGTGAAGAATGTCAAACGTTCCCAGTAAGAACTGATAGAGCGGAGGAATAGGTTGCCGTGTTTTTGTTGCCCTAAATGTTCTTCGTTACTTTGTGAGCGCTCCATCGAAGTGCAATATAGCGTTCGGAAGCACGATCTTTCTCTATCTAAGCTCTCCTGTGGCTTACCTTAAAGGCAGGGTTTACGATAAAAAATGTGTTCAGTGTCCACTAGGAACGGGTAATGCAGAGGCACACTGTAACGTTAAAGTCGAAAAAAAACGCTCGAAAAAGAGTCAGAAAGAGCCCCAAAAGAGCCCGAAATTGTCACTTTGCGCGCAAGGCAAACCCCCATAGCGCAATGCCCGCCCTCCGACCTGAACAAATGAAAACTCGTGGTCGTGAAATGAGCGACGGTTTCCGATCAATAGCCCTGATCTTACCTTCATTCTCAACTTCTCTGTATACTCTGGGCAGCTCGCAAATAAACATCGGACAAGCCGTCCACCATGCTTCATATGTTCAATTTTGGAGGGCCATAACTCCGTTTCTGGAAGGTCTTGAACGATTCCGGAGACATCGTTGGTATCAGCTTGGGACCGACCGTCTTGATGATTTTTCGGAAACAGAACAACGATTTTTATCGTGAACACTGCCTTTAAAACTTAGTCACTTCCGCATACTACATTTAAACTAAATGTGGGATCCAAGTTGTGATTCTATCAAAACATCACTTCTTCTTTCTATTTTGAAGCATAAATTCCATTTGAGTTGATGAATCATTTGACCCCTACAGGACTACATGTCAACATCAAAACAGGTTTGCGGAAATTCTTGCATAATGTGAAATTTGCATTTTTCTAAAGATGCGACATTTGCAGTTTTTCTTCTGTGCACCAAACGTCACCGTTGAGTATTATTCGACGTTCAGTGTTCAACTATAAATCTTCTGCGATTTCCCGGTCATTTTTTTCAGAACTCAATTTTTGATCTATTTCTTCTTTAAAAATGCCGATAATTTACGAAAAAATGCGTATCCTTGGATAGAGAACTTATGACAGTACCTACCTATGAAGTTTGATACCCAAAGTTTCCGCACAGAAGCAAAACTTCAAAAGTTGCAAAGTTTGCAAAAAGGTAAATTCCACCCTACCTAAGGTTTTCCGAACTATAGTTAGGCCCGTCCGTGGCTTGTTTTCTCTAGAAAAAAAACATTTGAATCTTAACCCCGACGGGGGCGGCGTTTCAAATCTCACCGGCGGCTGGAAAATAATTTCTAGCCAGCCGCTGGTGAGATTTAAATCTTTTCCTGAGGAAACAAGCCGCGGACCTAACCATATATTTCGATGCCATTATCTAGTCCTAGGAGGGTTCGCCAATTCAAATCAAATTGATGCTCTGGAAGAGGATATAGACATATTAATAAATTCACTACTTGGACCCCTCATCAATCCTAAAGGTAAAATGCAGAAGTAGTCGAGTTTAACGGTAAGGCACAAGAAGCGTTAGATAGAGGAAGAGTTGTGTTTCTGAACGCTGTATCAAACTTCGATAGAGCACTCCAAATTCTACAAACAAAATCTACGAACAGTAGAAGCGCAGGAATTTATTCCCGCGACCTCAATACGGGTTCATCGGCCATTGTTCTCCGGCAAGGTCTTAATCATCAGCTCGCCCTAAATAGGCAGTGGCTCGCACGACCAAAATCGACACATTGAGGTTCATCGTTTCATGATTTGAAATCAAAGAACGGAATTCGTCGAGCGGCTCGATACAGGGCGGAAAAACGGATTGCCGCTGCATTTGCCCTGCCTGTCCGTGTGCGCACGTGGAACGCCAGTATCGACTGGGTGGATTGCGGACGTAAGCCGACGGTCTAATCGGGTAGAATTTCCGCGCCCGTCTGTCACTGTCTCGGTTCATATCGACTGGGTGTCGATCAGTCTCAGTCGATCGACCAGCCCTGATGGGGCCTTAGCCACCGCCATCGATTTAGGGTCGTATATCGCAAAAAAGGAGTAGAGACCTCAAGTCGAGGGAGCGAACGGATAGCGTGCAAGGATCAGGTAGTAGCTACTGCCAAGCGCAGACGCTAAGCAGGTGCTAACCAAAAGCGCAATCGCTACTGGATAACGCTTTCACATTGGGCGACGGACGCTTCTGATGTGGGCGAAGAACTCAGAATTGTGCGAGTAGGTGCTGAGGAGACCTCATACGCAGGATTTCCCACTTTCTCTGCCCGACAAGGGAACCAAAATAAGTCATAGTGACCATTCCAAATGTAGTGTACTTTTCTAGAACCACTTTCGGACGAAAAATTCGAATATGCCCATCGCAGCTGCCTAGACCCACTCTGAAAAAAGTTATGAGCGTTTTTTAAAGCTTCGCGACAAGGTGAGGGTACCTACCCTCCATAGAATTTTTAGGAAGTTTTCAAATTTTCATGCTGATTTTCCTAAAAAAAATATGTATGTAGGAGTAATCTGGGGTGCTGAACACGAATATGGGGTTTGCCTGCCCAAATTTTAAGGTATATGTACTATAGGTTGTTGTAGGTAACATACCATTCAGGAGGCGAATCCTACCTTAAAGGCAGTGTTCACGATAAATTTTACTTCCGATATCTCCACGGTTTACGGAAGGTCTGATGCCCCATATAGCAAGGCATGCTTAAAATGGACACAAAAGCCGCGTTTTTCGAGCCAAAATAGGCTCTTACTTGTTTACGTTGATTTTTGAGCGTGGAGGAATTGACCGCTAGAACGATGATACCTATCAGTGCAATGAAGCAAACAGCTCACTTATCAGCACTTCCTTCACTTGATCATTCCTATAATCTGAGTCTTCATTTGTTCCTTTCAAGGGGCGGATCTGGGGCACGGGGCGTGTCTGGGGCACCAAAACGCTTGTTTGCAGCCGTTATTTTGCCGCTCCTGGCTCGTTTTCTACCGTTCTTTCGACACTGGGAGCCTAGGATCCTTCTCGCCTATCATTTCGCTGTGGAAAGTCAACGAGGATGATCATCGTGAACGCTGCCTTTAATATTCCGATAATCGACAAATGAACATCGAGTTCGTATTCAGCATCCCAATTAACCCCCACATAGAAACTTTGAAATAAATGTGAGAATTTGACCAAACTACCGTATACCCACCGTAATCTACCGTAAGCTGTCAAAAATCGATAAACCGACATCAGATTCGTGTTCAGCACTCCAAATAACCTAAAAGAAATAGTTATGAGCCTAATTTACAGTAGCACTCCGGAAATCGTCAAAAGTCGCGATTTGCTATCAAATTCTCCCCCGATGGAAATCTGTGAACGAATACAGTCGAAAACTTCGGAAAATCGATAAATGAACCTCAGATTCTTGATCAGCACCCCAAATAACCTTCCAAAGCGAATTTTTAGTCAAATCTGGAATATTTTTCTAAAACGCTTCGAGAGCCCTATAATTGGTATAAACAAACGCCCAACCGAAAATCCGTACGAGTCCAATACGCCGTTAGCCTGCGTAAAGTTTGGAAAATGTTCCTTTACCCAAGCTTGGCTTAGTGGGGGTAGTTTTGGGCGCTGAACACGATTATGAGGTCCGTTTCCGGATTTTCGTAAAAATAATGCGCTTTTTGGAGGGTACAGTAGGTACGACTATCAGAGAAAAAATGCCTATAACTTTTTTCGGAGTGGGCCTAGGCAGCTGCGATGGGCATATTCGGACTTTTCGTCCGAAATAGTTCTAGAAAAGTACATTTCATTTGGAATGGTCACTATGACTTATTGTGGTTCCCTTGTTAGAGGAGCCACAGACGACAGGGTGTAAATGTTTGTGAAATCGATTCTAGCTTCTCTTTTTGTTTCTTTAACGGAATTGAACGCTTCTACTGAAGCTTCGTTTCAATAGCTGCGGTCACCTTTCTGGGAAAAGCGGGGCGCAAACGAGCCTGGCTCATGTGATTTCGAGAACGTAGTATTTATTTGAAGTGAAATTTGGCTAAAACATCTAGCTCAGGAACACTTCAGCCGCTCTACATATTCTTCTTCCGAGCTACATAGTGTGTAATGTAAACCGCCTATTGAGCAACTGCAACGAAAAACATAGTGAAGGGCGAGAGGTTTTTCACCACGTTGGTCTTTTAATTGCATCAGTAGGCAATTCCATCGCAGTTCAAGTTGAGTTATGTAGCTGTGTACTTCGAGCAAATTAGTTGGGCGTTTCAATAAGTTTCAGGGCAGTTCACAATTTGAAGCAGTTCTCTGTCTCAGACAAAATTTGGAAACAGGAGAAAGACCGACACCTTCATATCGTGGATAATGCGTCTTCTGCCGTTGTTTCACAAATAATCGATAAAATAGATATGACATAATTCTAAAAGATGTTTGTCTGTCCCGATTGAGAACGGTATCCACTATTTACTTCCATCTCGAGTTCTTCGTCGAATGAAAAAGGTCTAGTATGTTATACAACATACAAAATCCCAGAAAATACCTATAAAAACCGAGAAATTATTAGTTTCCATTTTAGGTTTGCCGTGTGGATGGGCTAAACTTGATCGACAACGCTTGCTCAAAAGGTCCGACCCAGGGGCTTTCAAGGAGCTGATTGGGCCTTGTCTTTGTATACTTACCCCACATGGTAGTGGTATTGATTCTCAAACATACCTACCCTCTATTTCGACGGCAAAATCAGTTTGTTCCGAGCGAAGAAAGCTGAGCAAGGTGAGAGACTGCGAGAAAGTGTGGAGGAGCAGATGCAGCACATGCACGCAAACGCACGCGGTCGGCAGCAGTAAATTTACCTCTAAACTAGAGGATTCTTATGCACTGAGTATTATTGAAGACACCCTGAAGGCACTACCTCATTCCGGTGAGTATCTTGCCAACGTTTGGAATAAGTCCGTTCAACATCAGTGCAGCTTGACCCTATTTCGTCACTTCCTCTTCTTTCTGCTCCCTCTCGAACTTCATGAATTTCCAGCAAATCTCCTGACCCAGTTTATATACTTTAAATTTGGTTGGCTAAAGCTGAGTGGGATATTTGCTGCTTGTCTCGTGGGAGGATGCATGTGATTTCTGGTCGTTAATAAACATCTCGAAAGAGCTCAATAGAATATTTAGGTGTTAATTGAAGAGAAAATAGGAGTGGTGAACATTTTACAATCAGAAATCTCTTTTATAAAAGTTCACCTTATCTCAATGATGTCATCCTAGAATTTTGAGGTTCTGTTTCATAACCCTCTGGTCGCAGACATGCATTCCGAATATATTTTTGAAATCGAAATATACTCCATAGTTCAGTATTGTCACCAAGGATGGCCCACATTCTGAAACAACAGTTTCGAGCACTTTTTTTTCTAATCACCGATATGAAACGTTATGTTCCGAAACCGGAGACTGATTTTCCGATTTTTCATGTTTTCATGCCGCTTATCCTTGCAACACACTACCAAGCCTGTATCAGCAAATCAACGGGAGCCGCTCTCATTGCACTCGTTGTCAAAAAATCTATTCAGAAGCCGATTAAGCCTTCCATTCATCCATGGTCGGCTAAGTGCAGCTAGATTCATCTGCGTGGATAAGAGTCATGACTTGAAAATTCGTTAGCCCGCAGATCTTTTGCGGGCCCACAGTGGCAAACAAACCTCCCTATTACAAAGTTGAATGCTGGGCATTATTAATTGAAGACGTTGGGTCCCTTTGAGGCAGCGTACGTGAAAGGAAAACGTATTTTCCTTCACAATGCTTTTGCGCACGTCTACTAACGGAGGGAGCACTCTAATCGAAAGATCACCCGAAACCCTTAAAGTTCCGAGAAAAACTTTTGGAAGAATTTCTCGAAAAACATTCAAGTTTACGCCCGTACGATTTTTTATTTCAAGCATCAGAGTTGGCAAAGACTGCGCCTCTCCAGACCTACATATGAGCCGTTTTTATGGCGTGCAGTATGGATACGTAAGTTTTTGTTGTCGAACTTCGCAAACTACATAGCTTGGCGTGATTCAGACATGTAACCGAAACAGCGATTGTGTGGTTGCGTATTTCCACAAAGCAAACTGTAGGTTGTGCATTACCTGACGGCAAAGTTGTAATTTTCTCCTGAATTTCAAAGAAAAATCGCTGTAGCTGCTTTCTGATTGAAGAATGTGGATAACATCTTCGGAATTTTCACATGTTTACAGCGGAAGCAAGTTTAAAGCATCACAAGTTTACAGCGGAAGGCTCTGATGATCTATTCCTCCACCTCATTAAAGGCAGCGTTCACAATAAAAAAGTGTCCCGTTTTTTGACTGAAATGTAAGCTTTGGGTCCATCTTAGAAGATTAACAATGGGAGTGCGACGAAAAACGGTCGGAAAATGGGTGAAAAACTCATGGGCCAGCCAACCAATTGGGCCACCCCTCCCACGTCCTATAACAGTTGTACTACGTTCGTTTTACCCTAGGAACAGGCAACGAATTTTTGAATATTCTTTTACGCGAAAGGTTCAAACAGTCCAGCATTTATATTGGCCCTCTTCTTTCTAAAGAATTTTGAGTACAGGAAACAGAAAGCAAAGCCACTTATCTAAGATTTTTGAAGTGCGAAACCATTTGCTCAACGTCAGGTTCGATGCGTTGCCCGCAGTCTCCCGAAACACGCAGGCGAGCATAACTAATTTTCTCAGAGGTTTCTCTAAACAGCTTTGCTCAGAACGTTCTCTGGGGACTTATCCCTGTTAACCTCTTCTTCTCAGGCAAGAGCAGGCCCTGAGCCCACCCCGAATGCACCCGGAGCCGCGTCCATGTTGCGCTCAGAGTGACAAATTTGGCAATTTCCGGGCCACATATGTTGCGATCCAGGCCGCATGCGTTGCGCTCCGGGTGCTATCGATGAGATTAATTCACGCAGCGCCCTGAGCGCAACTGTCGACTGATGACGTCACTGCATATCATACAGCGTAGATGGTTGCGCCCCGGGTGCTTACTATAAACTGATTTAAGCAACACAGTTGCAAAAATCGATACCTCGAAGTGGTTCAGACGCTTCGCTGATCGATTATCGCACCCATTTTAGCTAATCGATTTTTCAAGGAAGAATCCAACGATTTCCACACATTCACCGAATTACCCCACTCTACTGAATTTCCTTGGATTTATGTGACCCTTAATTGCCCCTTTTCTAAGCTAGTGCTGATTATGAAATACCTTTAAGCTTGATACACTTACCCCTGCTTAGAATTTTGATTCCGTCACAATTTCCCTCACAACTTCACCCATTAATCTTCTGATTTCATCTGATTTTCTCCAACTATTAGATATATTTCCCTTAAATTATTAGGTATTCTCCAGGAATTCCTGAAATTATTAGGTATTCATAGCATCCGCCCTTTCTCAGTCCTCCTAATGATCTCGTTGAAGGATTCAAAGATAACAATGAAAAGTATGCATGACACATATTTATTCCAAACATTAAATGTAAGCATGACACATATTAGTTTTCAACATCTTCAAGGCAACCGTGCAAATCATGTACCGGTAATATGAATAATGCGGAGCGAGATAGAGTCAACGAGAAAGTGTGGAGAGAAGGAGATGCAGCGTACGGGAGCAGATGTACGCCAGGGCTGGGCACGCGTCCCGGGTAACCTTAGGGGGGTGCATATTAGACGTTGCAGAGAGGGCAAAGGGGGGTGCCTAAGCCGAACACGAAAAAAAAAGAACGAAGTGCATGTTCTGTCGAATTTCAGGAAAAAAGTAGTACGCACTATTCTTCTGAATTGTCATATCTTCTTCTCCGCTTTTTGAGTCAAACACTTAAAGAATTCAAATCATTGATAGAGATGCAGGTTGTGTTCGCAATAATTCATAGTTGCTGTCGAAGTTTGTTTCGATGAAGGAATAAACACCACTCTGCTATCTTGTAGCAAGTAAAGATTGATGTGGTGTCATGTTTCTTTGATGCAACCAACGTTCATTGATTACGCGGGTGGTTACCGATTCGAGGCAAAGATACTAAGACAGCGCCCAGAAAACTATCATTCAAGTTCAAAAAATATTAGCGAACTGATGATAGCTCTAGGTCGCCCATTTTGTGCCGGTCGAAGCAAGGCTTATCGGGCTTATCATGTCAAAATCTTCTTATCACTGTTATACTTTGCCATGACCGACTGCTCCGCTGCTTACTCTGCCCGGACTCATCCGGAGCAGGCTAGGATTTATTTCGACAAATTAAAAGTACAGATAGCACAGTCAGCATCACAAATCTAGTCAATAGATTTTTATTCATGAGAATGTGACTTATGAAGAGAGCCAACTGTAAAAATTGAAGACTGCAAGTTACTATGAAAGAAGCGAATGACCGTGCCGTCCCCATTGAGAAGTACCCTTTACATAAAAACCCGAGTTAAATCCACCTGAATGCCGCAATCTCTCATAGACTAGGCTAGCCGTGCGATCTGGTGTTTGTCCGCAGCTACACAACGCGCACTGAGTGGACGCGCACGCAATATTAATTAAAAATGTATTTTTATTACAGAACGGGCGGAGAAAAATGATTGGAAACTGGAGTAAATGGAAGCAGGCAGAACTGGGATTCTTTCAATGTATACAGTATAGAAATTTAATTTTAAACAAACTAAGTTGGAGCAGAGTGAATTTTTCGGACGTGATAAGGTTCATTCAAATGAACCCAGTTGATTAAAAACACCCACAAACATGAGAACTAAGAGCATTGCGAGAAAGAGGAGAATCTGGCAAACATTTTAATAGCAATAGGTTTCATATTCAATGTGATTTAAGGACCTTAAAACTCGTCCCGGTTTTGTCCGGTTCGGGGTAAAACTGGACGAGATTTAAGGTCCTTAAATCACATTAAAAACCGGTACCATTGATGCTTAAATGTTTGCCAGATTCTCCTCTTTCTAACAATACCCTTTGCTCTCAGTTTAATGCTAGTTTTGATCAACCAGGTTCGTTTGAATGAACCTTGTCACGGCTAAAATATTTACACCTGCTCTAACTTTGTTTATTTACATTAAATTTCTAAAATGGGTACATCCAGAATAGACAACTTTCATCATCTTCCATTTCCTTTGGTTTCAATCCTTTTCTTCTCCCTGGTCTGTAATAAAATACATTTTTTATTAATTATGAGTGCGCGTCCATTCCCGTGTGCGCTGTGTAGCTGCGTACTGACACCGTATCACACGGCAAGCCGATTTTTTAAGGGATAGCGGCATTCTAGGAGGCGAAAACTCGGGTTTTCTACTCCCTAAGAATCACATGAATCCTAGCATTGTTCCACAACACAAAATAGTTCTGTTTTCCACATCAGAACAATCAAACACAGATTAACTAATCCTTTATAATTTTATGAAAACATTCGACAGGAAACATTAATTATTGCAATAGTAGTAGTTCTGTTGTTGGTAATTGTTCAATTGTTTTGTATTGAAAAATGTTTTATCTTTTGTAATAACTTACCGTCTTACTAACAAATTTTCCTCATGGGATTGTTTTGAAGTTCAGAAATTACACTACCCTTTTTGTGGCCATTTTCGGAATTTTCTCTATTCAGTGCTTTTTTTATATTCCTGTTTATCAAAATCAGGAAGTCAAGATCATGGCTGTCCAACTATTCGGAAAACAGCCGATTTCGATTTCCCATAAGGGGGTGCCTAAAAATTACCGAGCTAAGGGGGGTGCACATTCAGAATCGCCATGCCGGGACGTGTGACCAGCCCTGATGTACGCCATGAATGGCAATAAATTTCACTTGGAAAGAGGTGATAAGCTGAATATCGTCTTTCAGTATACTCAAAATGCGTATTAAATCCAATCAACCCTCCCGAATCAATTGTTTTTTTTTTCGATTTCGGACTTTTTAATTTTTCGGAGTGGATAATTAAATATAAATATCCGAGCGATTCGTTTTTCTCAATTTTTCCAAACTGTTGAATAAATCCGAAATATTCCCTTCACGAATATTTGCAAAGAGCGTCCGGAAAGTCACGTTAACGTTTCATTTTTTTATACAGACTTAATATTGCACAAATACGAAGAATATAGTGAATTCTAGGATGGTCGAATATTGAGCACAAATGAAGCAGAGGAAATCAATTACAAGCCCCACACGAGAAACAGTTAGAATCCCGCTCAAAAATCGCAGGAAGCCCAGATGCTCTTACTTGTTTCAATTGATTCATCCTATTTCGAAATGCGCGCGTCAATCAACGCTTGTGGCCTGGAGAGAAACCTGAACGCACTGCACGTTGCAATCACAACCGGAACGCACCGCAAGTTCGAATATCAACTGCTCTGCGTTTCGGTTGCAGTGGGCGGGGAGAGGCGGAGCCGGTTGCGCCCGGGGCCTGCTATTGTCTGAGTTAATGTAGTTACCTACCTAAACACATCAAAAACTACAATACGATTTTTTTGTCGCGAAGACTGCCTTTGAACAACGTTAATAAAATATGACAATTTTTTATAAATCTCTTTTAATAAATCTGTGACTTACACATGATCAGGGTGGAAGTTTCTTCCATGGCCTGAATGGTGGAATCTATTCAATTCTAGTTATGGCTAATCCTGCAAACACAACACTTACGTTCTGTTTATTCGCAAGATCTATGTCTTTCGCAAGCCGCGTTGTGGGAAATACCCCGAAAGCTTCTAAGTCATGAATATAGATGCAGGCGTTAGCATTATAATACCTGTGCACTGAGAATGATTCGATTCCAGTTGTTTCCTTTTGCTGCACTTTGACATGCCATTGTGAAACTCTGGAGAGAGTTACTCGTGAAAAACTGCTTCCCTGGGGTAATAACGGCATTATGCGTGTTGCCTCGTTTCTCGAATTGTGTGCATTTTGAAATTTTTCCAGAAGATATGTGTAGTCGTGTGCGATATGTTCCCGTAGTGGTGATATTTGCGAGCAACATTTGCGATAGAAGCCGTTGTCGAGTTTCTGAACAACGCGTCCAGAAAGTCGCGAAAACCCTATAAATGCAAGACAGTATGATTGGGTTTGACTTACCACTGGATGTCAGTAAATTTTATAAAGGTACTGCTCTCCAGATCTTCCACCAACTCCACCCCACTCGAGTCCGAACCATTGTGCCTTGATCATAAAGTTGCATCGGAAGTTTTCCGCCATCCGCCCTTGCACATTTTTGAAACTTTTGAGCGGTGGGTTTTGGGTCATGTGTGATATACCGTTTGTTTACGGGATTTGCTTCCTGTCGAATGCTCTTTTCCACTTCAAAAAATCCTGTAACCTGTGACCTACTCAAAGTTATATGAAAGGCAGTGTCCACGATAAAATCAGACTTCGAGTTTTCACGAGAAATCGAGAGGCCCGAATCCAATTTCACCAACAAGGTTGAGAAAACGTGTTATGAACGAGCACAAAAGAGCTTTATACGGCCCTAAACTTGAGTGTTCTTCTCAAGCCGCGCCCACCCCTTTCAACGGGTACTGATTCGTGGACAGCTGAAAAACCGACATTAGGGAAACATCATACATTCAGGTCGTTATAGCCCATTCCGTTCAAGAAATCTCATTCCATTTGATAATCGGTTGTCTTCTTGAAGTTGGGTTTTCAAGTTCACGACTTTTATCGGTAGCCGTTGAAGGAGTGATTGTGGCGTAAGCGCAACACTCAAATTTAGGGCCGTATGGGGCTCTTTCGTGCTCGTTCTTAGCCGTTTTTTTATCATTATTGGTGCAATGAGCCCCGGGCCTTTCGTTTTAAGTTTAAAGGCCGGAGACTGTTTCAATGGACATTGCCTTTAAAGGCAGCGTAGACGCTTGTAAACGTTATTGAGATAACTACGGAAATAGGATGGTATGGCCCAGAACACATCGCCCACGCTTTTTGAAGCGTCAAAAACAACCCACAATGACGTGACATGATTAAGAAATTTGCCCCGCCCCTTATCTGACCGCCTCTGTATTTGCGTCCTCCAAAACAGGGGCCGGAATCATCAAAGCGTGTGGTTAGGGTAGCGGTAAAGGCGGGTAATCATCAAAGGTGCCGACGCCTTTACTCCTAACCCAACCACACGCGTTCATGAATCCGGCCCCAGGTGTTCTGGGCCATTCCCACCACCAGGGACGTTTGCGGGTGGTACAGTAAGTGTAATACGTAAACCGCATACATCGACGACGGTCGTAATGGCCCAGCGCCTCAGTATTGGAAGTCTCAATTGCAGGGGGCGGACAGATACAGGGACAGGACCAACTTCCTACTCGTGTAGCGGCGTTGTAAGTCCTTTTTGAAGCTTCGAAATGCGTTGGCGTTCTGTTCTGTGTCATACCATTCTAGTTCCGTAGCTATCTCAATTACGCTTACGAGCGTGTATGCTGCCTTTAAGTGAATATAAAATGTGCAGCTACTCGCGCAAATCTGACTCCTTCGCCCATTCGCCGTAATAACGAAACTACGGGAGACTCACGGAATGGTTTTCAGAACCAGCCGATGTATACGGCGAGCCGACTTTGCACCTCCCGGGAAGCACCCGTCGTTTCATGAATATGGCCACAGGTGGTACAGTTGTTTGCCTAGTTCGCAACCAGCACCTCGCCCAAGATTCATAGTAGCTCGCTCGACAGAACGCCGTTGTTGCCCGGTGATCTGAGATCGGAGAACGCTTCCTAACTCAAATTTGAGCTCAAATTTGCGCGAGCAGGAATGGAGAGCTGTTGCTTGCCGATGTGTTGACATATTTTTAACTGAAAGCATCGCGCAAGCAGATAAATCTATTTCACTCATGTTCTCGCCTTTCTCGCACCCAATTTTGCTGAATGACACCGCCGAGGACCTCAGGACAGCGCTGCAATAGAGCCATGCGAACACAGTGAAACAGAAGTTCTTGAATCTCAGCAGAGGAGAACCTCTGCGTGAGCTCGCTTGCACACTATATTCATTTATTTATCCATTGATGCACGCTAGGTGCGCTAAAACAGAAAAAGTGCGCTCTCAAACCTCAAATATCAAAGTAGAACATTTGAAGAAAGTGCCAGGAATTATGCCCGAAGCAAAAATTTCTGCGAAAATGATTTAACAAACAAGTGTAGAACAAACATTGGTACAAGTATTTACAGTGCGGGTTGCAATTGCTTCTTCATACCTTAATTAATTTGTTGAACTCGGGTTATTTCCTTGATTACATACAGTCGGTACGGATCGCGTTGCTACATTTAGATCAAGATGAAAGGTTGGCGCAAACTCGTTGAGGTTATAACATGTAAAAACCGAGTTTTATTTCAAGTTTAGCAGATTTTTCGCTCCACATATTTTTTCACGGTTTTTTCACGATACAGTCAACGGCAACGCGAAAAGACGGTGGTGCGGTTGCGTACTTTCACTAATCATACCGTAGCCATGGGTGGCTCGGTTACAGCTTTGTCATCAATCGATATAAAAGAGCTGATAGTGTTTTTCTGGGTTATGATTTTTTTCGGTTATTTCATTTTTTCGTGTTATTCCCGCTTTTTTCTATAGTAAAGACTTATGAATTAATATGGTGTCATACCACCTCAGCCTAAAAAATTGCGAGTATAAAATGCGTCCCTAAAAATTCAAACCAGATGTAAAATCAACTACTAGCAAGCTGATGCTCTGCTCCTCATACTCAAGAAACTATCTTCAGATCTCTGAGGTATTGAAGCCATAGACCGATCAATATCGTCATGACCGATACACTTTTACTTCATCGATTTGTCTCAAACATCAGAGAGAGAGAGAGGTATGGTACATTTTAAGCCCGGAGGATTAGCGCGGGCCCACTAAGAATGGGAATAAGGTTGGAGTCGAGTGATTGACCTGAACACGCCATAAAGTATTCGAGATAGTCATGAAGCCGATGCCAGGCAGTTGCAGTCAAGTGTTCAGGACAAATGCCTCTCTGATTCCGAGAAAACGACGATTGGAACAACCACTATTCCCGGAGAAGCATCCCCAGACCATAACACGCTCTTCGTCTTCCTTCACCACAGCACGAGGCCGCGTTAGGAGGGTGGGATGCGCCACGAAGTCTTCGTGACCATCATATTGAATTGTGAAGGCAGGGTTCTCGATAAAATCGGTTTTTGTGCTATCCTCATGGAAAGGTAGATCTGGCCATCAAAAAACCGAAAATAAATAAAAAAATTGGAGAAAAAACACCTTAGGAACAATTTATTGCTTGGTGTACTCCCGCTCCAAATTGTCGAGATTTCATGTAGATGTTTGTTTTTCCGCCTTCTATTTTCTTCTAAAGTAAATGCTGAGAACTTATAGAGACCACTGGTTACTTTAAAAGGGAAATAAAAGAAGGATAAGAAAGCATTCACAAAAATCTCGCTGAATGAGAGGAGGCGGGCCGACACCTGGAACAAGCCGGGCTTGATTCTGTGCGTTTTCCCGCGAATTTTTTCCACTTATTTTTACTTTTGTACTTACCAGACCCACATTTCCACAAAGAGAGCTCAAGAATGGTCTTTATCGCTAACACTGCCATTAACGAACAATTTTTATAAGCCTTTGCAAGCCGCACAAGTGACACAGCTCCCATTGATCTCACTCAAAAGTTTGGGACAAAGTGGGAGTGTGTTGGTGGAGACGCCATTGATCAGCTTCTGGTCTCAATACTTCTGAGATGTGACGTCTTCATGCCTAATTGTTTTGCGGAGGAAAACATCAGCTTCCTAGTCGTTGATTTAGTGTGCAGTTTGAGATTTTGGGGAACTTCTTCGTTGCTGCGATTTTTTAAAGCTGAAGTGGAAGGCTAGTGAAGTGAGCAAAACTATAAAAACAATGAATCAGGAAAACCATGAGAGGAAAACCATATCCACCCTAACTTACACTATAGGTGTAATTCTGATTGAATGATAGGTCTTTTAAATGCACAGGACACTCAGAAAATTATTTTCAGTTTTTATACTATTCTTGGAGAGTCACTCGCTGATCACAGTGATATCTATGGAATCGTCCAAGGCCCTCAATGAAGAGAGTTATGGCTCCTTAAAAATGTGTGAATAGCTGAAGAATGCAGAGCGTGGTGTCGGTAGTGTAATGGCAACACTCTCGCCCGGTAAGCGATGCAATGCGGGTTGGATTCCTGCCTGACACCTAAGTTTTGTATTCAACTCAGCAACCTTGCGAGAAAGATGCCTATGTTTTGAGGGTTCAAAATGATGGACGAGTTGTCTCAGGCCTATATTTCTCTTCATTCGCAACCGTTGCGCAAAAGCGAGCCGAGATATGGAGACAGTCCGGCAATGGTCTGAAGAACGACGACTTGTTGAGAATTCATCCATCCATCTAGTCGCTATCGAGTTCGGAAATCTGGTAGGGATGTGGCCTGTGGTGGTGAGCGGAGGAGGTCTGGCCTGTGGTGGTCGCTTATAGTACTATCTCGCTTATTTGGATGATTTGAGGTCTCGCACTTGGCACATGTTACATAGGAGGGGTCTACTACCCAAACAAATAACAAACAGAATATTCATGTTTTAGAGTGTACTGTGCCTTTAAAGTCAGTGCTCACGATGAATATCGCATTCGAGTTCGACCCAAAAATGGGATTGTTTGGTTGTGAAGTAACTAATAGTGAAGAAACAGGGAAGAAAAACGTCCAGAATAAGTCAAAATAACGGTTTCTAAATTCAGGGCGTGGACGAGAATCGTGGGCCCTGGTGATTTCGGCGAGCGCGCGCTAATCGCGAAATCTGCGCGAATCGATAATGCTAACTGCGGCAGAGTTGCTTGGCAATTTGCCATCGAAATTTGTGCGGCGTCACAAGCTCGTCCCATTGGGGGGCGGATCGGGATAGGTAGGCGCACCGGGAGAGCTTTCAAAGCCGTTTGGATTTATTTCTGGCCAGTTTTCGTTGTTTTCTTCTACCCTATCCTCTACAGCACCTGCCAACTTAGTGTTTCACACCGAGACCTCAAGAACGAGATTTATCGTGAACACTGCCTTTAAGTGACCTTCTTTGACAGCGCGACAGTAGCTGCGAAAAAATACCGGTGCTGTCCCTCATTTCTCTCGGTTTAGTGCCCTATATTTGTTAATAGATAGATTTGGAATGTATTCAACTCAGATCTGATTTCCTATTTTTTCCTGGTATTCTAGACACTGTGATTTCATTTAACGCGGAGTGTGACGCTGATGCCATAGATATGGAAAATTTGATTAGCAATCCAGGCTTGAGTTATTGCGGATACTCCTTGCTGGTTAGTGAACATACCTTGCAACATATTTCATATGAGATCCGTAACCACCATGTTTGGCGACTTTAATTTCCCTCGACTCCGAGGCTAAACTGTCTGACGTAGAAATATTGCACCTTATTACGTTTCACATTGTTCAGATTTATAGATGAGGCAACAGTGTCAGTATTGTGGATGCGTGTTTAATAAGCAGATCGCGATTTTTGTCCTACTGGAGGCAACAATGCGAGCATCTTTGGGCTACTTGAGATTATTTAGATGATTCCTGCTCAGTTATTAGGCTTCTCCTGCTCACACTGATAGAAAAAGTGAAGCTCTAAAATTTGTATTTCGTAGGCAAGTTCCTAAACAGAGTGAAGCACTTCTTTTCAAAACACTTTGCTGAAAGCGAAAGAAGTTGAAAAATGATTCTATGTTTTTCTGTTTTTCTCATCTATCAGCTGAGGCATTAAAGGCAGTGGTCGCGATCAAATATGGTTGTCTTCTTTTCCGCTTTAAACCCTCTTCTGGGTCCAGAGTAGTAGGACCTATAAGAAAACCGAAAAAAAAACCGCTGTTGCGGGCCCAATTGCAAGCCTGAACTTTCTTGTGTTTTGATGGTGGACGAGTCCACTCCCCATCGTCGGCATCAATGATCCCTAATATCAAAATCATCGACTGAATGTCGATGATTTTGGACGTCTGGGCATGAGACTACGATCTTTTTGGGCGGCGCTGTGCACGTGTGCACGAACTGGCATCTTTAGGCCCTAGAAGCTCTTGTTATAGCCCGTTTTTCACCGCGCTACCTTCATAATTCTAAGCTGCTTTTTGTAGTTTTTTCGATCGTGACCGCTGCCTTTGAAGCTTTTGAACCAGGGATGTGCGGTATATGCCGTTTGCCGGCCGTTTTCGGACGGATTTTGTCGATTGTCGTTTGCCGTTTTTTCTTTCACTTTTCGAAAAAATTCGACAGAAAGTGCGCAGTGTCATGCTCGTGTGGGTCTTCTTTTCTGGAAGAGCGCCAAGTTCACCACCCTTCCCTTGTTAAGGCTTCGGACAGTTAATGTAGGGGGGGGGGGCTTTTTGGGACAAAAACTAGCACTCTGAACAATTTGAGGCGAGGGCACAAAGGGTTTAGGAAAACACACTGAATGGCTTAATTTGTTTCAGGTATTTGATAACAATAGATTTCAAATGCTCAGGTACTCAGTGTGCCGGCGCGCGAACCTTTCCCAGCTGGCTCGCGGACTCCGTCCTCCGGCCGCCCGCTTTTGGTTCACCGGCCGGCTTCATGTCGATGGTCCGCCGACCTTTTATAGTTGGCTTGCTTTCCCTTTCCGTTGATCACCCTCGCTCGGCTCGCCGGCCAGCCGCATGTCGACGGCCCGCCGACCTTTATCAGATGGCCCGCGATCATTATTTGTATAATTAATTCCTCAAGCTACGTCACCCCGGGTCCACGGCGGAAAAACGCCCCGCCTCTGTCCGCCGCAATCTTTAAGCCGCAGTTTAGGGTGAGGAAGCACCTCCCGCGGATGGCGGCGGAATCCCACCCCACCCCCACCCCCAGCCAAGAGAATACCACTATCCCCTCAGCGGTCAAAATATGCTGACTTCCGGGGCCGCATGCAAGATTGCGGCGGTTGGGGCAGGGCAGCAGTCGGCGCCTTTGAAGATCGCCGTTGTTCACAAGACAGGACACGCCTATCGTGGTAGGTCACAAGTCAAGAAACGTATGTCGTGCCCCGTCGCTGTGCCCTAGCCGCCCCAGCTAGGAGATTGAATCGGCTGTGGGCAGCATGAAAGACTGCTAGGGCACGACATACGTGTATTGTCTTGTGACCAACCACGATAGACTTGCCCTGTCTTGTGGACAACGGCGATCTTCAAAGGCGCCGACTGCACTGCCCCTGCCCCAACCGGCGCGTTCTTGCATACGGGCCCCGGAGAGTGACTCGAAAACCATTTTCAGGGCCGGCATTAGAATGACGAGTGAGGATTTCAGTGAGATGAGGTGCCTTTTATATCAGCTGTGCACGTGATAAGCACGTTACGACGTGATCATTCGTGCCCACCAATATCCGCGTTGCGTGTGCGTCGCATGCAGCATGGTTCGCCGCTGGCCGGCACCCTCGAAATGTGGGGCGCCGGCCGTCGTTTTCGGCATAGAGGTTCGCCGGCCGTCGCCCTGAGTACCTGAGTGAGACCATCTTGCATCGTAATAAACAGTGAGGAGTTGACTGATGACCGATGGCCACAGAATGTGCGGCACTCCACTGGGAGCGCGGAGAGCGACGGGAAAGCATGTGGGACCGAAGTGGGGGTGCGCCAATCGTCTGGAAAAGTGAGTGGAATCAAACTGGGAAAGCACCAAGCGCCAAAGAAAGTGTATAGGACTAGACTGGGAGCAAGCCAAGAGCTGGGTGCTCTGCAGGATTGTGCAGGGCGCCTGATAATGAGTGCAAGACTTCGCTGAGAGTGCGTTACTGTCTTGGAAAGTAACCAAAGCTTTGCTGGTACATAGTGTTCAATGCGTCGTGTAGAGAATGCTGGACATGTTGTGGGGAGAATCTGTTCTGATAAATTCGTTGCTTGAACATAATCTGGGTCCACTGGGTCGGTGACTCAGTTGGGAGGAAAGGGTGGCATATAGTTTGGGAAGGAGGTGGTATATGGAACAGTTTCTCAAGAATGCTCCCAAAACTGTTCGCAAACGTGCGTTTTTGTTGCATGTTTCGACGTCTATTATCAATATTCCGGTCAACATTCGGTTCTTTTTGTATTAGGTATTGTTCGAAGGTAGCAGCTTCAGGTTCTTGTGGTATTACTGCGAAACCACTTCGTATCTTGTTATTGAAATAAGAGAAGCGCATGAGAAAATGGCATTTTTATACCGTTACTTTTCGAACTTTCGTATCGCTTCCTGTAGAATGTTTTTTATTTTGCCGTTCGTCGATTGCCGATTGCCAATTGCCGGTCATTTTTGGACAAAGTTTGTCGATTTCCATTTGCCGATTTTTCAAAATCATTTGGCGCACATCCCTGATTCCAACCTTCATCAGGTTATTTTGTTCGTTCACACATTACAAATAAATTTAAGTTCGGACCGACAACTCTATGCTTTTCGTAATGTAATTTTTTGCATAAACAGCAAATGTGATATAGCTTCGTATTTTCGAGAGTGAACTTGTGAGAGATCAATGGCGTTCCTTTTACTCTCTTGTTTTCTTACCGCTACTGATGCATTTATTCAGGTTTAGAAGACCGATTTGATGTCAAGATGAACATGGTTCGAATTCGCCATATCATGGAGATGCGACGTGCAAGTAAAGCACCACCATTACTACCTCCCAAATTGAAAAAGTTAGTCGTAGGATTTCCTGGAAGCTTTCTGTCATCATTTTCAATCTATCCGCTTTTGCGACCTTTTTGTGAGTATGAGAAGCATAGGTAGGTGTAAAAGTACTGTTCGCGACGAGTTATGGCCGTCTACATAGTTTTCTTCAATAAACGTTATGAATAATGAGTACTCCTACACAAAACGAATCACTAGAAAAACCATGTTTTGAGCAAGATAAACCACCTCAAGTTCGATTGTTTTCAGCTATCGAACGATTTCGGCAGATTCTTGCACCGATTAACTTTTGTTTTTTTTTAATTAGCCTGAAATTCTCTTCATTATCTTTATAGTACGGATAGTTATCCATTGTAAATGTAAGGTTGTAGCAGAAATCCTTCTATTTAATGGCAGGGTTTGCGATAGACTCAGTCTTTGCACTCACCTCGTGAGAAACAATCAAAACTGCGAAAATAAAAGAAAAGCTGCAGGAAAAACGCACTGAAACAAGCTAAAACGGCTGATTGCTGGGTGTCCGCCCGTCCCTATTAGCATATTTTCACAATGCTTGTTTTGCAGTCTTTTCGACGTGGTGCTGGGCCAAGACAATTCTGTAGACTATTAACTTGATGTGCCTGATGGTGGGTACCGTGAGAAAATTTATACAGAGCAAGAAGAATTGAAACTTCCACGAAGACGTTAGCTTTGTCGTATAATTTTGCAACGGCCACTTTCGACCAATTTCGGTTTCAGCTTCTTGACACATGATCCACTTTCTTGAAAAATCGTAGTGAGCTGTGTAGACACTATACTTGTTATCTGAAGCTAGTTCTTCGGATAATTGATCGATTAGGAATGCCGATTTTTTTTATTTCCCGGATATTGGTTCGATCCAGATAGTGCGTTTTCTCAAGTTCTCGGATACCGCATTATCCGAATCTCGGCTGTCCGGTCGGATATGCGAGAAGGAGTGATTCGGATACTAAGTATAGTAGACACGTGGTGTCCTAGGTGTTAATAGTATTATTGATCCAAGTTAGATCGGGGTGAAACAGGGAGGGCTACGAGCGATCTAGGGGGACTACCAAAAGCCATTTTCTTGTCCTCGTTTCGCGTGCTTTACTTGGTAAAACTATGACCGGGGCCTCAAGCCTACTTCACTCAGAGATCCGCTTCGAGAAAACGTCTCGGTCAATTTTTTGACGATTTCCTCAGACGGCTGTGTCTATCTCAGCTGTTATAGTGGTCCACCTTGTCTCTCGGAAGTCAGACCTCCCACCGCTTCTCATCAGATGTTGAGACCGCTTCTGTGGGGCCCCACACCCATGCCGGACCTTGTAGCCCACTGCCACTGTTTCAACACTAGGTTCTACAATACATTCAGATTCAGTGCAAACTCCTAAATAATTAGCATGAAAAAAAAGGGAGATAAAATTCCAGATCTAGCTGTGATAACTTGGATAGAAAGACGGGCGTCAAGGAGATACTTGACATCCATCTAAGCCTCAGGTTCGTTTCCTTAGCGTTCAAGGATGGAAAGATGATTCTGCTGCCACTCACGTTGTCTTCAGGAATATTCGTAACGACGCTCCAACGTCCACA
Source organism: Aplectana chamaeleonis (assembly GCA_029168955.1). Classification (NCBI taxonomy): domain Eukaryota; kingdom Metazoa; phylum Nematoda; class Chromadorea; order Rhabditida; family Cosmocercidae; genus Aplectana; species Aplectana chamaeleonis. The sequence continues at coordinate 224,183 of JAPDOI010000187.1, read as the reverse complement.
ATTCTGATCTGCCTTTTTTATGAGAGCGAAGGAGGCCGGAACGGACCATGGAAATTGGTGAGCCTCTCACGGTGATAGGGAATGATTGTCCCTTTCTCTTTCAGCAAACGCGAGTCTGCGCCGTCTGTACGGTAACTCAGTGTTGCAGAGATGTACGAAACAAAACATTGGAAACAGAAAACAAAAACTTCAAATCGACAGAAAACGTGAAAATGTCTCAAAAATGGGCAGAAAACAGAAAACGTTGAAAAAAATCATTAAAGGCAGTGGTCGCGATCAAATATGCCTGTCGTCTTTTTCTCTCCAAATCCTTTTCTTGGTCTCGAGTAGTACCTATAAGAAAAAATCGCGAAAAAACCACTGTGCTGGGCCACGTTTGAAACCTGAACTTTCTTGTCTTTTGATGGTGAACGAGCCCACTCCACATCATAGGCATGGATTACCTCTTACATCAAAAACAGCGGCTATCATAAAATTGAATTTCAAAATGAACCTTCGAATTTGTGTACATTATCTAGTCAAAAACATTGACTGAAGTGATGCTATCACTGTTCAACTGTTTTTATTCGTTGAATTCCTGAAAGTTTATGTTCCTGGCAAAAGTAAAGATTTGGCATAGCCGTTTTTTCGAAATTTTAGAAATATACTCAGTTAAAAGGGGAAGGTGAAGAAAAATGGAAAAAGTTTTGAAATATTCCTGAGAACGATTTGGCGTAGAATAATTTGATTTTTAGGAAATGTAATGAAATAGTTGAAAGTATGATTTGGCAGTCGAGTTTGAACCAACTATTTACAAGAGTTGTGCGAAACGAGAGATCGCATTGTATGAGCTTATCCGTAGAACATATCAAAGCAAAATCACGCGTGATTTGGAAAAAAACACTTGATTTTACTTCGCTTAATACGTGAAGATCGCGGCATTCCAGCTCACAAACAAGCTTTTACTGCTTGCCTTATCACGCGTGATTTTGCTTTGATATGTTCTACGGATAAGCTCATACAATGCGATCTCTCGTTTCGCACAACTCTTGTAAATAGTTGGTTCAAACTCGACTGCCAAATCATACTTTCAACTATTTCATTACATTTCCTAAAATCAGAATTATTCTACGCCAAATCGTTCTCAGGAATATTTCAAAACTTTTTCCATTTTTCTTCACCTTCCCTTTTAACTGAGCATATTTCTAAAATTTCGAAAAACGGCCATGCCAAATCTTTACTTTTGCCAGGAACCTAAACTTTCAGGAATTTCATTTATTTTTCCTATAGGTTTCCTTTCTAACATGGTTTATGCCTGGTGGTGTTAATTCAAAGCAAACCCACTGATGCCCTGCCCTCCCCTTCTATGACGTCCTGCACGCTCGCACTGATGTCCTGCACACGTTCCACGGCACTCTGCGCACACCCATTTGGGTCACAAGCACGCTCATGCCGATCATTTTTTCCGCAGGGCTACCGTAACCCTCCTTCGGAAGTTTTCCAAGTGTCAGCCTGGATATGGAGCACATCGTTATAGCCAACCATCATCTTTTGCACAATTTCGACCTCCTCAGCCACTTCCCAGTGGCTTCTCGAAGAGAGCGGTGTGTGAATGACTGCATACCGCTCCTCTCCCTTTTATATCCCGCATGTTATGAGCGTGTGTTATCGTTCGTTGTCATGTTTTGTTCAAGAATGATAACGGTAGCCCTGCGGAAAAAATTATCGGCATGGGCGTGCTTGTATTTGGATCCCGCAAACTTTCTACGGCATCTTGCTCACTTCCACTTGGTCACCTCAGTTTTTATGGCGTCCAACGTACTTTCATTTGGGTCGCGTACACTTTCTACGGCGTACTGCGCACACCCATTTGGATCCCGCACACTTTCTACGGCGTCCGACGCACTCTCATTTGGGTCCCACACACTTTCTACGGCGTCCGACGCACTCTTATTTGGGTCCCACACGTTTTCTACGGCGTCCGACGCACTCTCATTTGGGTCCCACACACTTTTTACGGCGTCCGACGCACTCTCATTTGGGTCCCACACACTTTCTACGGCGCCCGACGCACTGTTATTTGGGTCCCACACATTTTCTACGGCGTCCTACGCACTCTCATTTGGGTCCCTTACATTTTCTACGGCGTCCTACGCACTCTCATTTGGGTCCCGCACGCTTTCTACGGCGTCCGACGCACTCTCATTTGGGTCCCACACACTTTCTACGGCGTCTGACGCTTTGTTATTTGGGTCCCACACATTTTCTACGGCGTCCTACGCACTCTCATTTGGGTCCCACACATTTTCTACGGCGTCCTACGCACTCTCGTTTGGGTCCCGCACGCTTTCTACGGCGTCCGACGCACTCTCATTTGGGTCCCACACACTTTCTACGGCGTCCGACGCTTTGTTATTTGGGTCCCACACATTTTCTACGGCGTTCTGCGCACTCCTACTGGGGTCCTGCACACTTTCTACAGCGTCTTGCGCACCCTACTGGGGTTCCGCACACTATCTAAGGCGTTCTGTGGATTTCTTCTGATTCACACCGTGCGGCGTTCTAAAAAATACATCCAAGATCCCGCCGTATTGATTGAAGCTTTCAATCCTAAACAAATGCCTATCAGTGACGGTGTTTATTTCATTAGATCATTTTTACGAATGAGTAAACGTCGGATGGTTTATAATAACATGTTTACGTGTTTTTGTCTCACTTGACCCTCAATTTTGAGGTCCCGCAAAAATTGAGCTACCAACTTCAAAATTTGACAGGAGCTAGGTGCAAACAAAACCAGCTTCCTGGTCAAAAATCAGCTTTCTAGCTCAACGATAAGTGTTCCAACAAGATCATGTACGCCAACTGAAAAAAAAGAAGATGAACCCTTTTTTCGACCAAAATCACGTGGTTTTGACAATTTTTCTCGAATCTCAGGTAACCATTCCAGACCATTTTTTGAACAGTTATTCAACTTTCTAAAGTATAATAAATGCAAAAAGAACGGACTTCCTACGTTCACTCTTTACCCTGATACTGAGATCAGGGGGTTGCGCGATGGCGAATCAAAGCCAAATCTGGTGAGCGCTTCGCGCTCACCACAATTTGCATTTATATGGTCCTCTTAATGTCGATGATTTTTGACTGCTCGGCATGAGACTGCGATTTTTTCGTCATCGCTGTGCACGTGTGCACGAACTGGCTTTTTTGGGCCCTAGAAACTCTAATTCTAGCCCGTTTTTCACCGCGCTAACTTCATAGTTTTTCAGCTGTTTTTGATCTAGGCTGATTTTTGTAGTTTTTTCGATAACGTTTTCATCGTGATCCTGCCTTTAAGGAGAGCGTTTATTTCAAGAGCTTTCTCACAGATTAAACATTTCGGACATCTTTGCGTGATTAATGCTTGTTTTCGCGCAATCTCCAGACCCATAAATACTTTTAGCAAGTGTTATAGAGGTACAAGAAATGCAAGTTTTGTATAAAAGGAAAAGTGGAAGCAAGTGTTTTCCTAACCATTCTTTTTCACGGTGCAGTGTCTCTCTATTACTTGATCAGAAGCTAAAGACGCACAACAAGTAAAGGGATATGCAGTACGGTTCCTAATTATAGGTCCGCTCTGAAACTTCCTCAATTTATGTGACGCCCTCCAGTTTTCAGAAACTGCCACTTCTTCAATTTCACCAGCATACTGATGCACTCTTGTGCACATATTCAGATTGACTGGAAAAGTTATCCGTGGTTTTCTACATGACTTGAACTAATTATACCCCTAAAATCAGCTTGCCAGCTCATTCGCGATGGCGAGTGAGTGCTGATTTGCTACGCACCTCAGTATGTCAACTAGCCGACGAGTTCAAGGCAGGGCGCACGGTTGTGTAAAAAACACGTAGTCACATTATCTGTTAAAGTTGAGTGGAAAAACGGTGCGCGTCTGCCTGCGGCGAAAGACTGCGGCGTTCGCGACAGCCGCGAGTTAAATTGAATTTACGCCGCGAATAGACGAGCAGTCGCTGACCCCATATATGTATAGTTAGTTCCGTGGCTTGCCTCATCAAGAAAAAAACATTTATTTATCACACATGGCTGGAGGGGCGGTCGCGTGCGCTGGCTCGCTAATCGATTCAGGTCGAGAGAAGAGCGAAGCTGATCAGCTTACCATACTGCCAGCAGCCGGTCAAATTTAAACCGCCCGCGCCAGCCGCGGGTGAGATTATAATGTTTTCCTTGAGGCAAGCCACTTACCTGACTATACACTCACTGTCTAGCAGGAATGAGTTGACCATGCATAATATGTATATATAAGGCAGATAGAATGAGTGATGCTGGTTTAGACTGGTTTGCTCAGTTGGCTTCATGCAACTTAATTTTAGATTACCGGTACAGACACATTTCCGAGCTGCTCCGGTATTGACATACCCGACGTATTTTCAATCGAATACATGTTCGAACGACCGCAACCAATCCGCGTAGAGCTGTGAGTTATAGCTAAATATATGCATGTTGTTAGTGTCCTTGCATTTCCTTTGAAGGTATCGTACGCGCTTGAGACCATATTTTATTTTTTAAAATTCTTTTGACGGGGTTTATCCCTGTAGTAAGTACTTTTCTGGAACGATTTTGGACGCTAAATCCATGTATGCTCTTTGCAACTACCTAAAACCACTCTAGAAAACTTGGAGCGTTCTTTCGAAGCCTGGCGGTAAGTCTGGGATGCCCGTATGGGCTCCGACAGCCAAAGTGGGCGGAGTCGTTCCCCTGCTGCTGCCTTCAATGCCCCTGCAGCCGCGTTCGGTGCCCCTGCTCCGGCACTTTTAAGACGCCCCTGCTGCTGCCTTTCGTGCCCCTGCTCCAGCCCTTTCAAAGCCCCCTGCAGCCGTGTTCGGTGCCTCTGCTCCAGCCCGCAGGTGCCGCTGCAACCGCTTTCGCAGCCTCTGTTCCCGCTATTTTAAAGAGTCTGTAACCGCCTTCTGTGCCCTGCTTTTCAGGTGCTTCTGTTACCACCGTCGACGTCGGCTCCGAGCCTTTTACTCCTACGGCAACATATCTGAGACCTCTATTCATGTGGTAGAACTCCACAATGTGATAACAAACTACGAATGCTCAAAAATTTTTATCTCACTCATCGACGTATTAACAACAAAAACATTGACATAAAAATAACCGCGGACTTCGATGATTTTAGGCGATTTGAGACCTAATCACAGCAAATGCCGCAGGTGTCGGCGTATATCATTCTCTTGGTGTTATATTCGACGTTGTACAAACCATTACTGAATTCGCGCTTCTGAAAAAATTCAGAACATGTGGTAGTAATAATCCCTCCTGCGCTATAGATGGAGAAATTGACATAAAGAATTCAAACGGTTCCCGTATTTTCGAAAAGACATAAAATATTTACAACAGTTGACTCACAGGATGTTCTCATTATCGCTCAAAAGCCCTTTCAACGATGAATTGTGTTTTGAAGTTCCCCTCCCAAAACAGTGCGTAGGCCTCCAAATGTTACCAAAATTACGAAGCAGTGGCAAAAGCGCATTGAATGCCTGATTTTGGCCTGGCACATTCTGGCCTGTTCGGTAGAATGATAGAGTTCTCGATGGTTGTGATCGGTAAATAGTGGGGACAATCGAGGATGGAAGAATATGTCGTGCAAAATTGTATTAGTTAGGATTCGAAGGAGAGAACGGAGCAACAGGGAGGAGGAGATTTTAAAGGGCGGGCTCACAAGAGATTTCGTTGCCACAACAAGCCGTTCCTCTGAGAGTAAAGAGATGGGGTGAGAGTACAGCTTTTTATGTTATTCTGGCGCGCACTTCAGAATTTCTTTGTCATTTCAGCTACATATAAATCGTCAATTCAGCTCTTCCAAGAGACCGAGTAATCGGGTTAGCAAATAATTCTAAATTTAAAGATTTTCCGAGCACTGGTGGAAAGAGAAAAATCCGGAGCTAGTTCCGATGGTGGAGGGATTGAAAAAACACACCCACTTTCAGTTTCCACCTACCCAGGGGTTCTAACTCATTGGAAAGATCAGGGAATTTTTTGCACTCGCCTTAGGCGCTATTCATACTACTCAACGCCAGCGCGGCACGCGCGTGCCGCTCTGGCGTGGCTTTTGTGTATGAATACTTTCTACGCGCGTGCCGCGCTTGCGGAGACTATGAATACTCCAGCGGCGACTCCATGGCGGAGCGGTGAAGCTGGAATGAATGAGAAGATCGATAAATAATATCAGTGGATGAAAACGCCAAGGCGTTCCAGGTAGCAGTATGAATAGTGCAGCGGCGACGCCATTGCGGAGCGGACGGAGCGTGACGCGCGGGCGGGGCGTCAAGCCATTCATACACAAACGCCACGCCAGCGCGGCACGCGTGTGCCGCGCTAGCGTTGAGTAATATGGATAGCGCCTTACGGATCATAAAATGCAAGTCTCCATATTAGGTGAAAGAATTGGAGACAGCTTCACCCCATTTTCAGTGTTAGAATTTCATGTTCTACAGATACTTGCTGGTTGGTAAGTTGTGCGATGGCGTGCACTTCCGAAATGTAAGGCGAATTAGTCTAAATTTTACAAAAGGATTTTTGAAAGATGTGCTCGCAAAAAAAGATTAAGGCATTGGCTTGTAGTAAAATGCAGGCGATTATAAATTGCCAACGGCACAAAATTCTCACGGTAAGCAACTTCACGGTTCTCACGGTACTGAGAGCGATGGCCGGCGAACCTCTATGCCGAGAACGACGGCCGGCGCCCAACATTTGGAGAGTGTCGGCCAGCGGCGAACCATGCAGGGTGCGACGCACACTCAGCGCGGATATTGGCTCGCCGCAAGCCACAAAATTTTAAAATTGATGATACCCAACTGATAAAAGGTAGGGTATAAAAGATATGAAGAGCGTTTTGTTACATTCACACATCGCCTTTCTCCAGCAGAGGTAAGCGGCTGAAGCTCTGAACATACTAGGGAGTAGGAAAGCAGCCTCACCGGTGATAAAGATCTCACGATATCGGGTCCTAAACATGGAACACTTTGGGAAGAAAAACTTCTAGACTTCTGTGAGAATTTTGTGCCGTTGGCAAATTATAAATTTGTGTAAAAAGCGGTGCAAATTGTTTTATTGGATCCGGCTTTCGAATAAATTTTTCAGATGGTTAAAATGGCTGACTTGGCCCTTGTTGGTATTAATATGCAGATAACGTAATCACTAGAATGTGGTGAAATTGTTGTAAATGGATTTGGAAAACGCTCATCAAAGCCGAATCATGCATCAGAAGGAATCTCGCGCAAAGCGTAATTGGGAGAAATCAAAGATTTCTGGAAATTTAGCTTCCTGGCAAAAGTAAAGATTTGGTACTGTCAAAAAAAAGTTTCAAAAATATCTTGAAATATCTTAGAAATGATTTGGCGTAAAATAGCCTGAAGTAGTAAAAAAAGCTAGGAAATGGAGTGAAATAACTAAAAATACGATTTGGCGGTCAATAATAAATTAAGTAACGATTAGTAAAGACAGAGGAATCAGATTTTGCGAGCTTCTCCGTTGAACTTATCGAAGCGAAATCAAGCGCGAGATGGAATGGAGCGTTGTGTTCAGCTAGCTTGACCTATGCTGATTCCCTTATTACAGATTTCAAAAATGACTTCATGTTACAGTTGCACGCTTGATTTTTCGTTGATCAGTTTAACGGAGAAGCTTGTAAAATCTGATCCTTCTGTCTTTACTTATCGCTAGTTAGTTTCGTATTCTTAAATCGTATTTTTAGTTATTTCACTCCATTTGCTAGCTTTTTTACTACTTCAGGCTATGTTACGCCAATTCATTTCTGAGATATTTTAAGACATTTTGAAACTTTTTTTGACATTACCGAATCGCTACTTTTGCCAGGAAGCTAAATTTTCGGAAGTTTCACATATTTTTCCTGAAGGTTCCCTTTCTGACATGAATTTCCCTCAAAGATTTCCATTTTGGAGAGATGAAACAACTAACAGACGATATCGCTGTATGAGTAAAACTTCTGAAACTTGTGACGCACAATCTTAAAAAACAGCACTCACCACCGCATTTTGCGCAACAGGTGAAACATCGATATTATTGATCATAAAGATTCGATTTTGCATGATGAGGAGAATTTCCCAAGCAAGGTTCTTAGACCATCAACAATCAACACTCATCGCGACAGTTTGTGCAACAGGCAAAAACACGATATTATTGATTGGTATTAATCGATAATGTTTGATGAGTAAAATTCCCAAACCAAGAGATCCATACCCATCAAAAATTACCACTCCTCGTCGCAATTTGTGCAATATCAGCGAAAATCGATATTATTGATTATCGACCGATGAAGTGTCATGAGTACGAAATCAGACAGCTTCATTACTTACCCCCAATGACCTATGTTAATTGGCTGCAGATCCACCCACATATTCTGCTCTCCACAGCCGTAACATGCCCCATCAGTTTTTGCGCTCCACGGCTAATTTAGTATGTAAACCCTCGATTTTGAAATTACCCTTAAGAGTTAAGGTATCAACTTCAAATTGGAATAGGAGCGACCTGCATCCATTTCCAGCCTCCTATCCAAAAATGAGCTTCCTAGCTCAATTTAAAGAGTACCCACAAGATCGTGGACGCCAATTGAAAGAAGGGAGTTTCACACCAAAATCGAGCGGCTTTTTAAAATTTTCTCGAGAACCAGCGAACCATTTCAAACCATTCTTGAGGGTTAACACCAACTTTTTACACTCTTTTCAATGCCATTTGGAGCTAATTTCTACGTTCACTCTGAACATAAATTTTGAAAAAGCGGTTGCGCGCATGGCCAGTTCAAAACCAAATCTGGTACGAATAAGTCCGGTAACAGAGCAGAGAACGTTTTGGCATATTGTGCACTGTGAAAGTGGCAAAGTCACAAAGGAACTGTCCGATAATCGTAATTTAAAACATCTCGATGAAACGAATATTTTGGATATATTCTTTTGAATGTTCCCGAATATGTGTGTTTCTCGAAGATAGCCTTTCTAAATTTACTGAAGGTAAGAATACGTTCAAACAAGACGTCTTTGAAATTTTTGAATGAATGATGTTATCGAATATCTCGTTTATCAAAAAAATTGAATGAATTTTAAGGTCAAATGGGGCACATCAGATTTTTCTCGAACGAATGGAAAAATTGCAACACTGCCCTTGAGGGGATTTGAAAGGATATTCGGAGTATTTATGCAAATATTTGAATCATCTCCATATTATTTACGAATACTTGAACATTTGTTAAGGGGCTAAATATTCAATTCTCCTCTTCCAAAATTGACCGCATATTCAAAAAACCACATAAGGTAAATGTACGAATGAATCAAAAACACTAAAACTGCCAATATCGTCACATAAATAGTGATGGTGTATCGTCTGTGTTCCTTTTGTAGGAAGCCAGATCCTATCTGTTTCGAAGTATAATTTATTTCCGTTCATTGCGCGTCTTGCTGCGTCTCCTTAACCCCTCATTACCTCACTCTCTCTATCCTCGCCCCGCACAAACACACGAGGGAACAGAGAAAATTTGGCTTCGAAATATAGGGTACGTTGCGTACGCGCCGAGATATCATTAATGAGGTACTGATATCAGTGCTTCCGAGCGTGCTGCTTAGGCCCAGTGCATAGTTGCGTCGTGGCGTCGAGATGCGGTGGAAGGACTGGCTCAATCCGCCGTGCCCAGTACAGCGATAGATCGCACCCAGCACTGTCAGCCAATGCGCGCGATGAAGCTAGTGGGATCTACTTCGCGCGACAGTTTCGCACCCGTGTCTCGACCAATCCATGTTTTTTTTTGCAATCTGCCCGCTATTTAGAGTCAGCTGGAAGATGTATCGTGTCGTCTCGCATTGCACTGCGAGACCGCGACACAGTCGACAACTAGCCCTCTTCGGATTCAATAATTTTATCGTTCTGAAAATTTTCGACTACTCTATAGCTCCGGTCTCATCTATTTTGTGTTCTCATCGAGAGTACGTGTCAGCTAGAGGCAATCAGCCATTCGAAAATTTATATTTCTCTAACGGTTTGCGCATTAGATATTCCTTTTATAAATTTGAATTTTTGTGAGTGGTCGTGGGCTTCGAATCGTTGCCGGAAGCAAACCTGAGGTCGAGTGCTAGGTTTTCGAAGATTTCGGAGTTCAGGTGAAAAGTCCCGTTCAACAGTTGTTCAAAAACCACCAAAAATGCTCACTAAGAGCAAAGTGAAGTTCAATAACGGGATTAGTACCCGAAGACAGACTGGAACATTATACAAGCGAAAAAAACCGAACAACTGAAGAGAGAACGCACGAGAGGACAGTGAAGGAGAAAGAGCAAGCGTTGTCGAGTTGACACGAGTCGAATGGAAAGTTGATCAATGACGTGATTTCATGATAATGACGGCAGAAGGTCGGCGCTTGTACAGCCTGCCGGCTAAAATCCAGCGCTGGCATTTTCGGCAGCTGCACCGGCTGTCCGTGCGCCCGATCCATATCTGACGTATTCTACGGCGCTCCGATCCCTAGTTTGTCTGAGAAGGTGTTGAACGCGCATATGGGGTCCGTTTATCGAAATTCTGATGTTTGCTAAAGTTTAGGATATTTTCCATGCTACTTTGGAGGCAAAGACTACTTCAGTCATTCAGAAACCGATAATAAAGCCCCAAGTTTGTATTCAGGAAGGACGCTGAGTAACCCCCACATACAAATTTTGAGCCAAATCTGAGGCCTTGACCAAACTACCGTATACCCACCGTAATCTACTGTTATTTGTGAAAAATCGACAAAAAGACCTCAGATTTGTGTTAAGCACTTACAAGCCCCCCCCCACAGAAACAATTTGAGCAACTTCCGCCGTAGAATTACGGAAATTTCAAAAGTAGCGTTTTGTCTTCTCAAATTTCTCCCGTTGGGCAGCTTTAGGACGAATCAAGTCGGTAACTTCGAAAAATCAGACAAATAAACTCCAGATTCGTGATCAGCGCGCCAAGTAACCCTACTGGATTTTGAGATTGATCTGGAACATTTTTTCGAAACGCTTTCAGATCAGTCTAACCCATATAAATAACACCTGACCGAAAATCACGCTATCACTCTGTGTGAAGTTTGGTAAATGTTATTGTATCCAAACTTCGCTCAGGAGGTTGTTTTGGAAGCTGAACGCGATTATGAGGCCCATTTCGAGATTTTCCGGAGATCAGTGTGCGTTTTGGATTACAAAATAGGTTTTGAAGATGGGGAGAACCAATGAGTCCAAAACAAAATGGGATCGGTAAATTCAAACCACGTAGGTAGTCAAACAAATGGTGGTATGGGGAGGAATCAGCATCAAGATTAGAGCGTAGCTATCCCTAGCGCTCATAAAATAGCAGCAAGAATTTTTTTATGTTATTGTGATCATCTGGCAGAAGAAATTTATATGAAACTTTTTGTTGCGATAGATACATTTGACTATGCTCACAGTAATGAATTCAGAAGAGTATCCATTATGCAAAAGTGAGTTTTTCAACTCTTTCAATTTATCAATGAAAATCCCACCTCAGAACAGACAGTTGCTATCTTCAAGTTCTCCGTAAATATATTGTTGAGGCCTTGATGAGAACAGAAAGTTCTGAATCTGACTGCGGGAATTTCTCAAAGGCATCGTTCGCGATGAAATTTGTTTCTGAGTTCTCGCTATATTTAGAAAGCTTTAGTACCTTACACAACAGCCACATTCAAAAAACCGCTAAAAGTTACTGAAAACTGCTTTTCCGGACCCCTGTTTCTTCGTTTTCAGACCCCATTCGACGAATCGACGCATGAGAGTGGAACAGTTGATCGCTACGAATCGCTGTGCTGACCCGTGATCTCCCGATCAATTCCCGTTCATCTTTCTTTCACCTGATTTTCAAGGGAGAAAACGTTGCCCGATATGTGCAGGAAAGGCATTCATGACGTAATCATATGATATATTTCATCAACTTCCACGCATTCTTACTATATCACTTTTTAATCAATCCCTTTCGTTTCCCATTAGGTGAACGGACGTAAGAGATGATCGACCCAAAGACCAACCCCCAAACCCAGAAAGACGTTTTCAACTGGAGAAAACTCCATTTTGGTTCGATTTTAAGATTACAGACTTCGTGAATGGCCTTATCAAGGCCCACTTGAACGATTTAAAGGCAGAGTTCACGATGAAAATCGTTTTTCCGTTTTTTCACCTATCTTGAAAAGCGCCCCATGCTGATTCTAATGATGGCTCTGAAGTCGTTCGAGACCTTCTGGGAACGGAGTTATGGTCCCTCAAAGATTGAGCTAAGGAAAATGGTGGACGAGTTGTCCGAGGCTTGTAACTTCCGTCTTTTGCAGCCGATCTATGCGAGCTGACCTGAGTGAAGAGAGAAGCTGAGAATGAAGGGAAGAACAGGGCTAATGATTGGAAATCATCGCTCATCTGACGATTTCGAGCATTCGTTTGTTCACGTGGGTGGGCGTGTGATGCGCTTTCGGGGTTTGCCTTGCGCTCAAAGTGGCAACTTCGGGCTCTTTTGGAGCTTTTCCTGGCTTGTTTTCACGCGTTCTTTCGACGTCAGCGATACAGTATGCCCTCCACTACCCATTCCTAGTGGAAACTGAAACACATTTTTTATCGTGAACACTGCCTTTAACACAAAAACAGGAATTCGGTTTTCAGCGCGCACTGTGCCTTTAACGAAGAAATCGAAGTCGTCCGTTTCATTGTATAAATTGGTCGAGATTCCGTTACTATCTATTCCTATATTGATATCTAAGTAGTTGGTGTGAAAGTTGTCCCTATGGGTTCTTTTGATCTCTAACAAATTATTGTAAACAACAGCTAACAGGTCTTCTATATATTTCTCCGCTTTGTTATGAATGATTAATAGGTCATCCATATACCTATGTGGCTCATACAAAACATTACGATCAAAAGACAAAGTTTTGGAAAATTTGAACTCCATCACTGATAAAACGAAGTCTGCTAGGATGGGGCTAAAGTTACCGCCTTGTGGAACCCCTTGTTTCTGTTTAAAAACGACGCTACCGAATAAACAGTAGCTATTATTGAGAAGGTAGTCAATGTAGTAAATTAAGTCATGTTTAGTATAATATCTGTAACTACTGTTTTTCGATTGGTTGTCCGTGTAGAAAGACTTGAAACCGTTACTTGCGATGAACATTTTATTAGCATTTTTTGAAGCATATTTTGACCAAATAACTCATACAGCCAATAATAGTAGTATGAAGTACATAGGTTGGTGAACATATCAGTGAAATCTGCCGAATAAAGTTTCGCATCGTTATTTTTAAATGAGTTCAGTTGCTCCGCAATATTTATGTTTGCAATTGACCAGTATGTTTTTATTGTTCTGTTCCGAGATTTAACTATGTTAGCGTAATTAACAAAATGCTTCTTCAGTGTTGTGAATACCACACATAATTCTTGAGCCAGAGGTTTCAAACTGCTATTACGTGCTCCTGCCATACATCTGAATTTGATGGAATTTTTATGTAGCTTCGGAATGGCATAAATCAATGGAAGTGTACAATCCACTACGAATTTCAACTTGTTCTTCAGGTTGAAAAACTTATGCTCAAGAATTAATGAAACTTCATTTGTATTTGGAACGGCTTCATAAACTTTATTGTTATTTCCATGTACTATTGCATTGTTAACTTCATCAAAAGTGTTTCCCAATTCTTTCATTAGGAACATAAGGTAATACTTCTTACAAATTAGACCATTGTTATTGCTAGCCCTATTCAATGGACAAAATATGAAAGTCTTTTGCAACCTTTTGACAACTTCATATGGAAACTTCCAATTTTTTTCTTCAAAGGCACAGTCCAACCTCAAAGTCGTTTTTCTGTTTTTCGCCTATCTTGAGAACGGTCTCACACTGGTTCCAATGATGTCTCTGGAATCGTAAAAGACCCCCTAAGAACGAAAATATGACCCCTCAGAAATTGTGCTACGGAAGCATGGTGGACGAGTTGTCCAAAGCTCGTAACTTCCGTCATTTGCAACCGATGTATGCGAACCGACCTGGATAAAGAAAGAGGCTGGGAATGAAGGGAAGAACGGAGCTGCTGGTCGGAAACCATTGCTCATCTCGCCGCTGAGCTCGAAAGATCGTAAAAGGGGTGTGCCACAGTGGCTTCCGGATGTGGGCGCCCCAGGGTGGCTTCCTCCTATATCTCGCTTGTCCGCAGGAATTGAGAGCTCGCATTTGACAGGGGCTATATAGGGTTGGTGAAATTCACAATTATGTGGAAATATCAGATTTTGTTCCTGAGCTTGGACTGCGGCTTTGAAGGCAGTGTTCTTGATAAAATCGGTTGTTGCGCTTTTTTCATGGAATGCTAGATCTGGCCATGACAAAAGTGGAAATGAGTAAAAAATTGGAGAACCAACGCGCAAGAGCAAGTTATTGCTTGGTGTCCTACCGCCCCCAGTTATCGAGATTTGTGTAAAAGACTCCTTTGTCAACTTTTACTTTGCTTCTAAAGTAATTTCCGAGCACTTCTGGAGACCACTTACTACTTTAACAGCAAAATAAAAAGCGGATAAGCAAGTAATAATGAAAATCCCGTTAACTAGGGGACCGGCCGACACCGCTAATTAGCCGTTCTACTTTTTTTTAAACTTTTTCTACCAAATTCCCGGGCCCTTTCGCTTATTTTTACTTTTGTGATGGCCAAATCTACATGCTCATGAAGAGAGCTCAAAAGTCGTTCTTATCGTGAACCCTGCCTTCAAATAACTCTCCATGACGAAGTAGTTTTATTTTTGTCCTGTATTCCGTGTTTAAAAAAGACACAATACGATTGGTCTTCTCGCCATTTAGCTTGAACTTATTGATCAGGTATTTTACAACCTCTAGTGTGGTTTGATCAAAAGTAATTTTAATATCTCGTCTATTAGATTTATCGTTGAATCTTAACTTAGTGCTTTTGTCGAGGATGGTACAAAAAACAATAACGTCAATTATACCCAAATTTCCTGTAATTATGCCTATTGCTTGAGCAGATATAATTATGATATTTATCACTATTTGTTTCACAAACACGCGACAAACTCAAAATATCTTCAATTTTAGTGGTAGTCAGAGTTTTGAGAATATTATTATAATTGTAAAATCTAGCAGAAATAGGATTGCTGTAAGTAATTATTGGTCTAAAAATTTTTTTTCATTGTTATCTACGACCCCAATTATGTTTTGATGGTGAGAGAATTGAATATTTTATTGAAATTTACTTTGTCACATATTTTGTTAGCAAAAGGAATTTGGTAAGTTGACCTTCCGATTTACGTATTTTTGGTTTACACATATTGATGTTATAATGCAAGCTGGTCAACAAACAGAAGACAAGGAATCTACATTTTTGTTGAGTATTCTTCAGAAATTCTGCTAAAAGTCATAACTTCAGGAGACTTTGAATATTTTTCTTATCCATGAACCTTAGTAATCTATATATTCCCATCGGTTTATCGAAATCGTTCTCATGATTATTAAGATAATTGAGAATTTCCTTATAGTATTCTCTAATTCTGGTCTTTTTGTTTTAATTTTTACCTTTGCTTTTCTTTCTTCGGTGATTCTGTTTGTTTTTATTTTTACCTCTGCTTTTCTTTTCTTCTCTTGAATTTTTTGATGTTATTCAGATGCTCCCTAATTCTGAATTTGAGACTTCGTTGTGTAAATCCAACATATTGTTTTTTCACAACAATTGCATTACAAACAATTAACTACTCTTCTTGCATTACAATTACTAGAGGGAGTATGATAAGTATTTATTATGAATTTTGTAGTGTCAGAACAGATTTGATGTTCAAACCTGATGAGACTGCAAATGCTACAGATATTTTTACACTTTTTACCTATGTACCCTACCTTAACTGTATAATGCCAGTTACCTACCTTATACTTAGTCAAGCTGGAGACCTAAAAGTAATTGCTCTGACTGACTTGCATGAAATTTTTTGGCTGTTAGATCCAACATCACCTAGGAAGCCAAGCCTAAATGAAGGGGGGAGTCCACCTTAAAGGCACAGTACACCCTCAGATATGAATTTTGAGATTTTCATGTAACTGTGTAGAAGACCACTTCTGTATAGCAGGTGCCAAATTCCAGATCTCATTTCCTCCAAATAAGCGAGATATAAGCGACTACCACAGGCCCGGCCCCCTTCGCTCACCACCACAGGCCCGACCCCCTCACAGATTTTCGAACTCGATAGCAGTTCGATGGATGGATGAATTTCAACAAGTCGTCGTTCTTCAGTCCATAACCGGACTGTCTCCTTACCCTGGCTTTCTCTCGCGATGATTGCGAATGAACAGAAATACAGGCCTGAGACAACTCGTCCACCAATTTTACACCCTCGAGATTTAGGAATCTTTGAAGAGCCACAGCTCTGTTCAAATGGGGTCTTGAACGTTTTTAAAGATACCACTGTGATCAGCGTGTGACTCTCTCCAAGATAAGTATGAAATCTGAAAATTAATTTTTTGGGTGTCCTGTGCCTTTAAGGTTGGTGCTCCGAAAGGCTTCGGTGGGGCTGCCACCGCGGGAATGACGGTCCCTTTTTTCAAACCAACCAGAGTTACCAGAAGCGTGCAGAGCAGACCCCAACCACGCTACTCTACACCCCACACCAGCAATATCGCCTATTTTTAGTAGGAGGTATGGCCCTCCTTCAATGTGTGAGTTCAATGTTGCGGGGTTTCATCTCAACCCATAGCATGCAAGACAAAGAAAAAACAAAAAGAATAAAAAAATAAAAAAGGGCACATTCAGTTGAGGGAGGGAGGCTCAAACGCATAGGTAAATTTTACAGTCTCTCACCACTGAAACCAAAGATAAAGTCTTATTTTCGAGATTTTATTTCTACTTTGAAGCTTATCTCGCCCAAACGAGTCCGGGAGGAGCAAGCAGCGGGGTGATCGCTCATGGCAAAATGGAAAGGATAAGGAAGTTTTAAGTATGATAAGTGCAATGAGCTCTACTTCGAGCGGACGAAATGAGGGAGAAAAGTTTTATATTACATTCAGAACATCTTGAATTTTTCTAAGATACTCTAATAGTCAACTATATCCCATGAGTGTCAGATGAACTGGGCGCAGTTGAGGAGAAAACAAAACAGAAGATTTAGATATATGTAGTCAAGCCACTAAGAATATAGACGTAAGATAATCTTTCATGTTTAAAGAAAACATTCAAGATTTAGGAAAGGCCATCGGTCCGGAATTTCACCACCTGTGACTTAGGCAACATTTCCTCGACCAGTAAATTTTGAAAGAAAAGGTTGTCGTGCTATTGTTAAGTTATATGAAGATGAAAACTAGAAGAGTGAATAGATGAACAAGAATGCAAGTTGCGCAACAGAGTTTTACCAACCGGTGATCAGGCAAATCTTCCTCAAAGAGATATCTCATAATAAAATCAAATTTCTACCCGATATAAACGGTGCTGTTCTACAAACACAGACAGGTTTCCTTCTGTGTTATGCATGCAAAACAGTGCAACCAAGAAAGAAAAGGAAGATAGATGCAGAGGAAATAGAAGTTGGTAAAATTCGTTTCGCCTCACAAACTGTCTGCGCTCTCCGATGTTCCTAGCCAAACAATCAAACACAAAAGGCGGTAAATGGCTCTCGGCTTGTACGATGCCTTTAAAGGCAGTGGTCACGATGAAAAACGTTATCGAAAAAACTACAAAAATAAGCTCAGATCAAAAACAGCTCAAAAACTATGAAGGTAGCGCGGTGAAAAAGGGGCTAGAATTAGAGTTTTCAAGACCCTAAATTTCCAGTTCGTGCACACGTGCACAGAAGATCACAGTCTCATGCCAAGCAGTCCAAAATCATCGACACTCAGAGGAAGAAATAAATGCAAATTTACCTAATAAAACAGTTGAACAGCGAAAGCAAGCACCTCAACCAATGTTTTTGACTAGATGTGTACATAAATCCGAAGGTTCACTGATTGAAATTCAATTTCAAGCCAGCTGATGTTCTTGATATTAGAGATCATCGATGCCGATGATGTGGGGTGGACTCGTCCACCATCAAAAGACAAGAAAGTTCAGGCTTCAAATTTGGCCCAGAACAGCGTTTTTTCGCGATTTTTTCTTATAGGTTCTACTACTCTATACCTAGAAAAGGGTTTAGAGAGGAAAAGAAGACGAGCATATTTGAGCGCGACCACTGCTTTAAAGGTGCGATGTATTTCATGCATTGTGAATTTACGTAATGTACATACAGCTATCGTTAATTGCCTAATTGGGAGAAAATTTGCGTCACAATGAAACGAACAATTTCACATAAAATTTTTAGAATAAAATTGAAAATTTTTTTGTGTGCATAAACATCTGGAAGAAATATTCATTCCTTTTTCCAAGTTTCCGTATTTTGAGAGTGAAGGTGCTTGTCCTGAACTTGACTTCACCCATCACTTGATTTTTGCGGCCATTCACAGCGACTACTCACTCTATTCTTGATAAAGTTTTGAAATCCAAGTTTGCAGCTGCAAAACAATCCTTCCAACCGAGTTGCGGAGAGGCTCCTCCGAAAGGACCAACAACCCATATGGAGAGTTTTTAACCGCTAGGGACCTACTTCGTCGAAGTTCGGTTGTTCGATTAAGTTTATTTTTTGAACAAAAGTCATGTACAACTCTCGATAAACCTCGACATCAGAACAGTGTTGAGAAGTTGGATTGACACTTGCACGAGGTAGTGAGAGGCTTTATTCGACTGACGTTCCGGCGGTTTCGCCTTCTTCAGAGCCTGAAAGATCCAAATAAATTCATAAAAATACACGGTTAAACGTCCAGTATTTTATTTCGCCCGAAATAACCCACTCATTCGCTCAATTTTTTAATTAGGGGCTGATATTTAAGAATGGGAGGTTGCTGTGATTACCTAATAATTCAGTTAAATATAGTTGAGAAGAATCAGGTAAAGTGAAGATCAACAGTTGAAATGTTGAGGGGAAATGTGACGGAATCAAAATCCAGAGGAAAGGAAATTATATTAAAGGCACTGTTCGCAATAAAAATCGTTTTTCTGTTTTTTTGCCTATCTTGAAATTGGTCCCATTCTGATTCCAATGATGCTTCTGGAATCGTACAAGACCTTCTGGGAATGGAGTTATGGTACCTCAAAAAATTGAGCCAGGAAAATGGTGGACGAGTTGTCCGGGAATTGTAACTTCCGTCTTTTGCAGCCAATGTGAGCGAGGCTGACCTGAGTAAAAATAGAAATTGCGAATGAAGGGAAGAACGGGGCTTTTGATCGGAAACCATCGCTCAACTCACGATTTCGAGTGTTCCTTTGTTTACGTCGAGGGGCGGGAAGAGGCGGGACTTGCCCACAATGGCGGGGTTTTCCCACTTTTCTTAGCCGTTTTGCGGCTCCTGGGTAGCTTTTCGTCCCGTTTTTTCGACGCTGTTCTGCTTCTGAGAGCCACGAGAAGCGTTTGTTATGGAAAATTCGAGGATGAAGTTTATCGCGAACAGTGCCTTTAAAGGCAGTGTTCACGATAAAAATCGTTTTTCTGTTTTTCCGTGTTCACGATAAAAATGGTTTTTCTGTTTTTCCGCCTATCTTGAAAACGGTCCCATACTGATTCCAATGATGTCTCTGAAATCGTACAAGACCTTCTGGGAACGGAGTTGTGGTCCCTCAAAATATGAGCTAAGGAAACATGGTGGACGAGTTGTCCGAGGCTTGTAAATTCCGTCTTTTGCAGCCGATGTGTGCGAGCTGACCTGAGTAAAGAGAGAAGTTGAGAATGAAGGGAAGAACGGGGCCAATGATTGGAAAACATCGCTCATCTCACGACCTCGAGCATTCATTTGTTCACGTCGGTGGGCGTGTGATGCGCTTTTGGGGTTTTCAATGCGCTCGATGTTGCAACTTCGGACTCTTTTGGGGCTCTTCTTGGCTCGTTTTCATGCGTTCTTTCGACGTCAACGTTACAGTGTGCCCCTCCACTACCCATTCCTGGTGGAAACTGAAACACATTTTTTATCGTGAACACTGCCTTTAAGCTTAGGTATTACATAGTCAGGACTAGCTCAGAAAAGGAGGAAGTAAGGGTAACATAAATTCCAGGAAATTCGGTAGGGTGGGTTAATACGGTGAATACCCTCTGCTTCCCCACAACTCGCACTAAGTTTGGCAGCAGTTTGAGTTGCGTTCCGTGTGTGCGCTGCGGTTCGTGGAACAGTTTGTGCTGTGGGTGGCCGTTCGTGGGTGGCAGCCAGGTTAGCGAAGCGAAAAACGGTTCGGTCGAAGCGAGTAGCCGATTTAATGACTAAATTACCTTTATATAAATTCAGAATTTATGTAGAAAATTTTGGTGTAATGATTCTGTTTAGATCAGAAACTATGCATTGCTGTCCAAATTCTGATCAATTCTGACCATACACAAAGTTAATTCAATCGTTCAAAGGCAGTGTTCACGATAATCTTCTCTGAGATTAGTCGCTATATCGATTGCTTGGCCCCCGGGTAGAACTGAAATGACGAAGAAATCGAGAGAAGCGCTCCAGAAAGGCACGAAATCCATTTCTCTCACCCCGCCTCTTTACTCTCACGGGAACTGTTGGTCGTGCCAATGAAATCTTTTGTGGACCCCTCTTTTGAAATTCTCTACTCTCTGTTTCACCGTTCTTTCAAAAAATGTTCAACTCCAAGATTGAAATGAAAAATTTACGTCTTTTTCGAAATTGTTATTGCGGCTTTTCGCGTTGCTTCAATGTGCGGAAACGTTAGTCCGGAATCCAAGTAAGAGACTAAGTTTTTTTAGATCATTCGAATCGGCCTTTGGAGACTAATTTTCAGGTATGATAAGATGGATTGTATCACACCCTAAAATTAGTTTCCAAAGGCTGTTTCGGACGAGCAAAAAAAACACTCGCTAATTCGGGTGCCGGTCTCACTTTCTGCATGTGGCTGCAACGCAAAAAGCCCTCATAACAATTTCGAAAAATACTTGTAAATTTTTCATTTAAATATTAGACTTAAACATTTTGCCGAGGACCCCACCTTGTGTAGCGCTCTGCTGCCTGAAGCTGCAACCATGAAACTTCGGTACGTTTTCTGATATGGACAGTCATATTCTGCAGGTAAAATACCCGCGCTAAATTTTGTAAAAACGGGGAGCATCTGGCAAACTTGGCAAAAAAGCGTCCGATGCATGTAACTTTTTTGAATAAAGACTTTCGAATTCGGAAAACGCTATCATATCCACAGATTAAATTGCTACCTATTTATGTGGACTGTGAACCAAATTTCCCTAAAACCGCTTTGTTTTCGAAGGAAATAATTTCTACAATCGGTTTTCAAAAACGTCGCGCGCGGCGAAGTGCGGCGAAACTTTGAGCAGTAATTGTACAAGTAATGGGAGAGCAATCTGCATGCTTTCTTCACAAATTAGGTGCAGGTGAGAGAATCTCAGGAATTGTGTTTGTTGAATTCTCGAAATCCTTCACTAAACACGCCTGAGAGCTACCTGAAAGGTCGGAGTTTTGTTGCGAAAGCCCCGGATTCTTAAATGAAGGATTTCGAAAATTCAACCTAAGCCAACTTTGAGATGCTCTTACCTGCAACTGATTTATGAAGAAATCATACAATTTGCTCTTCCATTTTTTGTACAAATACTGCTCAAGGTTTCGCCGCACTTCGACGCGCGCGACGTTTCTAAAAACCGATAACAAAAACTATTTCCTTCAAAACGAAGCAGTTTTGGGGAACTTCGGTTCACAAGTCACATAATTATGCAGCAATTTGATCTGTGAACATGATAGCGTTTTCAAAATTTGAAAAAGTCTTCATTCATAAAAGTTACATGCATCGAACGCTTTTTTGCCAAGTTTGCCAGATGCTCCCCGTTTTTACAAAACTTAGCGCGGGTATTGTAGTTTGCGCACCAGAAAATACACCTTTGTACATGAAAAATGGCTCGACCCTTATAATGTACATTCTGCTGTTAGAAGCCGCCTGCGTCCATGAGATTTCGGGTATGTTTTCTGATACGGACAGTCATTATCTGGGTGCAGTTTTTATACCCTAGACTGCACCTGCCTTCAAGGCGTCGAAAAATGTCCGATCTCTGGCGGAATCGCCCCTTGTAAGTAGTGTCAGTCGGTAACTTCAACCGGAACAAATGGTGTTCTAGTTCTATTTCTATTGGGTTTACGTTTATAGTTTTGATCTTTGTGACTCTGACTGTTTATTCATATCTTATTGCCTAGGCAAGTGTGATAAATTTGAATTTGAAAATCAGCGGTTCTGCAACAAAATCAGAGAATTTGCGCGTAGGGGCGCGTGTGTTGTGTGTGGCTACACAACCTGCGTTTTATTTGACGCGTGATTCCAAATGACCGAGGCGTCTGTGAGGATTAAGCCGATTACGGCTATTTCATCACGTGACACGATATAATCGTGCTGGGACCACATAGTCCCGGCATTCACCTTTCTGCCAACACGATTATTACGTGTTGCATGATGCAACAGCCGTAGCCCGTAGTTGCGGACCGGAATTTGGCTCGGAGAAGGATAGTACCTTGACCCACATTTCATACCATGTTGCTCAAGAACGTCGGTTGCATGCACCTTGAGAGCGAGTTGTTTTCTATGCAGATGTTAAATACTGTACTTGAGTAGTATTAAAAATCTTTCTGAGACGCAGATCTCAAGCTCAAAGATGACTCGATCAAAAAATTCTTATAAGGTGGCTCTTTATTTACCGGATATCGCAATCGGAAATTCAAAAGACGTTCAACAAAAAATACATCCGGTCTAGGCCATTAACTGAGCTGATTCTTTAAGGCTCTAACCAATCCCAAATTGATCGGGTTGTTTTGAAGGTGGCTAGAGAGGGCACACTGAAGCGAAATTTGAGAAAATTGGTACAAATAGAGGCCACTAGGTCTTAATAGAGAAAGGCATCTGGAAATTGACAGTTTTTGAGTTCAAACGGCGGAGAGGAACGTATGACGTGAGCGATCGCGCAGATATTGTACTCAGAAATAAGCCCAACACACGACCACCTCTCTTCGCGCCGGACAACTAAATCTGGCGTCACTCGAACGCACTCATTTGAAGTTTTGTTCCCCATTGTTGGGAGAATTCGAGGCGCAAAGCTTCATACACTTTCGACACTTGGCAAAGTGACCCCATATGCGAGAAATTTCTTTACGGACCATGCTTTCAAAGGAACGTAGGAACAGTTCCCATTATTGATCAATCAGTGAACAAAGGGTGATGAGTCGCGACATGATAGGGATGACCTGCTGTGGGAAATTTCCTCAGCCTCCGGGAAAGTCCCCCAGTTGTTTCGGCAGAAATTTCGTTGTCGTTATCGGTAACGTCCTCATCACTGTGTGAGTTGGGCAATGTGTGCGTCACAAACTCACTCGGAAGAGGGTGACTCTGGGCTGAGTGGCCACAATCGCCCTGCAATCGCACCGCAATCGTGCCTCAGCTGCACCGGTCGGAGCCGCCGAGGCGCGAATGGGGCGATTGCAGGGCTGCCGATGCCCTGCCGCAATCGTACCGTAATAGAGCTTCGGCGCTGCTGCTGAGCCCATAAGGTTCTTTCTGAACCATTTCTGCTATTACTAAGCCATTAATGGCTACAGTCGTGATTCTCACGCAATCTCTACTAAATATTATATCTTCCGTGACCCATAGGTCCAATTCGGTAGCCTTATCCACTCAGTCGCCAAAAAATCGGCTGCTCAAACCTAGAATACGTGCTGTGTTATTATGTTGGCACCATAGTTCACGAAAAAGCACAGCTGCATGCTACTACATTCAGCTATTTTTCCATTCATATCTCTTCTTCGATGAGCTTGTTGCTGTTTTGAACGTCTATATATTTCTGGAGTGGAACGATTACACTCAATTTTTCGTCGCAGTAGAACCAATAACCTTTTATTACTTCCACAGAGTAACTCAGGTCTATCCGAATGAGACTGTCCGCCCTCGCGGCCGGGGGGCGTGCTGACCGGCCGCCGCGAAAGTTTTTTGGAATTGTAAATTGGTTACCGCGAATATTAGTTGAATAGGGAAAGTAGTCCAGTCAGTAGTATCTCAGTCGTAGGTCAGCTCATCTGAAAAATGTCTTCTTGACGGGTCCTCGCCGCGCACGCTGACCGCGCTAATCAATGGGTGTCTTCTCGAAATAGGAGAAAATCTTTGGTAAGAGACCAGATAGTGAATAGACTTGGTATCATCCTAGTGGAGTGAATATTCAACTTAATGAAAGAAACTTAGGGGAGTAGCTACCTAAGAAGGGTGAACCATTCGCTTGCAACACCTACTTAATATACCTGATTTTCCCTTTTAGAGGTACACACACTTCTAATTCTCAGGCCTCTATTTTAGATGTACTTCAATTAGAGGTGTACTTCAAATACAGGGTGTACTTCCAGTTCCCGGGCCTCTCTTCTTGGTGTACTTCTTTTTGAGGTGTACTTCTAATAGGGGGTGTATGTACTTCTATTTTTCTGCACAATTTCTCTGAAGTTCCATACCGTACTGCTTACATTCCCGACAGATTTTTTGTATAACACCGAGAATTTGCCTGTATTCAAATCTCAGACAGCAACCACAAAAACGTGGCCATTGAAGCTCAATCGAGTTGTGGCTTCCACAATCACTGACATCATCTCCATTTTCAAAACCATGCTTCACGTCCTTTGTCAGGTTGAATTCTTGTAATACCTGTACTAGTGCGGAATTGCATTTATCGACGCGTGCTCGATGAAGGTGCGAAAGACTAATAGGAGCAGACTCGTGGGGCTTCGAAAAAACGGAACTGATCGACGTCTAGAACGATTCAAAAGCGCTGTCCCTGAACGACTTGAAGAGAATACTTCTTGAGGCGACTTCTTTGCGCCCACAATCTAGTGTAGGTAAACGTCCATCATTGGTGGCGCCGGGTCGTCTGGTCGTCTGAACCATTGCTGGCAAATGTTGGCGGACGCTGGCAAATCCTGGTCTTTTTGCGATCGTTACAGTCAACTTCCAGAGTCTAAAATAGTCAACTTTGAATGAGTATCACCTTATCAACTCCATGCATCTGCCGTGAGTAACCTCAGGTATCTAACTTCAGCTTCGAAGTTTTTCGGTCATTTCGCTGAAGTTTTACCAGCAATTGTCCCATACAGGCAATCTCCAGGCGAGAAATGTGTTTTGATCGACAATATTTGAACCCTGCAATATATTAAAGGCAGTGTTCACGATAAATCTCGTTCTCGAGGTCTCGGAGTGAAACACTGAGTTGGCAGGTGCTGTAGAGGATAGGGTCGAAGAAAGCAACGAAAACTGGCCAGAAATAAATACAAAGGGCTTTGAAAGCTCTCCCGTTGCGCCTACCTATCCCGGTCCGCCTCCAATTGGACGAGCTTGTAGCGGCGCACACGTTTCGATGGCAAATTGCCAAACAACTGCCGCAGTTAGCATTATCGATTCACGCAGATTTCGCGATTAGCGCGCGCTTGCCGAAATCACCAGGGCCCATGATTCTCGTCCACGCCCTGAATTTAGAAACCGTTATTTTGACTTATTCTGGACGTCTTTTCTTCCCTGTTTCTTCACTATTAGTTACCTCACGACCAAACAATCCCATTTTTGAGTCGAACTCGAGGGCGATATTCACAGTGAACACTGCCTTTAAGAAACATCTCGCGCAATTTAGTCCTTCTCGAATGCCGCATGCGGATCGCAAAGAACTAATCTGGGATTCTGTGTGAAAAACGTTTGGTTGAAAGCGGTATGAGTAACACTGGAGTGTTTTCTCGCTGGCGCTTCCACTTTGAGCTTGAACAAAATGAGGAAGGAGAATAAAGAGGTGAGCAGTAGCATTTGCACAGCCTTCAGGGTGAGAGGATCAGAATCTATCAAAATTACGACTCTCATCGCATAGATCTATCGCAGGGGCACATGCTCCAAAACGTGCTGCGAAATCCCATCGCAGGAGCGCGTGATTTGAAAGTTCGTCGCAGCAGCAAGTGCTGTAGAATTTTATCGCGGTAGAGCTTGCTGCAAGGTACATAGACCAGCGCTCTCGCAGCAGCACACCGTCTCAGAGTTGACGGTGGTGAATACGAATTCGATGTCCACTTGCCGATTTTCGAACTATTAGGGAAGGTTTTGCCCTCTAAATAGCGTATTACCTGCCGTGACCTACAGTCCCCAGAATTTCGACAAACAGAATCCCAAATTCGTTTTCAGCACCCTTGATTACCCCTACATACAAGTTTTGAGCAAATCCGATTTCTTTTTCTGAACACCCCAAGAAAATTTTTGAAGGTATTTCCGCATTTCCGTGAAATTCAAGAAACGCTCATAACTTTGGAACCCTGAGCTCGGGGCGTTGAACTGCAAAGCTTTACAATAGATGCTCAAGAGATACTGACAATACGATTCGTCTCCGCAGATCCGGCCTACGATTTGTACACTTTCCTTGTGAGATTGTCATCGTATGTATGTCGAAGTCCTATTTTAGGCAGTGCTCACAATGAGAGAGTTGCCCGTTTTTTGCAAGTAAGTAAGCGTATGGTCCTCCGAGAGTAGTAGAGACGGAAGTACTAGGTTGATGTAAAAGTTTCCGGAGTTTTTAAAAATTTCGAGACTTTTTGAGCTATCTTCAAAATAAGAAGAATCTCCGGTTTAACTCTTTGTATTAATCTAGAGCATATCAGTAGTCATATTTAAAACCGTCAAGCTTGACCATTCCTTTGGCACAGTCGTCGAAATGTCAAGCTTACCAATGATGTCACGCGACCAAATTCGCACCTGCCTTCTTTACGACTACCAATCCGGGAGGAAACCTATGTATCCCTATCGCCGCATGGTACAGTCGTTCGGCGAGGGTGTTGTTCCCAAAACTGCAGTACACGATTGGTTCAGCAAGCTCAGAGTTGCGCAGTACGAAGTCGAAGACAAGGAGCGATCAGGAAGGTCATTGAAGCTCAACAACGAAGAGCTGCGCGAGCAGGTGGAAGGCGGGCCGAGCCCAACCACACGGGAGATGAGCAGCAGACTTGGCTGCGCTCAATCAACTGTCGTTCGCCACTCGGCTGCAATTGGAAAGGTTTCCAAGCTGAACGTTTGGGTCCCCCACTCGTTGAGCGTGAGCGACAAACTTCGCCGTGCGGTGGCATGCACTAAACTGCTCTCTAAAAAGCGCACTCGACGACATTGTCACAAGAGACGAAAAGTGGTGCCTGTGCGTCAACATATCGCGTAAAAGGCCGTGGACAGACGTTCGGGCAAGTAGCGCGGACCACGCCGAAGCCGGAAAAGCACCAGCGGAAGCTGATGCTCTGCGTTTGGTGAGATATTCGTGAGCCCATTGACTGGAAACTGCTTCCACAGAACACCACAGTGACCGCCGAGGTGTTCTGCTCATAGCTGGTATGTTTGGCCGAGGCGATACGCATTAATCGCCATGGGATGAACACTGTTCGCCTTCTTCACAACAATGCTCGGCCACGCGTATCTGGGATAACCCGACAGAAACTGCTGGACCTGGGCTGGGAAGTTCTTCCTCACCCTCCATATAGCCCAGATTTTGGCCCTTCCAACTACTATCTGTTCCGCTCGATGCAGCACTTCGTGGATGGAAAACAGTTCACTAACCATGACGAAGTCAAAATGACCTTGGAAGAATACTCCGACTCGAAACAGCCAGAGTTCTACGCGTCGGGAATTCATAAATTGCCCGATCGGTGGCGAGGGATCCTTGAATAAGATGGAAATCATTCTGTTAAGTGAGCGTTATTTGTTTTTGAAATAAATGTTTTTTATCTAAAGTCGCGAAAAGTCTGGAAACTTTTGCATCAACCACATAGCTCGAAAAACGGCCATGAATCGGGTGAAAATCTCGTGAACCACTCGACCCAATGGATCACTCCGCCCACGCCATATAGCAGTTGTCCATAGTTTCTCTTACCAAAGAAACTGTTGTCGAATCTTCGAATACTCTTTATCCCGAAAAATCCTAATATCCAAACATAAGCATTCAACCATCTGACTTTTTCAAGAGTTTTTGGATTCCGAAGCTCAAAAGGAATTGTTACGTTTGGTTCAACGTTTTGTCCGCAGTGCGCAAAACACCCCAACAGGCGTGAATAAATATTCAAAAGTTTTTTTAAAGAAGTTTTTTCTTCGACATTTGAGAGTTTTATAGAGACTTCTCCCAATCATCCTCTACTTCGAGAACTTGCGTACTCAAAAACATAGAGAACTAGAATGCGGCTTTTTTATCGTGGACACAGCCTCTGAGAATTTTGAAAAAATCCGCTCCGCCCTGGAAACATACGCGAAAGAACTACCCTCTATAAAACGTCGTAATTCAGATCACTCGAGGAGCGAGCAGCGCGCGCGACGCCTCAGCCTCCGACTGCCCTACGCTCTCTCACTCTCTCTGACCTCCGATCCGCACCAGCACGCGTGTAGGAGCCAATTGAATTTCGCCGTTTTATAGCCTGTATGCGGACCTCGGCTCGGCACAGAATGTGCATATTATAGAATTAAGGTTCATGGAATAGTCAACGTCGACGAATGTGAGTTTGTGCCTTCTGTACACGCACCGACTTCAGAAGTAACGTCGCTGGTACGGCGGTGATATTTTTTTTCAGATAACTTGTTCCAAGTCTCACGGAAAAGTAACAACAGAATAATCTCTCCGCGCGTTCCCAGACAGACATGGAAATTGACATTCTTTATTTCGGAACCACTTTTACTTATGTCCATCGCGTGCATGCACACACCTATGCGGCGTTCATTCCCCTTCCCCTCCCCCCGCTGTCTCTAACCTCACTCCGCACACGCACGCGAAGGGTCACAGTTGATTTCACTCCGAAACAAAGGGTACCCGCCGATAATCGCGCACGGAGGGCGCACGCTTACTGTCGTTCTGTCTAATGACAGAAACTTTAAGATATCAAGACTACTCTCAAACTGTAAAATACACGTTTTTTCGAATCAGCAACACCAAGAACTTTACTTAAGGTTCGAACAAAAATTCTAAACTTCCACGCAAAAAAATATTCAAAACCTTGCCAACATAAACGCTTGTAAGACTGAGGAGGATGAATGTGTCAGTGTTTCCTAAGAGAGGTAATGAATTTCGAGAAAAGCAAGGAAGACACGCCTACGTTCCAACAGAACTGAAAGGCGAAGACGAATGAATGAGCAAGCCGGGTTGAGTGGATCGATAAATGGCATGGCTGGTTTCAGCGGCCCTGTGATTTTGCCGCAGTAGCTCAGCAGTAGTACCGTAATCATTGCGGTGTTATTACGGTATTTGACACAAATGCGAGGTCATTGCGGTACGGTTGCGGCACTATTCAAGACTGCGGCACGACTGCGGTACTACTGCGGCTAGTTTTCTTAGAGAAGGCGGAATCACTTGGATTGTGGGGCTTACGACATCGTTAGTTGGCAAACGTCTTTCCTCGATTTCCCACCCGTTTTCTCTGGTTTATTCCTTAGCGTTGCTGTAAATGATGGCACATGCTAGAATGTTGTTTGTCTCCTAGATTTGGCTACATTTCCACCTATGTAATTAATATTGGCGCACCGATATTCTGCAGTCGTCATTTCATTGATGGTTTTTCCAATGGGATAAAGATCGTAAGGGTGACTAATAGTATTTAAAGGCAGTGTTCACGATAAAAAAAGTTTTCGAAATTCCACTAGGATTGGGTAGTGGAGGGACACTCTGTAACGTTAACGTCGAAAGAACGCATGAAAACGAGCCACGAAGAGCCCCAAAAGAGTCCGAAGTTGCAACATCGAGCGCATTGAAAACCCCAAAGCGCATCACACGCCCACCGACGTGAACAAATGAATGCTCGAGATCGTGAGATGAGCGATGATTTTCAATCATTAGCCCCGTTCTTCCCTTCATTCTCAGCTTCTCTCTTTACTCCAGGTCAGCTCGCATAGATCGGCTGCAAAGACGGAAGTTACAAGCCTCGGACAACTCTGGGTCCACCATGTTTCCATGGCTCAATCTTTGAGGACCATACCTGCGCTCACAGAAGGTCTTGTATGATTTCAGAGACACCATTGGAATCAGCATGGGGCCGTTTTTAAGATAGGCGGAAAAACAGAAAAACGATTTTCATCGTGAACACTGCCTTTAAAGGATACCATTTCCAGATGCGAATGGTCGGAGAATGACGTGACTCCACTTGGCTCCGCCTATTTCCTGATTTCTGAAATCGTAGCTCACGGAGTAGTCATTAGAAATCTGAAGTATGTTTGAGAATGATTTGCATTTATATATGTTTGTTTTATTTTTTTCAAACGGTTGCACTAATATGACATTTAGCAAATGAGGGCACCGGAGCAAGCGTTGGCCAAATGTCGGTTGGATCCACTGCAAAACCAAAACCTCCACCACTTCTCATCCAATTCGAAGGGAGGAATTTCACACGGAAAGTATTGCCGGACTCAGCTGTGGTAAGGATCCTCTGAACTATTAATCCAGATATATCGTTGGTCGACAGAGATCTCTCAAAACTTGCAGTCTATCATCCACACTCACACAGTTTCCTTCAGTAAAAAACTTCTTTATGAAGCATAGTAAGACAGTTATTTAAGCTTATCCTATGAGGTGATTCAAACTGAAGCGGGCGGCGAGAAGGTACTCCTCTACAAAAGCGAACCCTTGAAGCAAGGATCCAGAATGATCTGGAAGGCGTTCACGCTTCCTTGTCAGGAGGTCACCGAAGGATCTTCAAGGTTGTTACCTGATTTTGTTCAACTTTTTGTAGCGGTCTGTAATATAAAAAGTTGCTTACTGCAGTACTCTCGAAATTGTGTGCTACTTCAAAGACGAGAAATGCCGAAGTGGCGTAGCGGGCGGCTTCAACACCACCTACAATGAATTGCGAGATGCTCAGGAACCTTTCACTGTTGGTGATTTTCAAAAATGCTTGCTTTATTACTTTTCGAAAGATCTCGCTGTTTTCAGTTGACTAATCCTATCTATAAAGGCGGGCAGAAGGCCTGCGGTCAATTCGAATTGGTGAAGTATACAGAACTCACAATTTTCTCGTTTCTCGATTACATTAATTTTGGGTGAGCTCATTTCTTTTATTTCATTATTTCTGTACGATGTTCAAGACACTTGTAGCACAAGAGAGATAAAACATGATTCGTTAACTGGAGATGAGGTAGCACAGATGTGTTAAAAGAAATAAAGTCAGGAAATCTGAGACCACCTTAGGCATCTGCATTGAGTCTAAGCGCTATGCAGTTTTCTTGCAATGAATATCTTCGTTGCACAACACGTACTATCTGCGGTTTTACTCAGCCTGATAGAGATCCCGCTCGAGCCGTGAAATTGACTGCTCTCTACCTCGTTTTTGGCTAGCGATAGGATATTTTGACTTCACCTCCTCTGGTCACGGAGTGACTCAAATCATAAAATATCGAAACATCACCACTAGAGTTAGGAATATATCATACAGCAAATATTGAAGCACTTAGCTATTCCGATTGTTAAAGCCATGATTGCATGTGCAGTTGACTGCAAGGCTTGCTGTTCTAGCACCATCCTACACTTTGCCTACGCTATCGATTTCTCTGATAGCGAAATGGTACAAGATCGGGAATCCCAGTTGACATCTCGCCAGCAATGTTGAATTCGCCATTCGGTCTGTTGAGAAACATTCGCTGACTACAACAGGTATATTAAATCTCAAGTTGGCAGTGCTTTCGGTCAAACTTATCTCATCAATACAGGAACAACTGTTTCGTGGCGTACGGTTTTGGTGCTCGAATTCCGCCACTGTATCGCGAATCGCACGAGTTTTGTTTGGTACGTATAACGAGGTGAAAATCGAATTTCAAGTAGTTTAATTGTGCAGTACGTTACTTACAGAACCTAGAGACGGATCCTACCTGCAGCGGTGTCGATGGCGTGGTGGCAGCTTTCCGGACAACTTACATGCAGACGCAACCATGCCCAAGTGCACACTTCGCACATGTTATCTACCATCTTGCCAAGTACGACTTAACATTTTTGTTCTTAAATGGAATATTGTGTTCAACTGCTGACTCCTTCCAGGATAGCTCAGATCACTTCCACTCGATCGGACCATAACCGACCACAGTATTATATTTTAAACATCATTACTCGGGGAGCTATCAACGATATCAAGGAGAGTGTTCAAGCGGCGATCTTTGCCAGCAAATCTCCTATATCTATAATTTTCACAGGTACTTATGTCGTTGTGTTTGTTTGTAACTTCCATAGGTGCTCTCTAATGGTGTCATAACATCTGCTAGGACCTTACTAGAGTACGCTTGACATCACTGCAGCACCAGGTTCAAAGTTAGAGAAATGAGAGTATTGCAACGTTTTCTGTTAGAAATAAAATTGGGATCATAAATCAATATTCAAGTTATTGTCAAACAAAATACTTTCATTTTTCCCAGCGCACATTGTGGTAATAAAGAGATTGGTGGTGGGTAGGAGATCGCAGAAGTCGACCTCATTGTTACTCAGCGTTCATAATCTTTTGGTCGCGCCCATGAAGTTGCTGATTGTGAGATGACATCGCGCCTGCCACAAGGCATGTAAAATTGTTTGGATAACTCAGAGAGTCGGGAGGTCCGATTCGGGCACGACAGGCTTTCTAATCGGGTACCTAGTCGAGTTGACAGAAATTTTCGCAGCAGCATGCTGCTCCGAGGAGCACGTGGCTTGTTCGATAGTACTACGTGACGCAGAGAGAAAAAAATTTTGCCGCACCCCTATTTCTCACGCGGCAGCACGTGGCCTATTCGATAAGACTACGTGGCGCAGAGAGACAAAACCCTTGCCGCGCCTCCGTTTCCTACGCAGCCGCACGTGGCCTGTTTGATAGGACTACATGGCGCTGGGGGCGGGCCCCCACCCCTTCGATGGGAGCGGGTCTCCCCCAACAATGATACTCACTCACTCACTCACTCATCCCGTTAGCTGGCGGCTGGCGGAGCAGGATGACCTCTCAACCAGTACACTGCTGTAGGTGCCATAGGAGCTCTTGTGGCCTGAACGATACGCTTCCATTCAGTACGGTTCGCAGCAATTAATCTAGCATTAAGGACACTGCACCGTTGGGACTTCAGATCCGCCTCGACTTGCTTCAACCACGTCTTTTTCGGGGCTGCTCTTTCAACCTTCCACAGTGCAGGGCGCTCTCTCCATAACAATCTGCGCGGAAGTCGGTTTGTTTCCATTCTGCATACGTGTCCGAACCATCGTAGCCTTCTCGTTCGAATTTGTTCTTCGATCGTGGGCTGATGGTCGCAAGTATCTCCGGATATCTTCGTTCCGCATTCGATCTCTTAAAGTTATCCCGAGGATTTGCCGCAAACACCGCGTTTGGAAGACCTCCAGCCTGCTGTAATCCGACCTCAGCAACGTCCACGACTCTGACCCGTACAGTAGGATTGGCACTATGAGCGCGCGAAACATCCGGATCTTTGTCTTGATTGACACATTACGCTTCTTCCATAAACACCAGCCCAGCGAAGCGAAAGCAGCCGACGCCTGCCCGATCCTGCACAGTATCTCCGATGTAGCCACTACCTTTCGCTCTTGCACCACCGATCCGAGGTACTTGAACTCCTTGACTTGCTGGAAGCTCAGCTCCCTCGAAGAACACAGAAGCACGTGAACCGTCCGACGTCATGACTTTAGTCTTCTCCTTATTAATCCGCAGCCCATACGATTCCGCGATTTGTGCCATATCATTCAACAAAGCGTGGCTTCCATGTCAGTATCGGTGAACACTGCACTGTCGTCCGCAAACATCAAATCCGTGACAAAATCGTTATCGCCAAATTGACTCTCTTCTATTTTCAAAAGGTCTTTCTCATAATAGCATCGACCACGGTATTAAAGAGGAGCGGTGAAATCACATCTCCTGCCGGACGCCTGCATCGACTCTGAATTCTTGGGATAGCTTGTTTCCGACGCGGACACAGCTAGTCGAGCCTCTATAAATTTCCTGCAGAAGCTTCACCATTTTTCCTGGCATGTGTTCGCATTCCATCGATTTCCATAAGGCGGGCCAGTGCACGCAATCGAATGCCGACTTGAAGTCTATGAAGGTGATAACGACGCGCTTTCCACAGCGAATCCTTTTCCTCCATAACTTGACGAAGTGTGAAAATTTGATCGCTGCATCCTCGACCCGGACGAAAACCTGCTTGTTCTTCGCGACAGGTACTCTCCCGATGGCGTTGAAGTCTGGACTGGATAGTTCTCGTGAAGACTTTACCAACAATCGACAACAGGCTGATCCCGCGATAGTTTTTACAGTCTCTGGCATCGCCCTTCTTATGGATAGGCACGACAATAGCCTTTTTCCAGGTAGACGGCACGCTCTCTGTCCGCCATATGCGCGTGATTAACTGATGCAACTGACGCAGTAGAACATCTCCTCCTGCCTTGATGACCTCAGCAGTGACATTGTCGACACCGGACGCCTTTCCATTCTTTAGCGACTTGATTGCCGCCTTCACTTCTTCCGCAGTGGGTTCCGAGTCAAGCGCTGTCTCCTCTGGTACCTCGACTAGTATCGGTTGGGCCAGTGGACCTTGTGGCGCATCGTGAGTATAGAGTTCACTGAAGAACTGCCTCCATCGCAACAGACGCTCATCTGCTGATCGCACAAAAGACCCATCCGTATTCCTGAGTGGAATCGCTCATGCGGTTTGGTCTTCTTTCTGAGACGGTTGAGTGTGTTGTACAATGTGCGATAGTCGTTCCTTCCAACTGCCTCCCTCCACTTCGTCTGCTACCTTATTCCAGTACGACTCCCGCTCTTCCTTCAACTTTCGACGAAGCTCCTGACAAATATGCCGATACCGTCCAAAGTCCGTTAATTTCACTCGCTTCCGTTCGTCCACGAGACGGAGAGAATCGTCCGATATCCAAGGCTGCGTTCGCCGGCGAATAACAGGGCAGAGAGGCTCTGCGCATTCAAGAGCGACTTCAACTGTCTGCTTCTCGTGCTCGTCCACAGACAAGGCGTCTTCCAGAACCGCGAACCGATTCGACAGCGCGAGTTGAGATGTTTCTTTTGTTCCTGGCGCCATCAATTGTGACCAGTCAAGTTTCTTTCTAGGGGGCTCCTCACGCCTAGGTCGTCGTAAGCGAAGCTGCATTACAGCACGCAAGAGATAATGGTCGGATCCACAATCAGGCCCTCTCATGGCTCGAACATCTTTCAGCGATGATCTAAAACGTGAGTTTATCAGCACGTAGTCCAAGGTGGCCACATCTCGTCCAGTTGGATTCCTCCATGTTAACTGATGCTTCTTGGGGTGCCGGAATTGACTGTTACCGATGGCAAGCTCGTTGAACGCAGCGAACGAAAGTAGGCGTAGTCCATTATCGTTTATTTCGCCCACGCTGAACCTGCCCAACACTCCTTCCCAGCCTGTTCTGTCACTACCGACTCTTGCGTTGAAGTCACCCGCTACAATGGTGACATCTTTTTTGGGATAGTGTTCAGCACGTCCTGGAGTTGGGTGTAGAACTCGTCCTTGTCAACGTCAGAACTTGGCTCCGTTGGTGCATAGATGGACACGACATGGGTCTTGATTGTTCCGCTCAAAACAAGAACAGCGATCCTGCCAGAAATCGGCTCGAATGAAACAACGCTTCCAGCTGCGCGACTGCCTAGCATAAATCCAACACCATTGCGATGTCCGTCCTCACCGGAATAGTACAGCACCATCTTTTCGCTACTCTCCGGCACCTGAATGGGCACCGTTCCACATCCGCTCATCCTCAGCTCGGAAAGTGCAGCAATCGATATGTTGGACCTTGACAACTCTCTTGCTATTATCTCTTTCTGACCGACGCAGTGTCCCGTTCGCACATTCCATGCTCCAATCCTCAGCTCCTTCTTAGGTGTCACCAGTCGTCCTCCATTTTGGCCAGTAGTATTCTTCTCACCAACACCCTGGATCCCTAGTGTTGGCGCATCGGCTGCCCCGGATGCGGTAGCTTCTTCGTTGTTTCCTAAGAGACTTTCCATGGTTACCACCTAAGTTTTCCAGCCCGTCGGTAGTACGGGGGGCCAACAATGATACAGTCCAAGTCACGGCCCGTAGAAGGGTATCACCCCATAGCAGTCCGCGACAGGGACATCACCCTCGCCACGGTCGACAGCGAGGGACCTCCCCTCGGTGAGAACCGTGGGGGGGGGGGATCCCTAACGGTTCGAAAATCGTGTAGAAAAAGACTCGTATTCACCTTCCAAGAGCAGCCCGAAAGGCGGACTCTCTCTAGGATCGGACCCCTTATATACATGCTGTGCATCTGATATGCGCCGGGTCAGTTCTGAAGCGATCGATCAACGTGTTCAATCATGGGTATTATCGCTAGTTCGTCTTCCAAACTCATCGTAGTCGAATCAAAGTTTATCGTGGCCGAGTGACACGGCTATGATTGGCGGCACGTGCTTCTCACTTGGACGACGATTAGGCCACGTGGCGCACGGGAAGTACGTGGCCGTATCGTCGTCCAACCGCTTTTGTGGTAGATTCGCAAGCCTATCGTGGCCAAATAGGACCTCCGACTCTCTGAGCAAGTGAAGGAAGTATCTTCTGAATACTGTGAAGAATGGGAAAGTGAAATATATTGTTATCATTGCCTTTGAATTTTCCGGAATCTGAAAACGCTTAGATTTTTGAAGAAAGAGCTATTCAAAGGTATTATGATTCCTGGGACATGAGTTTACACAAAAAGGTTTGAGGTTTCATTCTCAGATCAGATCATTGTGCGGTACTTATAGCGCAGTGCAGGTGTACACTGTATCCGCATAAGTGGCACACTAACAATGTCCTCGCAAATTTCTTTGTAAGAGCTTCAATGGTAGCAAACATTATAATTTTGGATAACCCGTGTTGTTAGTATCCTAGATCCGAAAAGGTTGAAGATGGAGGAGTCTTCAAAAAGGGGCCTCTAAAATGTGAGAAAGCGCCGCCGCATGCATTTTGGCCGAAACCTACGAGCGGTATTGTATCCAGTTTACTAGAACCCCAAGTTCTCTCGCACCATACTCTGTCTGTTCCATGTAGACATGAGTTCAGCTCTTCAAACTCCATTATTCAAGGAATCGGAGACCGGAATCTGGACGAAATTGAAAGACTTGGTGGTGGCGGCAAGCGGTTAGTGTTTCAAGGGCGGAAAAGCGATCGAGACAACTTG
This sequence comes from Aplectana chamaeleonis, assembly GCA_029168955.1. Taxonomy (NCBI): domain Eukaryota; kingdom Metazoa; phylum Nematoda; class Chromadorea; order Rhabditida; family Cosmocercidae; genus Aplectana; species Aplectana chamaeleonis. The sequence goes on along the minus strand of JAPDOI010000187.1, from coordinate 186,945 downwards.
CATGTGAGTAAATACAGGGAAGAATCGTTTGTGTGTTTGCCCATTCTCCAGGAAACTTTTGTCCGGCAAGCTGGAAACCGTTTTCTTCTTCTAATTATTTCTTTTGCAACAGTTTGTGAACATGACTCGAGTGTTGCTGGAATCTGATGGGTCGGCGGAAGAGTCAAAATTCACCACCTTATCGGAAAAGTCTCTTCAACCAGTTCCACGGCAAATCGCATCTTATTTCACGAAAAACGGAATCTTGCCAAAACGAGAATCTTCACCGGTAAGCCTCGCAATCTTCAAAGATTCAAACATTTGTTCCGAGTAAATGTTTTTGTCAGAAGAGCGACAACCCGACAACAGTGTATCGACCGGATTCTATGACAGAGGAATCTGAACCGTACGAAGCACGTGGAAGCTTAGATCGCAGTTAGTCATTAGCTCGGTATTGCATCATTCCTTAACTTCACAGCTCCATTCTTTATTGTCGTCGATTTGAAGAATTTTCTGAATTTGGTGGGCAGAAAGTTGAAATGCAATGCTCAAGTCCGTCAGATAAGAATCTGTTGTCGATTGTGAAAAATCATCCGGTTTGCTTGTCCTTATTCCTCACACATTGAAAGCACATACGAGAATGTTAGACTCCTACGCTGGATTGAGTAAATAGTCAGTCTCCACTAGATGATAAGCTCGCCGAGTTGCGTGCGAGAAACTGGCGAACCGCATTAGTTAGTTAGAAGGTACATACAGTTTAGCGCAATGTTAAAAGGACATGGTGCGGTTGCGGTCACAATAATTAAAACTGCGGTGGAAGACGTCAATTTCATTTTTCAGTCGACAGCACAGCTGATTTTCTCTGTAAGATACGGTTTTTCTTGTTTGTTTCGGCATGAATTTTGTTTCTAACTGTTTAAGTATTGCGAATAGGGGCTATTCCTAGTGCGTGAGGGAAGCTAGCCGTTTTTTCGGGCTTCGAAGTGTTTTTTCCAATTTCTGTTTCGAAATCGAAGAAACGGCAAATTTCTCTCGCACACTAAGAAAAGCTCCTATTCGTAGCATTAGAAGAGTCAGAAACAAAAGTAATGCCGAAGTAAACAAGAAAAAAAATAAAGAAAAACGGTGACTCACCCCAAAAATCAACTGTGCTGTCGACCGATAATGAAATTAGGCGTCTTCCACCGAAGTTTTAGCGTGTGACCGCAACCGCACCATGTCCTTTTAACCTTGCGGTAAACTGTAACAGTTTGTGTCTCTAATCTTACGTTTGAAGTCATAATGTAACACATTTTCTCACTAATCCTGAGTTTGATTTTTGTAACTGTGTGAAATGCACGAATAATCGTCTTCTTTTGAGGTTCTCCCGAAGAAGGTGCCGTTCAGCCATACGCCCAAGAAAATTGCCTTACACAGCGAAAGTACGCGTGACACATCTTAATGTTTTTTATTACATAAAGGCAGTGTTCGCGATGAGAAAATTGACAGTTTGTTTGCAAATCCTGAGCTCGGAACCTTTTTCGAAACAGCATTGAAAAACAACGATGATAAACTTTTAGGAGGTATATGAGTATCGTCCAGATCAGTCGACGCATCGAATTAGCTCGCACCCTCTTCAGGACGGTCATAGTTGGCTGATCGTAAGTAGCCAGCCCGGTCAATACACATAGAAAGCATTGAAAATGGAGTGCGAAGAAATCCCCGGTGGGGCCTGCTGTGAACTGCCGTGACCTTTACCCGCCCGGTCGATACATATGAAAAACAGGGTCGAGTGAGGTTGAAAGAAACACCCGTAAATGGCCAACTCGAGCCTACCGGAAATGACCAACAATTATGATGGAAATTATTGTTACGTAGCCAACAGGAGTGAACCTATTCATGGAAATAGCGACGGGGGGTACAATGAAGAAATGAAGGTAGCGGTGTGAACAGCATCCTAGAGATATGCACTCTTTCTTTATCGGCCCTCCCATCCGGCGTTTTTTTTTCACCCCCCCCCCCGTCATCAACGTATTGCATAAATATCGCCCGCGTCGACCACAACGAGTGTTTTGCTCAACCTCACCCGACCATGTTTTTCATGTGTATCGACCGGGCAGGTCTCGGCGGGTCACAGCAGGTCACGGCGGACCACCGAGGGTTAATTTTGCATTTCCCACCAACCATGTATGACCGGAGCCTTAAAGAAAGGCTAACCAACTGGCATAAGTGGTAGTAAAACGTGTACGTGATAGTTGGTTAGGGGAGAACTTTATACAGGAAAAGGGCTATATCTCACCACTCAATCCTTGCGCTGCCAGTAATTGAACGTAACGAAGTGATAATGATTCGGAAGGAACAGGTGGTTCCCTGCCATTCCCACGGTTCTTTGTGGTACAGCTGTCACAGTATTCCTGTTGACAGCCCATATCCTACATTATGGTCAACATCCATGATTTATCGCGAGCACTGTCTTCAGCATTATGCCATATATCATCCTCAGTCTAAGTTTCAGGAGAGCACCTTCGCTAAACCGAAATATGCGATCGATGACCATAAGTGGAGGCGGTGGACCACGTCTTTGATCAGGATCAATCTCATAATCATGAATTTGTTGACGAGTCCAGAGATATACAGTGAGTCCACCAAGTTCAGCATATCTACTTATCAATGCGAGGCGTTCGACAGGCGATCAATATGTATGAATTCCTAGGGCAGCACGCTCATCGCTTGAGCGGGAGCGGTTGTGCTGCAATCAGCTTCATGTGCATTGATCTCCAACCAACCGCTTCTCATCGCATTAATTGATGTGCAATTTTGGTGTGGACTACACTGTACATATATGCATATATGTGCTATAATAATGTATCTGTACAGTGTGACTATTATGCATGTTCACATGGCTTCATGGCCTTTTCTTCTGTTCACGAAGCTTTTCAGCAATCCACCGCTAATCGCAAGTTGGTGACAACAGTACCTGTTTTAACCGAGGGGATTGTGATGTGCTCACTTTACGGCTAATGAGAGGCTATGACGCAATGCGGTGTATGCCACGGGTTCTTGGCCGAGCGTGCATGTGAGCTGCATAGTTACAAGCTATAAAACGGCGAAATTCACATGGTTCCTACGCGTGCTGGTGCGGAGCGGAGGTTAGAGACAGTGAGAGAGCGGTGGACAGGCGGAGACTGAGGCGTCGCGCGCGCCGCTCGCGCCTCGAATGATGCGAATTACGACGTTTTATAGAGGGTATACATAGTATATAGGTAACAAATCTGGGTCTTTCCGATGATGCCATAAAAACAGTTGTAAGCATCATTAAATTATCAGCTTCAGCTCCTTAGCGGCTTAACGTCGGTGTAGGCTTCGGTCGAGTTTCAGAAGTCTGTGGTCTCTACAGAACAGTCTGCCTTGTGCACACAAGACTCGATTGCTGCTAAGAAGGCAGTTTAAACACAAATCCCTTAGGTTGTGTTGCTGATGAACTCGGGTAATGCTTAATGATATCTGGAATTGTTGTTAACTCTTCATCATGTTCTTGTTGCCAAGCATCTACCAAAAGAAAAGGCCATCAAGCCACACGAACTACCCAACATTGTAATTTGCCCTCTTCCCCTTCTACAAAGTGTTGATGCAGAATTCATTTTCGTTCCGTAGAATTATCGTACAGTCTGCATAATCATGGTTCTACGCCTAATGCTCGCAGTCTCCTTGTCTTCCAGCAGTCTGTGTTTCTGTTTTCGACAGAAGACCCCTAAGAATTCTGAATCGACTGTAAATACAAATCACAGATATCTGTGGAGGTCTTTCGCCATATCAGGTGTGGCAAATGGGCAAGGCGCGTCCATTTTCGACCAGTGGGGCTCCGATTGCGTATACGACGGCCTAGTCACCTATCCCTTAATGAAAACATGCGAAAAGCCTTCACATAACCTCAGATGGCCTTCTGGCTTACTCAATGTCGCATGGCTGATCTCTTGGGACTACCAGGACTACTCCGCGGGCGACACCGTGTTGTTTGCATTTTCGTGCTTGTACACTTTTGTTCACATCATATGAATGCCTGATCAATGTTCATAAGGAAGACTATAAAACTTGTTCCTGCTTCTTCTTGAAGGGAAAATAGAATGTTACACACGATTCTCCTACGTATATTACTGTGTGCTTCACAAATATGAGGACAAGGTTCCAACTCCCATCCCGCCGGTGCATGCTCATGCCCAATCAAGTTGCGGCGTCTGCTCCTCCGTTAAACCTCACCTCTTCACAAAAACTGGCCAAATAGTCGATGGAATGATTGGTGAGTAGAAGCATCTAGATGAGGATATCTAGATGGCTAACGCCTCGCTCACAATAGTGAGAGGAGTGGTGCCTCAACAGCTTAATATACTCTGTTTATCTTGAATTGCACAAACCACCGTCCGCCAATAGTGCTCTAATTGGCCCGCTAGTACCGTAGTGTACGTCCACGACGCGTTCTCGGCAGACCCGGGTGTGCACCCGGTGTGCAGAGCAATCCATTCGTCAATGCCGTCACTCGGCCACCAACCCCTGCCACCCGGGTCTGCCGAGAATGCGTCGTGGGCGTACACTACGGTACTAGCGGGCCAGTTAGAGGACTATTGGCGGACCGTGTTTTGTGCAATTCAAGATAAACAGAGTGTACCTCTATTTGAACCGATCTCCTCTTTTAATAAAATTCATGAATCCTTTTCCTACAATTCAGTCGCACTCAAGCACGAGAATACAGAGAAGTGTTGAAAGAGCAGCGCTGCTTTCAGTTTGTTAGCGTGGTCCGAAAAAATCCGTATTCTGCTCAGACTTGCCACAGGGCATATCATGCAGATAGTAATTAAAAATTAACATGGAACATTCTATAGATTATGAAAATTGATACTTTCGGAAGAAAAAGAGAAAAAATACTAAAGGATAATTACCTTGCAAAGAGCAGGTCCTACTTGGTGTTGATTCCGACTTTTTATTAAACTTAGCGACATCGTACGCGCGCAAAACCATACACTATTTGTTCAAGTTTTTGTTAAGCTTATCTTTTTTAGTGAACGAAGAAAGAAATGTCAAAAAAAGCCCCCGAAAAATCTTCATTCGCGAGGGAATACCAGTTTGATACACCGTAAAAATTATTTTGAAGTTTGTGCCAGAATCGTTTTTAAAGGCATTGTACACGATGAAAACCATACTTGGGTTTTTGATTTTTTCGTGTTGTTAAATCCCTATAGTGACTGAAGGTTGCAAAAAGCCCCCTCAAAAACGTCAACTTTTCAAGAAATACCCATTTCAAGAAAGCTCAACACAAACTTGAAGTTCCCGCCGACATGAACTTGGGATAGTTGCGCGAAAAACGCAAAGAACAGTTTTACGATTCGTTCCTTGGCGCAGCGTTGGAAGCAATTCACCCAGGACGCCATTCAGATGAGCGATAATTTGTTCTTGAACGAAACTAGAAAGGGTTACTAACCTGCTGTATCCATTGCTGTCAGCTGCTTTCTATCGATGCCGAACGTGAATTCGAGTGGCGTGTAAATTGCGCCCTACGTCGCGTCAACGCACGATCGTCGGCAGCGACCACGGAGTTTTGTTCCTTTTAACAACGGATCGACCCCAAGGCCGGCCTCCAAAACCCAGGAAGCCCTTTTGAGGTAAGCAAATCTCCATTCAGAGGCGATTTTGAAACTCCAAGCTTCCTGAGTGACATTATTATGACCCACTATTCCGACTGAACGCAAAAGCTGAATTTCCGTTTTCATCGTGTACGATGCCTTCAAGGTTTTTCTGCATTCGAACGCTTGGTTCAGTGCTATCAGCATATCAAAGTGCAGATTTCGACATGATAAACCAGATCGGTCTCACTTCGACTAGCTCAAATGAGGGAAGTAGGCATTAACTGGCTGTCGCTCAGCTCTGGCAGTTGAGATTTTTTCACTAGATGTGAGATTTGCGAACCCTGCATGCCGGGTTAAAAAAAGAGATTTCTTAATGTGAAATTTCGGAAGAGTCGAGTAAAACTCTACATATAGGCATCCAACCAGATGCCTCAACATCGTCGAACGGCGTCACGCTCGTCCCTTCATTGGAGGCGTTGACACTGAATCCCGTAATGTGGCTGCCATGCACTCAACAGAAGTTGCTAGGCTGAAAACAAGGAAACCGACTAATTTATCTGCAGTGGACGTTGCAAAGAAATAATAAAAAACACAAAGAACAGACAACCTCGTAAGATGCTTCAGTATTTGTTCGTCTGGCGACTGAAATTCAGCAGGAGGAGAAAAGAAAGTCGAGATGAAACTATTCGCGAAATCTGTAGATTGAAACGATTGCTCCCTGGCTATAGCGGGATACAATACTGTCTTGTGGTGCCTGCGACACCCACGTAGTGCATACACAGATTATCTCGAACTTGCGCTTTGATATGCTGATAGCACTGAACCACAGGGTCCAGCTGGTGCGGGTAACTCGCGAACGGGTGGTGTTGGGGGTCGTTGGAATCTTCGGAGAGTAAGGAGAAGTTGGGAGGGGAGCCGTAAAACTTTTTTGTGGAAAAAACATATAAGTTATTGAGAAAAAAAAAACCAAAACCTTGTAGAATTTGTGGAAAAGCTTTTTGCCCACCAAAACAAAACCGCAACGTTTATAACCCCATAAGAACCAGTTTCAAGTTCAGTTAACTGTTTTTAACCCATAGTGGGGGTGTGTATACAAGTCTGTTGGTACCTGCTCGTTGGTGCCCCTGCTTCTACTGAACCCAGCAGACGTTTGAGTATACACAGGGAACGTTCGAGCGATATAGCGTGCACAACTATATCGCGAAAGTATTCCGCACATTGCATAAAGGTGTTGCCGTCCGGCACACTAAGGCCTCTGGTCCATAACACCTTAGGATCCGTACCTAGGGAGTTCATGGAGTCTTTTGCCACAAGCCACAATTTCGCCACCCTGAATTGCCTGTCATTGTCGAGTGATATCCAACAATCTGCGTTGTCCAATCTTCTGAGCTACTTCCATGCACCGTTTGCTGCTTTGCAGGAAACTCGCCTCAGGAATAGACCAGTCATCCACGTCGGAGAGTACGTCATCTACTGTGGTGACGCTGATCATAGGAGAGTGGGAGGCTGTGCGATAGCTGTAAGGAAGGACTACAATGGTATGATCGAGGAATTCGGCTCGACGTCGTGTATGAATGCATTTTGTGCGACTGCGGGATCACAGAGGATTCAATCTGTGGATAGTGAGTGCTCATGCGCCCACCGAAACCGCCGAAGACAATTCCAAGGATGCCTTCTACGAGGAACTCCAATACGTTGCTAGCCAGGATACCTTGTCAAAATGCTGTTGTGGTGGGAATCGACGCAAACGCGAAGATGGGACTTCATCAGGAATCCGAAGTACTCGGTAAATGGTTCTTCCCAGTGGAGCAAACATCGGACAATGGCTACCGCCTTGTCGACTTTGTGAACGCAGTGGTCTGATTATTGCATCGACATTCAAGAGGAATCATCGCCGCCAGCAGCTTACGTGGCAGGGACCAACCCAGCTATCTCTGAAAAGCAGCGGAAGCGGAAGATGACAACTTTGAAACTACAGCTCGACTATGTTCTGACGAGAAATATTCCAGTGTCGGACATTCGAAGATCTAGAGCTGTGTGGGATGTCGCACATTTCGATTCGGATCACCGTCCAGTTCTTTTGAACTTCACGGCGAGGGGATTCATAAGAAGAGAGAGGAAGCGAGGGGGCTAAGCCTCTCCAGAGAACTGATACGACAAGTCTCAGGGATGAAAGAATGCAGAATGAAATTCCGACAACGCGTTTCTGTTCATATCGAATTACGGACTAAGAAGAAACTTTGCGACGCGGACTCTTTCGTCAGAGTGCATCCAGGACGCTTCGAAAAGAGAGGCACTACCGGTTGTAGCAGCCTAAGAAGAAGTTCGCCTACGTCTCAGTAAGAAACAACATCTACCTACAACCAGAGTATGTGCTCTCCGAACTGCAGGAAACTTCGTGGAGGAGAAGCGTCTCAGGAGGAAGTTGCGTCGGCAGCTTGAAAATGACCGCGAACGAGAATGGACGTGTAGTAGAGCTAAGGAGGTTTGAGAAGGCTTTCTGGGGAGGAGAAGAATCCGAGGGAAAGCCTACACATTGTTACGACAGTATAGCGGCAAGATGAAGAGATGTTCTGCTGTCTTCAACACTACCAATGGAGTTGCAGTTGGTGATGCGACGCTGCCAATATGGAAGAGGATTACTTCAGTTCACTACTGAGATCGTCCAAGCGCCGTCAGTACCAGAGCGCTGCCGCATGTTCAGAGAGCACATTACTATGTCCAGTGGGGAGGAACGCGCCGACTGAGTCCTGAAGTTTCGAATTAGTGTCCGGAAAATGAAGAAAGCGAGGAAAGGCAGGTGGAGATGACAACATCACTGCTGAAATGCTGAAAGCTCTTCCTCCGTCTGGGATTCGTGGAAATGACCAACACCATCCGTGCCATATGGATGAGCGAAAGGATTACCCGATTCGTTGGAGACATGCCGATCATCGTATCTCTTCACAAGAGAAGCTATCCGTCATGGATCCTCACAAGAACTACAGAGGAATCTCTCTACTTCGTGTCATGTACAAGAGGTTTTAGAACGTATCATTCTCGAGCGACTCATCAAGAGCATCGTGTGGAAACGACCAGAGAGGAGCGACCCGGTTTTCGACGTGGAAGATCGACCATCTGATCAAGTATTCGTTTTGAGAAGAGTAATTGAATCGTGAGCAGCGGTATTCAGAAGCCATTACAGCTTGCTTTTTGAACTTTGAAGCCGCGTTCGACTCTCCTCATCGTGATCGATTGCTCAACGCTCTGCGAGCAGATGATGCGTCCCGGAAAAGTATGTTCGACTAATCGAGGACATGAACAAAGGAACAACAGCAGCAGTTCGTAGCGCCTGTCTGGTTTACGTCAGCTTTCGAGGTTAGAACAGGAGTAAGGCAAGGAGCTGTAGCAGGACCTTTCCTATTCAACTTTAAGCCGTTGATGACATCATGCGTAGAGAGGGGATTGCCAAGAACAGTTTCCTGCGGACGTGATCCTAACACCATCAGGACGCTCCCTTGTCGACCCTGGAGTACGCCGATGACATCGTGTTATTCGCTGAAAACAACGCAAAACTGCAAAGGATTGTGAACCTCGTTTCGAAGTATGCCGCAGCCTATGGACTTCGTCTTCGTCCCGACAAATGCAAGCGAGATGTGGGTCTCTCAGAGGAGCCTTCAACTGGAGTTTGTGTGGACGGACAACGTATCGAACTGGTGGATGATTTTTCTGTTATTTGGGCTGTTTGCTGGAAGAACGATGAAGTAGTTATGCAGCGGATATTCAGCAACGATGATGCGAAAGCTACGTCTGCATTCAATTCTCTAACCAAGTGTTTGTGGTCTTCCCCATCGCGAAGGGAAGTCAAGTTGCGCGTCTACTTATCCGGGCCATATTCGCCCTATCATGATGTACGGATCGGAGACGTGGGCAGCACCGAAGACGCAGATGGAAAGGTTGGATTGCTTGCAGGAGAGGAAGCTGTTTAGACGTTTGCTCCGGATATTTCTCGGCCGCGGATGTGCCACAACGAAGATCTCTACAACGAGATTGACGCCTTACATCTACACGTTTTGACACGAGGAGAGGTGCCCACATCTCCCAACAATGCCATCCTCTCAAGCGGCAACGGAAGGTCGTCTTCGTCTGTTGGGGCATAATTTAAGAAGACCGCCAGATCGTCTTGTTTCAACACGCTCTAAGGATGCTTCCAAGTCCTGTCTGGAAGCGGCACACACGCCTGGACGTAGGCGAAAGTTTTGGGACGGATGTGGTGAAGGAGGATTTGAAATCACTCGGCATTGAAAGACAATTCAGGCGCGATGTTTCGTTTCGCAGGAAAATGGAATAGTGACAGCTGGATGGAATGTTGTTCAAATTGTGGCTGAAGACCGTGACAAACTGAGACATTACGGCTGACTACTAGGACGGCACACCTCGGTGAAAATGCGGAATGACCGCGTCGAGGCGAAAGCCAACCGATTAAGTCAAAGTAAGTCAAACCCCTAGTGAGCGGGTACGCTGTACGTCGTCGGTGAAAAGCAGCACTATAAGACGTACTGACTCCCCTCCACATTGAGAATAAAATTTGAACTACACACAAAAAGTTGAATTCCTCATAGTGTTCCCGCAGCCGCCGATCTATAGACTCTAGGTGGGTTTTGGAAACTGTGGAAACTAAGAAAATTTGGAGAAATTTGTATAAAACAACCCACATCGAGTCGGCTTTGGCGCTGAAAACCCGACAGACTCGAGCGCGATGCGGCCGCAAAAGTGTGTCAAGACGCGATTGCCGGACCTGGCATTCGGCCCCAGATAAGCACAGTACAGAACGTTGTTTCCTAAATCGTTACGGGTAAAGAGGAAACGCATCGGATGTCGTTCACCGCTGATTCACTCCATGTGCAACATCTCCACCACCTCTCTTTTCTTAATCTTTTTTTTTTTCGTTTTTCTCCCAATTCTCTTTTTCCTAGCAATCGTTCGTTTGCAATTCTGCATTTAAATATTGGCGTTGGTGCACATCTTTCTCTTTATAGCTTTGTTTTGGACTTTTCGACCGCATCGCCTTTCTAATTCCAGGACTCACACCAGGGATAAGCGGAATTTTTTTCTGAATTGCGAAATTCGGAAAACGGAACGACTCTCTCAAATCTCGGAATTCGGAAAATAGGAACGCCAAAACCATCGGAAATCGGAATTCCGGAAATCGGAAATGATCCGCAAAATTTTTTAAATCCCCTATTGATTAATCCTGCCAAAAAACTTAGCAGGAGCTAATCCAACCCTTATTTGAACAAGGTGTACACCCCACGCGTAAGCTGAGTCCCACACACAGGCGCCTGCAGCTGCACCTTCAAGGCTGTCCAACAGCCCAGTTTCCCCGGCGACCGTTACACTCCCAGAAGAGTCCCGCACACTTTTCTTACTGGTACTTGGCGCACTCTTAGTTGGGGGTGCCACGTTTTTCGCCGGTGCTTGGTGCCCTCGAAGTTGTGTCCAACACAATGATCCACCGGAGCTCGACGCACTGCAAGTTGAATGCCAAAACAGACGGGTCCAGCACACTTTTTCCAGCGCTTGGCGCACTCCAAGTAAAGCCCAGTGCACTGTTTTGGCGCTTGACGCACTTTCCCTCAGAAATTGCTGAGCAAGTTATCTGAGAATTTAACGCAAGTTGCATGATGGCCTCACATAACTTACTTTGAGTTTACGAGTAACTTGAAGCGATTTTGCGTTTAATTTGACGAGATTTTTGATCAAAAAGTAACATGCACTACTAATAAATACACAATATTGCGAGTAACTCGCACTGTTGGTACATGTTACTTGACACGTACGCGAAGGCGTGGACTGGCACATTGACAAGCGGCGAGGATAGCACACCGTCACGCAACACGGCCTGCTTCGGCGAGCACGACTGGACCGACAGCGGTCTGTCAGGCGGGGACCTCCAGCCGTTGTGCGGGGCCAAATCACCTCAACTCTTGGGTAACTGAATGGAGTCGACGCTGCCTCCATTTGAGTCCTGCCTCCAGAGTACATCGCATACCCTCCCAAGAAAACGGCACGCCGCGTGGATAAAGAGTTACATGTGCGATAAAATAATACATTTAAGTAACACGCCAGTCACTTTTATGTCACGTGTAACTCAACTCGCACCTTGGAACATATATCCAATGGGTTTAAGGGTCAAATGTGACTTAAAGTTGTAAAGGCAGATTGCCGACAACATTTCTAGGAGCTCTTAATTCTGCATGTAACGCTGTCAGAAATTCCTTACCTGTGGAGTCCCGCACCCTCCCTCGGAAGAAACTCGCAGCGGGCCTTCCCAAATCTCACATGCAACCGTTCATGAACCCCTTCAGCAAGCTTTTTATATAGTGAGCCGATTATATCGTTGTTATCAGTGCACGCCATCACACCACATATTAATAACAACAAACCGAATCGCTTCATTTTTGATAAAACCACCGAATTTCCGTTCATTTTCACAATCACACACAGACACACACAAAGTTAGGCAAATATATGTAGATATAAAGGGTAGTTTTTGGATAATTTTCCTGTAGATGCACTGAAACCCTAGCTTTCTGACGAAAAGTGAAAGACGGACCTCGAGTTCGGGATTTCAGCGCCCCAGATATCGCTAATGAATTTGGCGGCAAGAAAAGGGTTCAAAAATCTAAACTCCGATATTTCCGATTTTTTCCGCATTTTCAGGCTTTTTTCGGAAATCGGAAGGTCGTAAAAACCATCGGAATTTGGAAATCGGAAATCGGAATTCCGCTCATGCCTGATTCACACACGAGCAACTATAGAAAAGTTCCCAGATGAATATATTAAGAAAGGGGGGAATGGCAGGAGGGAAAGCGTTGAAAAAAATGAGGAAAGAAGAAGTTGGAGAATGTTGGAACATAGGAAAATTACCGGGCGGAGCGATATCGCTCGTTTTCCATCCGCAACGGAGCCACAACACGCACGATACGCGCGCTCTCCAGTTGCGACGCTGTCTTCCCCTCCTCCGAGAATGATAATAACAGGGATGTCAGGAAATTTTCGCTTTATGTTTTTATGTGCCTTCCAGCCTTTTTCCTTACATATTTCTTGCGGTATTTCCTCGGAGAAAAGAAAAATACAGGAAAAAGTTAGCGGAGAACGCGTTGCTAGATGCTCAATAATTTCTGTGTTTTTCAAATTTAGGCCTTTCGCTCCGCTTTGGCGCAATCATATCACTTCTTTTCGTCTCCAGACAAATTGTTTTCCTTCCACACCTTTCTCGATCGCTAGCCGAGCACCGTACCATCAAGCCTGCGATGACTATAAGCCGGACGGCGTTGAATTAAAGCGGACGCGGCGCGCAGTTTTTGTATCAGATTGCCCCACTGTTATTCAAGTGATTCCGCCAGCGACATTTCCATAATCTCACTCACCGTAGTGGTGCGGTTGCGTCATTGTTATTATATCATCTGTTGCCGTAGACTGTATATCCTCCATTTCGGAACAACTTTCATTTCCGTTCATCGCGCGCGTCTGCGCGTGTGCTGCCGTTTCTCCCTCTTCCCCATATCCCTATTCTCTCTACTCTGCTCTGCTACAAGCAGCGCGAAGGGATGGAGTAATTTTGAATAAAAAAAGAGGATCCCTGCTGGCTGCATCCTGTGTCTCATCGCGATATGTTCTCCGTGATTTGGGATTCATACTCCAATCTATGAGAGTCAATCTCGAAGACATTTGAGGCATCTCACTCTAGATTATGAGTAATAAAAAACCTATGTGAATCTAGGGCTATATGCGCTCCATATTGATATGTGACTTGGAAAAAAATTATTCAAACTTTTGGATGGAGACTCAAAATGCTTTCACGTCGGCATTTTGTTTGCCTTTTTTCGTCTGTATTAATATGACATAAAACGTACCGTCACATTCTGTAGTCGCCCAAAATCTGATGCGAACCCCTTACTCAGAACATTTTAGGTATATTATCGGATACCCTCATGCTACATTCCATGAAGACTCAAATACGTTAAATTAAAGACGCGCTTACCATCCGCATAGCAGCATGTGACCTGCATCAAAGGCACGCGCATACTCCTTCAAAGCTGCGTGTAACATATGCCGCTCAACTCACACGCGCCTTACTTCATGGTTGCGTGAAAAATACACTGAAGACACACGTACCTCTCTGTAGGAGGGTTGTTCCATACATCGAGCCGCAGATTGAGGGTTTAGCGGCGTTTGTTATATGCGGCTTTGAAGAAGGATGCACGTGTCTATGATGCAAGTCACATGCTGCTATGTGGAATGGTAAGCGCGCTTTTATTCAGCGTACTTAAGTCTTCATGGAATGTAACGTGGAATTATCCTATAACAACTTTTTGTGATATACGATCAGGCCTCAGTAACTCGAATTTCTCATTACTATAACCAGGGGCATCTTCGAAAGGTCATACCGCCGTTCAAGGAGTGACGTCAAAAGGCGGCTGATGCTTCACTGGGACGGTAATGTCAGGTCTGCATTGCGTGAGGTGACATCTCATCCGAACCCTGTAAACAACGGCGAATGTCTGAGAATATACCTAAAGTGTTTGACATAGATACTCAGACGTTCGCCGTTGTCTACAGGGCGCCCAGGATGAGTCACCGCCGGCGAACAAGGAGCTTTACGCGGGGCCGTCCCGGTGTGCTGTTGAGCAGGGGTCGGCGGGCTGTTAAAGGCAGTGGTCGCGATCAAATATGCTTGTCGTCTTTTTCTCTCCAAATCCTTTCCTGGGTCTCGAGTAGGAGGACCTATAAGAAAAAATCGCGAAAAACCACTGTTTTGGGCCAAATTTGAAACCTGAACTTTCTTGCCTTTTTATGGTGGACGAGCCCTCTCCACATAATCGGCATCGATGACCTCTTATATCAAGAACATCAGCTGGCTTGAAATTGAATGTCAATCCATGAACCTTCGAATTTATGTACACATCTAGTCAAAAACATTGACTGAAGTGATGCTTTCATTATTCAACTGTTTTTATTCGTTAAATTTGCATTTATTTCGTCCTCTGAATGTCGAAGATTTTTGTCTGCTCGGCATGAGACTGCGATCTGTTTCGTCATCGCTGTGCACGTGTGCACGAACTAGCTTCTTTGGGCCCTAGAAACTCTATTTGTAGACCGTTTTTCACCGCGCTACCTTCATAGTTTTTCAGCTGTTTTCGATCTAAGCCGATTTTTGTAGTTTTTTCGATAACGTTTTTCATCGTGACCACTGCCTTTAAACAGAACATTTGCGGGAGGGGCGGTGGCAGCGTCCATCAATCATTGTATCACGAATATTGTGTCATTCGAGTTCTCATTTTTGGTTATGTTAGATCCGCGATTCTTTTTTTATGATGCTGTGGACTTCTATAGTAATTCTTCTCATTTTTTTTTTGATTATGTGAGATCTGTGATTCGTTTTTCAATAACGCCTTACCGTGGAAGGGGTGTTGGTGACATGTCGAGAGGTGCACCTCGCAGAGTTCCCCGTGATGGACATAAAGGTTTCCGTGGCTCACGGAGCTTTTTTGGGCAGTTGTCGGTTTTTTCCATCCGTTTAGATATGTGTGTCATTTGCGTCGTTTTTGTTGTTTGTCAGGAATCTGATCATTCGGGGGTCTTTATTTGCCCTTATTCCCATCCATGCTGTCAATACTCGAGGAAAGGTAAATGTAGCGAGTGGAAAAATTGTAGATTTAGAAAAATAAGCGTAGTTAGCCGATATAACCTTTTCTGGTTAGCAAAGGAATCCATTTTAGCGTAGTCCGGGATCAGCGAAATGGGGTACCTTGCGAGCTCAAAAATTTCCCGCACTCAATGCGTTTCGAATATGTATCCAACTCGAGTGACCACTCCCATTGAAAGGGTGTATTGCAGGGACACGTGCTCCAAACAGCGGCACGTGCTGCAAATTTTTACCGTAAGAGCACGTGTTGTAAAATTTAATCGCAGGGGCACGTGCGGCAAGGTAATCCAGCGTTATCGTAGCAGCACATCGGCACGCGACGCGGCCAACACACCCACATGCAACTCGGCCAGCTCGCCGAGCACCATCTGAGGCCGCGACTGGTTGGACGAGGTCTCCAGCGGCTGGGGAAGCAAAGCATCGCGAAGTCGTGTAATTGAACCAGCGAGGCTGTCGGCATCTGTGTCCCGCCTCAAGAGTGCGTCGTATTCTTTCCTTTTTTGGGAAATCCTTTTTTCAACGACTTGAATGTGTATCATGCACGCATTGAAAGTTTTATTTGTTTTATTTCTTTAATTTGAAACGCAAAAAGAGCATGTTTTCCCTAGCAGCACGTTCCCTGACTGTGCTTCTAACCGTCTTGTCTTCGAGTTGAATGCATATTCGGCGCCACCCAAAAACATCGAAAACTATAGAACGGTTTTTTATCGTGAACACCGCCCTTAAAGTAGTACTGTTCGAGCGTCCAACCTCATATCGTGCTTAGCACCCCAAATAGCCAACTTGGAAAAAAGTGGAACAAGAAGAAACAATTTAGTTTTTGAGGTTGACCTATCGTTCTGAGGTAGAAACTTTTTATGATCTGCGAGTAGGCCAGAGTCACTCACAGCTTTTACTTTTTTTACTGGTAGCGAGTATACTTTGACCGAATCGAATGATTCGAATATTCATTCGACTGGAAAATTCGACTTTGAAAAGTCGACTATTCGAAAGGTGCCAATTCCCGAGCAATTCGAAAACCGACTATTCGAAAAGTGCCAATTTCCGAATGATTCGAAAAAGCGAATATTCGAAAAGTCAAATATTCCAAAAGTTGAAAGTTTCGAATTATTCGAAAAGTCGAGTATTCAAAATCGTTTTGAATATATAAACATATTTTCCGCTGTGATAATTATTCCCGCAAAGTGGTACGTTATTCCTATGGATAGACAATGATGAACAATTCAGTGAATAGGACACATTACGAGTGCAGCAATGGGTCGGAAGGTCATCTACGGTCAGGAATTGAATAACCAATGATCCAGTTGTAACCATCACAATAAGGGAAACTCCTCAAATCTCGCCGCGGCGCATTTGAGCTTGACCCTTATCGGGAGAACTGCTGGTCTCCCCGATTGCACTGATATTTTGCGCTCCTCGTTGTGCGTTAGAGCAAGGTCGGTGCCCGTATGCTATATTAAACATACGGCACCTAGTTTGCGCCGACCTCCGATAGGGAACGCCAAGTATTAACACGATCCGTCGGGACTGTACACACGTAGCACGGTAGGTCTAATAAAACCATTTTAGACCTACATAAGTTTTTTCGCTTCCGTATTCGGATAAGTCGTTTACATAGTCCCTCTACGAAAGGAAATCCGGGCTAATGTAAAAAAAACCAATCAGAGAATGAAGCGCCTTGTTGTTTTTTCCAAACAGATAAAATCTTCATCAAAGCTGACTAGCTGCAATATACTATTGTTTTCGGAGCCAAATTCCGGTCCATATTTGCAGACAGCGGCTGTTGCATCACGCGATATGATGATAATCGTGCTGGGACCACTTGGTCCCGGCAAGATTCACCATTCTCCGAACACGATTATCATCGCCTTGTGTGATGCAACAACGTGTTCCGCAATTACTAACCGGAATTCGTCTCCGAGAACGACAGTATATGCTAACTACATCCTAGCTGCATTTGTCAGAAAACGTACGGCTATTGCGTTCTCGTTCTATTTTCGTCTTCATGTCCTCAGCTCTGATTATTTTTTAAATTTTTTTCTTGTTCTGATTGAGTTGTTGCTTCAAATTCAGTGATTTTCCTCTCTCTAACGTCTATCTTATTGTAACGTGTTCAATAAATAAATAAATATGTACATGAACAACAATTGATGCTCGATATAGATTTAGCAGCCCATTAATATTACGGCAGGAAAGCAATTCTCACAGATTGAGCTTTCCGAAGAATATCTCATTTTCCTGCCTCGACGAGGGGGTGATCTGATCGATCATTTTGTTTTCAGGGGAGTCTAGACGGGGTGATCAGGCCACCCTGATTGAATGCGAGTGTGGTCACGGCCGTCCGCCAGAATGGCACCGCGGTTCCGTTCCGCCCGATCTCATGGGCATCGATTGGGTGACGAGAGTTGCGGCTCTTACCGATCATCACTTCAGTCCCTTACCGGTTCTCCCCAGAGTACCCTCAGTTGTTTTTCCGATTTACTTTGCTCTTGGTGGGGTTCTTCTGCATTGAATTCGAATATTTGTTTTCTCTTATTGCTTTTCATCATAGCTCACTCTAGACATGGAAAATCGCAAGTTTTTGAAAGCTCGAATAATTCGAATAACACGTTTAGAGAATTCTGAGTGGATTTTCTGAGTAATTATTATTTTAGAGTTTTTGAAAAAAGGAATATATTCGAATGAGGGTTCTCGATTTTTGTCGGCATCACACATCAATTCAAAACCTGTTCTCTCTTCAACCCGAATGAATGTTTGAAAAAATGATCCGAATGATTATTCGAGTAATTATTCGGTCTTTCGAGTAATTTTCGAGCTACTCAATAAATGCCGTGCCCTAAAATTGGTGGAATATCTGGGAATGCGATTATTTCGATTTTCCGATTTAATTTCATTTATTCTCTGTTGCGCTTCAAAACAAAACAAATGACTTATAGGAGGACAAAAAAGATTAAAAAGTTAAAATCATGACGAATATTCAATCGGTGAAGTCGAATATTGGAAAAAACTACGAATTTAAATGCACGAAAGAATCGGGTATATGAAAAACTTCGAAACTGGTATTTCTGAATGATTCAAATTTTGAATATACGAGTTTTGGATTCATCCTGATACTTATTCGATTCGGTTCCACGTCAAATTCTTTCCCCAGCTAAGCTACATATTTGCCCGTGAAACACTCTCACACCCGAAAATTTCAAAAAAAAGTTTTGTGGATGCGCCCAGAGACGCATTCATTTTGCGGATCTATCACTATGTTTTATATAACTAAACACTATTTCTGTGCAAAATTTGCTCGGGTGCATGACGTGCGTGTGCGCGCGTACGCTGCTTTCTCCACTTCCTCTGCCACTCCGTTTCTTCAACACGCTCCGCTAAGGTCCGCAGTAAAGCGAGCTAATTTTGATTCGAAAGAGGGTGAAACTTTATGTTTTTTAGTGAATATTGCCTTTCTAGACGTGTTTTCTCTGCTTAATTTCTCGTTGAGCTTAAACTTCATGAGGAGTGAAGTTCTGTTGTTGTACGAATAAAATTCCATTTAATTATGTTGAGAATTTACTGAAGGCAATGTATCGACGTTTCGGAGACCTGTCACTTAGCATGTTTTATGAATGTAGTGAAAAAATACTTTCATAAAATATCACTATGTAAAAAATCTTCACTTTTTTGTGTTCCTGGATTGAAATTGTGTTTTCCTAACCATTAGGTCTAGAACAGAAAGGAAATCGCTGTTATCCCATAAAAACTTTGCTTCTGTGACCGGGACAATGAAATTTGGAAAATCACGTGTTTTCGAGAAAATTCTCCGTTTACCTTCAATGCCGAGCTTCCTGAACTTATAGAGTTGTCCAGATGTTTCTACAATTTCTCTGAACACTGGAATGTTCAAGAAACTTACAGAGCATTCTAGAACATTTGTGAACGTTTCAAAAGTAGCTTTACAAGTATAAAAGCACAGGTGTCTCGAACCAAGATTCCAATTCTTGTTATTGTCACCGCTGCTCATCAAGATAGACCTCATTAAACGATTTGTCACTGCTCTTAACAAGGAGTCAGCAGCATTTTAATACCTCCAAGATCTTTTCCCAAAAATGTCCGAGGCTAAGGCAGGGCTGGTATATTCGTCACACCACAGATCAAAAAGATTGTAAAACGTGAGGATTTTGCAAATCTGTTGAACAGGACGGAGAGAGCGGCTTGGAGCAGGTTCGTTGCAGTTGTTCACGGCTTCCTAGGTACATAGTCACAAAGCTGAGAAGTGTGAAGTCGGGGCAGACTCTCATAAGGAATAACGCCAAAATGGGATGTAGAATGACTCTGAAAGCGAAGGGACAGGGGCTCTCTACACACCGGCGGAGGAGTTGTCCCCTTTTTGCACTCCGAAACGTCACGTTACTCAATGCAAGCGAAGTGGTCCCGAGTGGAACTAGAGCCGCAAAAGGCGGGACAACTCCTCCCTCGGTGTGTAGAGAGATCCTGTCCCGAAAGCGAAGTTTGTGCTTAATTAAGTCATTTTGTCACATACTTTAGATATAATCAATTGAAGTATAGCATTTAGGGGCCAGGTGCAAAAATCGTGTTACATAGTGTCGTCTGGGTGGATGAACTGAAGTGAGATTGGCCTATCGTTCTGAGGAGACCTTTTATCGGCATCGATGTGAAATACATACTCAGTTCTTTTTCAGCTTTCTGCGGACCGAAACCCCAATCCCCTTACTTATTGCATTCTGCATCCGGTAGCAGATTCTCGGGATAAGTCTCCGGCTATCCACTCAAACACACGTTGACTAATCTCCTGCGAGAATTCGAATTTGTTTGGTGGTACTTTGGGGTGTACCTTGCCACACCACTGCTATAAAGTACACAGGTATGCACTATGTTTCAATGAATGAGAGCTGTGAGAAAGAAAGATTTGTGGGTTGTAGGGAATTAGTGCACACATTGTTCATCTTGTTTGAAAAGTTGTATGAAGCTTTAATGTGTACAGTTGCAATATTTTTTTTCTCAATTCCGTTCCAGCTCCCAAATACTCCAGTACTTATAACTTATTGATTTTTTTCGGTGTCAAAATGTGCAGTGTAAATAGGAAAATCAAAGTAATCGATGATTCGTGTGCATGGCTATTTTGTCACAAATCAAAATATTTGGTCTATTCGCAGTCTCAGATTATCCGTTGTTTCGCTTCTTCGGCTAATTTCTGACGGCAGTATTGGTTAAACATCAGTCTAAATCGGCATCATTTCCTCTAGCTCTTATCTAAACGAATCTACTACTGACATGTAATCTGTGATTATTCCTATAGTTTTTTTTCCCTGGATGCTTGTGTCTATATAGATTGAAGATGACAGTCTTTCTCATTTCTTCCTTCCTCATCGGTTTATGGTTTTTTGTAAACACTTCCCGCAATTTCGTAACCTTTACATAGCATTTTGTGTTTTAGAATTTGTCCTTATTTAACCTGTACAGTCGCCATCGATATTTCTAATCGCAGACATCACCACATCAGCCTTATCGCACAACCATTGACCTTGTTTTTTTGATGGACCAATCGAATACCAATGAGTATCTACACTCACACATATGTACCTGCAGTGTTGAACTTTCACGCTCATCAACCTATGTGCCATTCAATGCTCCATACAACATAGAAGCCAATCGTCGGCGCGATGCAGTTTTTAGGCTTATTTTTGCTTTTGTAACAATATTTTTTGTTCAAAAAAAACCATTGACTGCGAAATGAAGACCGTCAGAAATGGGGAAATAAAGCACTATTAAATGTCCTTTACTTTTCTCTCCTTTTTTCTCGTTGAATTCGCTTACTTGCTGCTTTTCTGCTGCATTTTCTTATCTTCTATTTCGTCACATCTTTTATCATCATTTGGACCAATTTTCGGAAGAAAAGATGCCCTTTACTCCGTGCTCTGTTTACTCCGCTTTTTCACAGAAGAAAAATGTCCAGTGTGCAATAAAACATGAAATGTGGTGCCACTGCGGCCATTGCAGCAGCTCAGAAACAGTCTGTAGCGTACTTTTCAAATGGCCGATTATGTGTCTGCTATCAGACCTCGTGGGCAAAATTTTTGCTTTGTGAGGCGTGAAATGAAAAGTGAGTCTGTCGTGTTCGCTATGGGAAATTAAAGCCTGAGTTGTGATTAATGCAAAGGTTAGGAAACAACCAGAAAAAACCACCCGAAGCTGTCCAAGCAGCACCGCAAGAGTGCTAATCTCCTCCCCTTTCATCAAACTCCGCCCTAAAACGAGGAACTTACGTCGATGAAACAAGTGTGGTATGCGATGTACTATGAGGACCGGAAAGTAATGTCGTTTCTGCGCAGCACGTGTAGACGACGTGTTAAAGGCAGCAGACATTCTCGAAAAAGTTGTTGAGATAACTACGTTACTTGGGTTGTATGGCCCCTAGTATCACGCTCACGCCATTGAAAGCGTCAAAAACGAGTCAAAACTACTAAATTTGAGCAATACAAATTCAAAAATTTCGACACTCCCGCTCCCTCAATATACGAGTATGGTCACTTCGGCTTGTTTCTGAGGCTTCCAACGAGGTGAGAGTTTTAGTTCTGGCTGCAAGCGTCTATCGGCTTCGCTATCTCAACCGTTTTGCGGTTAAAATTCGCTATTTCAACCGCTAGGGCATAACTCGTCCAATTTTACCCCAAACAAAAACAGCCCTATTCCTGTATTTGTGTGAAGTTTTCGTCAAGTTTTCCGTTAGTTTCCCATATTACCAGCTTCAGTCCTTCGATTTATATCAACAAATCGCTCCCATTTTTGAACGTGTCTGCTGCCTCTAAGGGCGGAAGTAGAAGCAAATCCGTGCCAGACGGTCGAGGAATTGTCAACTAGTCTTAACGACCTCGGTCGACCATCCAAGAAAATTTGAAGCAAATTGGGAAAGTAAGCAGAGCAAGTATTTGGGTCTCGCATGATTTGTCCGAATAGAACAGGGCTAACCGAGCAATCACATGCAACTTATTGCTTCAACGACACAACATAGAAGCGTTTTTTGATCGCTTGATCACAAGAGAAGAGAAATTGGATCTATATGATAATCCAGAACGCAAAGGCAGTGGCTCTCAATCCTTCGGAGTACTGCTAAGCCAGGTTTACACCCCAAAAAAGTGATTTTGTGTGTATGGTGGAGCATTCGCGGCACTGTTCATTTTGATTTGCTAAAACATGGACAAATTGTTAATGCAGGCCTCTACAACAGACAGTTGCAGCGACTCATTCAATCTTCAATTGAAAAGTGGGAAAATTAATGAGTCGCGGTGGAAGGTGCTACCTCATCCACCATATTCGCCCGATGTTGCACCTACGGATTACCATTCATTCCGAGCGCTGTAACACTTTTTAGGTGGGGAAAATGTTCGCAAATTTGGATGACCCCCAAAATACCATCTCTAGATATTTTGCCGAATAACCAACTAATTTTTATCGATCAAGGTTCGAGAATTCACTCACTAGATGGCGAAAGGTTTTAGACGATGAGAGGAATACATCGTTGATGAAAAATAAGGACTCATTAAAAATGTGTGTGCTTGTATTCAGCGTAAGAAAACGGCATTACAATACCCGCACTAATTTTCACAGAAAAGCCGCAAAAGTCTTTTCCATCAACTGTGTATGAATCCACCCATGGTGGAGAACTTGGAGAAAATTTAGGACGTGGATAGTGATTCGCAGCGACGTCAAATGAGCGATTTCACTGCAGCCCTTTCAAGAAGGCCCGTACTCCCTCTCAGAGGCTGGTAATATTTGCACCTGCTCGCTGTGCATGATAAATAGTTTGAAAAACCATCTCAGATTTTTAGTCATCTATTCTTTTCAAACTCAAAATCGTGTAGTAATCATCGATAACTTCTATCTTTTCTCCGATACCCACGACCAGCCGCTTCCCGAAATTCTGAATGCTAATGGTAAGGGCTTTCCAATGGTGTAATGTTTGCTTGTTTAAGTTGGGATAAATCCTTTGGTTCCTCAGATCTAAAGGAGTAATTTAGCGTTAGTCCCTCGCTTTGCGTCTCTGCGTCTCTACCTCTCCGCGCCCTGCACACCCCCACTTTTGATGGTGTCGAAAGCGCACTGCCTTGCCTGTCTCGCTCAATGAGCGATGTCCACGCGAAATGGATCGATTTCCATGGGCAGAGTTCCACTCGGGTGACGATAGGAGCGAGGGTCAAATCAGCGACTACAGACAGGCTGAAAAGAAAGTCCCTCCAATGGCTACTTACTAAATATCAACCTCTGGAATTTAGTGCAGAGAATTGAGCTTTACGGATGGTCCCCAGATCATCGGCTCATTCCCACCGCAGCGTTGAATTACAACGCGGCGCGGTCGACGCCATGCGACGCTATACCACGCGGTAAATTATTCATAGGCATTCATCACCCATAAAATTTTTCTACATGCACTGGCGACCAATGACATAGATTACTGAAACATCGCCCAAAGGCCGCTTCAACATCAAGATGGATGCGCGCCTAGCTCCTTGTACTGTGCTTATCTGAGCCAAATTGCGGTCCGCAATTGCGTCTCGACACGCTTTGCAGCCGCACGCGCTCGGAGAGCCAGTCGGGTTTTCCAGCGCCAAAAGTCGACTCGATTTGGCTTTTTTATACAATTTTTATCCAATTTTTCTTAGTTTCCCACTTTTCCGAAAACCCACCTAGAGTCAGCAGATGGGCGGCTGCGGCGCTGGAAGCTCTTCTGACTCGGGGCGTGCCGGTCGCAAAGCGTGTCGAGACGTAATCGCGGACCGAAATTTGGCCCAGATGAAGCACAGTATATGCGAAGCGTCCACTCGCGGCTTCACCTCAAACTTCTGCGTCAAGTCTTTTTCTATCATGGTTCCTAATCTTCAATGTAATAGTACTGCTAAAGCCAAAGTGCTGTCGTTCTCCGGGTCAGATTCCTGTCCCCATTTGCGTACTATGGCTGATTCATCATTCGACATGTCGTGCCGGGACCGTTTGGGGTCCCGGCACGATTCATCTTTCTCTTAGCACGATTATCACGTGTCGCATGATGCAACCGCCGTGGTCCGCGATTGCGGACCGAAGTTTGGCTTCGAGAGCGATAGTAATTCAAATCTATCAATCTTTCAAAAATCTGCCGACATCAAGACTGTGCCTCACGCGGCTTGTCGCATACACGACGCTACCGCACGCGCGGACTTTTCGGTCCAAAAAAAACTTTGTTAAATTTTTTTCGTATCCAGGCCTTAACCTATTGCTCATTCTAATCGCCGCGCTGCAGCGCAACTTAATGCGGCCGACTTTATGCAACAACGCTTTGCACGGTCAATCTTCTTCGTCGCGTTTTGGAATTGCTAAGTCTTTCGATTCGAATTTTCCACGCATCTGGTTATATCAAATCTGCGCCGCAAGTGACGCGACCGCTCGCTCTGAGTTGCGTGGATGACTACTGGCGTAATCATTTTTTTATTCGAAGAAACAACAAAACCGTGAGTAGTAGAAGTACGTTCTTGAACAAATTCTCATCAAAATCAAACACGCCTTCGCTACGTGGCTCATGAATGCCTATGAATAACTTACCGCGCGGCATAGCATCGCATGGCTTCGACCGCGCCGCGTTGTGATTCAACGCTGCGGTAGGAATGAGCCGATGATCTGGAGACCATCCGTAAAGTTCAGTTCACTACATTGATTTCGAGACGTTGATATTTAGTAAGTAGCCCCTTAAAGTGACTTTCTTTTCAGCCTGTCTGTAGTCGCTGATGAGCTGGGGACTATCCATCCCGTTGTATCCCCTTCTAGACTGTCCCTACCCGTTGATGACTCGGGAACCTTCCCCTCATGTTTCTCTTCCTGTTCTTTCTGCTCTCTTACTGATTCAACCCACGCTCTTATCGTCACCCGAGTGAAACTCTGCACATGGAAATCGATCCATTTCGCGTGATCTTCGCTCATTGAGCGAGACAGGCAAGACAGTGCGCTCTCGACACCATCAAAAGTGGGGGTGTGCAGGGCGCGGAGAGGTAGAGACGCAGAGACGCAAAGCGAGGGACTAACGCTGAATCGCTTCAGCCGCGAAGCGGCTGGAGAGGTTTGGTTTTGCCCGGGACTTGTGATCACTTAGATTTCTGTAAAGTAGTTAATAAAACCTGTTAAACAAATTCTCCAGAGATTTCCATCGGGTTATATGTGAGAGGGTCCAGGAGGCACATGCTGACAAAATTTGAGCCAAATCGGTTCAAAACTAACAAAGTTAGATAGGCGAGTCCTTATCAAAAATTCTTGTTGTGCGCTGTTACTCGTTCCTGCTTCCTGCTTCGCGCTTCGTGCTTCCTCGTGCGTTACGCACCCTTAGTAGTGGCCACTGCCAATGGTCGCAGGCGATCAGTTGGACAGGCAGGTAAGTTGGTATGTGGACAGATAAGCAGGCTGGTGAGTGGGTAGACAATGAGTACTTACTGTTTAGCATTAACTACTTCACTTATGACTGCTTATCATATCAGAAAGTGATATTATCAGGTTGGTAGATCAAATCGCTAAAACACGTTGTAGGCTGTACTTTTCGATGGGAAGGGACTAGGAAAGTTACTAACAAGTTTGTAACTTACTGTTTAACCTTAACTACTTCACTTTATTACTGCTTTTATCATATCCAAGTGATATTATCAGTTGGTAGATCAAAATCGCTGAAACACGTTGTAGGCTGTACTTTTCGATGGGAAGGGACTAGGAAAGTGACTGACAAGTTTTGTTACTTACTGTTTATCATTCACTGCTTCCACTTATTACTGCTTATCATATCAGAGTGATATTGTATCAGTTGAGTAGATCAAATCAACTAAAAACACGTTGTAGGCTGTTCACTTTTCGATGGGAAGGGACTAGGAAAGTGACTAACAAGTTTGTTACTTACTGTTTAACATTAACTACTTCACTTTATTCCTGCTTATCATATAAGTGATATTATCAGTTGGTAGATCAAAGTCCGCTAAAACATCGTTGTAGGCTGTACTTTTCGGATGGGAAGGGACAAGGAAAGTGACTAACAAGTTTTATTTACTTACTGTTTGATCATTAACTACTTCACTTATTACTGCTTATCATATCAAGTGATATTATCAGTTGGTAGAGTCAAATCGCTAAAACTTACGTTGTAGGCTTTACTTTTCGATGGGAAGGGACTAGGAAAGTGACTTAACAAGGATTTGTTACTTACTGTTTAACATTAACTGCTTCACTTATTACTGCTTATCATATCAGAAGTGATATTATCAGTTGGTAGAGTCAAATCAGCTAAAACACGTTGTAGGCTGTACTTTTCGATGGGAAGGGACTAGGAAAGTGACTAACAAAGTTTGTTACTTACTGTTTGAACATTAACTGCTTCACTTATTACTGCTTATCATATCCAAAGTGATATTATCAGTTGGCAAGATCAAATCGCTAAAACTTTCACGTTGTAGGCTGTACTTTTTCGTAGGGAAGGGACTAGGAAAGTGACCAACAAGTTTGTTACTTACTGTTTAACATTAACTACTTCACTTATTCCTGCTTACTATATCAAAGTGATATGATCAGTTGGTAGATCAAATCGCTTCAAAAAGCACGTTAAAGGCTGTACTTTTCGGATGGGATGGGACAAGGAAAGTGACTAACAGAGTTTTTTACTTACTGTTTAACATGTAACTACTTCACTTACTACTGCTTATCATATCAAGTGATATTATCAGTTGGTAGATCAAATCGCTAAAACACGTTGTATGCTGTACTTTTCGTAAGGAAGGACAAGGAAAGTGACTAACAAGTTTGTTACTTACTGTTTAACATTACCTTATTACTTCACTTACTTACTGCTTATCATATCAAGTGATATTTATCAGTTGGTAGATCAAATCGCTAAAACACGTTGTAGAGGCTGTACTTTTTTTTGTGAAGGGAAGGGAAAGGAGAAGTGACTAACAAGTTTGTTATTTTTTCTGATGACGTCATCAAAGTGCGTGGGGCTTCTGATGATGTCATCAGGATGATAATATAAGTACGTAGGGCTTCCGATAACGTCATCAGGACGTCGTGCCCAGGTTTTGCCAAGTGCGTAGGGCATCTGATGACGTCATCAGGATGTCGTGTTAAGAGTACACACGGCATCTGGATGACGTCATCAGGATGTCGAGGAAAGAGAGTCTCGTACGTCATTTGTAAAGCGTGCGCAACAAGTCCCGATCACTTACTGATTTGTCACTTTATCAATCCATGCTATTTGGAAAATATTGAAGATTTTTTCAGGGATATTACTTCGTAATATCAATAAAAAGTGAACAATTCTATCAAAAAGGGGTCTTCCAAGCGAAAGAGGTTTTGGTTGGCGTCAGAAACGTTCCAACAAAAAGGAACAATAGGCAACCGTAGGATGAGGAGAGTCTAAGCATAAAATTGAACAACAATTTTCTGAGACTGATTTTCTTGGCCGAAACTTCTTAATGGCGGAAACAAACTGTTGGCTGGCATTTCACGAGGAAGAGCTCAATGGTTTCTAAGAATGGAACTTCTATTCGTTGACGAGATTATAAGAAAATACTCTTCTTATTTCTCATGCTGCACTTCCTGAGTTCGCTTCGTAGCGCCAGCTGGAGCTAGCCGTCTGTTATTAATAGGTGTTGAAATCATTTTCTCTTCCTAATTATAACTAATAGGTGCACATAATTATACACATTTTTATCGGTTACACTCATAATCGGAGACTCTATTGGAACCACAGAGTGCTCTTCCGTGTGAAACACCGCAACGGTTTGTTTTCGCTTAATATTAAGAAGTTTCGGGCCAAGAAAAATCAGTCTCAGAAAATATTGTTTCAATTTTTTGTAGACTCTCCTCATCCCTACTTGCCTATTGTTCCCTTTTTTGTTGGAACGTTTCTGACGCCAACCAAACCTCTCCTCCTTCGCTTGGAAGACCCCTTTGATAGAATAATGATTGAATTACACTAAGCAATGGTAAAGGGATCGTGCTGTAGTAACACTCCTGGGTTGGGCTCCCATCTCCTGATCTAAAACATTAGTATACGCAAAAAGGATTAGAGCATGTCAACTGGAGATGTTCCTGTGGATTTACTTCCCATTGCATGTATCTTTATTTACGAAAACTTCCGATTTACGGTCCAAAATGTCGTAAATCGTAAACCGTAATTGCGCACACCCCTGGTAGGAATCATATAAATTTCGAAGTTTGATAGCCTGTATTTATAAGCTGACAATTTGAAATCGTGCTGGCAGCTTTTCTCTGGACGCGGCGCACATTTGTTTATATGAATTTGATAGATTTTGGACGGCCTTGAAAAGCCTGCTCTATGAGAAACAAAGCCAAGAAACGGCCAATAAAGAGCCATGAGAGCAGTAGCTGCTCACGTCTGAGTTACACCGGCGGGTAGTTATTTGAATTACGCTAACACTAAAGCTCTTCTTGTAACTTTAAAGACAGTGTCCACGATAAATCTTGTTCTCGAGGTGTCAGTGTGAAACCCTGTTGGCAGATGCTGGAAAGATAGGATATAGTGGGGACCAAATATTCGAGTTCGAATAGATAATCGAATTTTTCGATCGAATTTTTATTCGAACATATCTGAATATCCGGAAAAGTGTGGATATTCGAACATTATTCGAGTTCGACTATTCGCAGATGAATATTCGAACATTATTCAAATTCGAATATTCGCAAAAAGTGAATATTAGAATATTATTCGAATTCGACTATTCGCAAGAGGTGAATATTCGAACATTATTCGAATTCGACGATTCGCAGAGGTGATGATTCGAACGTTATTTG
The DNA here is from genome assembly GCA_029168955.1 of Aplectana chamaeleonis. Lineage (NCBI taxonomy): Eukaryota > Metazoa > Nematoda > Chromadorea > Rhabditida > Cosmocercidae > Aplectana > Aplectana chamaeleonis. The sequence continues at coordinate 157,863 of JAPDOI010000187.1, read as the reverse complement.
AATTCGAATACTCGAGCTGGTTCAACAAAAATTATGAGAATTAGCTCTAATGTATAAAGGAATCGACATACTTTCTATGATTTGATTCATTTTCTTTACTACTCCACTCTTCCACTTTTCCAAACGCAAGAGCTAATTTTTTGGCCCACACCTCCGTCTGGAGGAGGGGATAGTAGGAGATTCTAACACGGGAGAGCCACATGGCAATCGCATTCTCGGCCATGCCCATTTTTCCATGCTGCAGCGCAATGATAACACCGACCCGGGTTTTCTTCCATTCCAAAATCATTGCGGCGCGGAAAAATAGGGGTGGCCAGTTGGCCGCGATAGCAACCTTCGGGGGTGCTAAACACAGATTTGACATCCGTTTACGATGTTACGGAAGATTGCGGCAGTGCTGCGTGGTTTGTCGATGTTCTTAGATTTGGCTAAGCTCTCTCGGCAGTCTGGGGCCAGGTGTGAGAAAATTTTTTTAAAAAATTTAGAAAACGGAAAATCGAGTTTGTCAGAAATCAGAAAACAGGCCGAAACGGCCAGCAAACAGAAGCAGAAAATTTTTCAGAAAAAAAATTCGATTGCGTTTGAACTTTTTTTTTCAAATGAAAAGAGAGTGAAGACTTCGTATTCGCCGAACATCCAGTGTGTAGTGGAGTTCCGCAGGGTGAAGTCCTTTCACCGATCTTGTTCAATATATACACGCACGAGCTGGGGGACTTATTAAGTGGGTTTGGAGTTGATTTCTGTGCGATTGCAGACGATATTAAAATTTTTCGCCATGCAGGCTCTAGTGAGGACATTAAGGCAATTCAAATTGCAATAGACGTGCAATGGCGGTCTGATCTCATGAATGGCACCTGCCGCTATCGAAGGAGAAAACGAAGTATGTCTGCATCTAGGTTCCTCAAATAACTGGGTCTTTACTTCACAATGTCGAAGGAACTGAGATTGACAATGTTGAGCAGATCACTGACCTGGAATTCATCCTCACATCGAAACCTCAGTTTTGACAAGCACAGAAAATCGGTATCTACCAGAGCCACCGTGGCTGTCAATAATATATTCAGGGAATGGGGAACAAGAAAGCCAGCGCGGTACTACGTAGAGCCTTCAAAATCCTAAGTGAGACCTATTCTTGAGTATGGAGACACCAGTATATTGTGCGCAGAAAAAGAAAAGCATAGTCAAACTTGAAAAAGGTGCAAAACGGGTTTACAAGAAAGTTAATGAACAGTGAGCTCGGATTTCGCCATTATCAACAAAGCTGCTCATCTGCAGAAACCAGGAATAGTGAGCTCAAACTGCCATTTTTTGGTAAGGAGAGAGTTGAACGACTTTACTGCTGCTGCATAAAAATCCTGTATCAAACGGACTTTGGTCTCCGGGCCTGGGTGTGTTGTCGAGGTGAGAACACTGAGTACCAGGGGAGCTTTAAAAAATTTTTGCGCAAAATTCCAACCCTAAACTGCAGGCGCTTTTTTTCTTCATAAATAGGGGCGACCCTGACATTCGAAATCCGCTTCTGGAGGCTAAAAATCCATCCCTGTGAGCCATAAGGCATTTGGAAAACTTGTAACTGAACATTTCGGGAGAACGAGCGCGTGGCGTGCGCTAATCCTTCGCGGAGCAATTTCCTTGTCTCTCCAACATTATGGACTGATACGTGTATCTGCTTTTAAAATTCATTTACATTACCTGGATCAAAAACTGGTAGTTGTTGTTCGCTGCACATAGGTCTGGCACACAGGCTTATGTGAATAAATAAACAAATAAATCTGAACGCCCTTATTATACCTGTAATACAATACTCTACGATACTGCACAAATGACCAATAATACATTGATAGTAGCAATGATACGTCAAAATACCAGCTACCTGAAACTGCCACGATCGTGCCCATACACAAGAAGGGGTGACGCCAGGGACTGCAAAAATTACCGAGGATCAGTCTGTTGTCTATCGTTGGCAAAGTCTCTTTCATGGCGAGGGGTTATTCAGAACAGACTTCAGCGTCATCGTGGAGCAAACTTTGGTCGTGAAGAACAGGCGGAGTTCCGGAAGCCAGGGGAGAAGCTGCAGTGATCAGATCTTCTGCACTTCTCTGACAGCTAACAATGGAAGAGAGAATTCGCTCTGGGAAGCGTGTCGTTATCACATTTATAGACTTCCAAATCTGCGTTCGATTGTATCTCACTGGCCGGCGCTGTGGAGAGCACTTTCTGAAAGCGAGCACATTACCGAGTGAAGATAGTCAAGCTCCTCCAAGAAACGTACGAAGGGTCTACCAGTTCCGTACTGCGTTGGGGATAAGTTGTCCGAGGTGTTTGCCGTTACCGCTGGAGTTCGCCAAGGCGATGTGGTCTCGCCTCTGCTCTTCAATACTGTTGTGGACGCTATTATGAGGAAGGTCTCGGAGAACAGGAGAGGCGTCCAATACGGATGTAATGAGTACGTCACAGGTTTGATGTTCGCGGATGACAGCGCAGTATTCACGGATACTGATGCGGAGACGTCTTTGATAAGCGATATGGCACTGATTGCAAGCTCCTACGGCTTAAGAATCAACCAGGAGAAGACCAAGGTCATGACATCTGATGGGTCGCCTACATCTGTTCAGTTTGAAGGAGTAGAACTTCAGCAGGTCAAGGGAATTCTAATACCTTGGGTCAGTAGTGCAGGAGCGAAAGGTTGCGGCCACGGCAGAGGTGTGCAACAGAATCGGGCAGGCGTCTAGTGTGTGTTTGCGTCGCTTGGCTGGTGTTTGTGGAAGAAAACAACATTTCACTGAATACTAAAGTGCGATTGTTCCGAGCGCTGATGTAATACCTGTACTACTATACAGCTCGGAAACCTGACTCTGGCCAAAGTTAGACCTCGTCAGTTGCTAGAAGTCTCTCCAGATGCGATGTTTGCGCCAGATACTTGGAATTACGGTTCGTGATCGTATCTGCAACGACGATATACGGAAGAGCTGTATGAATCCAACCGACGGTCAAAGAACAGCTGCAGACAAGAAGACTGCGATGGTTCTGGACATGTATGTAGGACGACCCGTCTCCTGGTACAGTATGCTGCGGCGTGAGCGCCCACCATCGTGGAGAATTCGAACGAATGGCCCTGGAAGAAGACATGGCTCAAACAACCAGAGGAGGATCTGGAAGACCTGACGGTGCAGTGTCCCCAACGCTAAACTTGTTGCTGCAATCCGTTTTTGATTGGAAGCGTATCGTTCAGGCCGCACGAGCTCATATAGCACCTACAGCAGTGTATTGGTTGAGAGGGCATCCCGCTCCACCAGACGCCAGCTAACCGGATGAGTGAGTGAGTGAGTGAGTGAGTGAGTGAGTGATACGTCAATGACGGGTAAATCATTATTAAAGACACTCACTCCAGCTGGAGTTTAAGCCGAGAAATAGCCCACCACGCCCACGGGGTTCCTGATGTGCTATTTCTCAAATACTTCTCGGTTGTTTCTGGATATTACGCGGCTGAGACCCATGTGGCTTGCCAACATAGCGCTAGAAGTAGACGCAGAACAATAACCGAGAAATAACCAAGACGTGACAGGCACACCGACACACGACGCGGCCTTCACCGGATCGCCGGAGCAGCCACAAGGGCCTCCCAGGTTGGGCGGGGGCCTCCTGTGGCCGTATTCATGAACCAATGGAGCCTCCCTGAAGGCTGCTCTAAAGTCCACTCGCTGTTGGACGAGTTTCCGATGTTGCACCTTTCTTAAGGTCACCCGGCAGGTAGACAGGAAGGCTCCTGGCAAACCTGGCGTGGTAGACAGAAGGGTTGCTAAGAAGCACCTGGCGGGTGGACGGAGATAATTGCGGCTGCCTGCTACGTCGATCTTGTGTTTCAGTGACGTAATCGACTCAGGCAAACTCAAATGTCGACAGCAGGTTTCTGAGGTGTCATCACAGAGCACATCAGGCTGAGGACACGAAGAAAAGCGTGATTTCAGCGCGAGAGAACCTGGTATCACCCCGAAAGGTCCAGGTGTGACCTGTTAGCCCCCGGATTTCGGAGACGGCGGCATGACTTAACTGGAAGCCTCGAAAGGTTCAGCTGTCGACCTGTTACCGCCAGATTTATGGATTTTACTGTAGCACATACTCAACAAATAATCGAAAACGGACATTTGACCCTAAACGAAAGCAAAAGTAATTTTTCGATTCCCAGTGTTGCGCCGGTGAGGTGGTAGAATGGGAATCAGGGCTGTGCGGAACTGTTCCGTTTCCGATTCCGGTATTTCCCGAAGTTTTTGGCCTGTTCTGCTCCGCTTCCTTCTCCGACTTTTTGGGGCAGGAACGGAAGAAATCATTGCTGCAGGGGCAATGGTAGTGGGTCTAGGGCAACGTAGTGCATGAAGGCACCATAAGGGACTGAGACTCTCTTTCGAACAATTGTGTTCTGCTAAAGAAAAAATTAAATTAAATTAAATCAAAAAATTAAAGGTAGTGGTCGCGATCAAATATGCTTGTCGTCTTTTTCTCTCTAAACCCTTTTCTGGGTCTCGAGTAGTAAGTAGGACCTATCAGAAAAAATCGCGAAAAAAAAAAAAAAAAAAAAAAAAAAAAAAAAAAAAAAACCACTGTTTTGGGCCAAATTTGAATCCTGAACTTTCTTGTTCTTTGATGGTGGACGAGCCGACTCCACATCATCGGCATCGATGACTCTCTTATATCAAGAATATCAGCTGGCTTGAAATTCAATTTCAATCAATGAATCTTCGAATTTATGTACACATCTAGCCAAAAACATGGACTGGAAGTTCTTGCTTTCATTGTTCAATTGTTTTTATTAGGTAAAATTGCATTTATTGTAGGTGTAGCGCGAAGGCTCATTTCAGATTTGGCTTTGATTCGCCATCGTCGCAACCCCCTGAGTCTTCAGTATCAGAGTCCAGAGTAAACGTCGCAGGGAAGACCGTTCTTTTCTGCATTCAATACATGATTCTAGGAAAGGTGAATAACTGTTCAAAAATAATGGTCCGGAATGGTTACCTGAGATTCAGAGAAAAATGTCAAAAACCACGTCATTTTGGTCGAAAAATGTTCATCTCCCTCTTTTTTCAAAGTTGGCGTTCACGATCTTGTTGAACACTTATCGTTGAGCTAGAGAGCTCATATTTTGGCCAGGAAGCTGGTATTTGTTTGCACTCTAGCTCCTGTCAAATTTTGAGTTGGTAGCTCAATTTCTTATGCGCAACCTCAAAAATTGAGGGTAAAGAAAGACAAAAACACGTAAACATGTTATTAAAAACTGACAACCGACGTTTGCTACTATTCGTAAAAATGAATTCAGTAGAAATAAACACCGTTACTGATAGGCTTTTGCTCAGGATTTGACGGGGCAACGCTTCAATCAATACGGCGGGATCTCGGAAGTACTTCTTTTGAAACGCCGCACGGTGTGACTCAGAAGTGCGCCACAGAACGCCGTGTAGATACTGTGCGGGACCCCAGCAGGAGTGCGAAAGACGTCGTAGAACATGTGTGTGACCAAAGTGATGAGTGCGCCGGACGCCGTAAAAGTGTGTGCAAGTGGACCCAAAATGGGTGTGCGCAGAACGCCGTAGAAAGTGTGTGGGACCCAATGAGATGCGCCGGACGCCGTAGAAAGTGTGCGGGACCCAAATGAGAATGTGGCGCTGACGCCGTAGAAAGTGCGGACCCACGTGGGAATGCGCCGGACGCCGAGAAAGTGTGCGGGACCCACGTGGAATGATGCGCCGGACGCCGAAAGTGTGCGGGACCTAAAATGGGTGCGCGCAGAACGCCCTAGAAAGTGTGTGTGGACCCAAATGGTGTGCGCAGAACGCCCTAGAAAGTGTGTAGGACCCAAATGAGAGTGCGCCGGACGCCGTAGAAAGCGTGTGCGGGACCCAAATGAGAGTGCGCCGGACGCCGAAAGTGTGCGGGACCCAAATGAGTGCGTCGGACGCCGTAGAAAGTGTGCGGGACCCAAAATGAGTGTGCGCCGGACGCCGTAGGAGAAAGTGTGCGCGGGACCCAAAATGGGTGTGCGCAGAACGCCGTAGAAAGTGTGTGGGACCCAATGGCGGGTGTGCGCAGAACGCCGTAGAAATTGTGCGTGACCCAAATGCGGGAGGCGCCGGACGCCGTAGAAATTGTGTAGGACTCCAAATGAGTGGCGCAGAACGCCGTAGAAAGTGTGCGGGACCCAAATGAGAGTGCGCAGAACGCCTTAGAGAGTGTGGGACCCAAATGGGTGTGGCGCAGAACGCCGTAGAAAGTATGCGGGACCCAAATGAGAGTGCGCCAGAACGCCGTAGAAAGTGTGCGACCCAAGTGGGAGTGCGCCGGACCCCGTAGAAATTGTGTGGACCCAAATGGGTGTGCGCAGAACGCTCCTAGAAAGTGTGGGACCCAAATGAGTGTGCGCAGGACGCCGTAGAAAGTGTGCGACCCAAATGGGTGCGCGCAGAACGCCGTAGAAAGTAGGCGGGACCCAAATGAGAGTGCGCCGGACGCCGTAGAAAGTGTGCGGACCCAAATGAGAGTGCAGCGCCGGACGCCAGGTCAGAGAAAGTGTGCGCGACTCAAATGGTGTGCGCAGAACGCCGTAGAAAGTGTGTGGGACCCAAATGGGTGCGCAGAACGCCGTAGAAAGAATGTGCGGACCCAAATGGGTGTGCGCAGAACGCCCTAGAAAGGGACTCAAATGAGTGCGCAGAACGCCCCCAGAAAGTAGTGTGGGACCCAAATGAGAGTGCGCAGAACGCCCCCAGAAAGTGTGTGTGGGACCCAAATGAGTGCGCCGGACGCCGTAGAAAGTGTGCGGGACCCAACAAGAGAGTGCGCGCCGGACGCCGTAGAAAGTATGGGACCCAATGGGTGTGGCGTCGACGCCGTAGAAAGTGTGCGGACTCCAAATGGGAGTGGCGCAGAACGCCCTAGAAATTGTGTGGGACCCAAATGAGTGTGCGCAGAACGCCCTAGAAAGTGTGTGGGACCCAAATGAGAGTGCGCCGGACGCAGTAGAAAGTGTGCGGGACCCAGAAAATGAGAGTGCGCCGGACGCCCTAGAAAGTGTGTGGGACCCAAATGAGAGTGCGCCGGACGCAGTAGAAATTGTAAGGACCTAAATGGGTGTGCGCAGAACGCCCTAGGAAAGTGTGCGGGACTCGCAAATGAGAGTGCGCAGAACGCCCTAGAAAGTGTGCGGGACCCACGGAATGAGAGTGCCGGACGCCGTAGAAAGTGTGCGGGACTCAAAATGGGTGTGCGCAGAACGCCCTAGAAAGTGTGTGGGACCCAAATGGGTGTGCGCAGAACGCCGTAGAAAGCGTGCGGACCCAAATGGGTGTGCGCAGAACGCCCTAGAAAGTGTGTAGGACCCAAGTGAGAGAGCGCCGGACGCCGTAGAAAGTGTGCGGGACCCAAATGAGTGTGTGCGCAGAACGCCGTAGAAAGTGTGTGACCCAAATGAGAGTGCGCAGGAACGCCGTAGAAAGTGTGCGGAACCCAAATGGGTGGGCGCAGAACGCCGTAGAAATTGTGTGTGGGACCCAAATGGGTGTGCGCAGAACGCCGTAGAAAGTGTGGCGGGGACCCAAATGGGTGTGCGCAGAACGCCCTAGAAAGTGTGGGACCCAATGAGTGTGCGCAGAACGTCCGTAGAAAGTGTGCGGGACCCAAATGGGTGCGCGTGCGCAGAACGCCCTAGAAAGTGTGTGTAGGACCCGGAATGAGCAGTGCGCCGACGCCGTAGAAAGTGTGCGGGACCCACGTGGAAGGGTGCGCCGGACGCCCTAGAAAGTGTGTGGGACCCGAGTTCGTGTGAGCAGGACGCCGTAGAAAGTGCGCGGGACCCAAATGAGAGTGCGCAGAACGCCCTAGGAAAGTGTGCGGGACCCAATGGGAGTGGCGCAGAACGCCGTAGAAAGTGTGCGGGACCCAAATGAGTATGCGCAGAACGCCCTAGAAAGTGTGTGGGACCCAAATGAGAGTGCGCCGGACGCCGCAGAAATTGTGCGGGACCCAAATGGGTGCGCAGAACGCCGTAGAAAGTGTGCTGGACCCAAATGAGAGTGCGCAGAACGCCCTAGAAAGTGCGCGGGACCCACGGAGAGCAGACGCCGGACGCCGTAGAAAGTGTGCGAGACCCAAATGAGAGTGCGCAGAACGCCTCCTAGAAAGTGTGCGTGGGACCCAAATGGGAGTGCGCCGGACGCCGTAGAAAGTGTGCGGACCCAAATGGGTGTGCGCAGAACGCCGTAGAAAGTGTGCGGGACCCAAATGGTGTGCGCAGAACGCCCTAGAAAGTGTGCGGGACTCCAAATGAGTGTGCGCAGAACGCCGTAGAAAGTGTGCGGGACCTAAATGAGAGTGCGCCAGAACGCCCAGCAAAGTGTGCGGGACTCAAATGAGAGTGCGCAGAACGCCGTAGTAAGTGTGTGGGACCTAAATGAGGTGCAGATGCCGGACGCCGTAGAAAGTGTGCGGGACCCAAATGGGAGTGACGCCGACGCCCTAGAAAGTGTGCGGGACCCAAATGAGTGCGAGATGCGCCGGACGCCGTAGAAAGTGTGCGGGACTCCAAATTGGCGGGAGTGCAGGTGCCGAACGCCCTAGAAAGTGTGCGGGACCCAAATGAGAGTGCGCAGAACGCCGTAGAAAGTGTGTGTGGGACTCCAAATGAGAGTGCGCAGAACGCAGTAGAAAGTGTGTGGGACCCAAATGAGAGTGCGCCGGACGCCCTAGAAAGTGTGTGGGACCCAAATGAGTGGGCGCAGGACGCCGTAGAAAGTGTGGTGGACCCAAATGGAGTGCGCCGAACGCCGTAGAAAGTGTGCGGGACTCCAAATGGGTGTGCGCAGAACGCCCTAGAAAATGTGTGTGGGACCTAAATGAGAGTGCGCAGAACGCCTCAGAAAGTGTGCAGGACCCAAATGAGAGTGCGCTGGACGCCCTAGAAAGTGTGGTGGGACCCAAATGAGAGTGCCGACGCCATAGAAATTGTAGCGGGACCTAAATGGGTGTGCGCAGAACGCCCTAGAAAGTGCGCCAGGACATTGAGTGAGGGAGTGTGCAGGATGTCATAGAAAGTGTGCAGGACATCGGTGAGAGTGTGTGCAGGACGTCATAGAAGGGGGCAACCTTGGCAGGACATCAGTGGGGTTTACTTTCATCTAACACCACCAGGCATACCAGTTCATTTCCTGCACACTGCCGTTTAAGTCCGCAAAGTGCACGCTGATTGCGAAATCGTGCTGGGCGGTCGCGATGAGTGACATCCTCAGACGAAAGGTAAGTGCTTAAGGCATCACCTCAGACGCGATGATCACCCGCTTTGCGCCTGCCTTGGTGCCCAGAGTGATCCCACCGCCCAGCGATCCCACATCCCTGTCTGAGGATACTGCATAACCTCACCTGGTCACGAATTTCAGCAATCAGCGTGCACTTTGCGGACTGAGCTGGCAGTGCGAAGAGAATGGGCTCAATAAATCATGTTAGAAAGGAAAACCTTCAGGAAAAATGAATTGAAATTCCTGAAAGTTTAGGTTCCTGTAAAAAGTAAAAAAGATTCCTGAAAGCACCTCGGTCACAAAAGGATATACAGTCAGTTAAAAGGGGAAGATTAAGAGAAAAATTGAAAAAAAGGTGTTAGTTTTGAAATATTCCTGAGAACGATTTGGCGTAGAATAATTTGTTTTTCGGGAAATGAAGTGAAATAGTTGAAAGTATGATTTGGCAGTCGAGTTTGAACCAACTATTGATAAGCCTTGTCTGTGCTTATCCGTAGAACATATCAAAGCGAAATCACGCGTGAAATGGAATGCATCGAAACTTTTTCGGGAGCTTTAATGCGGCGGTCTTCACGTATTAGGTGAAGCAAAATCAACACGCGTGATTTCGCTTTGATATGTTCTACGGATAAGCACAGACAAGGCGATCTCTCGTTCTGCACACAACTCTTATCGATAGTTGGTTCAAACTCGACTGCCAAATCATACTTTCAACTATTTCACTTCATTTCCCGAAAAACAAATTATTCTACATAATCGTTCTCAGGAATATTTCAAACACCTTTTTTCATTTTTCTTTATCTTCCTTTTTTAACTGAGTATATTTTTGTGACCATGCCAAATCTTTTACTTTTTAAGAAACCTAAACTTTCTTGGTGAATTTCTTCCTTTGAAATGTCATTGATTTTTGACTCCTCGGCATGAGACTGCTATCTTTTTTTCGTCGGCGCTGTGCACGTGTGCACGAACTGAAGCTTCTTTGGGCCCTAGAAACTTCTTAATTGCTAGCGCTTTTTTCACCGCGCTACCTTCATAGTTTTTTCGGCTATTTTTGGTCTAAACCCCGATTTTTTGTAATTTTTCGATAACGTTTTTCATTGCTGACCACTGCTTTTAAGTTCTGCTATACTCGTCAAAGGCTTTACTTTTATTTTTAAGCTTAAGTGTGTGGTGTATTAGCTCCGGTAGGCAATTAAAGGTTCAAAATAAGACCTAAACAGATCAACGGGGATATTTTGAAGACTGGACTTCTTATCAGCCTTGAACATGCAGTGCGCGTCGCCGCCAGCGTTCGGCTACGCCTGGTCACAGCCTTGACTCATTCTGGGAACAGGCTGTACATTGCTTTCAAGGTGCAGCTACATGTACTGAGAAGTTTTCAAAACCTCCTTTTCGTGATTTTTTAGTAGCGAGCGTTCTAAATCGTGTCATACCTCATAGTGATTTTAAAAGCAGCAGACACGCTCAAAAAAGTTGTTGAGATAACTACATTAGTGGGGTTGTACGTGGGTCCTAGAAGAGCCCTCACGAAGTCGTGGTAGAGTTGAAAACGAGTTAAAATGACCGTATTTGGAGCCGTATTGAGTCACAAAATCATCCTTTCTCCGCCCACCGAATCAGGCTCCGCCCTCTTCAATACTAAATTTTCAAGGCTCGATTACGGTCGTTTTGGCTCATTTTTACGCTTCTAAGGTTGCCTAAAAGTTCCAGGAAAGGACCGTACGAGTACCCATTAGCGTCGTTATCCCAACAAATTTGTCGCTAGCTCCGCTATTTCAGCCAATGCGGTAAAACTCGTCCACATCTGGGCCAATATAGAACGAAAACCGTTATATCTTCATTTCAGTCGATTTTTCTTCCGGTTTTTTTCGTTATCTCTGAATATTATCAGCTTCAGACCTTCGATTCATTCCCCTATAAAATTGATATCATTTTTGAACGTGTATGCTGCCTTTAAGTGGTTTGAAATTGAGACTAGGTTATTCGCTGAAACTATAGGTTATTCAACGAGAGTTACAAAAATGAGTAAAGGACGAAATGTGAAGCGAGAACAACCTCTTGGTCTCTTCCGTTTCCGGATTTGCGTTTCCGGAAGCTTTTTGACCATTTTTCTTCCGTTTCCGTTTCCGGAAAATCGTAGAAAAAGATTTCCGCACAGCCCTGATGGGAATGGATGAGAATGAAAATGATAATTGTTTATTATTGTAATAAAAGGGCTTCGGTCAAAGGGGTTCGTAGGAGCAAGAACCAGTCGAGGGGCGAGGTGTGGGGGCTGTAGGTGCAGGTGCAGTTGCATCGATGCCCATGCAGTGGCCTCCAAAACCAGGTACTCAGCGCGCGATTTCGGCATACCAACAGGCGGCCTCTAAGCAAGGCGCGGAACTGTAGTATTCGAAAAAGTCGGGAGTTGTCGCGACACCCAGGATTAACGGAATACACAAGTGGCGAAAAATATGAAACCTCCAATGAAGCGAGAAGCAAAACAGTAAAAATCACGACGAAATCTAATATTCAAAAAGGGATGTTACAAGACTCCAAATATATCTGGTGTTCGAGAAAATACGCGAATCAAAATCTCAAGAGTCGATAAAATAGCTGAATACGCAAAAATCTCTAGAACCCTATCCGAGTAATAATTCCATTCAATACAAGGCCTTATTTGCGCGTTATCGCACAAAAACAGGTGTGCTTCACGAAAGACAAAAAACGAAAGCAGGTTCTTCAATCGCGCAACCGACTCAATATTTGGCTGAGCATCTGAAGATTTGGACGATCAATCGTCACCGGCGGTAAGTGATGTGTTGCCTTTGTCAACCTGCTGTGAACCTGCCATCGATAGGTCGATAACAGGTCCATGTTACTCTCCCGAAAGAACATGCGATATCGCTGAAGTCGTGTTCGAGAGACAGGTGGTTCAACGTGCTGGCTGACATTTGAGTTTGCCTGAGTAACATGTTGGCTACTGGCAGGCAGCGCGCGCTCTGCAGGTCCATCCGCACAATCTTAGATCGGGCATGATGTACCCGCCAGAATGCCATGATAAAGTGAGCTGACACACACCAGCCTCCTACCCGGTGGTCTCCTCTCCGTCTCTGCGCGTGGCTACCCATGCCTGTATCTGCTCTGACAGGTGTCGAAGAGGGGGGGTCGCCACTATTGAAAACTCGACGGGAAGGCACAAAACTGGCTGCCATACGCCGGGCAATCGGGGAGGTATCGCACCTTACCTGAGCCCGGCGTTTCACGAATACGGCAACTGGTGTTAGGCAGGGTCCAAGTACCGCAAACTTGGAGAGCTTTAACCGACGACGGTGTTGAAATCTGAATTTATAAGAAAAACGGTAACCGAAAACAGATCACAGTTTAATCGGCTTGGCGTTTGGTTGCGATTCAGTTCAAGTCCTTCCTTTCCTGCTTCGAGAGCACACGTCCCTTTCCATCCAAGTGTTTCCCAACCCATTTAATGGCTTCGAGGGTCTGCAGGGCCTTACGGACAACAGATCCTGATCCCTTCTTATAATAAATAGGTTGGGTCGTGAGCCACGGCCGTTCTATCCACCGTACACAGTGCGCAGAGCCCCAAATCCAACAGGTGACCGGATGTAGAGGCGTCCGGCAATGCTAGCTGTGCAAATGTAGTACCAGTTTGGGTCAACAGGAGCAAGCTGTGGTTGGCGCCAAGTTTGACGAGATCTGGCCACTCTAGAACCTTCACCTTGCCACCCCGCTTTAGAAAATGAGCAATCTGTTTCACAGCTTCGTGCTGATCCACATCTTTTACACTGGTGGCCTTCACCATATTACCTCAAACTGAGCAATTAAACCACCTCAGGAATGTCTCAGGAATACGCCGTGTACATATACAACCCTCTCGGACAAATGTTAGGACTGACCTGCGCAAGTTTTTCCCCTTAGTACCGACCGCGCGCAGGAACCGGTTCCGATCGCGCGCAAAACAACGTTTTACGCCCACCGACGTGAACAAATGAATGCTCGAGATCGTGAGATGAGCGATGATTTCAATGATTAGCATTGTTCTTCCCCTTCATTCTCAGCTTCTCTCTTTACTCAGGTCAGCTCATAGATCGGCTGCAAAGACGGAAGTTACAAGCCTCGGACAACTCTGTCCACCACGTTTCCATAGCTCAATCTTTGAGGGACCATACCTGCGTTCACAGAAGGTCTTGTGATTTCAGAGACACCATTGGAATCAGCATGGGGCCGTTTTTCAAGATAGGCGGAAAAAGCAGAAAAACGATTTTCATCGTGAACACTGCCTTTAAACCACCTCAGGAATGTCTCAGGAATACGCCGTGTACATATACAACCCTCTCGGACAAATGTTAGGACTGACCTGCGCAAGTTTTTCCCCTTAGTACCGACCGCGCGCAGGAACCGGTCCGATCGCGCGCAAAACAACGTTTTAGGACCGAACGCGCGCAACGCTGGCGGTCGGAACGGTCATAAAAAGTTGCGAGCGTTCTGACCACCTTTGCGCGCTTTGCGGCCGCCCTCACAAACCGTTTGAATCGCTCGCAACTCTGCAAAGCGCGCAGGAATCGCCACGATTTAGGACTGACCGCGCGCAAACATATTCAGAGAACGTGTTAACTCTACGCGTGAATTCAATTTTTTTTTGCTGCGGTGCCTGTACCACCTTGCTTTTTTTGATGTTTTTCTTTGGTTTTCTCTCTTCCCATTCGGTCGTTCTGTGTTCCCGTTGATTCCATCTGTGTTCAAATGTTCTTGTGATTGCGTGCATAGTTTAACGGCAGCATACACGCTGTGGCAGTTAGTCGAGATAACAGACGCCAGATAACGGTCACGCACGGCCCGTGCTGCGTCGTCAAACGACGTCTTGAAGCGCTGAAAACCGTCCAGGATGACAGTATTTGACAATGTTTGAGCAATCTAGCCTTCCACGCCCGTATTTTTCACACCCTTTGAGTAACAGAACGAGAATCGATACTTGTGATAATCGCATACTGGAGAAAGTGATAGCACTACCAAATGGGGAGTGCACGAGAGAGATAGCTTGGTTTACTTGATTATAACATGTCTGGGTATTACCTACGACTCTCGTCCACTTTCGAGAATGCTGCGCTCTACTTTCGCTGACCTCTTGAAAATGGAGGATTTATCAGTGCACAAACATGTTATACTCAAGTAAAGCCAAGCTATTTTCCTGTGCACTCCCATTTGATAGTGCTATCACTCTCAATTATCACATCGTTTTCACAAGTATCACCTCATTCTGTTACTCAAAGGGGTGTGAAAATACGGGAGTGGAAGGCAAGATTGTTCTTCAAACATTGTCAACATACGGTCATCCTGGACAGTTTTCAGCGCTTTAAACGTCGTTGACGACATAGTACGTACCGTGCAGGGACCTTATCTTAAGCTGTTATCTCGACTATGCTTACGAGCGTGTATGCTGCCTTTAAGCTTCGCTAACAGTAGGTAATTCAATGCTAAATGTTGAAAACGGCTAAGGGTGCAGGGCTTTCCTAGATGTAAGCAGACCGTCGTGAAAGGTGTATAGGGATTCTGGTAAGTAAACAATTAGCATGGTGAAAAGAAAGTGATGGGTATCTAGGCGTGAGTGGAAGTTGTGAAAAGGGGTGGGGCTTCAGGAATAGTATGCACAACATCAGCTAAGGGTGTAGGGATTCTGAAAAAGTTAGGAAACAGATTTTTTTCTTCTGGGAGGGGGATTATGGTTCTCAAATCAATATTGATATGTTTTGGAAAGTGGGCGGGGATTCAGAAGGAGTGCGCGAACCATCGGTTAAAGTGCGTGGGGATTCGAAAAAATCAAGTGAGGAAACAGTTTTTTAGAGGGGCGGGGATCGTATTATGGTTTTCAAAACAATTGTGATAGTTTTTGGAAAGTGGGCGAGGTAAACAGAAGGAGTGCGCAAAACAGCGACTAAAGTGCGTAGGGAATCTGAAGAAACGTGAGGGGTAAGTTATTGACAACGTAATATGGTTCTCAAAGTAATATTGATAAGTTTCGGAGAGTGGGCGGACTTCAAAAGGGGTGCGCACCACATTCATCAAAGGGCGTAGGGATTCGAAAAAACGAGGGGTATAGTTTACCGCAATGTTAAAAGGACATGGTGCGGTTGCGGACTCGTGCTAACATGCGGTAGTCTGATTGTGTTATCATTAATTTTTTTCGAAATAACTGAGATTGGTCGGTGAATTCTTGTTTCCAATCTCATATTTTCACCTGTTTTCATTGCTGCCACAGATGTAGTCATATCGGTGAAAGCACAGACTCACTGATCTATCTGCTGTTCCGAAAAAAATGAGTGATACCATTAACAAACTATTGTATATTGTCAGGACGAGTCCGGCAACCTCACCAGGTCCTACTTCCATTGTTGTAGACTATATGTTATCCGGGACGTATTATATTCTCAAAACAATATTGATAAGTTTCGGAAAGTGGTTGAAGCTAAAGTGCGCCCCACATTCATTAAAGGGCGTAGAGATTCAAAAAACGAAAGGTGATCGTTGTTGGGGTGAAAACCCCGGATTTTGGATTTCCACTCAAGTTTTGTAAAGTTTAACCTGAGATACGTAGAGAGAAAAATACTTATGAAAAATGGTAGCTTGATATCTTTCTGTCCGGTAATATACATATATAAGGCCAATATTTTCAGAAATATAGCCTCGAACTTCAATGGATAGCTTGTTGATGCTAATTCAATATACTCCTACAGCTAACCTAATCATCTGAACACGAGAAGAAATCTTCTGGTATCGAAGGATATTATTCATTGTGAGTTTCTAACTGTTCTTAATACAGCGTACATGTTCGCAAACATAGTCGAGATAACAGCATAAATTGCTCCGCATGGCAGGGGGTGGGAAAAAATACAGACACAGTCCTTTATTTTCGAGCTACTCGCAGTCGTATTATCACCATATCGTTGAAGCGAGGAGGTTGTTTTCCGAAAAAATTAGCTATAAAAATGAAGAAATCATTCCCAAAATCGCACTGCTCTATGATAGTGATGGCCAGCCAACCCCTGCGAGTAGCGGGGAAATGAAGGATACGAGGCAGTAATGTACGAATCCTGTCTCTCTGGCTGGTTTCCAGGGCTTTAAGCGCTGCTGACCACATGACAGTGGTCGTGCGGGCCTATTCATGCTGTTATGTCGACCATGTTTGCGAGGTGTATGCAGGTCCTTTAGCTGTTGATTATTGTGGTAGTGCAACGTATTGTTCTTATTTAGCTCGGAAGGACCCGCTGAGATCGTCCTACTATCATTTCATATTGCAATGTCAGTTTCGCATCTTTCATAGTGCTCACTGCAGGTGCGTTGGAGTGTGCGTACTTCTGAAAAGTACTGCTCCATTGTCAGTGTTTTTGCCACATTTTATCAGAGCATGATTTGCAATATTCGAGGTCTAAACCTAATAAAAATATGTATGAAAATTCCTTTAAAAGTCATAACATGAAAAATACATTCTGGGAAAAAGCGGCGGTGCGGTTGCGATCAACACACTAGGATCCATATTATATCCCACGACAGATTGGCTGCAGAACACTGCGACGTCAGAGTTTCTTAGGGCTAAGAAAATCTTACAAGACACTGGATCGAACCCCTCAGTCGCTTTCTCTGGTACCCGTCGCACAACGGACAGCCGCGATAGCTACCGAGTACATAAGCTTTCGGGCATTTCAGAACTTACACTCCTTCTCGAGCCAGCGACCGCGACAGGTGCTGCAGAGTGATCTTACGACATCACATTTTGGTACTCGTGTCGACCTGGGTCTTCCCCATGATCGCATCGCTGTGCATTGCACGGCGTTGCGGCAATCGTACTGCCTTGCAATGCGCAGCGTTGCGATCAAGGCATCCTTTTGCCGAACTGCGCGATTCAAACAATATTTGAGGCGGGTGCGTTAAAGCGTGCTGCGATTTCCAGGTCGTGCGACACGATCAGATCGATATTTCTAGTCGATCGCGTCGCAGTTCGATAGCGCTTCTGAAAGTGGCCTATAACAATGTACAATGAAGAATTTGCTTGATACTGACTCTACTAAATTCCGTCATTGATTGGCCGAACGGTTGGTACTTTAGTTGAGTCTTGGTTTATTCTTCTTATTCCTTGTTTCTTTCCGCTCTCTATTTGTTTCATTCTTTGTTGATTGTTGCGAAAGAGGCCTTTTTCATTATGGAAGGTACTGAAGCTTAGTCCAAGCGATTTGATATCAGGTTGAAAAAATAGTTTGAGACGTTTAACATATAGGAATTGGAGGGTTGGTTCGAGTATTTCAAAGTAACATCCGTTGTTTCAGCGCAATCTTTTGTAGATAGCTAAGTGTCTATACATGTACTTTCACATTTAAAAAATTAAATAATCTCGACATGAACTGTTCTAATGCTAAAGGCAGCAGACATCGCTCAAAAAAGTTGCTGAGATAACTACATTAGTGGGATCTTTGAGGGCCCTAGAAGAGCCCTGTCGAAGAAGGAAGAGTTGAAAACGAGCAAAATGACCGTATTTGAGCCCGGTATTGAGTCACAAAATTATCCTTTCTCTCCACTGGATACGCGTTCCGGCCTTCAATACAAATGTTCAAGGCCCGATTACGGTCATTTCGGCTCATTTTTTACGCTTCTAAGGTCGTAAGAGTTCCAGAAAGGGCCGTAAGAGTACATTAGCGTCGTTATCCCAACAAATTTGTCGCTAGCTCCGCTGTTTCAGCCAATGCAGTAAAACCCGTCCACATCTGGGCCAATATAGAACGAACCGTTATATCTTCATTTCAGTCGATTTTCTTCCGGTGTTTTCGTTATCTCTGAATATTAACAGCTTTAGACCTTCGATTCATTCCATAAAATTGATATCATTTTTGAGCGTGTATGCTGCCTTTAAGGCCTTGGAAATGTGTACTTCATCTTTCTCATCGGTGATTTTTGAGAGTTTTAGTCATATTTCGAAAAATATGAAGCCGGATATGTACTGCAATATTTTCCGCATAATTGTGTATGTTGCTGTTCGTGTATGAGAAAGAATTATTGTTTCAGTACTTGTTCATGTACTATCAAGTGATTAATGCATCAATAAATTTGTAAGTGTAAACTTTGCATTATCTTATGTAACACGCCAGCATGGTATCCCCAAATTGTGATCTCCAATGCTGGCTGTTAGAGAGTATAACAGCCAGTAGTAGGCGTCAGGACTGGAGGGTTCTCTGCTAGCGTATTACGCTGTTCTGGCTCCCTTCCACTTGGCAGGGGCCATGGTTTCATATTTGCCCGCGGTCCGGGCGCGTGTAAGTGCCTTGATGCAGATTTGCGTTCAGAACGCGCACTTCAGTACTGACCGCGCCGGTATACCGGTTGAAACGCGCGCCATAGTGCGGTCGGAACGTCGCCGATCTCGAAGTCAGGCGCTTTGACGCGCGGTCGATCTATCGTATTCGTCTGAGCTTGAGCATTATTTGGCTGCCATTTCATAAGCTATCACGCGGAAAACAGGCATTTCCTGGCTATTTATTCATTAGTGATCGGGTGAAGGCCTCAGAGCGCGTAATACATTAACACAATAGGGGTTGCATCCCAGGTACGAAACCAGATTAAATCCCTCGTTGTCAGTAGCAGCTGCTGCTGACAACTAAAATCAGCAGATGCTGCCAATATGTCAGATCGTTCCCAGCCTGCGTTTGAATCCTTTACCGCTGTTTACGGCAGTTGCTGCTGACAGCGATTCCCGAAGGATTGATGGGGATTAAGGGTGAGTTCTTTGCCATTCGGCTGCTATACCCACTTTTTGATCTTTCGTAAAACGGACAACGTGTTTGTGATATAAAAGAACCTCTCTAGGCAAAGATTTCTAGTCATATATCGGAGACTTTGACGAGATAAATTTCCTCTACCTATTTGATCTTTTGAAGCACTGAAGGGTGGACTTCTTATTCGTGTTCCGCATCTCGAATAACATTCTCAGGCTGAGTTAGAGCAAAAAAAGTTGATTTTGTAGCATTGGTTGATTTTAAGCTCATTATTAAATTTAGGAACAGAGTCGTGCCTTATTAGTTTCATCTTGGGCAGCAATCAAGATTTAGAGGAAGAATTCAACGTTTTATTGCCGCTCACTGCATGATGCTATGAATGATTGGATTGTTTAATCATGCAAAATCATTCGAATTTCGAATATTCGTTCGTTCGAAATAAAAAATGAACGCATTTATTCGAAATTCGTTTGTTCGGAAAATAAAAATGAAACGCATTTATTCAAAATTCAGTTTGTTCAGTCCACTCTTCAAAGTCCTCACTCATAGAGGATAGAATCGAAGAAGTAAAACAGACCAGAGGTCGATAAAAACGACTTTGGAAGTTATCACAGCGCGCCTTCCTATCCCGGTCCGGCTCCTCATTCGGACGAGCTTGTATGGCGCCGCACACTTTGCGCATTCCAATTGTTGATGCAAGCCAACTCTGCCGCGTCCAGTCTAATCAGTTCGCGCCAGATTTCGCGATTAGTGCGCGCCTGCAGGATTCATCAGGGCCCGCGAGAATTCTCGTCCACGCCTTGGAGGTTAGAAACGTTGCCAATTCAATATTTTGTACGATTTTTCTTTGCTGTTTCTTCACTATGAGTCACCTCACGACCAAACAATCCCATTTTACCGGGTCGAACTCGAAGGCAGTGTTCATCGTGGGCACATCCTTAAAACCAATGTGCACGATCAAATTGCGTTCTTCCTGTTTTTCCACCTATCTTGAAAACGGCTCCATGCTGATCCCAATGATGTTTCTGTAATCATACCTTATTCCTTCTGGAAATAAGTTATGACCTCAAAGATTGAGCTAAGGAAACATGGTTGGTTGAATCGTTCCCGAGGCTTGTAACTAATCTTTTGCAGCCGATGTATACGCGAGCTGACCTGAGTAAAGAGAGAAGTTGAGAATGAAGGGAAGAACGGGGCTATTGATCAGAAATCATCGTTAATCTCACAATCTCAAAGGCATTCAGACATTCACGTCGGTGGGCAAGGAAAGTGCATCTGGGTGTGACGAGGCTGACGTGGTGTCCAACACGGGGCCGTAGGGGACCGCTCCAAGCTCATTTTTTAAAAGTTTTTTTCAACGTTAGGGTTGCGCTAGGCCCTGCAGCTGCCTATCACCAATCGAAAAAATCAGACATGGTTTTTATCGTGGACACTGCCTTTAAATCTGGGTCTCGAAACACTGAAAGACCCCATTGGCCAGCATGAGGTTGAACTCCATGGCAGGTATGGCTAGAAGCTTCACCTTCAACGTGGCGCCGGATTAGGGTAGTCCCCGCTATTTTTTAGAGGGTCCAAAGACTTTGACGACAGCACGACTACAGAGCTGGGACAACTTTTGGTTTGAAGTGATGTGGCAGGCGGTTCCCTCACTCATATGCAGAAGAAGGGCAGGGGAACGATTACTGGCCAGGCAACATGACATTCGTTCTATTGCGGAAAATTCAAGGACATTCCACCAGCTTCCGCTCACAATTTGGTGTAAAGAGGGTTCTGCGTCCGAAACTTAGCTTTGGTGGAAAAGAGAGGTTCAATGAAACAAACAGACGGGCTGCAGGGCGATCTCAGGTTGCGCAAATGTAGGCGTGGCACGATAACAGAACAGTTAGGTTCTTGGCTTTGTTTCAAGAAAAAAATCATCTGAAAATGCTCAGCTCACTTGCCTGGCGTGGAGCGGTTTAAATCTAAGCAGCGGCTGGTGTGGTGTGGTTGATCAGCTGCGCTCTTCTTTCAGCATGGATCGGTCAGCGGGACTGCGCACACGACCGCCCTCGCCATGGCTGCGAAGTAAGATTTAAATGTTTTTTCTTGAGGAAACAAATACGGACCTAACTATATAAGGATTTGACATATATTTCAGAAAGTATCATGTACATTGTGGGTCCATTGTGCGTTTGAAAGGGTGGGGACAAGATAATCCTTAATTTTTTGTTACACTTGCTTCTGTATCTTTTTAAATCAGTTGGACATTATATCTTGAAGAGAACTGCTGGATGTATACAGACGAACCTGCCGCCTCATTGTGAACTTAGACCAAAACCATAGTGAAATCAAAGAATTGCTTGGGTTCTGCTGACGGGATCACACTGCCTCAACCAGACTGAAATGTAGTGCTTTGGATTACAGCTGATCTACATTGAGTTTATTTTCTGTATGCGCAAAATTCAGACAATCAACCTTGCCACTTCAGCGGTCACGCTGTGCACTGGACGTGAGACACCTTATGCTGCACTAGGGCAGCTCATATTATATTGATATTATTGTTATCGCGACAAACCCATCGGCGGATTAAGTGTCATTTTGCGGTAATGTTTTGTTGAATTTGCAGTAGACCCCCAGGTGTAACAAGTGGGTTTCGCTTCGAATTTTGGAAAAACAGAGTCGCTGAAGAATTTACATTAGCTCCAGACAACTTCTTCCAAGGATGTTGGTTCGAAATTAAGCTGGAAAAAGATTCTTCCGCCTTTTATCACCGGTAGCCTATTAGAACAAAGCCCTGAAGCCCAGAGTTATTGTTCAACTGATTAGAGAGAAAGCGGTTGCTAGAATCTATGTCTTGCAAAGTCGTCATTTGATATGGGTTCTCTCTCGAAGGAGGCTTGCCACTTGGGAGGTTCTTGAAGAGCAGCGACCTATCAATTACACTCCATTGTTTTCATTCTTAGTTTATAATTCTGCCCCCTTCGCTGATGATTAAAACTACACGTCTAGCAATCCTGCCTTTGCCCTATGGCCGAGGCAATATGTTCGTTGGGGTGGAGACAGCGGTCAGAGAGGTGGAAAAGTTGTTTGGGATGCCTGAGGTGGGGAATAGTGAAGGGACCTATGGGCTTGCATCTTTGAAAATTTGGACGTTTTCTTAACCCTCTTACATTCATTATATTTTTGTTTCAAATCAATAATTTTAAACATTTTTTCATTAGACTATATTTTGAAAATTCACTCTATTCTCAACTGAATGATCTGCCTAAGCATCATGGAAAATTTCCTTCTAGAGCATATTGAGTCAAAATTAGTATAGGAAAATCTTGACAAGCAGATTTAGAAAAACTACCTATTTTATCATAAGCATTTTTTTCCATTGCATGATGAATCTTTGAACAGGAGCTATTTCAGTACTATTCAAGTGAATTTTGAGTCGAATAATCATTTTCAGTTCAGAGAAAAAATACGTTTCCAATCTCTCATTGAATTCAATTGCTATGAAAGTAACATTTCTTTCATACCAAAAACTTTCAGTTTTTTGGCCATAACTTTTTTACCCTAGACGATAGCCCTTTGGTGAAGGTTGTTTCCGGAATCCCCATAAAAATCTGCACAGCGTTTTCAGTTTTAAAAAATACATTTCGCTTCTACCAGCCCATTTCAGCTGGAGTGGAGATTCTTTGTTGCCTTAAGAAATGTTGATTTTTAGTCCATAACTTTTGTGTGGTTTAAATTGGAGCCTCTGTTGAAGGTTGTTACCAGTAAATCAATTTTGGAATTCTGCAGTTAATGAATGTTTCCGGTTTGGAAAAATAACATATAGATCATTCATTTAGTTCATTTTACGAAACACCGTTTGGTCCTGTAACTCTGCCAGCGACGAGGATACGGTTCTAGTGACTTGCTGTTTTTTGAAATCTGCCAGTTCCGCGTCGAATGGTACAGGCCATAAAACGGCCAATGTCTCACCGTCGACTGCGTACGCACTTTGCTGCGCGATGCACACGTTGCGTCCGGAAGCAGGCAGTTTTGGCTTACACTCGCGCGTCATTGAAGCGCGATCGCGCGAGCGACCAAAAATCGTGCGCGCAGTAATCTACGCTTCCGACGCGCGTGCGGTCGCTCAGCAATGCGTGGTCTCTGAGTTGACGGTGAGACATTGGCCGTTTATGGCCCAGCTGTATATCGAATTCTAACTTTGCTTGCCCCTCGAAGCCAGCCCAGTTCGGTGGGCTGAGCTCCATGGTTATCTCCATAGGGTGCTCTCGCCTCGCCTATGGATTTAAATGAGAGACGCAGAGTTCAGCTGAAGGCAACGATGGAATATATCTCCCCCAGAAGCCTGGCTAACTTTATGAAGATGCGAGAGTTTCAAGTGGGAACCCGATCTATCATTCGACGCAGAGTTTCTACAGGATTATCACAAAGGTAGCTGGAGTTGAGACGCAAAACTCAGATGTCAGGCAGGACTCGAACCGCCGTTGCACGCTTTCAGGGCGAACGAGTCATTACCATTACACCACCGACACCCCGTTCTGCATCACTCAGTTATTCACACATGAACTGTGTGGGCACAACTGTGTGGGCAGAGTTTTACGTCGATTTCAAAAACAATTTTCACGGGCCTATCAAACCACGTAGTAAAGGATTACACGAAGGCGAAACTGGTGTTTCGTAAAAATGAATGATAAACTGAAGGATCAAAGAGAAAATGACTTCAAACCGAAACTACTAGCTCGACTGTAAATTCTAATAATGGTTCGAAAACAACCTTCATCAAAGATCTCTATCTCCATTACCAATAAGTTATGAATAAAATCAATAAGGCTAGGCAAAAATAATGCCTTTATAAACTGAAATCAGCTGAAAGGAAGAAGAACATCTTTTCTTAAACACAGAAAACGCTTTTCGATGCAAAATTTTGGACTACCACAGAAACATTAAAATCATGAAGATTCAAGCCCTTCATGTAAAAATTCTTCCTAGGTTTTGTTTGATTTTGGCATATCTTGCTTCACCGTTTGAGCTGTCTCTTCTCGCCCCTCAGTGAGTTGAGGGGCATGTGCAGAATTTAACCGCTAGAAACTTGGGGGCAGTGCAGTCGTTGCCTTTGAAGATCGCCGTTGCTCACAAGACAGGAGACGTCTATCGTGGTTGAAGTGCGAGTCAGAGACACGTATGTCGTGCCATGTGAGTCTTTACCACTTCACTTTCAATAGATCCAATCTCCTAGCTGGGGCGGCTAGTTTTTTTTTCAGCGACGGGACACATTTATACGTGTCTTGCTTGTAGATAACCACGACGTGGGCATTAT
Organism: Aplectana chamaeleonis; assembly: GCA_029168955.1. Lineage (NCBI taxonomy): Eukaryota > Metazoa > Nematoda > Chromadorea > Rhabditida > Cosmocercidae > Aplectana > Aplectana chamaeleonis. The sequence goes on along the minus strand of JAPDOI010000187.1, from coordinate 133,534 downwards.
CATGCCCAGAGCATACGGCGATCGATATCTTCAAAGAGCGCGATTTTTGCCTCCTGGCCCAAGCGGCGCAATCTTTGCCATTTGACGGCTTCAACCATGATCCTGGAGAAAGAACGGTGTGTGGTGAAGACACACCGCTCTGAATTCCTTTTTATGCCCTACCCTTATCAATTAGGTGTCTCCAATTCATTTGCAGTGAGTCATGGAAGTTTTTGTCTGTTTTGCAATAGCAGAATTTCATTGGATTTCGAAAACAATGTGCTTGCAAAGGTTCTTTCAAAGCACAAAAAAGTTATGGACGAAAAACCGGCAACGTGACACCGCATCAAATCTCGAAATTGAATTGCATGAGCGTTGGGTCACTTTCGTTCTTTTCGGGGCGTTTCACCGGTTGTCGGCGGTTTTCCCCAATGGTGAAGGTCCCCACCCCTTCACACCAGAGGTGAAGGTTGATGGAAGTACATGGCTCCATGCAACGAAGCTATGCCTATGGCCATTGTTAGGGGTCGTTGTAGTTCCACTGCCGAGCGGCGCGGCAAAGTGCGCTCTTATAATATCGATCGTTGGATCGTGCTGAAATGCACTGTGTGCCGCGCCGCTGACAGCGCAATATCGGCGACCACTTACAACCACGACAGGCCTGTCGCATGGATATCCACAGGGGAACCAGATCTTTGGCACTGTGGTGGAAGGGGAGGGATGGGGATGTCTCAAACTTCGTTGGGACATAAGTGGACAATACTGAATGGGGATATACACTGTTTGCATTCAGTTTTTTCACGACGAATTCGATCACACTACTCACTTCAAACATTATACAAACCAAGTCAAATAACCGTCTCTGGTGGGGAGTCTGCGAAAATCACCTGAATTTGGCTCTTGCCCCATGAGAGGTCCGAGTGAAATTGGCCTATTTCGTGCCGTACCCTGGCCTAGAATGACTCTGGAGTTTCACTGATTCGCTATCGCTGGCACTATTCGCTACTTTTACGCGAGTGGTAACGAATGGCGATCTTTTCACGCTCGCGAGACTTTTTGGTATAAAAAGTGACCTATCATGTTTTGCACAAAAGGGGCGTGGACAGCGCGGAGGGACTCCGATGAGGCTTGCACAAGTGGAATCTGTTCAGACAACTCTGGATACGAGCATTCTATTACAATGTATGAGCTCTGCAAGCGAAATCGCGCATCTTTAACAATACTTGGCTGACGAAGGAGTGGGGGAGGTGATCATAGAAGCATCTCCTGTTTGCAGTGGAAGGTTGACCCCGACTGAAATTTCCGGCATATATGGAAAGAGACCCTCAACTCTGCTGTGTGCTCTGTGATTGCTTCTGGATCTTGTCAGAAAAATTACTTTGAAATCTTGCCTTGGAGTTTCGGACAGTGGAAATTAAGTGGTAAAGAATGATTCAAACCTCGAGAAAATGAGCTTTTGATGAGAAGGCCTCTAGATACTCACTTGGATTCATCATCTAATCACTAAAATCAGGTGCGAAGGCGCTAAGAGCCGCATAATGTCAGGATTTTTCAAAAATTCGCCTTTTCAAAGTTTTAAAAGAAATTTGGAATCTTTTATTTCTCATTCGATGTGTATAGATGAGCTTCGCACTTATTGTACCTCACTTTTAGAGGAACTGAGGTGCGCACTTGCCGCCAGATGTTGTAAGATGCCTAATTAAGCCATGGAAACCACCAATTTGATTTCCTGATTGTGAGATTAGTGTGCATTATACTTTGGGGCGGGGAGTCGATAGGAGCGATTCGTTATTAATTCATCCTCGTCTTGGTGGATCTGGACTGCTTATGTGGCGAAAAGTGGGTAAAGTCGGGGGTGTGAACGGGTTGAGGCAGCTGGTGGAAAGTCGGATTTTCGTTTTTAAGACTTCAGACTCCTCTTCGAAAAGGCACAGCCCAAAGCTGAGGCCGTCTGGATATTCCACATAACTGTCAAGTAGACCCACCCGGATATAACATCTGCCGAGTGCAAGCTCTCGAATTCCTCGAAAAATTAAGAGATATAGGAAGCCACCTGGTGCGTCCCCATCGAGGATAGCCACTTTGGCACGCCCCTTTTACGATCTTTCGAGCTCAGCAGTGGCTAAATGAGCGACGGTTGTGCGATTGATAGCCCGTTCTTCCCTTCATCCCCAGCCTCTCTCTATTCAAGGTGGTATCGACTAGATCGGTTGCAAATGACGGAAGTTGAAGGCACTGGGACAATCGTCCACGATGCTTCCGCAAGCTTCGAATTTTTGAGGGTGGCCCTTATACTTCCGTTCCGCAGGTCTTGAACTACTCCAGATGACAATACGGCCGCATTGGAATCAAGCGATACTGGGACCGTTTTCAAGATAGGCAGAGAAAACAGAAAAACGATTTACGAAGTTGGTTCATCGAAATCTTTCCAACGGCGACTCGAATGCGAATGAATAACGTGGGAGTGCTGAAACCTATGCGAAGGCGGCAGCATCGATCTTTATTACAGATCATTCGTTCATGAACAAAATATTTGATTATATTATTCTAAATCATGTAGTTCAGAATACATTGGGCGAACAATTAACGAGCTCCAGAAAGACCATACATGAGTCGGCTGGAAAGTCAAATATATCAATTACAACGCAAGGACAATGGCATCGTCCTTTAGGACTCGCTCCAGAACACCTTAATCTTCATCATCGAGTGACTGGCTTCGACCAAGGGCAAATGGACGGCGGATTCATTCCCAGAAGCGGAAATCAACGGGCACTGCCAGACTACTCGTGAATTATCACAGAGCGGAACAGAGAATCGGTTTAGCGAAAAAATAGAACTGTTCAAAAAAAAAGACAGATCAAAAACAGTCTAACTGATTATGCACAATAGTGATCATTTATCATGATTCGAGCAGCGAATTCTGCGTGACGACACGCGCTTCCCGAACGAGCACAATGGAGGGAGTGCTTGAACAACCCTAAGGTGGTGGGCTGGTAGAAATACATATTCGTGATTTTACGCTGTATGATATAGAGTACACACAAAATTTGGCATAGGGTACAAAAGGTGCGAGCGATGGGAGCTGAGATTGAAGCATATGCGTTTGAAAATCTTCCACTTACTTGGTCGTCATCATCGTAACGAATTCTGAAAATAATTCAATTTATATGCCGGATTCCATATTGCTTCGCGCTGTTTAATTTTCATGAAATTTAGGCAGCATACACGCTCACAAACATGGTTGATAGGGCATGAATAGACCGCACGGCCTTTACCATGTCGTCAACGGCGTTTGAAGCGTGAAAACCATCCAGGTTGATAGGATAGAGCATTCCAAAATCATAAAGCCTGTGGAGACCACCTACGAATAACAGTAATGAAGGTGAGGCATGTCAGGAAGCACTTGATAATTTGGTGAAATGGCACTATCAAATGATGAGTCTACGAGAGAAACGAAAGCAGTTAAGCTTCACAGTTATAACTTGTTTAAATACACGATTGATTCCCATCGCTACGATACCGCTCTATTGCAGGGTGGCTTTAAAGATAGACATTTCATCAACAAACTAGACATGATTATATTCCAGTCAATCAGAATGGCTAATGTCTCTCGTGGCGCGCTCTCATTTGATGTGTTATTTAGCTCTAAATTATCAAATGCTTCCACATGCCTCACTCTTCCATTCATTTGTTATTCGTAGAGGCAGGAGTTTCCACAGTCTTTATAGAGCGGGAATGCTCGAATTCTGTCAAACTGAATGGTTTACGGCGCTTCTGAAGCACCGTTGACTGTATGGTAAGGAACCGTGCGATCGTCAGCGCTAATAATGCTCTTATCTCAACCATGTTTGTGAGCGTGTATGCTTTACCTTTAATAAGAATCCGAATATGAGGTAGTGCGTGTGATTTTCTCAATTCAAACAAACCGCGTCATGTTAAGAAACCTAGCACACGTGACTACTGGAGTCTAACAGGGCCGGTAATAGCTAATACTCAAAACGGCAGCTCAAATGAGTAAAAAGTATCGGCATTGAAAAAGGATAGAAACACAAACCGGCAACTTACCGGGTTGGGAAGAATTTCACCAATTGGTGAGATATCAATTCAGTTACCACATGCACATAACGTGGCTTGTTGATCCCGTGCAAAGAAAAGGGACAGAGGATCGCTTGAGCCCAGATCCGGCCGGACCAAATGTGACTGCGCTTGCGGCGAAAAAACGCCGCATTCACCCTTCATTCCCCGGAACACCGCACAGCGCATCGCACGTTTATCCTCGAACTGGGCAGGAGGCTCCTTCCATCCCAACAAGACTATAAAAATAGTTCAGAATGTCTAACGTAGGAACACGGTGAAGTTCTGAGGTTAGTTGTTTCCCCCTATAAACCCTCAGAAAATTAATTCAATTTACTCAGTTGAAATAGAGGAATTACAAGGTTGACGTAAAATGAGGTGATTACTGGAAGACTCACGGCGAAAGGGAATATTCCGCTAAATTGTTAAAGACCGGAAGACCCACGAAAGAGACTTCTACCGAAACTCTGGGTCAGTTTTTAATTGTGCCTTGAAGGTTGGGTACCTTCCCCTGCATACTCCGCGTTTGCCCTGTAAACAGAGAATTTTAGCTGTTGTTTCGAACAGGGACTAAACGTTTGCTTTAACATTCTCAGCTCATGTTGACAGAGCTCCCAAACACCGTCGATGACCGCAGCATAATAACCAAAAATTACCGAGTTTGGACTGGCCTTAAAAGCCGGAAGTAATTCCCACACGAAATAATTTTTTTGAAATGCTGATAACAAAACTCCGATAACCGCTGAGCGACCCTATACGAACATGACCGGAGTTATGACAGATCTCAAATTGCTCAAGTAGCGGCGGGCGTTGACGAAACTACCATGCCGGACCTCAAGAGAGGCTACGACCCCACAGCAGAATAAAATAATTTCCCAGAAATTTCACGATCCTCCCCAAATGTACGGTTTCAGGCCCGGAAAATTCTAACAAACCCATCCTAAATTTTTGACTTTTGACCGCCCTCATCACGACAAACCAGTAACGGTCAAAATTTCCATAGGGCTTGCCCCCGATCCACAGTACCCCTTTTCGCGGCGGGACCAGCATGGATTCTTAACTTGTATGGATTCTTGGCACACTTGATCGATCGGTATGTCAATATGTCCAATAATTTCCTGCTGCACCACGAGATGTCGTACGTTCGTGCCGTGGCAGTGTGGAGAAAGAAGATCGCCTCCGTGCCAAACCGACGTCAACCCCTCCGAGAAGAGGGGTTTTGTCATGGAGGAGAGGTGCTGGTCGGCCGCAGCTCTCCTGAGGATTTTATTACAAAGGGCCGGCGTCGAGAGGAATCCAGGTCCAGCACGGAAGTATCCATGTGCCACCTGCGGACGAGGATGTTACCTGGCATAAAACAAGTGTCCAGTGCTTCCCGGATGCCAAAGGTAGGGTGCACTTCTCCTGTTCGGGCCTCAGTCTCTGTGAGGCATCATGACTCATCCTTTCGTTGTGTTCTATGCTCTGCCCCCAACAACTCTGATTCCTCAATTACCAACCGCCCCCTTACCTCCATTGTTCACATTCAATCTCAACGGCCTTCGCAACAAGTTATCTGAACTCTCTCAAATTCGCACGTTCTCATCACCCGGATGTTTATCATGGTTCAAGAAACCAAGCTCTCTCCATCTACCACTTATCCCCAACCTAACATTTCCGGGCTACACCACGCCTATCACATGCCAAGGACAGCTCTTGGGGGCGGAGTGTCTACTTTCAGTTCAATCTGCCTTACCTTCTCATATTATCCCTAATACTCCTAAGGACGGTACTCTCAGTACATTCCTGTCCACCTCCCCCTCAAAACCCCTTTATCTCTGGTATTTAACATATATATTCCTCCTATATCATCTTGTCCCCCCCTCTTATAATCCTATTCCCCTCCTTAAGCAGTTGTACGACTGCTCACTCTCCCCTTCAGCTGTCTTTGCAGGTGACTTCAATGCTCACACGTTCTGTTTCCGCTCTTGATTCTGACGCCAGAGGAAGATGTCGAAAGAATGGGCTGAGGAGTATGGAAGAAGCCTGGTTATCCTCAATGATGACCAGCCCACTCGTCTCCCTGCCAACGGCCGACCTTCTAGCCCAGACATCTCCCTTGTGTCATCAATCTCTCTAATGCTTGCACGTGGTCCACATCCACAACTCTCTCCAGCGATCACATTCCGTCTTTGTCTATATTGAGTCTCTCTCTGACTCTCTTGTAACCCTTACTCTGGTTTTCGTCATCGTACTTTATACTTAATTTAGGCCCTAGCAGACTGGACCCTGTTCAGAGATGTTGCACTTCGCCATGCGGTCGACGCTACCCATGGAATGGTGATGTTCATCAGAAAGAGCGCCATCTAACAAGTGCCCATCCGCAAGGCCATGAAAGCAGCAATTCCTGAGGGTCGTGTCAAGACCTTTTTTTTCCAAATGTCAAAGCTTGAAATACTGCAGAAGATAAGAACCAGAGATGAGAAAGAGAGCCGCAGACCATCTAGACCCGGACATAGCTGTGCTGGATAACGAGATCGAGCAGGATCTGGATAAGAACAAGAAGGAATGCTGGGAGAAGTTCACTGAAAAGCTGAATTTCAAGGCTGACGGAACTACGACGTGGAAAGTGTTGAGGAAAATTTCCGGCAAGTCCGCTCCCCTCGATGAGCTCCGCTATTGAGTTCGAGAAGAACGTCTTCAAATCAGGAAAGCGGCTGCTTATGCGCTCGGCAACGAACTTCTTCATCACACGTGCCAAAGCGAGGCGTGCGAGAACAGAGTCACGGTTAGAGAACTGAGCCGGTTGCCGCTCATGAACGCTTCTGAGGCCTTTACTCTCACGCAAGTAGAGAAGGCTATCAAGAAATGCGGAATTACGAAAGGCTATCGGACCTGACGGTATCTCCCCAGCCATCCTGGAAGAAGCTTCCCCACGGAACTTCTACCGATGCTTGCCCAGATATCATTAACACTTCTTTCCGGACCTGCACTCTACCCCAAGCTTGGAAGACAGCCAATGTGATACCGTTGCCAAAGCCAGAGCCAAGTCCCAAAAGCACGGCAATGGGCTTTCGACCAATAAGCCTGTTATCGCCCGTCGCTAAATTAGCTGAAAAAGTTGATCGTGACGGACCTGGCTGATCAAAATGAGCGACAACGGCATCAGCATGGGTTCAGGAAACTTCACTCCGCTACTACAGCTCTATTGGAGATCGTGAGCTTTGCGGTCGATGGGTTCAACATGCGAAAGCCCCTGAGAACGGTGGCCGTCGCCCTCGACCTGAGCAAAGCGTTTTGACTCTGTTAACTTGCGGGACTGCTGTCCGAGAAACGCTGCTCGGAAGTCGTCGCTACCATCATGGCAGAAGCGATGGATTGCAGCGTTCACTAAAGGCCGCCGTGCTAAGGTTCTGTTCCAGAATCGCATGTATCCGATAGCATTCCAATGGCAGCGAATCGGTGTTCCGCAAGGCGGAGTGTTGTCCCCCTGCCCTATTCAGCCTGTATCTTGAGGACATTCCCGAGCCTCCCAATGATGTAAGGATTGTTATGTATGCCGAGCGACATCACCATCATGTGCCAGGATCTGTGACCTGCAGATAGCCGCTAACCAAGATCAGCGCCTATCTCGTCGGTTGAAGCTCTTCCTCGATAAAATGATGCTCACAGTCTCTGCCGCAAAATCCTCTGTTTCCAGTGTTCACAACGAACACTGCAAGGAACACAGTGCCCATCCAGATGTCAAATGGGATGGTGACCTGTTGCCAGCAGCAAAATTCCCCAAGCTGCTTGGCCTAAATTGCTGATCCTCACTGAAGTTTACAAAAACGCGGAACAGAAACGAAACAGTCGTCAAGGCTAGACTTAATATCTTGAGAGCTCTCGGAGGAACATCATGGGGAAGCAGCCGAGAGACTATGTTCAGAACCTACAGGAGCAATACTTCAGCCGGCTCTGGAATATGCGGGCACCAGTGTGGCAGCACCTGGTGTCTGACAGCTCCTGGAATAAGCTGCAGCGTGTACAGAATGCTGCGCTTAGAATTGCTACCGGTTGTGCAAGGAGCTCCCCGGTGGAGCATCTTCACGCGGAAGCCTGCATATTGCCGGTCAAGGAGCATTGTGAACTCCAGGCACAGCAGATGTATATTAATGTTCTGAGGCAGCCGAATCATCCGTCAAAAGAAGAATCATGAAGCCCATAAGAGAGGTCAGATTAGGACGCCGTTCGCCGATGCTCCCTCGTAAAGTTGATGTACAGAGATGGGCCGACTCCAACATGGAAAGGCTTCGTCTTCTGCGTGAGGAGCACACGCAATTTGTTCGAGGATATCCTAGCAAAAGGCGGCTGTAGACCCTATCTTGGGAACAGTGCCGCCTCGGGTTTTGCGAGTCCGAGTCTCAACTCGGCTCAGAACGAGCCAGATGTTAGCATCTTTTGCATCGCTGCGCTGTGGTCACTCTATTCTGCTCATGTCTTACGTCAACAAGATCGACAGCAGCCGACCAGACGCATGTGCCCGGACTGTGGTGCTCCCGGACACGACACGGCGCACTTGTTCATGTGCCCGAAAGACCTACCTCCTTAACAACAATGGACCTTTGGACCCAGATCCTGCTAGAAGGCCGCCCAGTTCCTCAACCTATGATAAAAACCACTTTGAGGCTGCAGAAGAAGAAGAAAGAATAATTTCCTGCTTGCAGCCACGCTTCTCTTAGTAAATTCATTTATTAAAGAATATAATTCGTATGTATTGATGTGTAAAATCTATAAAATCATATGTATGGTTGATTCAGCACACTTTCTGAACAGTGTGAGGTGCATGCTAAATTACCGTGTTTTCCGTTTCACACTTGAAATCGTTGCATTTAATTCGTTATTTACTCCAAGCATAAGCAATTCACGCAGGGTCATACTCATCCATGAGTGTTTCCAATAAAGAGGGCTTTAAGAACAGATAGAGAATAAAGCTAAAATAACATACTGGATTGAAGAGAAGCAAATTTGAAGTTAGTCAATTCGTTTTTTTGAAGCACTACAGAAGAGTAAAATGATTAAAATGTGTGAAAAATATCATTAACCACGAAAAAGGTCTTCTAGTTCACGTTTTTCTTCAATATTTCTGCTATCTGCGAACAAACATCGATTCGCTCGATAAAATGACGTCACATACGAGAAAATGGTCTTGCAGTAAGAATTTCAGCCGTTTTTGAAAAAAAAAACACGTCTAATTTGAACAGTTTTCCACGGCGTACACTGTGATGTCGAATATGTGAGGCACATTGATCGAACAACCGTGCCAAGAATCCATGGGTGCATTCAGCCGAGAATTCATGCTGGTCCCGCCGCGAAAGAGGTACTGTGGATCGAGGGCAACCCTTGGAAATTTCGACGGTTACTGGCTTGTCCCTCATCGTCGATAAAAAATTACGCAACGTGGCTTGACAAAACAACGGTTTATTCAGTTTTCTCTTGATTTCGCTTGTTCAAAAGAATTAAGGTGTCGCATTTGGCAGGAGATACAAGGAAAGAGGCCAACATATAAAATTTGTGGTGATCAAGAAATTCAACTCTGAGAATGTACTGCGAATTGATTGACCAGCTGCTTGCACGCTTATTCCGGTGAGCTCACAAATCCGCAAAAAATGCTACAACACGCCAAGTCTATCCTGGCAGAACAATGACTGATCACACTGGTTACAGAGAGAATTCATGGGTATGTACCTTCATAATTTACTTGGCCGTCTCCATCAATGTCTGCTTCACGAATCATCTCGTCCACTTCTTCATCAGTTAGCTTCTCACATAAGGTTCGTCATCACATGACGCAATTCGGCGGCAGAAATGAAGCCGTTTCCGTCCTTGTCGAACACCTACATAGACGAATAGCGGGAAAAGCGTTTTTAAGTAAAATGCTACAGAGTAAGAAGGAAAAAACCTCAACACAGCCAGCGTGTCCATCAGACCACAATGGAAAATACGAAACCCCAAAGCAAATTTTGAGCAAGAACATGGTATAAACTCTTCCTAGAGAGCTTTAGGAATCTCGATTAAGAAGGTGTTTGGGTACTGATTTAGATCTCTTGTGGGAGTAAATTATCCACCCACTTTGTCGCCGCTGACCAATCACGTCAGCCTTCGCTGCTCCTGTGATAGGTCAACTGCGGGAAAGTGGGCGTGTAACTTTCTCCCAGCAAGATATCTAAACTAGAGCCGGTGTAATATCAGCAAACATTTTGGTAGCTGGGGAAGAACGAGGGGCTTACTCAGGTACTCAGGACGACAGCCGGCGAACCGTTCCCAGCTGACCCGCGGTCTCCGCCCTCCGCACGGTCAAGCGGAGCGTTGTGTTATTTTCCGAAATCCGGCGACCATCCCCTCCAAACATCAAACTTTTCCCAAAAAATCCAAAAATTTTGCGATCCCCTCCGAGGTTTGATTTTTTGGTCACTTTTCAAAAAAAGTGTTGAAATATAAAGTACTGAAAAGGTCCCTCATAGTGTTCAATAACCGTTATTTTCAATTTCCACTAAATTCCAGAAATTTTCATTCTCGGTGCGAAATTTTAGCGATCCCCTTAACCTTCAGTTTCGGGCCACAATTTTGCGACCTCCACCCCCGTTGCGAAATTTCGCAACCACGCTTGACCCTGGCCGCCCGCTTTTGGTTCGCCGGCCAGCTTCGTATCGATGGCCCGCCGACCTTTACCGGATTACCCGCGATCATTATTTGTGTTATTGTTTACCTCGAAGCATGTGACCCTGGCCTACGGTGGAGAAACGCTCCGCCTCGGTCCGCCGCAGGCTGCGGTGAGAAACCACCCTCCCCGCGGATCGCGGCGAACCCCAGCCGTGGAATGCCCTATCCCTCAGCGGTCAAAAATATGCTGGCCTCCGGAGAGTGACTCGAGGTCACCTTCCAGGGCCGGCATTAGATTACCGAATGAGGACTCCAGTGAGATGAGGCGCCTTTTATACCGGCTGTGCAAGTGATAAGCACGCTACGACGTGATCATTCGCGATCATCATCAATTGCTTTCCAACCGGCCGAATTGAAGATGGCGTGGCGTGTTTTGTGGCTCGCGGACGAGCCAATATCCGCGCTGCGTGTGCGTCGCATGTAGCATGGTTCGCCGCTGGCCGACACGCTCGAAATAAGGGCGCCGGCCATCGTTTTCGGAATGAAGGTTCGCCGGCCGTCGCCCTGAGTATCTGAGTAGATTGCACTCCATACCTCGAATATAGGTGAGATTTTTACGATCCCAAACCTGAAGGCTCTCACTTTAAGAGGCTATTTTTTACAATCCCCTCCACCACCAGGATTAGGCGTGCAGCGTTGAAGGTGTCCGTGAGAGGTGCGGCCACCTCCTTCCTAAAAGTGGTGGTGCAAAATTAGTTGGAGGAGGCACTCAGGATTCGTTGATGAATGAATGATACCGCTTCCAGAATTCCAAGTATTTCCACGGAGTTTCCATGAAAACAATGACTGATAACGTTATCAGGCATCTTATATCCAACAAAAAAATTCCAATTTTCATGACTGAATCGATTTCATTTTTCTCGACTGGCACCCCCTAACTTTAGTTCTTTGCCCCCAAAATAAGTTGCGCCCACCCCTTTCTAAGAGTCACCTGATTGTAACCCTCATTTAAACGTAATTTTTAAATGAAATTTGAATATTTAATGTGAAAAGGGGATGAATCTTATTCAAAAAAATCTTTTTTAAAACATTGTTCAAAAAACAAAAGTGTGACCTGAGAAACTTTTTTGATTAAAAAGGCAGTGTTCACGATAAATCTCGTTTCTCCCGAGGTCTCGGTACGTGGAAGAGCTTACTAAGTTGGCAGGTGCTGTTCAGAGGATAGAGGTCGAAGAGCAAGCAGCGAAAACTGGCCAGAAATACAAACCGGCTTTGAAAGCTCTCCCGGTTGCGCCTACCTATCTCCAGTCCGCCCCTAATCGGACGAGCTTGTAGCGCCACCGCACACGTTTCGATAGCAAATTGCCAAGCAACTCTGCCGCAGTTAGCATTGATTACGTCGGAACTCGTCCGCGCGGCTGCAATCCGATCTCGTCCGCGGCGAGCCGTCCGAACTCGTCCGCCGGGGTCCTCGATAAAATTGAGGCTACAATCGGTGGCTTTTCCAGATAACTCGACCGATGTTGTGCAGGGTTACCGCCAGTGAATACCGTGAGAAACGATGGAAAAAGAAATTTATGGAAATATCTCCCGATTGTTTTATCTTTCTACACTTATCCTTTGTGCGATTCAATACATTTTTGTCTGTATACTTATGTGTGTACTTCTACACTGTGTTTACGCTCAAAATAATTTCCAAATCAGTCGATTCCAGTCTTTGAACGAACGGCGTTTTGATGTTAGTCTGAACGAACATTTTTTTATTCCAAACATGACGGTAACACAGCATCAAAAAAGTGCAACTAAAAATGAAATAATCTGACCACGTTCTCAATGGAAATATATAATAGGTTCTTTTGCGAAGTGAGAGAAACGGTATGTACCAGAGTTGTTCAATATGTTGTGTCTTTCGATAAGAAAAACACAATTTTATAGTCCAAAATACACTTTATTATTCAGTATAATGTCCCTGAACATTAATACACTTGAAAAAAAAAACAAAAAAAACTTTAGGTCTCATCCATAGTGATGAATCGACGCAAAAATCCACTTTATCCTTTTCAAAATGCTCCAGTGTTGCTGAAAAAGTCGCATTCGAAAGTGTTTTTGTTCAAATTGTTAGCGAATGCGGCACCCATTGTGCACACAGCTTTCTAAAACCCAAAATTTCACTTAAAATATGGCTCACACTGCCTCATGAGATGTCAAGAGCCTCTACTTAATCTCTCTTAGTCAATCGACGATCTTTCAAAACCATATCCTGTATTTTGGCTATGATTTCTTGTGTTGATGCGCTTTTTGGACGTCCTTCACGTATATCGCCTTCAAGGCTTGTACGACCACGTTTAAATTCAGCAACCCATCTTTCTACTGTTCTAATTGTAGGTGAACAATCATTATACACTTTTCACATTCGTTTGTGAATTTCTTTTGGTGCTACACCTTCCAAAAATAAGAATTTTATCACTGCACGATAATCAATTTTTTTTCGTTGCTTTGACACGGCGACACTAAATGGCTTGTAAACAAAGAATGAATCGAAAGATTGAAATGAAACTTCACATACGTTCACATGAATAGTGTACCAACAAACCAAAAAAAAATTGGACTAGTAACAACGCCTTCTCTTATCGAACGACAAAACTTATTGAAGAACAGGGTAATGAAGTGATTGCGCTCCATTTTCTGATATTAGGTACACGGGCTGCTTATACAACGATTCCGAGGTTTCTTTTTTATGGTGGTTCTCACAATAGATTCCTATATTTCGTTTTTCTATGTTTTCTGAAGGATCATAACGAGGCAGCTCGATGGTTCCCGCACTCTTCCTTTGAAAATATGTGTCATTCGATTGTGATATTCGATCGATCTGGATCCATTTTTTATCGAACCGATTGTAGAATATCGAGGGGTTGACTGATCTTGAAGCGGTTTTGTTTGAGTTGGTATTTTTTCCATGAGTTGACAGTCATTAAAACATCGCATCTACTATTTAGGTCTGTATATGTCCAGATAAGATTCCACTAGATGTCCACTATTGCAAACGAGAACATTCTGCCAATTTCATGCACTGGTAGAGATTCATTAACTAAACCAGGTGCAATTCCAAAAAAAAAAGTTCCATTTTGAAGGCCTCCGAATTACTAATGCCTTACCCAAAAGCTGGTATTTCACAACACATTATCCACCAGTGATAAGCCAGTGTTCATATCCTGTGCTTGAGCACCTTCCCTCGATGTCAATGTATTTCGGCGATTTGCGTGCCGGACGAGTTCGGACGCCAGGCGGACGAGTTCGGACATCGCGCCGCGGACGAGGTCGAACGCCGCGGGCCGGACGAGTTCCGACGCAACCGTTAGCATTATCGATTCGCGCAGATTTCGCGATTAGCGCGCTTGCCAGGAAATCAGCGGGGCCCATGATTCTCGTCCACGCCCTGAATTTAGAAACCGTTATTTTGAACTATTCTGGACGTTTTTCTTCCCTGTTTCTTCACTATTAGTTACCTCACGACCGAACAATCCCATTTTTGTGTCGATCTCGAGTGCGATATTCATCGTGAACACTGCCTTTAAATGAAATTTCGCAATTCTTTTCAACTATTTCTGCATGGTGACCAATTGGACCCTGCGGCCCCACTCCCCGAGATAGCTATGCGCCCCCCTCAGTTATTTTCATAAAAAGGCTTTAACCTGCTCACCACCCGCTTATAAATTATGCAGACCCAGTCCAGCGGGGTCATGGCCGGTCACGACAGGAGCAGAGAACCGCAAGAATCCATGCCCAACTATAAGGTTGTCCGATAAGTTCTTGCCGTTTTTTTGAATTTTTCGTAATATAATTGTAATATAATATAATAATATAATGTAATGTAATAATGTAATATAATATAATATAATATAATATTAATTTAATATATTTTTAATTTTTTAATTAATTTTTTAAATTTAATTTAAATTTAAATTTTTAAAATAAATTCTTCGCAAACCAATATCGAGCAGTTCTTTCAGCTATGGCACCCTCTCCGTATACGGCACAAACCTCTCTAGCAGCTTCCGTGGCTTTGGCACCTCGGTTAAACGCAAAAAGTAGATGGTGTCGAAAATGCTCGTTTTTGTCGACTTGACACTCCATTTAAATGCTCTAAAAATTAGACAAAAACTAATCGAAACAAAAAAACCAAATAGACTTTCTTGTAGAGCAAAAAATTCTCTTTCGAGTAACACAAAACATTGTACCAAAAAATTTCATTTCGATCGCTAATTTTGTAATTTAAAAAAACGGCAAGAACTTATCGGACAACCTAATAGAAAACTTGATGATCTGTGGGGGAGGGCTCCTCAATTTTTCGTATACCCTAGTAGGGGTGCGGTGGGCTTGATGAAAATTCACGATATCTATCTGAATTTCGATCACCGAGAGGGGACTTGGCCAAGGTCGGTCACGACTCCCCACTGGGCATTGACAAACAGTTGAGGATGAGAGCTTTTGTTAGGAAATTTCACCTACAAGTGCTGACCGTCTAGATACACGACAAAAAAGTTTAAAACGGTATCACTACCCAAAACTAAAAAAACACTTCGATTGGAAGCGTCAGTAATCAATCAACGATTTAATTATGCCCTTAATCTTCAGAGAGGTCATCTATTCGGTTGTCGCAAAAGATTCCCGACACTTCACTTCCGCGATTTTTAAAACTTTCAGCATTGCTATTCTGGCCAATTGCGATATACTTCTCGAAGGCGCGAATTATCCTTCATTTATGTTTCCTTCCACTTGAGAAAGATCTGGAAGATGCTCATAGCTGAAAAATACCGCCGAACTTAAGCATGAATTCCGAAAATTAGCAAATGGAAAAAAGCGTAGGGCATGTTTTGAACTTTCGAAAGATGGATCAAACCTAGGCAAAGTATGAAAATGCGAAATGCCGGACCGGACATATTGCCAGTGCGGTATGATACCATGGCATTAGCCATTTATTCGACGTGATCAACGGGTGGGTTGTTCGTATCAACCATCAGCCGACAGCTCGGGGTTTTCCTCCTTTGTATGACGGTACAGCCGCCCAATAGAGTTAAAACTGATCTCCACCCCACCTCCCACCAAAAAACACGATACACATTGATATCACCAACCCACCCGTTGACCACGTCGAATCAATGGCTAATGTCATGGTATCGTACCGCAATGGCAATATGTCCGTTTCGGCATTTCTCCTCCTGTGGCAAAGTACCAAATGTTGAAAGATTTGAAAATCGCATATGGAATGGAAGCTTCCGCGACAACCTAATGGAAAAAGGCAAGTGGAAGCCATTGTGGGGCACCGAGTGGAGTGCAGTAAGTTCCCTTGTGACTCTGTAGATAACGCGATTTCGCTAACTTATTCTAGAACTGTCATTCACTCATACAAGTTCAGCAAGTGCTAGGAATTACACCGAGGTCTGGGAAAATCATCACGAAAAACCCTAAAGCGATATTTCCCGCATTTCTAAGAAAACTAATTGATGGCGGTATCAAATGTTAACCAGATAGCAGACTTTTCCTTCTTTTATATGAATGAATATTGAGGGTCCCCTCCCCGTTCGAGATCGATCCGAATATTGAACAAACGAAGAAAAAGGAAATGGGTTTTGAAGTCACGAGTTCCACCCGTAAACTAATTGGAAGACCTCGTTTCAATTCCACTAGCCACTCGTTTAACTAATTCAGTAAGCCGGGATGAAAATTAGAAGGACTTCCTAAATCATCCTACCAGTTAGAAACAGAAACAAAACATTTGAGTACTATATGATGAGAGAACCCCATAGTGCATATACACTCGTCTAACTGCTGGTGAAACGCTTAGCAAACAGAAACGAAATAAGAATAAGAATTATTAGATCACAAAAAAAAAGAATTATGTCAGCAAAAACTGATCCGAAAATGAACAAAAAAGATATAAACTAACCCGGAAAGCTTCGCGAATTTCCTCCTCGCTATCTGTGTCCTTCATTTTCCTCGCCATCATGGTGAGGAATTCAGGGAAATCAATGGTCCCGTTACCTTAGAACGAAACATATTATTCAAAACCTCTGAACAGAATGCTTGAAACCCAACTCATCCCAAGAGAGTTAGATGCTCACCATCGGCGTCAACTTCATTGATCATGTCCTGCAATTCGGCTTCTGTGGGATTTTGTCCCAACGACCGCATAACTGTTCCCAATTCTTTTGTGGTAATGGTACCATCGCCATCTTTGTCGAATAATGAGAACGCCTCCTTGAACTCTGTAACATACTAGTAAGCCATTGCTGTACTTAAATCAACCGGCTATGAGATCTTGACCCTGCAGACACATCGCACTCCGATTGGGGTGAACTTGGTCAAGCAGACAGTTGCACCGGACACCGACGGAGCTAAGCACCTTAGTAGTATCCTGGGCACTATCCTAGGGGGGGAGGGCACTCGCGATTCAAGAGAGAAATCAATTGAACCACTCAGGTACCCAGGGCGACGGCCGGCGAACCTCTACGCCGAAAACGACGGCCGGCACCTCACATTTCGAGGGTGCCGGCCAGCGGCGAACCATGCTGCATGCGAAGCACACGCAGCGCGGATATTGGCTCGCCCGCGGGCCACAAAACACGCCACCCATCTTCAATTCCGCCGGTTGGAAAGACAGTTGATAATGGTGACGAGTGATCACGTCGTCATGTGCTTATCACGTGCACAGCCGGTATAACAGACGCCTCATCTCACTAGAGTCCTCATTCGGCATTCTAATGCCGGCCTGGAAGGTGACTTAGGGTCACTCTCAGGAGGCCACCATATTTTTGACCGCTGAGGGGTTAGTGGGGAACTACAGCTGGGAAGGATGGGGGCTTTCGCCGAGATCCGCGGGGAAGGTGGTTCCTCACCGCAGACTGCGGCGAACCGAGGCGGGGCGTTTCTCCGCCGTGGACCCGTGGTCGAATCAATGATCATCAAAAATAATGATCGCAGCCATCTGGTAAAGGTCGGCGGGCCGTCGAAATGCGAATGGCCGGCGAACCAAGCGCGGGGGGTGGCGGACGTTTAGGCCGACTGGGGCTGGGGCGAGGCAGGGACGCAGAGGGCGGAGGCAGTGGTAAGGTCGTCCCTACGCCGCTGTCACCGGAGCGCATTCGCGTGGCTGTAGTAAAGCATCCACGAAGCTCAGTCAAGAAAAACAACTTCATAATCCTTGTGCACATATAAGTGGATTATTCAACTGTGAATTGGATTTGTAACTGGTAAACCCTCTACTTTAACGATACGCCAATTGAGCAACCTTTTCTCGTTGAAAAAGATGGAACAACTATTCTGAGAGTTCCATGAGTACTTCACGAGTGATTTATGGAATGAAGGGTGAATCAGTCTTTGCTTCTGACTTTCGTTAGTAACTTGGAGTTCAACGTCGACATGAAACTGTTGTAAAACTAGGAGCGCCAAAACACTAACCTATATTATAGAAAACAGCTTTTATAACAGCTTTAATAAAAAATGGTACTGACATTCAAGTATATGAGCTTTTCATGTCACGTGAAGTGCCCTTCTAAAGGTTGATGTCTTAGTTCAACATCGGTAGACGCCTAGCGTTTCTCATTAAACTTGCTTATTATGCGTGGTGGGATTAGGATCTAACCGCGATAGTTTTTATAACCCGATAAAACAGCTCTGAATAAAAAAATAACGATAATTATACGCTGATGCATTGATTCTGATCATTGCTCAACTCATTCAGTTGCTCAACTCATTCGCACAGATTCAGTGCGTTCTTCTTCCGGAATACGTCCGTATACTACAAAGCACATTCTGCTCTATATCAGTTCTTTGTACTCTCATAAGCATCTCGAGAAGTGTTTTAGAAGAGCGGAGAATCAACCAGTGTTTCAGTAACTAAGCAAGAATAATCAAAACACAAGTTTTCTTCGTGCCATGCCCATATGCACGCTGAAATAGCCTGTACTAAGGATGAGGCGTGGCGAACGAGTTGTAGCGCCTGACTCTGCCGCGGAGTCCTTTTTCTGCGCTCTAGCCCATCGGCCTAAACGTCCCACACCCAAGCGCGGGCCATCCACGGAAAAGTACTGCGAGCCAGCTGAAAAAGGTCGGCGGGCCATCGACATGAAGCTGGCCGGCGATCCAAAAGCGGGCGGCCGGAGAAGACGGGCCACCTGGGAAAGGTTCGCGGGCCGTCACCCTAAGCACCTGAGCACCGACTGAGACACTATCAACCGAAGTCTTTCTATACAGTTTTCATAACAACAACGACCGTCCAGCGATTTCGAATCACCGAGCGACTTGGGATCGCTCGTGGGGACGCAATTCCGCGTGAATCATGACGGAGATTTAAGGACAACGCCACGAGATTGAGTGTGGAGTCTGCAATTTGGCGCCGAATACCCTACATCTCGACGAAAGATTACGGCCTAGTCGTTTTTGATTGATTGATTTATTACGACGCATAAGACGATCGTGAGAAGAAGTAATAACTAGGTGCATAGGATACAAGCGAAACGTTCAAGTCGCCACAGATCAAAACATGCTTCCTAGGAAAGTTGGAACGCACAACTCAAGAAACAACACTGTTGAGAAGCTTGGATTTAGACGAATCGCTTCCATGGTGGGAGCGACGCGACTAGTCGAAGCGACCCAACAAAATCAAGCAGATTGCTTCGACCAGCTATGAAATGCCCCAGTCGCTCGGCTATCTCGACTGAAACTGCAAACTGTCCCAACCCGTCGCGACTCAGTGCAAGATCTGTTAACGCCACGGGTTTTGTAACTGTTGGTAGTGCCGCAACTACTCAGGTAGACACAGAATTATAGAACTCAAACCGCAGATTTTATCCACCGTAATCCAATAGACAGGATAAGAATGACGGAACACATCTGCATCCCATTTACAGCCGCGATAAAATGTGGGTTGGTGGAATGATATCATGCTCCTCGGGCGGAATTCACTCCGATACTTGCGGAAAGTGGGTTTACATGACTGTTTGGTGAGTGTTGTCGAGAGCAACAGTTGGGAAGCATTGAAGCGCAGAAAATCGGGGAACAATTGGAGTAGCTGAAGCTCCGGTAGAGTTCAGAGCTTCACCCATAAGGGCCTAACGGGCTATTCTATGCAGCAGTAAGGAAAGCTGCAAGTCTTCCAACTTGACGATTACCTCGATGTGAAAGTCCTTAGTGTACCGCACGGTCATACGAAACCTTATTTCATGAAAACTGGAATGAATTATTTGCACGGAGCACGACATCATTCCACCGACCAGCGCTTCATCATGACGATAAATGAATGGAGTTGTTTTCAATACTCTTATCATGTCCATTGGGTTACTGTGGAAAGAATCTGCGGTTTGAATTTTATAATTCTGTCAGGTAGACTCTGTTTCATTCCAAGTGAACTCATGTTTTCGGTTATCACAGCGCGGAGCGGTGGCTTTTTCGTCAAAACCTTATCACTAGTTATATTTCACCGAGGCTCACCGCTCAGCTGCTGGTGATAATCGAAATCAACAGGTCACAAGGCATGTACCAGAGCTTACTCAGGGTGAAGGCCCGCTAACCTTTCCCAGCTGGCCCGCGGTCGCCGTCCTCCAGCCGCCCGCTTTTGGTTCGCCGGCCAGCTTCTCAAAAAAAAATCGGATCTCCCCCGCTGTTTTTGGGCGAGGGAAGCCCGTAATCCCTTGAGCGCGAGGTCCCCGCGAGATTTTTGGGGCGGGGTTCACATCGGAACAATCGGGGAGTAGAATCGGAGCTCCCGAGGGTGCTGGCTATAGTTGTACACGAACGAAATTTTCGAAAATTGTTTCGTTCGTTCTAAAATTCGTCGAACGATTTTTTTTTCAGATTCCGTTCGTTCGAAATTTCGTCGAACAAAATTTTTTCAAACTTCGTTCGCTTGAAATTTCTTCGAACGAATTTTTTTTCAATTTTCGTTCGTTCAAAATCCGATTTTTCGATTTTTTTGTTCGAAATTCATTCGTTCGCAATACTATCGGACAAACTTCGAAATTTCCGACAAATTTCGGAATTTTCGACGAATTTCGAAAAAAATACGCAATTTCGAAAAAAAAATCGAAATTTTGATTAGTTTCGAATTTCGTTCGTTCGACCTCCGAAATTTCGAAAGTTTTTCATAATTCGTTCGAATGAATTTTTTTTCATTTATCGTTCGTTCGAAAACATTTTAAACGAAAAAAATCGATTTTCGTTCGTTCGACATTTTTTTTTCGAAATTGTACAACTATAGTGCTGGCGATATCAGGATCATCAACATGTTTGGACAAAGGTTTCAACAATGTTGCCGGTATAAATGGCTTCTCACCTCACAGTATGCCTCAGTCAGCTTTTCGGAGCCGAACCGGGAAGGTGGCCTCGAGTCACCTACCAGAAGATCCACCAGATGACGAAGGATAATTTTGGTTGCCCAGGGGGGGGGGGAGCTCCCCACGGCGGTGGGGGGGGGGTGGTTCCCAACTGCGGGTCCATATCGCCAAGGTCCACGGTGGGGTGCACCCCCCCGTGGAACGTGGCGGTGGACCCCCCCCCCCGTGGGTATGAAAAAAGGGGTCACCACGATAGTGCCGAGGCTGAACAGAGCCCATGCCGCTAAACAAGAACGTAAGTTAAGTGCGCCAGAACGGGGCTACCGTAATCTCACTCGAGTTGGCTCTGAATTTTTCTAAGTTAAGACTCCACTTTCGCTACATCTTCACAACCGGTGGTGCTGTTTCCCTGCTTTGTAGTCCAGGCAGATCCTCAACTGCTGACCTCTGGAGAAGGACGGTGTGTGAATGAAGACACACCGCTCTCCACTTCTTTTATATTCTACGCCTTATCTATTGGGTATCATCAATTCTGTTTACAAGCTCAGGCACTCAGGACGACGGCCGGCGAACCTTTCCCAGCTGGCCCGCGGTCTCCGTCCTCCGGCCGCCCGCTTTTGGTTCGCCGGCCAGCCGTATGTCGACGGCCCGCCGACCTTTACCAGACGGCCCGCTATCATTATTTGTATTATTGTTTACCTCAAGCATGTCACCCCGACCCCACGGCGGAGAAACGCCCCGCCTCGGTCCGCCGCAATCTGCGGTGAGAAACAACCCTTCCCGCGGATCACGGCAGAGCCGCCCCCCCCCCAGCCGTGGAGATACCCCTATCCCCTCGGCGGTCAAAAATATGCTGGCCTCCGGAGAGTGACTCGAAGTCACCCTCCAGGGCCGGCAGTAGAATGCCGATTGAGGACTCTAGTGAGATGAGGCGCCTTTTATACCGGCTGTGCACATGATAACCACGCTACGACGTGATCAGTCGTGATCATTAAAAATTGTCTTTCAAACCGGCCCAATTGAAGATGGCGTGGCGGGTTTTGTGGTTCGCGGGCGAGCCAATATCCGCGCTGCGTATGCGTCGCATGCAGCATGGGTCGCCACTGGCCGGCAACCTGAAAATAAGGGGCGCCGGCCGTAATCTTCGGCATAGAGGTTCGCCGGCCGTCGTCCTGAGTACCTGAGAGAGCCAAATGGGGGCTGTATAACATCATTCCTGAGATTACGGTAGCCCTGTTTTGGCGCACTTGACATACGTTCTTGTTGCCGCTAATGGGGAAAGGGGGACACCCGAGATAAAATCGCGGCTGGACTCCCTTTCAATCGGGACTTTCCCGCTGGTTTGTTCGGGGCTGCCGGGGTAGTGTGCCGGCGGAGTATCCCCGTTTCCCCCTCGGGAGATCCGAATTTTTCGTCTGAGTTCATATCGATGGCCCGCCGACCTTTTTCAGCTGGCTCGCAGTCCTTTTCCGTGGATGGCCATCGCTTGGTTCGCCGATCAGACGCATGTCGACGGCTCGCCGACCTTTACCAGATGGCCGCGACCATTATTTATCTTATTATTTACCTTAAGCATGCCACCCTGAGTCCACGGCGGAGAAACGCCCCGCCTCGGTCCGCCGCAGTCTGCCGTGAGGAACCAGCCTCCCCGCGGAACGCGGCGAAAGCCGCCCCTAGCTATGGGGATACCCCTATCCCCTCAGCGGCCAAAAATATGCTGGCCTCCGGAAAGTGACTCGAAGTCACCTTCCAGGGCCGGCAATAGAATGCCGAATGAGGACTCTAGTGAGATGAGGCGCTTTTTATACCGGCAGTGCGCGTGATAAGCACGTTCCGATGTGATCATTCGTGACCATTATCAATTGTCTTTCCAACCGGCCAAATTGAAGATGGCGTGGAGTGTTTTGTGGCCCGCGGGCAAGCCAATATCCGCGCTGCGTGTGCGTCGCATGCAGCATGGTTCGCCGCTGGCCGGCACCCTCGAACTCTGGGGCGCCGGCCTCAGGTACTCAGGGCGACGGCCGGCGAACCTCTATGCCGAAAGCGACGGCCGGCGGGGGTCAAGCGGGGTGCGAAATTTCGCAACGGTGTGTGGGGAGGGGGGATCGCGCTTGAATTGATCTGTTTCCAACGTGTTAATCACGTGGACAGCCGATCTGAAATGCGTCCCATCTCACTGTAGTCCTCACTCGGCAATTCGACACCGGCCAGGAAAGGGGGGGGAGGTTGTCGGAGAACCCACACACGTCCTGAAAAGCTCACCCACCTAGAACTTCGCAACAAGCCGGGGCCCCCCTCCCCTTTCCAAGTCAAATGAGCGAGTTGCCCGGAGGATTGAAAATCCACACGAAGTCGTATCTTCAACTCGCCTTATTTTGCATATAAAGAGTCACCTAAAAACGCGGCGGGTGTGAGTTCTCATAGAATCAGTATTATTTGTATCATTATTTACCTCAAACATGTCACACCGGGTCCATGGCGGAGAAACGCCCCGCCTCGATCCGCCGCAGTCTGCGGTGAGGAACCACCTTCCCCGCGGATCACGGCGAAAGCCGCCCCCCCCCAGCCGTGGGGATGGGATACCCGTATCCTCTCACCGGTCAAAAATATGCTGGCCTCCGGAGAGTGACTCGAAGTCACCTTCCAGGGCCGGCATTAGAATGCCGAATGAAGACTCTACTGAGATGAGGCGCGTTTTATACCGGCTGTGCACGTGATAAGCACGTTAGGACGTGATCAGTCGTGATCATCATCAATTGTATTTCCAATCGGCCGAATTGAAGATGGCGTGGCGCGTTTTGTGGCTCGCGGACGAGCCAATATCCGCGCTGCGTGTGCGTCGCATGTAGCATGGTTCGCCGCTGGCCGGCACCCTCAAAATGTGGGGCGCCGGCCGTCGTTTTCGGCATAGAGGTTCGCCGGCCGTCGCCCTGAGTACCTGAGTCGCTGTCCGCAGTAAGAGTGTACCCTCGCCGCGGGCAGTGGCAAAGATGAATGAATCCCTTCGTTGCGAGCCACGACGGGGCTTTCCATGACGTGGGTGTGATTTAACCACTTTTGAGAAGGTTACCGAACGGATTCGGACAGATATTGCCCCGTTCATAGATATCTATAGGACAGTTTATGGGCGGAATTTGTACTGCTTAGAGGTTGCGAACCGACTACGCATCAGCAGATTACGATGCACAATTCGCATGCATGCGGATTCGCGTCCAACAATTCACGTTCAGAAAACTCACGCGCTTTTCCTAAAGCAAACACAGCGCCTCAAGTGGATGCCTTCTCTGGCAGTAAGCAAATATTGCAATTTGATTCCCTGAGAGCCGATCAAATGCCCCCAAGCATCATGGAGAAGGGCTTGCTGCGGTGAAAGAAAACATCCTTTGAAAGCGCATGTCGTCATAACAACCATGTCGCACAATCAGTTTTCTACAATTGGATTATAATCCCTAGAGCGATTACCTGAACATTTTTTGCAGGAAAAAATGCTGAAAGAGCAGAAAATACAAAAGATACTTGCCAGCAATTTGTTCTTCGGTGAGCTGGTCAGCCATTGTGTTGTGTAGAGATCAGGAGGAAAGGGAAATTGATGTTACAGATGAAGAAGAAAGGCGAGAAGTCCTTGCTCGACTGCTGCAAAAGATTGACTATAGATCAGTGTGGAGCAGGACGAAACCAAAAGTGCTAATCACAACGGTAAACGTCATCGAGCGCAATCAATTCGTCGTTCACAGCAAACACAATCGGAGCAAGAAACGCTGACAGATGTGTGGCGCAGAAGCGGTTTACAGTGTAAAGACACGAATGGATTGGAAGGGCATTGGAAAGACAGGAGCACATCAAGGCATTGATGCGCTATTGAGATTGAGGCGAACGTACTGACCTCGAGTCAACCAGCGAGGAAATGAGACCAACCAGTCGGGTGGGTCGCTATAGGATCAATATCCCCAACACAATGCAAAACAGCGCGGTCGATCGACCAACACACGTGTACAACCAGAACTGTATACAGGAGTTAAGCCATCACGGGGTATTCCACCACACATCGAGTAGCACAAAACAAGTGAACCACTAGTAAGTTTTTCGCCCTCTACAGATGTTTCAGACTCGACATTTACGCTGATGACGGGCTTCGCGATATAATAGTAAGCACTCGAAATACATTACTAGAACTAAAGGAAAAATTATGGCAACTATCTAATGCCAATTTCGATAAATGTTCCTCTAAAGGTGCTTCGATAATTAACGCAGCATTTATTGCAACGATTTTTGGAGCTGTTTCCAGTATTCGGGGGGGGGGGGGCGAAAAAATAGCACCCATGCCAAAACCATACCCACCCTGAGTTTCCACTCCTTGAGAAAAATCAAGAACTGTTCGGCAAC
This sequence comes from Aplectana chamaeleonis, assembly GCA_029168955.1. Lineage (NCBI taxonomy): Eukaryota > Metazoa > Nematoda > Chromadorea > Rhabditida > Cosmocercidae > Aplectana > Aplectana chamaeleonis. The sequence continues at coordinate 108,146 of JAPDOI010000187.1, read as the reverse complement.
TGAAAAAAAACCACCTAAAATCTCAGGTCTCCAATCCATGGCCAAGTACCTTTCACCGACGCCATTACCAGATGTAGTTCCGGATTTTCGGACAACTTACCGTAGCAATTATTGGTTCAGGAAATTTATTTCAGTATGACGAACTTGTCTCTATCCTAGGCGGGAGGGGGGGGGGCTAACTCATAGAAATGAAGCAAAACTCTGATGAAAGATGCTTGACACTGCTATGAGTCGTTGTTGTTATGAAAACAGTAGAAAAATACGTCGGTTAATAACTTTTCAGCAGGGTTGCGACCGGTCACAAGGAGGGGTAGCAAAATTTTTGGAATTTTTTCAAAACGCAATTTTGAGAGGGGTAAAACTTTCTGGAAGATTTGGGGTTTATCTCCAAACCAATTGGAAATGTAGAATGAGGTATCGTCGATCACTGGTCGAGAGATAGCCGCGGAGCAGCGATCTAACTTGATATCACTTGATCGATGTTCATGACTATCATTACCTCCTCGACTGCGTGCGTGCCACGTGTGTTCGTCGCGGCGATCTCTCAACCAGTCATCGATCTATCATAGGAGCAGTAAGGCCCTAGTTATACATCGGCGATTCGGTGCCGCTGGTGTTTGCGGGATGCCTGTGATTGGTCAAATTTAAAAATTGACGAATAGCAGACATGCCGCGGAAGCCAGCGGCGGCGAAACGCTGGTGAATAACTAGGGCCTAAGTCGCATATGAATGTTGAACAGTATAAATAGAGATTAGTTTCAGAGGCTGAAAAGAACGGTAGGGAAGGTACATAGTTCTGTCGTTATGTTGAAGTCGACTGTAGCAAAATTATGAATTTCAAAATTCAATTTTTCTAGCCGACGATAAGCCAAGATTTCGGTCGTGAAGATTTTTTCATCTCACGAAAAAGGTTCTTAAAAACATTGGTCAAGAGAGGGGGGTCGTGAAGTTTTGATCACCGGTCGCAACGGCCTGCTCAACCCTACTTTTCAACCGGCGGTTCCTTTGATTTCTCTCTTGAATCCTGAGTGCCCCCTCCATCTAGGGTGGAGCCGCCAACTTTTTATATGGAAGGCTTCTTAAACATATGATGCAGTCCATCAAATTTTTCACATCTAGATACTCATCAACGAGAAGCAGTCAATATGCATGAATCCCTAGGCGACACGGTCACTAGCATGAGCGGGAGCTGTTTTGCTGCGATAAGTTTCACGCACATTCATATTCTACAAACCGCTTCTCATTGATAAGTAGATGTGCAGCTTCCAGTGGCATGGTCAAGCGTGGTTGCGAAATATCTCAACGGGGTGTGGGAGCGGGTCGCAAAACTTTTGACCCGAAAATGAATGTTAGGGACCAAACGTAAGTGCGCCCTTGAGTGGGCGAGCAGAAATTGTAAATTGGGAACAAATCTTTTCCACAAATCGTCTTGTACGATGACATTATTATGGAAGCTGAAGCAGAACTTGATGGAACGTTCGAAAGGTTGGGGAGAAAATGAGACAAGAAAGCTGCACAACTTATTTTCATAAACTCCATTCAATGAAATTTAAAATAATATCCATTTTCGATGCTTACCAACGAAAAGGCCGTCAAGTGTCATAAATTTACCGCCAATACCGCCAAATGAAGGATCGCACTCAGGAACTTCATTCGAAAATCTGCAGTTCTAGTCTCTTAAAAAAAAACGAAAAACAACCAATATCAACAAGAAATTCTGAACAAATACCGTCATTTTCTCGGGATACAAGGGTTGCAAGAAGTCTCGAGAAATCTGCCAAGCATGAGTAAACATGAGAAAAATTCACAGAATACTGTCCCGCTGAACAAGGGGGACGAAAATTTTTAGGTCAAAAGTGAAAAAAAAACACTCCCTGAAGCTCATTAGTCGAGTAGGGAGTGTAAGGTAGTGTAGTGTAATGATACTTACAAAACGAGACAATTATTATAAGATTTTTTTCTAAATTTCAGTTCAAAAAAAAATTTTGAAATTTTTCCCACCTGGAGATACGCATTTTTCTATCTATTTCAAAAACTTTGTTCGCCAAGTAAAGGTTAAGGGGAGAAGTAGCTCCGTCGAGATCCAGGACAGCGGTCTGCTTGTCCCTTCTCACTAATGCGCTTCCAAGAACGTCATTTTTTATGAAGAGAATATGATATTTCACTCCCATACTGAGTGAATAATTATCCCACGAGAGAAAACCTCGTCAAAAGGAAACAGCATATTTGAGTGCCTATGTTCACCATGGTTTTGTAATTGAGAATTGTAAGGCAAGACAGCTGAGGTTTCCGCTCATTTCCTATGGAGCCAGGATGTGTGTGTGTGTGTGTGTGTGTGTGTGTGTGTGTGTGTGTGTGTGTGTGTGTGTGTGTGTGTGTGTGTGTGTGTGTGTGTGTGTGTGTGTGTGTGTGTGTGTGTGTGTGTGTGTGTGGCCCGAGTCATTACGCTGAGGTAGGCCATATTGGTTACGAGGCGCATGCAATTAATCTGGAACATTGCAAAGCGCAATGCGCCGCGCATTCCAGCCGTTTCGATAAGCTTCAGTTTCGAGCCGTCTGCCAACAAGTCGATACGTCGATCGGCGCCAGGCGGCGGCAGAAGGCCGCCGTGGTTGCAACGTTTCGAATCGACCGACTGGCATGTGTGTGTGTGTGGCGCGTATGCAGCCAATTAGTGGCGGGACGCTCTATAAAATATCTGTTGCAGCCAGTGATGAGCATAAGTCGCCAGTATTGCTGAACCAACGCTACGCAACCAGTTATTAATCACACGCAAATGCGGAGCGGATCGTCGCGGGGCAGGATGGGGGCTTGGGTCGATGTCCGGGAGCAAACATCCGCCTTTTCGTCTCGACTACGCTTTGGCCAGCAGTGGAAATAACTTCATCGTCATAACAAATTCCGCCCAAAACTCTCGAAACTTGCGGTAAAAAACAATAGCAATACGAAGGAATCCCCGATCAACTGCTCCGACGAAACACTACTCCCACACAATCAGGTGCCGCCGCTTTACCAAACGATGCCCTTCAACACTATCAAAACTGGACTTTTTATTTCACAATCAGAGAAACTAATCATATATGAGAACAAAGGCTCGCATTTATGAATGAAGGATAGACGTTACTCGGAATCATTGATATCCCGGAGCACTACGCGTGTCTTGCTTCTCGTGGAGGAGCGAGACAGACGCATTGAGCACAGGAATCGCGAAGATTCCGAGTAACATTTACCCATAACTACCTACCTCACAGAGAAACCGTTAAAGATTGAGGGTCAAGCAAAATAGGTCAGAACCAAATAGGAAGGAACAAGGTTGAGCGCCGAGCCTGATGCTTCACATCAGAGGGGGGGGGGTAAAGGAAATATCGGGCGCACTCTGCTCCATAAATACGCGAACACCTCCAAAATAACACACATAAAGAAACTTGTGACAGCGTTCGAGCCACGAGGATGTCACCAATGTTTCTACCACCTCGGGAACCGTGGTGTCATTCAACGCGAGCGTTTTTTGCCCCTCGTCCACAATACACCACCAGCAATTTTTTCCAAAAATCCGAAATTTTTGCGATCCCCGCCGAGGCGCGATCTGTGGGCAGTTTATATTCGATTACGAACACTGTCAGACGCCGAAAATTCGTCCAGTAGTCGGGCTAAAGCGTCTAGAACCTGTGCCATGCTAAGATCCTTTCCTTTGGGGACTTAAAATATCGAGAATTTTTGCGATATCTTCCCAAATTTGCATTTTTGGCCCGAAACTTTTGCGACACCCAAGCCCGTCTCGAAATTTTGCAACCCCGTTTGATCCTGCTTAAAGGAGAGAAAAGCGGACTTCTAGCAGGCTTCAACAGCATGCGTACGCGTCACGTCATTAGTGTCGCGACAGGCGAACGCGGACATCACGTGGATGATTTTGGGTAATAAAATAATACTAATGTCTTGAGCTCAGAAAAAAATCAGAATAAAGCCGGATGTCCGCGCAGCAACACTTTGGCTCGACAATGAAGGTTAGGGGGATCGCAAAAATTTCGGACCAAAAGGAAAATTTGGTCAAGACATCCAAAAAATGCTCGATATTTTTTGTCAACAATCATAGCATTGCTCAGGTTTTGAACGCTTGAGCCCGACTACCTCAAAAATCTTCGGCATCTGCCAGTTTTTGTAATCAAATATAAACTGCCCAGAAATCGCGCATCAGGGGAGATAGTTAAAATTTTGGATTTTGAAAAAAAAATTGATGGGGGGAGGGGGGGTCGCTCTATTTCGCAAAATTACGCAGCCCCGCTTGACCCTGGCTTTCGCGAAGGCTCGTTCAATTTTCAATTCAAACCAATAACCTTGCTCTTATGGAGGATCGCCTACACGTTGGCAAGAGCTTACGCGGAAGAAGAAGTCGTCTACAACTGCCGTCATCCTTCCGAAGTCGAAGGTCCTCAAGTATACCTCCCAGGATTCACTTTTCACGAGTCCTGGAGCCAATTTTTTCGGTAGCGGGTTAGCATAAACCGGCGCTGCTAATCCGTTGTCTACTCATCCGTGCCGGAATCGAAGCGAACCCTGGACCCCCTCGTCGCATTCGATGGCCCTGCACCCAGTATGGTACCTCAGCCGCTGCAGGGAGCGTCCAATGTATCAAGTGCAGGAAATGGACTCATGTGAGGAAATGTTCCGGTCTCAAGTCCTTCAGGGATGCGGACAGCTCATACGTGTGCCCGAACTGCGTAGCCGTGCCGGCATCTCAGCCTCAACGTTCAAGTCCCGATTCTCTGAAGATAATCCAATGGAATATCAATGGTTTTCGCAACAAATCAGCGGAACTAGAAGCTCTCGCATACCGTATAGGAGCTGAAATTGTGGGACTTCAAGAGACTAAACTGGACCCAAATCACGGATCACCGGTTGTTCGAGGCTACACATGCCTGAGAAACGACAGAACGAGCTCTGGAGGAGGTGTGGCTTTTCTGGTTAGAAACGACTTACAGTGCAGTGTGATCACTCCAACAACTAGCGATGGTACCACGGAATGCATCTCCATAGCTGTGGAAACGAAGGCTGGATCTGTTCACATTCACAACCTCTACTCTCCGCCAAGATCCTCATGCCCACCCTCATACGAGCTGTCTATCGCCCAATTCCTGACATGAGGAAAGTCCACAATCGTCATGGGAGATGTCAACGCGCACAGTCCTCTATGGTCAGAGGGTGAAGAGGACCAACGTGGACAGGACCTCGAAGAGGAGATAGTGCAGTCTAATTTCGTGATTCTCAATGATGCCCCCGACCCTACTAGGAACCCGTCATATGGAAGACCGTCGTCACCGGACCTCTCGCTGTGCTCACAGGACTTAGCATCGTCAGCAGTTTGGGACACCGTGAACACAGGGACGAGTGACCAACTCCCGATCCTGATGGAGTTCAAAAGCGAGGCCCTCATATCTTCCTCACCGAGAACCACATTCGTTAACTTCAAAAAGGCGAACTGGTTCAAGTTTTCGTCTGTGCTGGAACAGCAATCTGCTGGTTTTGACTTCCGAGCAAACCCACTGGAGATGGATCTATTCCTGACATCAGCCGTAAGGACAGCAACGTCACAATCTATCCCTAAGGGTAGGCATAATGCTTTTATGCCGGGATTGTCGGATAACGATAAGGACCTAATAAGGGAAAGACTCGATTCGTGTAACGGACCCCACCAACACCAGGATCCCTGAGCTGAACAGAGAAATCGCAGACGAAGTGAGGATGGACCGACAACAGTTCGTGGAAGGCATAGATCATCGTACAAACTCCTCCAAGCTATGGACAACCATGAAAGCTTTGGATGGCCGTTCAGTGAAACCCAATCCCATCCAAATTCTGCATAAGGGCAAATCGTTGAACAACAAGAATAGGGCCAACCTTCTATGCAAACAGTTCAGTTCGCCATGCCCTCATCAAAGCCTGAAATCTTCACGAAGGACCTTCCGATGGATCAAAAACTTTTCGAGAGATGACGTCCCACTCATTACGACCGCCCTTATTGACGCCGCCTTGAAGAAGTGCAAGCCGTCTAGAGCGTTGGATACAAGTGGTGTGGCCCCCATCATGCTCAGTCATTCAGGACCAATTTTTCGTGAATGCCCTAGAGCCCTTTTCAACAGAACCCTGTCAACTGGACTGATCCCGGCATCGTGGAAGGAGGCAAGAATCTTCCCACTCCTGAAGCCCGGAAAACCTGCTGAGGATTTGAATAGCTACCGCCCTATTTCGATAATCTCATCTATGGCCCGCACTTTTAAAAGAACCATTCTTCCTACACCACAGACGCACCTGCAAATCCCTGGATGGCAGAATGGTTTTCGGAAAGGCTTCTCTACCACCTCAGCGTTGGCTGAACTCACCGGATTCATCACAGATGGGTTAAACGAGAAGAGACCGCCTAGCCGCTCAATCATGGTCGCACTCGACTTAAAGAAAGCCTATGACACTGTCCTTATCTCCATGCTTTGTCAAAAGCTTGCGAAGTCGTCCCTGCCGCGAGGTTTAGCCCGCTGGATCTCTAGCTACTTGAAGGGCAGAACCATACGGACAGAATTTAGGGGCCAGATGTCCAACCTAAGATTGGTGCGCTCCGGGGTACCGCAAGGTGCGGTTCTCTCTCCGCTCCTGTCTTCTTTCTACATCGCAGAACTCCCGGCACCACCACCAAACACGCCTAGTCGGGTATGCGGATGACCTAACTTTGGTTGCATCACATCCAGATGTGGAAACCTGCGAAAAACGCCTGAACGACTATCTTCCGATGCTAACAAAGGCCCTGGAAGACCTACATCTTCAACTGTCGCTCCAGAAGACCACTGTCTCTCTTCTTACAACACATCCTGCTCAAGCGAGATACGTGCCGAAAAAGTTCATAAATGGGACACACATCACGCACGAAAGAAATCCGACGATTCTCGGCTATGATTTCGATACTATGATGACGGGACGACTACATACGGAAGCTGTTCGTAAGAAGACGGCTAAAAGAGCGAACCTCCTGAAAGCGTTGGCATGAAGGAACTGGGGACAAAGCAAAGAGCTGCTCACATTGACCTACCGTGCCATCGGACAATCCGTAATTTCATACGCTGCTCCAGCGTGGAGCTCGCTCATTGCATCGTCTCACTGGGACCGGTTACAAGCGTGTCAAAATGCAGCCTTGAGGACCACGACGGGAAGCCTGGCTATGGCGAGCACCACCCACCTGAGTAACGAGACGGGAATCATGCCAGTCCAAGCTCACAATGAGATGCTGACTCTTCAATATCGTACGGTTGCGACAATCGACCCAGAACACCCATCGCACGACATGATGAAGAAGCCGGAACCGCCTAGACAGATCAGGAAGCATGTCAGATCTGTTAAGCCAATGTCGGTAAGACCTGGAACTGCAGACAGCATTCGGAAAGAAGTTCACAAGGAGTTTGTAAAAGAGTTCTGGGGTACTATGAACTCTCCTCTGCTAAGTGGACCACCGCCAAAGATTGCGAAGGAGGAGGAGACTTTGCCAAGATCAAGTCGGGCAGCGCTATCCCAGCTCCGGAGTGGTTTCTACTCGAAGTCGCAATGGTATCTGCATAAGATAGGAGCAGCCGATAACCCACTTTGCCCTGACTGCGGGCTCGAGGAACACACAGTACCTCACATGTTCTCATGCTCTGGAAAGCTAACGCACCTTAGAATCGAAGATCTCTGGCTCAAACCAGTTGAAGTCGTCAATTTTCTGTCACTTTGATAATTCATTGACTGTCACTTTCATCATATAAGTATGAAAGAAAACAAAACAAAAAAAGCTTAAAAAAAGCTAAAAAAAAAGAAAAAAAAGAGGGTTGAATAACGCCCCATCCCGGGATCCTCCAAAGAAGAGGATCCCAATCTGCTTCGATTATGTCGTCTACGTGCCGGAAGTTCGATCCAGGATCAGTGTATATGGTGGAAGATGGGCAACAACAACAACAACAACCAATAACCTTAAGACCCCCACATATGCACAGGTACCCCCATTCTGAGCCAATCGAAGTGAAGCTTATCGGGCTTATCATGTCAGAATCTCCTTCTCAGTGGTATATTTAACCATGACCGACCGCTCCGCTGCTTGCCCCGCCCGGAATGGCATGCATGAATGGGGCGGCTAGGGTAGGGGTGCGCAACGCCGTGCGCGCGCGCCACAATTCGATTTTGAATCGTGACGCGTGCGTGCGGCATTGCACTCCCTGACCAGGGATGTGCGGCTAACGATTTTGAGATTTTCGCAAACGGCAAAAAACCTCATCGCTTAGATTGGCCCGAAAGTTATTCACATGTGCCGCTCTACCTTTTTCTTCTCTTTTTCTGATACTTATGTCAACATTATATTAATTCTAATTCAAGGGAGTAGTTTCTCAAGACATCAGATGAACAAAACAAGATACTACGTAAAGACACCTCTAATCGCCGTAGCGTGGCGTGGCTGGGACGTCGCGGTGCGATGGAGCGCGCTCGTCACAGTACATATCCACCGCTAGTCGCTGCATGATGAGGCCCTAGCCGCGCCGCGCGACGGCGACTAGAGATGTCTTTACGTAACTTGGAAATCAAAAAATTGCCGCTGAGGCTCCGCGGTGGTGCCGCTGCGGCTCCGCGATTGGTAGCCGCGCTCTGACAAAAGTAGAACCGACTGCGAGTAATTCTTCTTCTTCTTCTTTGCAGCCACATCGAGGGTTTTGTCATAGGTGAAGAAACTGGGCGACCAGTAGTGGATTCGTCCATAGATCCATTATGGTCAGCGTGGTAGGTCTCACCGGACAGCGAAATAAATGTGCTGTATCATGGCCGATAGTACCGCAGTCCGGACAGACATCAGATTTGCTGCTGTCGATTTTGCTGACGTAGGACATGAGCATTGACGAGTGACCGCAGCGCAACGATGCCAGTGTGCATCTAGCCCTTCTTCCGAGTTGAGTCTCGGATTCGCAGACTGGGGGCGGTACTTCTCCTAGTATAGGATTCACCGCCGCCTTCTCAAGATGACACCGTACGAACTTGGTGTGCTCCTCGCGCAAAAGACGGAGTCGTTCTTGCTGTGAGTCGTGCCATCTCTGCAAGTTGACTTTGCATGGAGCATCGGCAAATGGCATTCTTTTGGCTCTCTCTCTAACGGGGTTAAGCACTCTCCAGGACGGGTGGTTTGGTTGCTTAATAATATTGATTCGTAATTGTTGGGCTTGCAGCTGACAGTGCTCCTTCACAGGCAATAGACGGGCTTCGGCATGCAGATGCTCGACTGGGGAACTCTTTGCACATCCGGTGGCAATGCGAAGAGCGGCATTTTGTACGCGTTGCATCTTAAACCAGGAAGATTCTGAAACTAGATGCTGCCAAACCGGTGCGGCGTATTCCATGGCTGGCTGAAGAATCGCCTTATACGTCATGAGTATCGTTTCCTTGCTGCTACCCCATGAGGTACCGCCTAGGGCCCTGAGAACATTGAGTTTGGCTTTAACAACAGCCTGCTTCTGCTCGGTATTTTTATGAAACTTGGAGCGACGGATCGAGCACAAGACCGAGCAGTTTTGGAAATCGAGCAGCAGGCAGACGGTCTCCATCCCACTCTACCTCCGGATGAGCTCTGTGCTCGGATGGGTCCGTTGTGAGGACGGATACTGATGATTTCGATGCGGAGATCTTTAGCATCTTGTCGTCGAAGAACCTCTTCAGCGTCTTCAGGTACTCGTTGATCTTGGTGGCGGCTACCTTTATATCCCGGTCTCGACACATGATTGTTATATCATCGGCGTAGGCGACAGTCTTGATATCCTGTGGGGGGTCAGGCATATCTTCTAGATACAGACTGAAGAGAGCTGGTGATAAAACACCGCCCTGGGGGACTCCAGCTGCCATAGGAATACTGTTGGAGACATGGTTCTGGAACATGACTCTTGCCCGTCGACCTTTGATAAAGGCCGATATCCAGCGCTTTTGCCACGGTGGTATCGACGACTCCAAAACGTTTCTTGACAAGATTCCTAGGTTAACCGTATCGAAAGCCTTGGTGAGATCCAACGCGACAGCAACAGTTCTCAATGGCTTCAAAGCGTTGAACCCGTCGATTGCATAGCTAGTAATTTCTAGCAACGCAGTAGTTGTAGAATGCAGCCTTTTGAACCCGTGTTGAAACAATTGTTTCTCGTTATGCTCTGCTAAATTCTCCACAATGAGCTTTTCGGCTACCTTAGCGAAAGGTGACATCAAGCTAATGGGTCGATAACCCTTTACTGACGACTGAGGTTTGCCTGGCTTCGGCAACGGGATGACGTTGGCTGTCTTCCAGTTTTGGAGAATAATGCACGAGCTGAATGAAGTGTTAATCACATCAACGACGAGTGGGAGGATCTCAGTCGGGAGCTTCTTCAGTACAGCAGGACAAATGCCGTCGGGACCGACAGCTTTGGAGTTCCGCATGTCCTTTATGATCTTCTCTACGTGCGCCACAGTGTACGCATCGGCCGTGCTCATGAGCGGGAGGCGGCACAGCTCTCTAACTGTCACTCTATTCTGCGGACCACGCCGTGTACTTGTGACAAAGAAGCTTTTTCCAAGAGAGTAGGCGGCTTCCTTACCCGTCTTGAAAACGTTATTATCAAATTCAATGGTGGATACGGTAGCTGGCGAGCTCTTTCCAGATAGCTTCCGTAGTACCTTCCACGTAGTTGCACTGTCCGCCTTGAAATCCAACTGTCCCGTGAACATTCTTCTTTCTTGTGCCTGTCCAGATCTTTTCTGATCTCGTCATCGAGTTGAGCAACGACAGGGTCTAGATGGTCGGCTGCTCTCCTGGCATCTCTAGTCCTAATCTTTTGGAGAATTTCTCTGGTGACGTTTGGATAGAACGTCTTAACGCGGCCAACAGGAATAGCCGCCTTCATGGCCCGGCGGATTACATCAGACAGGTGGTGCTCTTTTTGATGCACATTGCCGTTCCACGGATAGTCAGCCGCTAGCCGGAGCGCAACCTCGCTGAACAGGCACCAGTCTGCTTGGCCTAAATTGAGATAAGAACGTTGTCGAACACCAGAATAAGGAGCAAGAGAATTTGAGAGATCGATGTGCACAAAGACAGGAATATGATCACTAGACAATGTAGTCGAGGTAGACCATGAGCAGGTGTTTGAAAGGTTGGAAGAGACAAGAGTTATGTCTGGGCTAGGAAGATCGGCCGTTGGCAGGGAGGCGAGTGGGCTGGATCACCGTTTAGTATGACCAGGTCGCACCCCTCCGCCCATTCCTCGCCGTCACTTCCTCTAGCATCTGAGCCAAGAGACGAGCAAAATGTATGAGCATTAAAATCGCCCGCAAATATAGACGAAGATGAGAGGGAGCAGTCGTAAAGCTGCCTGAGGAGTAGAATAGGATCATAGGATGGAGGGCATGATGTGGTAGGGGGAATATAGATGTTGAAGAGAGAAAGGGGAGTTTTGAGGGGAGATGGACCGGGAGGTACTGAGAGTACCGTCCGTAGGAGTGTTAGGTATGAGGTGTGAGGGAAGAGTAGATAATACAAAAGTGGAAACTCCTCCGCCAAGATTTGACCTTGGAGCATGGTAAGAAGTATAGCCCGGGATATTGGGATGAGGATTTGTAGGGGATGGAGAGAGCTTGGTTTCCTGAACCATGATCACGTCTGGATGGTAAGTACGTGCAAAGAGAGATAGCTCAGAAAGCTTGCCACGAAGGCCGTTGAGATTTATATGTACAATGGAAAGGGGGCGATTGGAGTTTGAGGAATCAGAGTTGGTAGGTGAGGAGCACAAAACACATCGAAAAGAAGAGTTATGATGCCTCACAGAACAGAGACCCGAACAGGAGAGATGCACCCACCTTTGGCATCCGAAGCACTGGACGCTGGTATGTCTCCTGGTAACATCCTTGCCGCACGCGGCGCATAGGTACTTCTGAGCGGGTCCAGGATTCCTCTCCACGCCGGCCCTTTGCAGGAGAATCCGAAGGAGAGCTGCGGCCGGCCAGCACCTCTCCCATGACAAAAACCCTCTTCGTGGAGGGGATGACGTCGGTTTGCACGGAGATGATCTTCTTTCCTCCACACTGCCACGGCACGAACGTACGACATCTCGGCAGCTGCGAGTAATTCATATGAAATGAGTCGTAATACAACTGGGTGGTGATTTCGCGTTAAGCTCGCGCAAAACTGCAACATAACGCGAGCTGACAGAGAGAATGGAAATAGATTATGAATGAAGAAAGAAATCTTTTTCAACAACTATCCATCTTTCTCCTCATTCACACACTAGTTCCAATGTCTCTGTCAGCTCGCGTTGAGCTGAAATTTTGCGCGAACTTACTGCGAGCTGAATAAAATTCAACAAATCTCCGGAATTTTTTTCTAAAATCAATGTTTTCCAGAAAAGACAGAATGAACCATTTTTTGGGGGATTTTTTCACACTATGCGTATCTAGTGTCTCATAACGTGGCATGCGAGTGCGTAGTTTCAGCAATTTCCGGTCCCTTTCCTGGAAATCTTCAAATAAAAAGCCCGCGCTTAGCTGCAGTTTACCGCGAAATTACCGCGAGTTAACTCGCGATTTCAAACAGATTTACTACCACCCCAGATAACTCAAAACCCCGGATAACGTATAAACGAACAACGGGTAATCGGATTACCCCTAGTGCCCACATCTGTAGCCGCGAGCATAGGCGGGGGTTCCTTTAAATGTTTTGTCGAAAAAAAAAATAACAAAAATTTCGGCAAACGACAAACGGCAAAAAAGTCCCACAAATGGCCGGCAAACGACAAACGGCAATTGCCGCACACCCCTGTCCCTGACCCTCGCCGCCGCGTTCATGCGTGCCATCCCCGGACTCATCTGATGGTGAGTAGATTTATTTAATAGAGAATTGATACTATAGACGATATCTCCAGCAAGGGAAGCATATCCGTCGCCCTTGACCCGCGAATCTCAGCTGTTAACGCATTATCGATTCCGTGAACCAGGAAGGGTCATATCAGTGAAATACCATGCGAGCAGGTTTTCGGCGGCGGGACGTCTGTGAGACGAAATCCTGAGATGGGAACCCAGAGAAACCCAATATTCTCCGATAGCATTGAATTACAGATGCAGTCGAACCACCATGCCAAAAATCAGCAATAACAAACTGGTTACTCGGCAAACGATCAAAAGCTAGTAACGCCCCTTTCATACTTTTGCCTAGGCAGCAAATGCGGCTTTGTTAAGCAACGGTGAAACCAGTGTGTTGGAATACTACGTAATTCAATTGAAGTTGACAACCGACTCCTTTGCACATGAGGATGCTGGCGAGATGTACAGATCGACGATGAATCCTCAACCGAGACTGATTCATACATGATAGAACACGGCAAACGCCGGCGTTTCTAGAGATTCAATAAAAACAATGATTGATAACGGTATCAGGCATCTTTTTATTCATTTCTATGAATAAATCCTCAATGCCCCCCCATACAGTATGTAACCCAAACGCCGCGATGGCGGCGAAGATGTTCTCAATGATTATTGCCGCCACAGTGGTGAACCGATTTCGATTGGGGTTCCATTGTCGATCTGGGCATTTTGATAGCATTCTCATGTGCAAATGAGTCAGTTATCAATTCCCGACTAATGCCTTAAGTGGCTTTCAGAGTGGCGTCGCTGCGAAAGTCGCTGTCGCAGGGATTGTACAAAACAAAGGGAGTGCTACATAGTTCTGCGTAGCACTCCCCGTCTATTGTGCTTTAGGTCCGCGGCTTGTTTCCTCAAGTGAAAGCATTTAAATTTAAACCGCAGCTGGCGCGGCGGTTCAAATCTCACCAGCGGCTATATGGCAATTACCAGCCAACCGCTGGTGAGATTTGAACCACCGCGCCAGCCGCGGTTTAAATTTAAATGTTTTTCTTGAGGAAACAAGCCACGGACCTAACTATACAATTCCTGCGACAGCGGATCTCGCGGCGACGCCACTCTGAAAGCCCCTTTAGAACTCCAAAACACTGACTTCGTCAACGCTCAAAAGCGGAATTGCCGTGGCCGCATAAGTATGAAAAAGGCGTAAGAAATTTGACCGAAATTCATCGACTGAACCAGGGTGAAGCGGGGCGTTGTGTATTTTTTTCGAAATCGGAGCGCCCCCAGCACCATCAATTTTTTCTTCCAAAAACCTAAATTTTCGCGATCCCACCCATGAGGCGCGATTCCTCGGTAGTTTATATTCGATCACAAAAACTGTCAGACGCCGAAAATTCGTTCAGTAGTCGGGCTCAAGCGTCTAAAACCTGAGAAATACTACAATCCTTCCCTTTGGTGACTCAAAATATCGAGCATTTTTGGGTTGTCTTCGTCAAATTTTCATTTTTGGTCCGAATTTTTGCGAACCCCTCCTCACCTTCATTGTCGGGCCAGAAATTTCATAACCCCGCTTGACCCTGGACTGAACACATTTTCAAATGAAGATGTGAGAAAGGGGCGGGCTTGGCGCCCCTATCCACGCAGTCAAATCACTCACAAACGGCCACAGTATAGACAAGTGTATTCATATCCAATCCAAACCTTTTCTCATGTTAGTGGTAACTCCGAAGCGGATCATCACCCCCATACCCTACTGAGAATTGGTATAAGGAGCATGGATGGAATCACCCACACGGGTTATTTTCATCATTCAAGAAAAAAACGAAGCGCTCAATTGATTGCGAGAGAAGAGTCAAACAGTAATACAAATATTAAGTATTCGGAGAACAAATAGAAGCATGCAGCGGTTGGGTCGCGAAACATCACTGCTTCGAAACGGATGCTAGAAAAAAGGTAGCGATAAGAGGGAAATCGATGGAGCGAAGTTCAACTTTATATCTGATATGATTATGGAACAGGGTTATTTATTCACCCGCTTATCAGCGTTGTATTCATCCATCAACAAGTGATTCTTTCCAGAACAGATGGAACACTCAAAATATCGAATTGGGTAGCAAAGCGATCTGATGCGAGTGCACGATTTAGCTGCTATATCGAACTCCTCTGACACCTGCTTGGAAGTCGCCTCAGAACATCAAGGCAAGCAGTCTCGATTCGAGCTCGCCACATTATGGTGAAACTGTCGCTCTACTGGGTGAAAATGTGAGGCGACCTGAATTCAAAGCTCGATTTGAAACTAGTTGCCTTGATGTAAGGGAGCCAACTCCCCAAGGAGTGTCAGTCTAGGATGGGGTGAAATTGCAGAAGTGTTGCTCATTAGACAAAAAACGTACCGCCCTTCGTAATAATGGAAAGCCGCAACGCACCCATCAAATCTTCGACATATGATCTAGTTCCGCAATCGCGTTCAGTCCGCAAAGTCTCATTAGCACAATCGTAGAAGCGAAGCGGTTGTTTTGAGAATGATTCTAGTTGATTTTTTTAAAAACAACCGCTTCGCTTCTATGATTGTGATAATGAGGACTGAACGCGATTGAGGGGCTGAACTGTAGATACAGACTGTTTTTTTTTCTGCAGAAAATACAGGGATAAAAATGAAGAAACAACCGCTCCGCTCCAAAACTAGCGAGATGATGGCTGCGTCGCGGCTTTCTAAGGACATAGCACAGAAAATATTGAGACAATACCAGCCTTTAAGAAGGATATGCCGCATTGGCAAGTTGGTTGAGAAAAGCCGGAATTCACGACGGGTAAACCATGGGCTACAGTTGGGTTTGTTGGAAAAACAACACGCCGTCTTCGGAGGCAAATCCAAATGAAGCCCATGTTTTGCGTGCATAAATCCCAGGCAAGATTTGCTCAGGGAAACCGCGCAACGGCTCCGCGATTATACCGCTGGGACACCGCGACAATGCCGTTTCGGCACCTGTAGGCAGGGTTGAGCAGTAGAGTGTTGCTTCGTCGATTTATTCGAATAAATCTAATTTTCTTGTCTCGATCAAAACGATTTAAACAATGCTCATTTTCATACATTACGGAAAGTGGAGGTACTCATATTTGGCATACTCTGTTTATCTTGAATTGCACAAAACACGGTCCGCCAATGGTCCTCTAATTGGCCCGCTAGTACCGCAGTGTACGTCCACGACGCGTTCCCGGCAGACCCGGGTGTGCACCCGGTGTGCAGAGCAATCGATTCGTCAATGCCGTGACTCGGCCACCCACCCTGCCACCCGGGTCTGCCGAGAACGCATCATGGACGTACACAACGGTACTAGCGGGCAAATTAGAGGACTATTGGCGGACCGTGTTTGTGCAATTAAAGATAAACAGAGTATAGAAGTGGGATTTAGCCTATTCGTTAGAATGCGAAAATCAATTCGTTGAGTTGTTTATTCGAATATTCGGGTGAATTGTAATAGCGCTTCTGTGATTGAACAGAAATTTGATTTGATTTATTACACCGCACCCTGAACCGAGATAAATGGGTGGCCGGCCGAACAGGTAAAATCTAAAATTTTTATTGGCTGAATCAATAGAGCATGGTCGAAAGCCTCCCCGCCCAGAGTGCTACTGCAGCGCGGGGGGGGGGGAATGTGGTATCGCCATTGGCCACACCCGTTTTTCGTGTCGCAACGATTCTACTGATTCTAACAAGAGAAGGAAAACCCCAGTTAGGTGCTCAAATTCAGTGCGGCATAGTAAAATGGGAGTGGGCAAGTGCATCGCGCCATAGTGGCCCCCCCCGCGAAGTTAGCACCCCCATTTTTCCGCGCCGCAACCACCTCCGATTTTAGAGGAGAAGGAGAACTCCGGGTCGGTGTTCTAACTACGCGGCTTTACCGAAAAATGGGCGTGGTCAAGTGCGCCCCCCGCCAAGAACATGGCGTGTTCTTCATGATCTGTTGGCCCGCTGTGCTCCGCTGCGAAACACGTCGCAATCCCATCTAAAAATCATAATGAATTCGAATACACGTATTCCAGTGATTGAGATTCAAAAAAATCCTTATACTTGAAGCAGTTATGTCCCGTTGTGTGTCTGTCTGTGTGTGTGTCCCGCCGATCTTGGGAATGGCCGATCAGAAATGGTATGAAATGGTACCATTATGTAGGTGGGTAGGACGTATTTGGGTTCCCAAAAAATCAGCCTGAATCATCTCTTGCGCGGCTCGGGGCAACCGACTTTGTACGTGGGGCGCACTTTTGGCCGTGGGTAATGAAAACTTCTATGAGTCGTCTAGCGCTAGAAGGGCTAAGCAATCATCAAGGCGGTAGGTATTTAGCAGTAAGGGATGGGACGCCATACAGAATCGCTAGGGTTTGCGAATATGCAGGGAGTTACCGATAGTGTGCAGGACCTCAACGGGAGTGTGCAGGACGTCATAGAAAGTGTGCGGGACCCCAAGGGGGTGTGCAGGGCGTCATAAAAAGCGTGCAGGACCCTAATGGGGATGTGCAGGATGTCGTAGAAAGTGGGCAGGTCCCCAGTGGGAGTGTGCACGACTCCAGTGGCATTGTGCAGGACGCCATAGAAGGTGTGCAGGACGTCATAGAAAGTGTGCAGGACCCAAATGGGAAAGTGCAGGACACCATAGAAAGTGGGCAGATTAGCCAGTGGGAGTGTGCAGGACGTCATAAGAAAAATGCAGGACCCCAGTAAGAGTGTGTAGGATGTCATGGACTGTGTGCAGGACCCCAGTAAGAGCGTGCAGGACCTCGGGGAATATGAGCAGGATTCAGGTGGGAATGTGCAGGACGTCACCAAAAAGGTAGAATTAACACGAGATTTTATCAAATTTTTCAAGCGAAATCTTAGCCTTTGTTTAGCGAGGAAAACATAGGAATTCATGTGTCTTGAGAAGCGTGCAACGCGTTTTGAGAAGTACGCAAACTCTTGAGACATTTCCACGCCAGTCTTAGGAGACAAGCAGCAGCTCCACTTTCTCACCTTCTCTATTCGTCACTCAGAACAACCGCTCAGTCATTTCGATTCCCTTACTTCCATAAACCAGTTTCATATTCTATCAAAAAGGGGTCTTCCAAGCAAAAGAGGTTTGGTTGGCGTCAGAAACGTTCCAACAAAAAGGGAACAATAGGTAAGTTGAATGAGGAGAGTCTACAAAAAGTGAACAATAGTTTCTGAGACTGATTTTCCTGGCCGATGCTTCTTAATAGCAAAAACAAACCGTTGCGGTGTTTTACACGGAAGCACTCTGTGGTTCCAAAACTCGTCTTGACTACACGAAAACCGTTAAAAGTATGTGCATGTAAACCTAATACTTACCATCAGAATAGAAGATGATGCCAAAAACACAGACGGACGGTTAGCTCCAGCTGCTAAGCGAGAAGCGAAACCAAAGTGCAACATCTAATGAGAATATTTTTTAAAATAATCTCGTCAACGAATAGAAGTCCATTCTTGGAAACCATTGAACTCTTCCTTGTGAAGTACCACAACGGTTTGTTTCTGCTGTTAAGAAGTATCGGGCAGGAAAATCAGTCTCAGAAACTATTGTTCACTTTTTGTAGACTCTCCTCATTCAACTTACCTATTGTTCCCTTTTTGTTGGAACGTTTCTGACGCCAACCAAACCTCTTTTTGCTTGGAAGACCCTTTTTGATAGAATTGTTCACTTTTATTGATATTACGAAGTAATATCCCTGAAAAATCTTCAATAATTTTCGAATAGCATGGATTGCTATAATAATCAGTAAGCAACAAACTTGTTGCGCACGCTAAAAATGAAGCGCTACTCACTTTCCACGACGTCCTGATGATGTCAGAAAATGCCCTATGCACTTGGCACCACCTTGGCACGACGTCCTGATGACGTCACCAGATGCTTTATGCACTTGGCACGACGTTCTGATGACGTCATCAGATGCCCTGTGTACTTTACGTGAAATTCTGATGACGTCATCAGATGCCCTATGTACTTTTACATGACACCCTGATGACGTCATCAGATGCCCTATGTACTTTGCATGACACCCTGATGACGTCATCAGATGCCCTATGTACTTTACATGACACCCTGATGACGTCATTAGATGCCCTATGTACTTTACATGACACCCTGATGACGTCATCAGATGCCCTATGTACTTTACATGACACCCTGATGACGTCATCAGATGCCCTATGTACTTTACATGACACCCTGATGACGTCATCAGATGCCCTATGTACTTTACATGACATCCTGATGACGTCATCAGATGCCCTATGTACTTTACATGACACCCTGATGACGTCATCAGATGCCCTATGTACTTTACATGACACCCTGATGACGTCATCAGATGCCCTATGTACTTTACATGACCGCCTGATCACGCCATCAGATGCCCTATGTACTTTACATGACACCCTGATGACGTCATCAGATGCCCTATGTACTTTACATGACACCCTGATGACGTCATCAGATGCCTTATGTACTTTACATGACACCCTGATGACGTCATCAGATGCCCTATGTACTTTACATGACACCCTGATGACGTCATCAGATGCCCTATGTACTTTACATGACACCCTGATGACGTCATCAGATGCCCTATGTACTTTACATGACACCCTGATGACGTCATCAGATGCCCTATGTACTTTACATGACACCCTGATGACGTCATCAGATGCCCTATGTACTTTACATGACATCCTGATGACGTCATCAGATGCCCTATGTACTTTACATGACACCCTGATGACGTCATCAGATGCCCTATGTACTTTACATGACACCTGATGACGTCATCAGATGCCCTATGTACTTTACATGACACCCTGATGACGTCATCAGATGCCCTATGTACTTTACATGACACCCTGATGACGTCATCAGATGCCCTATGTACTTTACATGACACCCTGATGACGTCATCAGATGCCCTATGTACTTTACATGACACCTGATGACGTAATCAGATGCCCTATGTACTTTACATGACACCCTGATGACGTCATCAGATGCCTTATGTTTTTACATGACACCCTGATGACGTCATCAGATGCCTATGTACTTTACATGACACCCTGATGACGTCATCAGATGCCCTATGTACTTTACATGACACCCTGATGACGTCATCAGATGCCCTATGTACTTTACATGACACCCTGATGACGTCATCAGATGCCCTATGTACTTTACATGACACCCTGATGACGTCATCAGATGCCCTATGTACTTTACATGACACCTGATGACGTCATCAGATGCCCTATGTACTTTACATGACACCTGATGACGTCATCAGATGCCCTATGTACTTTACATGACACCCTGATGACGTCATCAGATGCCTTATGTACTTTACATGACACCTGATGACGTCATCAGATGCCCTATGTACTTTACATGACACCCTGATGACGTCATCAGATGCCTTATGTACTTTACATGACACCCTGATGACGTCATCAGATGCCCTATGTACTTTACATGAGACACCTGATGACGTCATCAGATGCCTTATGTACTTTACATGACACCCTGATGACGTCATCAGATGCCCTATGTACTTTACATGACACCCTGATGATCAGATGCCTTATGTACTTTACATGACACCTGATGACGTCATCAGATGCCCTATGTACTTTACATGACACCTCCTGATGACGTCATCAGATGCCTTATGTACTTTACATGACACCCTGATGACGTCATCAGATGCCCTATGTACTTTACATGACACCCTGATGACGTCATCAGATGCCCTATGTACTTTACATGACACCCTGATGACGTCATCAGATGCCCTATGTACTTTACATGACACCCTGATGACGTCATCAGATGCCCTATGTACTTTACATGACACCCTGATGACGTCATCAGATGCCCTATGTACTTTACATGACATCCTGATGACGTCATCAGATGCCCTATGTACTTTACATGACACCCTGATGACGTCATCAGATGCCCTATGTACTTTACATGACACCCTGATGACGTCATCAGATGCCCTATGTACTTTACATGACACCCCTGATGACGTCATCAGATGCCCTATGTACTTTACATGACACCCTGATGACGTCATCAGATGCCCTATGTACTTTACATGACACCCTGATGACGTCATCAGATGCCCTATGTACTTTACATGACACCCTGATGACGTCATCAGATGCCCTATGTACTTTACATGACACCCTGATGACGTCATCAGATGCCCTATGTACTTTACATGACACCCTGATGACGTCATCAGATGCCCTATGTACTTTACATGACACCCCTGATGACGTCATCAGATGCCCTATGTACTTTACATGACACCCTGATGACGTCATCAGATGCCTTATGTACTTTACATGACACCCTGATGACGTCATCAGATGCCTTATGTACTTTACATGACATCCTGATGACGTCATCAGATGCCCTATGTACTTTACACTGACACCCTGATGACGTCATCAGATGCCCTATGTACTTTACATGACACCCTGATGACGTCATCAGATGCCCTATGTACTTTACATGACACCCTGATGACGTCATCAGATGCCCTATGTACTTTACATGACACCCTGATGACGTCATCAGATGCCCTATGTACTTTACATGACATCCTGATGACGTCATCAGATGCCCTATGTACTTTACATGACACCCTGATGACGTCATCAGATGCCTTATGTACTTTACATGACACCCTGATGACGTCATCAGATGCCCTATGTACTTTACATGACACCCTGATGACGTCATCAGATGCCCTATGTACTTTACATGACACCCTGATGACGTCATCAGATGCCCTATGTACTTTACATGACACCCTGATGACGTCATCAGATGCCCTATGTACTTTACATGACACCCTGATGACGTCATCAGGATGCCCTATGTACTTTACATGACACCCTGATGACGTCATCAGACGCCCTATGTACTTTACATGACATCCTGATGACGTCATCAGGATGCCCTATGTACTGATAGCCTGCGACCACTGGCAGTGGCTAGTGGCAGGAACGAGGAACGAGGGACGAGGAACGAGGGACGAGGAACGAGGGACGAGGAACAGATTGACGAGGGACGCGTTACAAGAAAACGCGAATTTTAGCTAAGCTTCCGCCGATCTAACTTTGTTAATTTTCAATCGATTTGGCTCAAATTTTGTCAGCGGGTGTCTTCTATACTCTCTCACTTATATCCAGAAGGAAATCTCTAGAAAATTTGTTTTACAGGTTTTATTAACTACTTTACCAAAATCTAAGTGATCACAAGTGCCAGGCAAAACCAAACCTCTCCAGCCGCTTCGCGGCTGGAGCGATATGTTGCAAGTCGGAGCTTATCAAAATTTGCAGTACAAAAACATAAACAACCACCTACTTCATCCATATATCGAGAACAAGGGCATGGTGTTGGTCAACTAGGGGAACATCAAATAAAATGAGAATGCGTTTGTCCTTATCATGACAGAGATGGTAAAGCGAGAATAATCGCTTGTGAACTTTACAAATCGGAACAAAGGCAGTGGGTAGCGACGTGTGGGAAGGAAGGACAGAAGGGGTTCGGATTTTCATGCCGGTAGCAACAGACGATTTACCGCTGGCTTCTTATGTTTTGCTTTTTGATCCCACATTTTCATACCCCCACGCCCTGCTGTAAATGTACGACACCCTGCTCTGCTCAGGAGAGTACATACGTACAGCAACTTCCGGGTAGACGGAAGTCAGTCAACACCGTTCTAACAAACTAATCGTCTCAGGAAGTTGGCACACGCAAAAGTTTCTTTAAAGGCAGTGTTCACGATAATCTTAGATTTCGGGATTAGTCGCTAAATCGATTGTTTGGCCCCCGAGTAGAACTGAAATGACGAACGAACCGAGAAAAACGCACCAGAAGTACACGAAATCCTTATGTATCACCCCGCATCTTAAGTATCACTGGAACTGTTTGTTGTGACAGTGAAATCTTTTGTGGACCCGTCCTTTGTAATTCTCTACTCTCAATTGCCCCGTTCTCTCCCCAGGGCCCTAACTAATCCTGCTTTGCATGAAATATTCTCCTATTTTCGATTGACCCAATTTTCCACCGGTGACAACCATCATGAACATGTTCATCCAACTGGGCAGCTAGTCCATGCTATAGATTCATGTCACTGAAATACGACGTTTTAATGCATTTCTAGCTGTTTCTTCGTAATTTTGGTAAAACTTGGATGCCAACGCATTGTTTTATGTGTAAAACTCGGGAACAAAAATCGTCGTGAACACTGCCTTTAAGCGGAAACTTCGCTTGGTCTCGTTAGTATACTATATGGGGGTACGGAAACCGAATTCAGATCTATTGAACCTTACACTAGGGTTATTTTGAAGCATTTTTAAGGGAGTTATTCCAAGCCAAAATAAAAAAAAATGTTTCTGCTACTTCACGAATTCTAACTGCAACATCCATAGAAAACTCAATAAAACCCGACCGACATGGATGAGTGACTGATAAGAGCCTATTCATACTTCCTACCTCTCGCTCTGACAGAGCGGCCCGCTCGGCAAAAGAGGTGAGTATGAATGGAAACACGACCACCCGCTCCTCCTGCTCCGCCAGTGAAGTATGAATGCTCCAGAGACATCGCCATGGCAGAGCAAGAGGGGCGGGAATCAGTTGGTTTGTTTTTACAAATGAAGCGATGCGTGGATTGTACAGATTTTCTAAATAGACAATGACTGATAACTCTATCGGAGAACCCATATCAGACGCAACTTTCATTTTTAGGATTGAATGCTTGGTGGCCCCCTTCTACAAGATTTGAGCTAAGATTGATCCACATACTCTGGCAAATCGGGGGACTCTCCCGCAGAAATTTCGTGAGTGGGTCTGCCGCCTAACACCCAGCGGGAGAGTCACTAATAAAAAAAGTGGGCGTCGCTCGGTTCGGGACTCCCGCTGAGGAAAAACGGTTCTGCGGGAGAGTCCCCCGATTTGCCTGCTGTGTCTGTGTGTATGTTGTAGCGTCGATTGTCTCTGCGTCTCGTCTAGTTAGGCATTGTCTTTCGCTGAGGGTCTGGATTCTCATCGTTCGGCTGCTCGATAGGAGTCTCCCGCCGTGCCTTTAGCTAGTGTCCCGATAGCAATAGTGACGTCATAGCGAGCGTCGCAATGCTGCACTCCCGCTGACCCTTGTCGTATGACTCCGCGTAGGTCTGTGCTCCTTTTCTCCTATCGGGAGTCCTACGCGGAGTGTCCCCCGATTTGCCAGAGTACTTTCTGCGGCGTTTGGCGCACTCTCAATTTGGGTCCCACACATTTTAGACGACGTCCGGCGCACTTCCACTTGGGTACCGTACATTTTCTACGGCGTCCAGCGCACTTCCACTTATGTCCCGCACACTTTCTGCGGCGCCCGGCGCACTCCCACTTGGGTCCCACACACTTTCTATGGCATATTGCGCGCTTTCACTGAGGCCACGCTACACTTATATGACGTAATTTAGTGCAACAAGTAATGCTACCAACAAATGCCTCGGCGGTGCGAGAGGGGGTTTAAATGCTCCAGAGACACCACTGTTGGGGGGCAGAAGGCGCGGGAGAGGGGGGAGGTCGTGTTTTTATTCATACTCACCGCTTTTTCCGCGCGGGCCGCTCTGGCAGAGCGAGAGGTTGGAAGTATGGATAGGCCCTAACGCCCAATCGCTCAATCAATCGATGTCTTCATCATAGAGTTTCTGAGTGTTTTGACGATTGACGCAGCGGACTTACGCCAAACGCAATCTACGCCATTGAATGGTTATCTGTGCCAGAAATCAGATTCGACAACTCATCTTGAATTTGAACACGCATTAGTGATTGACGGAAGTTTGATGTTGCGTATCGTGAAACAACATGCTTTTTTCCGAATTTTAAGGAATAATGGGTAATCAATACCGGTGCATCGAGCTATCATATTCGCTTGATGCTCAATTTCAAGACACCCTTAAAAATTCTTATTTAAAACTAAACCTGGTGATCTAGATAAGATTAAACAAATCTGAGTTCGAATTCGGTTTCCGGACTATCGATACAGTATATTCTCATTGTTCAATCATCGAAATATGACTATTCAAATTTACCATGATTTTTAACACCTTCACGACCATATGTCCCACCGGTGGGACACGCGTTGATTCCCACTTCGGACCACGTGTACCACCGGCGGGCCACGCTTTTCAAAGTTCGATTTCTCCGTCACAAGAATGATTTTTCGGTGCTATTTGGGATGGGGGGAGGGCAAAATTGTATCGCACTTGGCCACGCCCATTTTCCCATGCCGCAATGACTCTCCTGATTTTGGCAGGGGAAGGAAACCCCGGTTAGGTGCTCAAATTTAGTGCGGCACAGTAAAATGGGCGTGGCTAAGTTCATCGCGCCATAGTGCCCCCCATCCCACATAGCACCGATTTTTCAAACCTGTGACGAATCTATCAACCTATCCTAGACTCGACTCATCTGAACGCTTGCTACCCTCCTCGGCTGCAGCTTTTTTTATCGGCGGGCATCGGCTGCGTGCGACGCGCGTCGCGTCTGGCTGGCGCATTGCCAACGACACAGCGAAGTTTTCGCCCGAATTCTGACCCTGATTCAAATTCGTGAACGGGATCAACTGTAAGCTGTTGTAATTGAAGCAACAGGATGAATGACTTACTTGACTTAATCGGTTGGCTTTCGCCTGACGCGGTCATTCCGCATCTTCACCGAGGTGTGCCGTCCTAGTAGTCAGCCGTGTCCATTTTTCACGGTCTTCAGCCACAATTTGAACACATTCCATCCAGCTGTCACTATTCCATTTCCTGCGAAACGAAACATCGCGCCTGAACTGTCTTTCGATGCCGAGTGACTTTAAATCCTCTTTAACCACATCCGTCCAGAACTTTCGCCTACGCCCAGGTGGCCGTTTCCAGACAGGATTCGGAAGCATTTTTAAAGCGTGTTGTACGAGACGATCCGGCGTTCTTCTTAGTATATGCCCGAGCAGTCGAAGTCGACTTTCCATTGCTGCTTGAGATGGCTTTAGGAGATGCTGGCACCTCCCTCGTTTCAAGCGTTGATGTACTGCGTCGATTTCCTTGTAAAGGTCTTCGTTATGGCATACACGCGGCCAGAAATATCCAAGCAAACGCCTAAAAAGCTTCCTCTCCGTGCAATCCAACCTTTCCATCTGCGTTTTCGGTGCTGCCCACGTCTCCGATCCGTACATCATGATAGGGCGAATAGCGGATAGGTAGACGCGCAACTTGACTTCCTTCGCGATGGTGGTAGACCACAAACACTTGGTTAGAGAATTGAATGCAGACGTAGCTTTCGCACATCGTTGTCGAATATCCGCTGCATAACTACCATCGTTCTTCAGCAAACAGCCCAAATAACAGAAATCGTCCACCAGTTCGATACGTTGTCCGTCCACACAAACTCCAGTTGAAGGCCTCTGAGAGACCCACATCTGCTTGCATTTGTCGGGACGAAGACGAAGTCCATAGGCTGCGGCATACTTCGAAACGAGGTTCACAATCCTTTGCAGTTTTGCGTTGTTTTCAGCGAATAACACAATGTCGTCGGCGTACTCCAGGTCGACAAGGGAGCGTCCTGATGGTGTTAGGATCACATCCGCAGGAAACTGTTCTGCAACTCTACGCATGATGTCATCAACGGCGAAGTTGAAAAGAAAAGGTCCTGCAACGGCTCCTTGCCTTACTCCTGTTTTCACCTCGAAAGCTGACGTAAATCCGACAGGTGTACGAACTGCTGCTGTTGTTCCTTTGTTCATGTCCTCGATTAACCGAACATACTTTTCCGGGACTCCATCTGCTCGCAGAGCATTGAGCAATCGATCACGATGAGGAGAGTCGAACGCGGCTTCAAAGTCCAAAAGCAAGCTGTAATGGCTTCGAAAACCGCTGCCACGATTCAATTACTCTTCTCACGACGAACACTTGGTCGATGGTCGATCTTCCAGGTCGAAAACCGGCTTGCTCATCTCTGGTCGTTCCTTCACGATGTTTGATAAGTCGCTCGAGAATGATACGTTCTAAAACCTTGTACATGACACGAAGTAGAGATTCCTCTGTAGTTCTTAGGATCCGTGACGGATAGCTTCTTGTGAAGAGGTACGATGATCGCATGTCTCCACGAATCGGGTATCCTTTCGCTCATCCATATGGCACGGATGGTGTTGGTCATTTCACGAATCCCAGACGGAGGAAGAGCTTTCAGCATTTCAGCAGTGATGTTGTCATCTCCACCTGCCTTTCCATTCTTCATTTTCCGGACACAATCCAAAACTTCAGACTCACTCGGCGGTTCCTCACTGACATCGTAATGTGCTCTCTGAACATGCGGGAGCTCAGGTACTGATGGCGCTGGACGATTCAGTAGTGAACTGAAGTAATCCTTCCATATTGGCAGCGTCGCATCACCAACTGCAACTCCATTGGTAGTGTTCAAGACAGGAGAACATCTCTTCATCTTCCCGCTATACTGTCGCAGCAACGTGTAGGCTTTCCTCGGATTCTTCTCCTCCCAAGCCTTCTCGAACTCCTTAGCTCTACACGTCCACTCTCGTTCGCGGTCACTTTGAAGCTGCCGACGCAACTTCCTCCTCAGACGCTTCTCCTCCACGAAGTTTCCTGCAGTTCGGAGAGCACATACTCTGTTGTAGGTAGATGTTGAATACAGGATGAATACAACAGGGAATATAGGCGAACACACCTAGCTAAATTATTTCAGCAGTGAATAGGAATGAAAACGACATAATCACACAACGTTAATAGAATCTTGATGGTTGGAGAATAAGCAGTGAAGCTTGTATTGTCATTCATCCCTTTCCAATACCACACCTGCAGATCACATTGCTACTTCATTTCAGTGGCAATTTTTTGTCCAGCAGCGAGATGTTATGGTTCTTATTTAGATCTCTTACTGGGAGGGGATTTCCCGCACATTTTACTGCCGCTGACCTATCACAGGAGCAGCAAATGCTGACGTGATAGGCCAACGGCGATAAAATGGGCGGATAGCCTCCTCCCAGCAAGAGATGTAAATCAGTACCGATGTTAATCTATAATCGTCTTCAGGAAAAAGCTCTTCACGCACAGTTTCCTCGGTGGCAGACTTACCCATTGATAGGATTGGAGGAAGGGGAGGGGAGGGAGGGGGGGGGGGGCGAAGGGGCAAAACTGTGTGCACAGAATCCAGCCTAATGAGGGACTCAGAACCTGGTACCGGGCGACCAATCGCTGCTCGTCCGGGTCGCCCGAAACGGTGAATCGGGTCGCGAGAAAGTTTGTACATTTTAGCTTCATCATCCGTACGTACATTCACACGCGAATTCGCAGCACCGGTAAGGCAATTTTCGGGGTGGTGGCCATCGTGTATCAACACCCCTGAGGAGGCTGGAGAAATGGGGGAGGAGCGGGGTTGCTGATTGGACGCAACACGGGCTAGCCCCGGCTGTTGCGTCCAATCAGGAACCTCGCTCCTCCCCCGTTTCTCCCGCCTCCTCAGGGGTGTTGATACACGATGGCCACCACCCCAATTTTCGTCATCCGGGTGGCTGGTAACAATCGAGGGGTTAGCGGATGGCCCGAAATGCAGTTTTTCTTGCACCGGGAAGCCGGAACGAAGTTCTGAGATGCATCATGGTGCGGCCGTTTCTAAAAGTTGTGCCTAGGGCACCTATAGTTCAGCGTGCAAAACCTTTGAAAAGTTTTCTCAATTTCCAACTCCTTAAGATGTGAGTCGTCGCAAAGGGACGTCTTGAGCATAGCAGCATGTATCTTAGTCCATATCCAGTAGCCAAAGATGTATGATCTAGGAGGCAAAGATGTGATTCGTGGACACGATTTGCTAAATGGTTTCACTTCCTTACCCCCCTCCCACTTCTGTGTTTGTTAAGCGTCCTATTCATTGCTCAAGTATACAAATGAGGCTCACTCACATGCTTGTGTATGTTTCTTCATAAAGTCGTAGAATGGACAGGCGATGGGAGCGTTCAAAACGACGGCGTTGGCAATGCGCCAGCCAGACGCGCCGCGCGCAGCTGATGCCCCCCGACCAATCAGCTGCAGCCGAGGAGGGTAGCAAGCGTTCAGATGGACTCGACTTCAAATATCGTGGTCCATCTGTAGCTCCACTATAGCGCAGTATTCGAACTATTGTGAAAATAGATCAGACTCAAATAGCAAAAAACGGCTCCAAAAACAATTGTCCAGGCACACTAGGCGTTTTCTGAGAAGAAAATCACAGCTGGAGTCGTGATTTTTTTCGGTTGAAACGCGGCACCACAGACCCTATTATGCCAGCAGAATATCGATAGTTTAATATCTAAAGTTTCACGCCCATCATAACAAAATTTAAAATATACAAAAATTGATACCAGATCCGTGAATTGAATTCAAATTTAACTCATCTAAATGGGGTGTTTCCAAATAGACACCCCTGCAGAAACGTACAACCGTCAACTAGGAAGCACTGTCTGCAGGCAACAACGAAATGCGCCATTCACGCGCAAAAATTTTTTATTGAGGCCGAGTGATGATCGCCGGTTTTTCTCATTTTTGTGTGCTTTCCTCGTTTTTCCTGCTTTCTCTTCTATTGTTTTTTGTTTCTTCTGCTTGGTTATGAAGGAGAGTGGTGTTTTTAGGAGGTTTCAGTGTTGATTAGGGTGACAAAATCCTCATTCGATGCCAGGGAATAATCGAAATATCATTTATGATAATTTTTCATGGAATCACTATTTCTTACTCTTATCGTTTACACCAAGCAGAAGATACAAGACTATAGAAGAGTGGAAGAAACGGCGAAACATCAAAGATATGACATCGATCATGCCTTGAAGGCTGGATGAATAGAGAAGCTGGAGGGACGTTTTTTATTCAGTTTGTAACCGTTATTAAGTACAAAGGTGCACTGTCCTATCTGGAATCCCCCTAATTTTCACCTTCCGGAATCGCTAGGGTAAAAAATTAGCCCACACACGGGGTTTTTCTCCCCTGCCAGACGGTGCAGCCGAAGGCTGCACCGTCCAATCTGGATTTCTCCTGATTTGCACCTCCCCGAATCGCTAGGGTAAAAATTAGCCCACACCCGGGGTTTTCCTCCCCTAAAGGACGGTGCAGCCGAAGGCTGCACCGTCCAATCTGGATTTCTCCTGATTCGCACCTCCCGGAATCGCTAGGGTAAGAAATTAGCCCACACCCGGGGTTTTCCTCCCCTAAAGGATGGTGCAGCCGAAGGCTGCACCGTCCAATCTAGATTTCTCCTGATTCTGCACCTCCCGAATCGCTAGGGTAAAAATTAGCCCACACCCGGGGTTTTCCTCCCTGAAGGATGGTGCAGCCGAAGGCTGCACCGTCCAATCTAGATTTCTCCTGATTCGCACCTCCCGAATCCCTAGGTAAAAATTAGCCCACACCCGGGGCTTTCTCCCCTAAGCGACGGTGCAGCCGAAGGCTGCCCCGTCCAATCTGGATTTCTCCTGATTCGCACCTCCCGCAATCGCTAGGGTAAAAAATTAGCCCACACACGGGGTTTTCCTCCCCTGCCGGACGGTGCAGCCGAAGGCTGCACCGTCCAATCTAGATTTCTCCTGATTCGCACCTCCCGAATCGCTAGGGTAAAAAATTAGCCCACACCCGGGGTTTTCCTCCCCTAAAGGACGGTGCAGCCGAAGGCTGCACCGTCCAATCTAGATTTCTCCTGATTCGCACCTCCCGAATCGCTAGGGTAAAAAATAAGCCCACACCCGGGGTTTTGCTCCCCTGCCGGACGGTGCAGCCGAAGGCTGCACCGTCCAATGTGGATTTCTCCTGATTCGCCGTCCAATTCGGGTTTCTACGATCGGCCCTCATTGAAGATTGGTACTTGAATATATAAGACATTTCACCCTAATATTTTCAAGGTCTGAAAAATGGATTACGTTAAGCTCTGCGCCTCAGATTTTTGTACTGAACGCTTCAGGATAAAAAAAAAGTCAATTTGCTGACTACAAGGTTAGATGTGTCATAATCTGAGCATTTCCTCCCTAAAACGTTGACACAAGAGTAATTCATAATGATCCGTTGTGAACAAAACTCTTCTGCGCTAGAAATCCTTGAGAACAACTACCTATCCAGTGACTTCGTATTTTGAAAAATGCGCGTATGGTATGGTGCACGTGGGCCGTAGCTGCGGACACATCGGACTTGACGGTTGTACATTTCTGCAGGGGTGTCCAGCTGCCGACAGCCATCTAAATGGAGATCACTGGAACAGCGGTGGCAAAATAGTATTCCTTTTTGGCCCTACTGTGAATTCAAGCAGTTTTTCCTCGCGCGAACGCACGCGATGAGCAGAAATAAATTTCACTCGGAAACAGAGGATACGTATAGCTACCCACGGATAATGACGTTTGCGGTCGAGTCTCGTACAGGTCAACACATAGTTCGTATGTAGGTTTGAATAATCCTCTGGTGGAGCACTAGATTTTTGAAAAGTATGGCCCACCGTTGGGTTATACGGTCCGAAGTGGTTGTCAGCGTATGACCCACCGGTGGGTCACACGGTCGCGAATCGGTAAATAGGACTCAGCTGCACAGAACACGACGGACCGAGATGATATCAATGTACAGGTGATGGAAAAGCCGGTACCGGCGTTGCCGCCACAGCGGAACGGGCGTGGCGGCAGTCCTTTCATACCACAAAGCCTTTGAGGAGTGTGAATAGCCCCAAACGTTAGCAAAGTAAAACAGTAATGAGATGTTGTCCCGGCTTCAGTTAATGAGAAATAAGAGATAGAAAGAGGGATTGAGAAACTACGACAAAATGCGAATGAGACCAACGTTTCGCCTTCTGGCGTGGCTAACACTCACACAAGACTATTACGACATCATTTCGAAATGACGCCAACGCCCAGTTCGAAAATAACGCCTTCAACTTCGAAAGAAGTGAAACACAGCTGATCGACAGAGATGAGTCAACAGACCACCAACAATCGCGCTAAGGCACCTCCTCGGCAAATGCCGGGAAAATCGAAGACGGGATTTGGACATCGGATGGACTCTATTTACATACGAGTTTCACGGCGAGTAAATAAAAGGGTCCGGCGGCCTCGGAACCGAGCGGCCGTCACGGGGAGAGCGCACAACATGCAAAACACTAGAGCGCCACGGCGGCTTCGCGATGCGGCCGAAAAAAGCGGCGCTCGCGACGTCGCCGATGGGGCGGAGTCGCTGGCGGCGCAATGCGCCGCTGACCAGCAGTCGCCACCGCCGCCGCCGCTCGACAGCTCCGCCGCCGCGATCAGTGTCGCGACGATGCCGTCACAATCGTGGGTTGTCGTGACTTGGTTTCGTGGGGGGGATGTTGGTTTGGTGTCAGAAATGAGCTTCTGTGGCCGTATTTATAAAGCTGCGGGAGCCTCCCGGTAGAGTCCAAGGTCCGCTCGCCGCATACACCGGCTGGTTCCAAGAACCTGCCTGGGAGGCTCCCGTAATTCGATGAATACGGCCTCTAATGGCATCAGAAACCTCTTATTCCACAGAATGTGTGCTAAAGATGGTCATTCGTCGGCAGTTTCCAAGTAAATAAGTGATTCGATTAGGGGGTTTCAGGATTTCCGAATCGGTGAATCTTTTCGAATCCCCGTCACGCCAAAACTTTGTTCATGATTTTGTCGTGGCAAGCACAGTGATCGAGACACAGAGAAAAATCGTTTGAGCACCGTACTCCAATTCGGCCGTAAAATAAAACGCCTTTGTGTAAATGCACTAAAGAGCGCATTTCAGGCCTGTATCGTCCCATTTACTTTTGCGACGTGCCAAACTAACTGTGGCTTGTACAGCAGGAGCAGATTTTCTGAAATTGACCGAAAATACGTTTGGTAAGAGGAAAACACGGTGTGTGATAGAGATACTCATGGTTTTGACTCCAGTTAACACAGCTTTTGTTTGTCTGACTCATTGAAAGAACGCTCCCTTCACAAATCCTAACGCGCTCCTCTAGGCTAATGTTCACCGCAAACTCGATAGAGTACGAAAGATTTGATGCATGTGCTTGGACTGACGCCCGCAAAAGTTGTGAGGTGTGTTCAAAATTGAAGACACGCTGCAAAATTACCTTCTATTCTTGCTCAACAGAATGGAATCTTTCACGTTTCACACGTAGAACTGCGCTTAAACACGTAGAATCACAACCCTTCACCTTTAAAAAGTGGCACAAGTAATGACTAACTAAGTACGCAATAACTGCGTGAGAACTGAGTTCTTCCAAGCACGTACTCCTGAGAAAACGCTCAAAATGAAGAAGCTAACTTTGCGTAAATGATTTACTTTTTTAGGCCTCCTGGCTCTCCTGATTTTGGAAGGGAAGGAGAACCTCGGTTGGTGCGAAGGTCTTGGTGGGTTAAAAATTGGGCGCGAACAATTTCTCCACTAATGTGCCAAGGTGCTATCGCAGCGGAGGGGTGGGGGCACTGTGGCACGTGACCACGCCCATCTTTCCGTGCCGCAACGACTCTCCTGATTTTGGCAGGGGAGGAAAACCCCTGGTAGGTGCTCAAATTCGGTGCGGCACGGTAAAATGGGCGTGGCCAAGTGCATCGCGCCTTAGTAGCCCCCCCCGCGCTAAGATAGTACCTGTTCCGAAACATACTTTCAGTCTCCACATCCGCAGACACAATCCTGGTGTCATCTGAAGAGCGAAATGTCTACGTTGCCGAAGAAAAATCGGCGTATCATGCGTGTAATGCGAAGTTTGGTGCAATCACACCCAAAACTTTCATTTAACGGCTTTGTTGGATTACGGTGCTCAAACCATTTTTCTCTGTGTTTCGATTAGTATGTGGCAAGCCGATGTGGGTGCTATGTGGGAGGGGGGGGCACTATGGCGCGATGGACTTGGCCACGCCCATTTTACTGTGCCGCGCTAAATTTGAGCACCTACCCGGGGTTTCCCTCCCCTGCCAAAATAAGGAGAGTCGTTACGGCACGGAAAAATGGGCGTGGCCAAGTGCGATACAACAGTGCCCCCCCCCTTCCCACATAGCACCCCGATGTGTTAGCTTTAGCTGCAACCTTTGTCCGGAGTTGTTCGAGATACTGATCACGAATCTATCTTTTTTTTGGTTTCGGAGGGACTCGGGTAGAATACGGTAGGTTAAATGTCGCTCAGCTACACTGAGGACGCCGTTTGGAAATTGAAAAAAACGGGGTGTGGTCATCACCCCCAAAGAACCACCCCGTAGGCAAAGATTTAGTAAAATCGGAAACCTTGACCCACCTACCGTAACCTCTCGCGAAATCCGAAACGGACTTTCTACTCGTGGTCAGCTTCTCAAATAACTCCTCTAGACAAGGTTTGCAGAGTCAGGGGGTGTTGTCCGGCTGGACAATGGGGGGGGGGGCTAAAATAAAAAGTAGAGGGGTGTTTTCAATGGAGAAAGACTTCTGGCAAAGTTAAGTAACGAAAATTCTTACGAAAACGAAGGCACATAACTAACTATATTGCTAGTAATCGAAAGCACCGTAATCCAACCGAGTCGTAAACTGAAAGTTTTGTGTGTGATTGCACCAAACTGCACATTGCACGCAAGATTCGGCACGAGGTGTGGACAAGGCTAAATTTTCTCAGACCCCTCCCTCTAAGAGCAAACTTTTGGCGATTCTCTCAGACCCCTCCCAGAAGCGTTAATAGGTCAAATTTTTGGCGATTTTCTCGTAACTCCTCCCAGGAGTGTTAATGGTCTGTTTTTGTAGTAAAATTAAAATAAAAGGAACAACTTATTCCAAAATATCCTTATACTTAAAGCAGTTATGTCCCGTTGTGTGTCTGTCTGTGTGTGTGTGTCCCGCCGATCTTGGGAATGAACGATCAGAAATGGTATGAAATGGTACCATTATGTAGGTGGGTAGGACGTATTTGGGTTCCCAAAAAATCAGCCTGAATCATCTCTTGCGCGGCTCGGGGCAACCGACTTTGTCCGTGGGGCGCACTTTTGGCCGTGGGTCATGAAAACTTCTATGAGTCGTCTAGCGCTAGAAGGGCTAAGCAATCATCAAGGCGGTAGGTATTTAGCAGTAAGGGATGGGACGCCGTACAGAATCGCTAGGGTTTGCGAATATGGAGGGCGTTACCGATAGTGTGCAGGACCTCAGTGAGAGCGTGCAGGACGTTTTAGAAAATGTGCGGGACCCCAGTGGGAGTGTGCAGGGCGTCATAAAAAGCGTGCAGGACCCTAATGGGGATGTGCAGGATGTCATAGAAAGTGGGCAGGTCCCCAGTGGGAGTGTGCAGGGCGTCACCAAGAAGGTAGAATTAAAACGAGATTTTATCATTTTTTTTCAAGCGAAAGCTTAGCCTTTGTTTAGCGAGGAAAACATAGGAATTCATGTGTCTTGAGAAGCGTGCAACGCGTTTTGAGAAGTACGCAAACTCTTGAGACATTTCCACGCCAGTCTTAGGAGACAAGCAGCAGCTCCACTTCCTCACCTTCTCTATTCGTCACTCAGAACAACCGCTCAGTCATTTCGATTCCCTTACTTCCATAAACCAGTTTCATATATGTTGCACGTCTGAGCTTATCAAAATTTGCAGTACAAAAACATAAACAACCACCTACTTCATCCATTCATTGAGAACAAGGGCATGGTGTTGGTCAACTAGGGAAACATCATATAAAATGAGAATGCGTTTGTCCTTATCATGACAGAGATGGTAAAGCGAGAATAATCGCTTGTGAACTTTACAAATCGGAACAAAGGCAGTGGGTAGCGACGTATGGGAAGGAAACAAATCGGAACAAAGGCAGTGGGTAGCGACGTATGGGAAGGAAGGACAGATGGGGTTGGGATTTTCATGCCGGTAGCAACAGACGATTTACCGCTGGCTTCTTATGTTTTGCTTTTTGATCCCACATTTTCATACCCCCACGCCCTGCTGTAAATGTACGACACCCTGCTCTGCTCAGGAGAGTACATACGTACAGCAACTTCCGGGTAGACGGAAGTCAGTCAACACCGTTCTAAGAAACTAATCCGTCTCAGGAAGTTGGCACACGCAAAAGTTTCTTTGAGCGAAAACTTCGCTTGGTCTCGCTATTCTTGAATATAAGACACATAGGTTTGAACGTGTATCCAGAAATTGCGAATGATTCCGGGTAGGAAGCTAAGGTGTATATGTGGTGGAAAAGAAGCGTGGCGAAGATGAAGTGATTGCCTAAGGTCAAGAATACGGAATGTCTCGAAGAAATAAATGTGTTTTTAAATCAATATGAGTATGTCACTTCAAACGAATGGACTTCTGGTTCGAAAGAGCGTCATCCGATCTGGTTAAGTTGCGCATGTTATTCTCCGAAACCCACTCATACATGAAACACGACATGGGTTCGATCCCGCAATGTGCTTAATTTTCGGAAAACATTAGACCTCATTTTTTTGCAAAGTAAGGGCCACGAAAATAAGATATTCGAGTCGAGAGTGGTAGATTTACCCTATATACAAATTTTCAGCCTCTGAGATGGACGCTGAAAGGCACTTTTCTGTGTGGCCTCACACTTTCTCAGGTGTGGTCCCGCTGAAAAGGGGCATTTTTTAAATTTAGGTGTGACGAGAGTAGGATATGAGTCCAGCGTGGTCGATTTACTCTGTTTACTCACTTCTACCGTCCAACATAGATGCTGAACACCGCTACAGTATAGGGCCCCACCCTTATCTCAGGTGTGGTCCAGCCGGAAGTCGTCAATTTCGAAATTTAGGTGTGACGAAAATAGGATGCTTGAAATCAGCGTGGTCGATTTACCCTTTATACAATCTTTACTACCGTCTCAGTGTAATGCCGAAGACCGCTACATAGGATCCGGAACAAGGTAAAAAAACGTAAAAAAGCGTCAAAGTTCACAAACCTGGAATAGGGTTCAAAAACACCTGTAACTTAGCTTCCAAAAGAGCACTGACTAGGTGTGGACATTTATGCTCAAAACATCAAATGTCCACACCTGGAAAATTTTTTGAAAGGCGTCCTCACTGAGCGAGTAAAGTTTCATTCGGTAGGGTTACAAACCTAGTTTCTTAATTTTGCTCAAACCCGGGGTAGCTCTTTTGGAAGTAAAGTTACAGATGCTTTAAAACCCTACTTCAGGTTTGTGGACTTTGACGTTTTTTTTACGTTTTTACCTTGTTCCGCTTCCTATGTAGCGGTCTTCGGCGTTACACTGAGACGGTAAAGGAACACAGTAAATCGACCACGGTGGACTCAAATATTCTACACTCGTCACACCTAAATTTCGAATTTGACGACTTCCGGCGGGACCACACTTGAAAAAAGTGTGAGGCCTCATACTGTAGCGGTGTTCAGCATCTATGTTGGACGGTGAAAGTGAGTATATAAGGTAAATCGACCACGCTTGAATCGATCATCGTATTTTCCTGACTCCTTGCAAAAATGTGGACTTCCAGCGCGACCGCACCTGCGACAGGTGTAGGCAACACAGAGAAGTACCTTTCAGCGTCCATCTTAAATGCTGAAAATGTGTATATAGGGTAAATCTACAACTCTCGACTCGAATATCTTATTTTCGTGACCCTTACTTTGCAAAAAAATTTGAGGTCTAATGTTTTCCGAAAATTTAGCACCTTGCGAGATCGAATACGCGTAGTGTGTTCCGTGTATTACAGGGTTTCGAAGAATGAAATTCTAATCGTAACCAGATTAGATGACGCTCTTTCCAACTAGCAATTGTTTTTGCCATGTCTGGTCTGGCTAATGTTGAAGCACCTATTTTCGTATCTAACCACTTATGACCTGTTCTTCTCTGAAAATATATTTATTTCTTTAGTACATCTCGTCGTCTTCGCCTTTGCCAATAACTTCATTCGTCGCATCCACTCTTTTCTTCCACCCTATTCCATAACTTCCAATCTGTTCTTATTTCCAATTCAGTACACAGCTATCCAGGATACACGCCCAGAACCTATGTGCCTTATATTCAACCGTAGGAGAACCTTTACTATAATTTTAACATTTACGTAAATTTAATTACTGTAATAGGAAGAAAAAGGTGAAAGCGAACCATACCAGCTCTATAACAGTGCAAGTAAAAACGTCTTTATGCATAACGATGTAATAGCAGTATTTTAGACTGGAGCGAAAGTTTTAGCTCATATGACATACTTTCAGACGAATTACATGCATTAAAGGCAGCATACACGCTCGTAAACGTGGTTGAGATAACTACGGAAATAGAATGGCATGGTCCAGATTACAACGCCTACGCATTTTGAAGTGTCAAAAACGACCCACAATGCCGCTACATGAGTTAGAACTTGGCCCCGCCCTGTATTTTCACGCCCCCTGTATTTGCCCTTTTCCTCCAGCGCAGGGTTGCTGGGCCATCCTCGCCGTCAGTGACGTGTGTGGTTCACTTGTTAGGCAATCTACCAGCAGTACCGACGGTGGATATGACCCAGCAACCTTGCGTTGCATTGAAAGGGCAAACACAGGGGGCGTGAAAATACAGGGCGGGGCCAATTTCTAACTCATGTAGCGGCATGGTGGGTCGTTTTTGACACTTCAGAATTCGTAGGCGTTGTAATCTGGGCGATACCATTCTAGTTCCGTAGTTATCTCAATGACGTTTACGAGCGTGTATGCAGCCTTTAATGGGGCTTATTTATGCTTTAATCCTTCACCTCGTAGAAGGGACAACATATGTCCCCTACATAGAATTTTAGACTTTCGTAATTCTAAAAGATTATATAGAACCTCCTTGAAATTCTCTAAAGACATACCTAACACAACTACCATAACCGCGGAGTAGGTGCTCTCTACACACCGAGGGAAGGGTTGTCCTGCCTTCTGCGGCTCTAATTCCACTCGGGACCTCTTCGCTTGCATTGATTAGCGTGACGCGTTGAACCTCAAAGACGGGACAACTCCACCCTCTGTGTGTAGAGAGCCCCTATTCCCATAACCGTAAAGTCACGGAGAAAATCGTCTAACACCCTTTTTCTCGTTGTTCAATACCGTTGTACGGAACTACGCCTGCGACCAGAATGGAACAACGCAGGTTTTACTTTTAAAAAGACAACCCAGAGGTCCCAATAGTACTATTTTCACCCTATACCTATCCTCTACAAACTGTGGTAAGGTCGCACGGAAACTCCGCAACTTAAGCCTTTGAGAGCAATATCCCAAATTGCACTGGCACGAGCCGTCGAAAAATACCGCGCTCCAAACCAAATCGAGCTACGTTGGTTGGGCTTTGGAGTGCGGAAAAAGCAGAAATTTCAGAAAGAGCCAGGCAAAATTACACTCCCCGAGGCTCATAGCTAGTGTAGGGAGTGCAGTAATTATTAAACAAAGAACTTAACCCAGGAAAAAGCTTTTTTTGAAAATATTCACTGCAAAAACTGTTAAATTTTTATTTCAGAACCTGGAAGGGACGTAAAAGTTTTGAACATTTTCAAAAATTTTGATCTGCAAGTTGGGGGACGTAGCTTCGTCGAGGTCGTGGACAACGGTCTGCCTGGTCCTGATGCCAATGTTGTCATCTGATTTCATTATCACAACTGTTCGAGAAAGGGGTATCGAATTCGAGATCAGCACCTCCAAGAACGTGAGCCGAGTTTCGTCGATCCTGAGTCTGACCGAACGGACTTCAGATTTGTGTTCAGCATCGAGCACAATCCTTGTTCCTCGGGTCCCGACCGAAGTCTCGTATAAACCATGTTTGGAGATAAGCAGAAATGAGTTTTGGATTATAACGTGATAGTAGCGTTTGGTCCGATTTAAAAAAAATCCGACTCCATTGGAGGGCAACCATATGTATTCGAAATGTGTTAACCTTAGTAGTTTTCCTTTTGCTCGCAGTAAATTACCGTTTGACACCCTCTATAGTGCTCACTGTTTTCTGAAACTGCGGAACAGATTACTCTAGAGGGCCGATCATTGCCCTTGCTTTGTCGAGGTTATGCTTCTCATTACTCTTCCACTTCTCTTCACTAATGTCCTCACATTCTTCCCCTTTCCCATTTTCCCTTCAGCAATCCCTACCACTTCGACGTTCAACCCCGTCCTCCTCTTCCTCCTTTCTGATTCCCTACTGGCTCCTTCCACTCGTGCCTCCCTCATTTTATACCCTACCTCAATCTCCTCCCAGCATTCTCTTCCCTCTCTCTTTATCTGATTCCTCTTGTCTTCGTTTTCTATCCCACCTGTCCCACTTTCGTTCCCATTGCAGCTTTTGCTCACCTATGTATTCCACATCCCTTCCAATAAACTCACACCTCATTCACTCCCCTTTCCTTCTTTGGTCGTATTCCCCTTTTACTTTCCTTTTTCATTCTTTAAAATACGTGCTCCCTTCTTCCCTTCAAACTTCCTGCGCTCTGGTCCATCTCTTCCCAGTCCTTTTTATATGTGAACAATATAAGCTCAACAATATCTATTCACTTTCTTATCAGCAGTAACTGATTTTACATTTAATCAAGTGACCTCTAGTTGGTTGCATACGTAATGCCGTCGAAAAAGTTAGAATGATAGAATAGGAAGATTCTGAACAATTGTGCAGATAGTTCATGTGTTTAAATATGAAAGATTTGCACTATGGAATTATTGGCACCAAAAACCGTGCTCTAAATTATAAGCGACTATCTTGGAGAAAGCGTTGGCATGGAAGGTAAACAGAGTTTTTCGCGCTCAGATCGAGGGAGTACTCGACGAACCGCGTGGAGGCGTTCGTCCCTATGTATGGTGTGTGGTGATAAAATCATCTCTACCGTTTAGCGCATGAAAGAAGTCCGCTTCGGTTTTTCATCAATTGAGGTGCTGACAATGTGAGAAACTGCGCTAGAGTTAGCTCTTACACAGGTGCGCGTGGCGAAAAAAAGAAACGCGAAGGGAAGACGCTCACGTGGAGTATGGCTGGCACTACCGCGTGCGTCTGCTGTTTACAATCGTTGCCGCTGGACGCGGGAAGTATGGCTGGTCTATGAAACAAAATAAGGCCATAAATGATGGAGTGCGAAAAATGGTGCGTTGTACAGGTGCCATTATAGACGATTGTGGAATTTATACGATTATTTTCCATTGACGACAGCGCGCGCATTGCGCCGAAACTGCTCCCGCTGCCGATTCGTTGCAAATTCAAATTTTTCTTGCATGTGTGATGATGCGCGTTCCAAAAACAGCCAAACAATACGCTCAACTGACAGCTCCACTCTACTCACGCAGATGCGGGACAAAGCGCTCTCAGGGCGCATATAATTTATTTAGACACTAGAGCAGCTAGCTTACATATGTACGTATCACGGTAGGATGTTTTTATTTATGCGTATTTATTTATTTACTAGCGAGACCAAGCGAAGTTTTCGCCCAAAGAAACTTTTGCGTGTGCCAACCTCCTGAGACGATTAGTTTGTTAGAACGGTGTTGACTGACTTCCGTCTACCCGGAAGTTGCTGTACGTATGTACTCTCCTGAGCAGAGCAGGGTGTCGTACATTTACAGCAGAGCAAGGGGGTATGAAAATATGGGATCAAAAAGCAAAACATAAGAAGCCAGCGGTAAATCGTCTGTTGCTACCGGCATGAAAATCCCAACCCCTTCTGTCCTTCCTTCCCACACGTCGCTACCCACTGCCTTTGTTCCGATTTGTAAAGTTCACAAGCGATTATTCTCGCTTTACCATCTCTGTCATGATAAGGACAAACGCATTCTCATTTTATATAATGTTTCCCTAGTTGACCAACACCATGCCCTTGTTCTCAATGAATGGATGAAGTAGGTGGTTGTTTATGTTTTTGTACTGCAAACTTTGATAAGCTCAGACGTGCAACATATATGAAACTGGTTTATGGAAGTAAGGGAATCGAAATGACTGAGCGGTTGTTCTGAGTGACGAATAGAGAAGGTGAGGAAGTGGAGCTGCTGCTTGTCTCCTAAGACTGGCGTGGAAATGTCTCAAGAGTTTGCGTACTTCTCAAAACGCGTTGCACGCTTCTCAAGACACATGAATTCCTATGTTTTCCTCGCTAAACAAAGGCTAAGCTTTCGCTTGAAAAAAAATGATAGAATCTCGTTTTAATTCTACCTTCTTGGTGACGTCCTGCACATTCCCACCTGGATCCTGCTCATATTCCCCGAGGTCCTGCACGCTCTTACTGGGGTCCTGCACACAGTCCATGACATCCTACACACTCTTACTGGGGTCCTGCATTTTTCTTATGACGTCCTGCACACTCCCACTGGCTAATCTGCGCACTTTCTATGGTGTCCTGCACTTTCCCATTTGGGTCCTGCATACTTTCTATGATGTCCTGCACATTCCCGTTGGGGTCCTGCACACTCCCACTGGAGTCCTGCACACTCCCACTGGGGCCCTGCCCACTTTCTATGACATCCTGCACATCCCCATTAGGGTCCTGCACGCTTTTTATGACGCCCTGCACACTCCCACTGGGGTCCCGCACATTTTCTATAAAGTCCTGCACGCTCTCACTGAGGTCGTGCACACTATCGGTAACGCCCTCCATATTCGCAAACCCTAGCGATTCTGTACGGCGTCCCATCCCTTACTGCTAAATACCTACCGCCTTGATGATTGCTTAGCCCTCCTAGCGCTAGACGACTCATAGAAGTTTTCATGACCCACGGCCAAAAGGGCGCCCCAAGGACAAAGTCGGTTGCCCCGAGCCGCGCAAGAGATGATTCAGGCTGATTTTTTGGGAACCCAAAAACGTCCTACCCACCTACATATTGGTACCATTTCATACCATTTCTGGTCGTCCATTCCCAAGATCGGCGGGACACACACACAGACAGACACATAACGGGACATAACTGCTTTAAGTATAAGGATATGCACTCAAAGGTGGGCCTTACAACAAGATGACACAAATGTAGAAAAACCAATTGCCGGCTGCAACACAAAAAAGAGTAGCACGAGAAAAAAAAACATACAAGCGACTGTTTGACTGTTGTTGCCCTGTTTTCCGCTAACAAAAAGGAAGACGAAACCGCTTAAACATAGTTACCACAGTCATCGTGGCCTACTGATCCTACTCAAAATAATGTGGCCTGCTACGAAATTGTGCTCTGGAGGTGGTAGCGTAATTGTGTATGAGGGATTAACATAGCTTCCCCAATGGGTGCTTAGCCCTGGACATCTGTGTTCATCTGGGAGCGTATGCGAACCATCGAAAACCGTCGTTCTGTCTTTCCTTATCTCAAACTTCTCGGTGAATCCCTGAACGTTAGTCATTTAAATCCTGAATTTTCAGTATAAAGGCAGTTCTTGTTAGAAATGCGGTTGTGAGAATCGATTCTGAATAGATGTCGCGACTCCAGGTTGTTCTTGAAATGTAGTAAGAACTGCGGAAATAGCCATACCTAACGTCGGCATGGATCCTGAAGAGACTTCGGGTTCCCTGTTAAAGGTTGGCGCAAACTCGGTGCCATATGCTATAGCATAGGTGCGCCGAGTTTGCGCCAATCTCCAATGGGGAACGCGAAGTCTCCTCAGGATTTATGCCGATGTGAAGTTGTTGCTCTGGCCCAGGTATTTTCCAGCTCACGAACCAATTACATATGCGGCAGCCTTCTTTCTAGGGTCGAGCGGGCAGTTGTCAGCTGCGGAGTCAGTCACCTCAGTGGAGTTACGAAACCTGTCCTTAGTGACCAAAATTTCCAGAAATTTCCTGTCTTAGTTTTCGCGGTTAGCCAAAATTCTTACGATCGACCCAGAATTTTGATTTTCGGGCTTGGAAATGCACTACCCCCTTCCTCATTGGGTTTCCATTGTGAGATCACTTACCGTGCTCGCCCCTACTTCCTTCGCTACCTGATGGATAAACTGTTAGACGCCGTTTATACTTCCGCCTCCGAGTGGCTCGAAAAAGCGCAATCATGTAAGGCGTTGTTTATACTGCGGCCGCCGGGCGGAGCCGTGCAGTGCACTTCTGTAATATTCATCACACGGCGCGGAACGATCGATATTATGAGAATAGAGTTCGCCGAGCCGCTCGGCGGTGCAACTATAAACGACCCATTAGAGTTGGGAGGATAAGAAGAATACGAAGGATCCACCTAATGATGAGTTTTTCCACCTTCGAATGGTTTTTGGCGTGCAGTTTTCTGATTCGGCTGGTTGTTCGTTCTTAAACTGCCTTTATTCAGAAAATTTTGCACTAGAATTTTTTCCTAGTCATTTAAAGGCACAGTACACGCTCAGATATGAATTTTGAGATTTTTATGTATTTGTGTAGCAGACCCTTCCTGTATTACACGTGCCAAATGCGAGATCTCAATTTCGCCAAATAAGCGATATATAGGCGACCACCACAGGCCCGACCTCCTTCGCTCACCACCACAGGCCCGACCCTCTACCAGATTTTCGAACTCGATAGCGGCTCGATGGATGGATGAATTCCAACAAGTCGTCGTTCTTCAGTCCATTGCCGGACTGTCTCCTTACCCTGGCGTTCCCTCACCCAACGATTGCGTATGAAGAGAAATACAGGCCTGAGACAACTCGTCCACCAAGGTTTCACCCTTTAAATATTAGCATCTTCAAGGAGCCATAACTCTGTTGAAAGGGGGTCTTGAACGATTTCAGAGATACCACTGTGATCAGCGTGTGACTCTCTCCAAGATGAGCATGAAATCTGAAAATTAATTTTTTGGGTGTCCTGTGCCTTTAAGACCATCAGCCTCTACTAGACAATTAAACTGTTTTTTTTTGCCTGCGATAGGTGCCAAAACGTGGGAAATTATTCTTAAATCTCAAATGATCGGATTTGTCTATATCCTTTTCGTCTACATAGAAAATATTACATTTTTATATACTACACATATTTTTAAAAAACCTCAAAATCACATCGGTCGTTACATTTTTTCACGCGTATATCAGATTTAATACAAGGAATTAGGGTAAAAAC
Organism: Aplectana chamaeleonis; assembly: GCA_029168955.1. NCBI lineage: Eukaryota > Metazoa > Nematoda > Chromadorea > Rhabditida > Cosmocercidae > Aplectana > Aplectana chamaeleonis. The sequence continues at coordinate 63,307 of JAPDOI010000187.1, read as the reverse complement.
ATAGAAGAGTGAACAACCTGTATGGTGATCGTGTGAAGGGCACATGACGCGTCTTTGCTCTGACATCGCCCTTACCGGAGTTCATCGAACTCTACAGGACGAAACATATTTAGAGTCTTATTACCTATCGCATTGTTATTTATCTAGATAGAAAACAGGTGCGTGGAAGTGGCCTACGTCGCTAATCCTGACCAGAGTGATGCCTTCAAGATCTAAATCCGAGCATGGAATCCATAGGAGTTATTAAGTAGACGAAATGAAGAAGCCGTTTCACCAGATTTGGCCTTGTCGGTCTTCCGGATTAGCAAGGCTGGCCTGCTAGCAGCCGTTGATCGTCGAGTTTTTCTTCGAAACAGGGTTTTCTTCCTCTACCCCAACTGGGGCCATCAACCATTTTGTGATCACGATGCTCATTTTGCTGTTGAAACTTTCTGATTAGGGAACGAAGTTATGGGACGACCCTTTAGAGGGCATGCAGCACTCTTGATTTTTTAGAGGCATTCTTGAGGAGACGGTTATGGAGACTCACTAACAAGGGAAGTAGAAAAAGCGTAGGTCGGATCTGCGAAAACGACTAGTATGGTTAGTATCTCTTCTGGCTCAATAGTAAAGTATCCCGCCGCGAGCCGCAGGCTCAGAAAAGTTATGAGCGTTTTTTAAGCCTGGCGAAAAGGCAAGGGTACCCATCAGGCATTTTTTTTGGAGTTTCAAAAAATTTTCTCGGATTTACCTCAAAAGTTGTATGTAGGGGTAATCTAGGGTAGTGAACACGAATCTGGAGTTCATTTGTCCGAATTTTGAGGTTTACTGTAGGTTACGGTGGGTAACATGTCATTTAGGGGGCAAAACCCACCTTAGTATTTTGAAAATCGACAAGTGTACGTTAAATTCGTATTCTCCACCCCGAATAACCCCCGTATACAAATTTTGAGTAAAATCTGAGATTTTTACCAAATTACAGTATACCCACCGTAATCTACCGTAATCTGCAAAAGATCGGTAAACGGACTCCAGATTCGTGTTTAGCACTCCAAATAACCCTCAGAGAATGATTTTGAGACATATCTATCGTAGAAAACCGGAAATCTCGAAAGTGGCGTTTTTTCCCCCGACATTTTCCCCGGTTGGGAAGCTTCAAACGAAATTAGCCGAAAACATTGGAAAATCGACTAATTAACCACAGATTCGTGATCAGCGCCCCGAAAAACCTCCCTGGGAGAATTTTAAGTCAAATCTGGACAATTTTTCTAAGCCGCTTCCGGAGCCCTCAATTGGTAGAAATAAACGCCCAACCGAAAATCCGTTAAGTCCAAAACGCTGTTAGTCTGGACAAAGTACGGAAGATGTGCCTTCACTCAAACTTTGCTCAGGCGTGCAGTTTTTGACGCTGAACACATTTATGAGGTCCGTTTCCGGATTTTCCGGAGACTAACGCGCTTTTTGGAAGGTACAAAATGCACAAAAAATGAGCTTTTTAAGCTTGTAACTTCTTGGAACCTGCGGCTCGGGGCGGGATACTGAGCAGTTCTACTATTGCGCCACAGGAGATACTAACGACACTAGTCGTTTTGGCAGATCCGACCTACGCTCTGTATACTTCCCTTGTAAGGCATTAAATTTTCTTACGAAAGTTTAACAAGGTGTATAGATGCAATGGACACAACTGTATCTGATCAGGGAATCACATTTGTTCGAAAACACCGTTTCCAACGAAACTTATACCAGGTAATGTGGAGTTCGCGCAATAATTTTAGTCCGTCGTTCTTAACGTAAACGTCACCCTTTAAGCTCGAGTAAGCAATCACAAGAGTAACCATTTTTTATGGACATGGACATTTTTTGGTTCAGCTGTAGTAAGCAATGCGTGATAGGCCATAAACACTTCCGAGAGGTTGCTTTCGGGTAGTCAACACAAACATTCAACTCAAATACGATTATCCATCGCCTTCCCTGGACTCCGAAGGTGTAATTGATTTTCTTATATAGGGGTACCTGCTCAATGTGTTCTGCGGATCCCACTTAATCTTTGTTTATCCCTCGCTTGATGTGATGTGTGCAAAAAGATTGCATTGAAAACTTCGATTACGAGGTTTTCTTCGGAGAATGCTTAATCGGAGCATCAGGGCCGAGTTATACACCAGCGGAAAGAAAACGTCCCGCGATGACATTGCCGCTGCTTGCTGCGTGGGTCAGGTACTCGTCTGCAATGTTGCGTCTTTGACGCAATGTTGTAGACTATAAATTCTCGGGCGTTTCTATTGTATTTTATCGATATTTCACTCATCTATCACTTGCTTATTGCATAAAGTCACTAGATATCTATTGCTCTTGTCATACCAGTGCTCGCTAAATCTTTTTAGTGATATTTTAACGAGTTTAGATCTGAAAAATAAATAGCTGATGGAAATTGGCAAACTTCTAACAGGGTAGGTCCTGCAAGGGTACAGTATACAGTGCCGCGGCGTGTTTAACAGCCCGGTGCGGGCTTCCTGTGCGTGTTTCTGGGACAACTCTTCCTTTTGGGATGCCTCGGCACAGTAAGGACGCACATAAGCTGTAGTTGTCTTTCCATTTCCGCAGCGTCCCGCCGATGTATAACTACGGCCTCAGAGTTTTCTGCTTCCGCTTTGCTCCCAGGTCAGACATCGAAGAAGACCAAATATGGGCTTGAAATCTCTGTTTACTCAATCTCGTGGCAGATGCATTTCCCCTGGGGTGTCGGTCATGTGTGTGTGTGTGTGTGTGTGCAGGCGGTCCTTGCTCCTCGTTTCGTTCTTATAATTCGTCAAATTGGAAGCGTGGAGAGGACATGATCCGTGTCCGCTATGCTAGCTTATATGTACTACTGACTTGAATCCATTCGAACAAATCACATTCTAAGGACGGACTTCTTGAGTACCCAATTAAAAATAATGTTCAAATTTTCGAATGTCACGCTAATGGTTTTCGTTGTTCCCGGTGTCTAAAACTTGCAAGCTAAAAAAGGAGTTTTCCAAGGAGTTTTTTATTGTCCAGTTGGAATAAGCTTCAGAGCTGATTCCCGTTTTTTCGTCATGTGAAAACTGGATAATCCAAAATGTTTTCAAACTATCAAGAACGGCACTTGAATCTCTCTATTTCTACTTGGAGAAGGGAAATGTTTATAGCCCTGATGGGCATCGAATCGGGTCATCTAGCTACTGAAATCGCCTTGGCCAATCTTACTAGGACACTTTATCTGGGTTGTAGATGGTATATCTTGCGAGAATCGCTTTTCTTTGGGAGTATTCCGGCATATTGCATACGAGTGGAACCTGCAATTTCAACCGGACATGGACAATTTCCCGTCGCAAGCTTAGCGATTTGTTCACGCCCATTTGGTTTCGGTGTACTTTGATAGAGCGACTCTTCTGCGCCAGTCATGCACATTCAATGCGTTCGTTATTGGGGAACAAGTTGCCCGATGAAAGGTGACTGACTGCTGGCTGGCTAACTAATTCTTTCTGGAGATTGGTTTTCTCTTCAAGGCGGATATGCGTTCATCGGTCTCTCTGTTCTGTTGCTGTTGACTGCGTTAGAATATGCGGTATTTAAAAAGTTTCGTATTTAGCTGCCTTCTTAGAGCCTCGATAGCACTAGAAATAGAGCTGGTCCACGGGTTTGATATTTTGACAAGAGAACCTCAACTCCACTTGCACAAAACGTCTAATCGTCCTGTCTGTACCTTTGGGAGCTGATTCTGATAATGGGTGTGGGTTAGATTGAACATAAAAGTGCCTCGGCGTGGAAAATATGTCCACCCAGGGGTTCCAGCTTTTTTGGGAGGCCCGGGGTGCGTTTCACACCCACATCAGAATTTATAAAAATCCCACGTTTCCAAAAAGATGGCCACAATTTGAAGGACGCTGCCTTCCACTACTTCATTATCGGTTGCAGTTCGGAGTCAAGCCTTTGGGTAGAATGGCGCCTGACAGTTTCGCATTTTTTTCGTAAAAAATAAGTAGATGTAATGGGCTCAAAAATTTCTAGTCCAGTCAACGAGCTGCGTAGCAATAATCCTCAGGTCGTCGCAATGCTTCGTGGAAGTGGAAACCACCTGCAGTGCACCTCTGCGGACCCTGCTGACATCATACACATACAGCTCATTGAGAAGACTAAAAAATCTGAGACGACATTACAGGGTGGCCGATTTGTATAGGCGCCTACTTCTTGAGATTTTTTTGTCTTGAAAACGGATTTCTTCGAGACTTCTCTGTAGTAATAGGAGACCGCTAAACCTGGTTTCACTGGTGTAAAATTCGTCGCCAACATCACCAAACAGGGAAATAGAGTTCACGTTATAATTTTAGTCTGATGAATGGACGGGACTGCGACGGTGGATCGCCGCGCGCGATCGAAACCCCGTTTGCTGGTGATGTCGCCAAAACCGCGCGGCCAGCCGCCTGGTCCATGCGTTGGACTAAGTCGAATACGGAAACTATGTCTTTGCGCCGACAAACCGTAGCTCACCTTGTGAACGGTGGAGAGGTCGCTACGCCTTTGAAGGGGAAGCTATCAAAAATAGATAAGTTCCGTCCAAAGGTTCGTTTTCGTTACAGGAAGCGCGCAAAAGCTGCGACTAGAAGCAGAATATGCTCGACTTCATGAGGCGAACGTAAATGGGGACGGTGACGTCATTAAAACACCTATCGGTAACCACCCTCTGAGTTTGAACTTGATGGCTAAGGATCTCTCTCTGGCGCGATACGCTGTCAGTCTACGGTCAGGGACGGTATAGGGCCCCGAAGCTACATATAAGCTGCTTCATGGACACGCTGTAGCTGCCGCTGCAAAGAACGTGTCAGTGAAGAGAGTCAGAACGCTTAGAAGGGTGTACTCAGCTATGATGAGAGAATTTATATAGACAAAGGAATTCAAACTTTTCAGATCGTCTTCGGTATTTGTAACCGGATCAGAGGAAAATCTAAACCATAAATGTAGCCACAAAGTCACATTATCCTAAAAAGGTCGTAGCTTGGCGCAGAGGGACACTACTGTTCTTAACTCTTTTCGTTTCCATTTGCACTTGCAAACGTGAAGCTAAGCGACGCAGTTTACCAAGAAAAGATTTTCGGAAAGGTGTGAATTTTTTTTCACCGGAAGAGAAGCCATAGCAATATGGTCTCCCAACGACATTGAGAGCCTGCTCACAATCGACAATCTCCGATTTGGACACAAATTTTCTCGTGTGACAAGAGTTCAATGGCCCGCCATTGGTCCAAGCTCAGAACTGCTATCTTTTCTGTTTAGAGCTGCTCAGAGAAGAACATAAGGAATTGAAAATGCACCTACGGCTGGCTTGCGATTTTGGCTCGAAAAGATTTAAAACGACTTTGATGTTAACTACTGATGGCGCGCTGTTGATTTCATTACCGGATGGTATCAGCTACTCTGTGGTTCAGTGCACAGCCATCTATGCCAGCTTCTACGCTTTTCTTGTCCGCTGAAATAGTCCATAAATGAAAGAACAGAATACTAAGAGAGTCAGAGAAGAATCATGCTAGGCAGGTTTTTTCGAACGTCTTCACTTTTTTGGAAAATCAGTATACTCTTCGTCTGTTGCTCAAACAATCACTGCCTGAAGGCACAGTCCAATCTTAGTATCGTCTTTGAACTCTCTCGCCTGCATTGAGAGAACATCACGCTGATCACAACAATGTCTCCAGAATCGCCCAGGACCCACTACGGACGAAGGTATGGCCTCTCAAAGAAATTGGCAGCGAGAATTCAGTGGACGAGTTGTCTAGGTTCTGTTTCTCCTCAGACATTGTGCTTGGCGGAAAGCCGGCATTCGCAGCCATTAGCCGACGGTCCGCCAAGACCCTGCCAGCGGTTAGCCAGGACCGACCGCTGGCAGTCTCTAGGCTAATACCTGGCAGCTCGCTGTTGAGCAATCATTCGCCAGCAGTCCACCAGCCTCTTGGCAGACCAATGAATCGAGGTGGGTCCTTCCCCCCCCACCCACCTTCCAGGGCCGGCATCAAAGTGCCGAGTGAACACTCATTGGACTGAATCGCCTTATATACCGGTTCGGCTTATCAATGAAATCAGAGATCAAACTATAACATGTTGAAACGTGGGTAGTCGTCAACTCACTCTCTCGAGTGCCAGCTATGTGACGAATCAGTGCCGAGCGAAGTCCACTGCTCTGAGAAAATCGGTATCACTGGTTTCGCGATAGCCCCGAGATTCTGGCTGGTTTCACGATGGGTTTCGGCAGTTGATTAGCGGCCCCGCGATCGTGGAAAAGTGGTGTGTGCCGCACTGGCTCCGCGATAGCCATATGTCGACTCCGCAATCCGATAAAGAGGTAGCGTCGGCAACATGGCTCTTCGGCATAACCGCGTCGGCACCGCGATGAGTGTGCAGGGTTTCAGTTTCCCGTCGGCTCCGCGTTCGACACACCTCCGAAGATCCAACTAAACTCGCCGATTTCTATTCCGGTGCTGTCCAGATTCGTGTTTTTAAGGTTATTTAAATTTCGACCACATCATACACCGCCTATGTAGTAAAATTCCCTCTATATTGAGTTTCCATCCCACGCAATAACTCTTTTTTATATTGTGACATTAAGTAATACTAGCGAGACCAAGTGAAGTTTTCGCTCAAAGAAACTTTTGCGTGTGCCAACTTCCTGAGACGGATTAGTTTGTTAGAACGGTGTTGACTGACTTCCGTCTACCCGGAAGTTGCTGTACGTATGTACTCTCCTGAGCAGAGCAGGGTGTCGTACATTTACAGCAGGGCGTGGGGGTATGAAAATGTGGGATCAAGAAGCAAAACATAAGAACCCAGCGGTAAATCGTCTGTTGCTACCGGCATGAAAATCCCAACCCCTTCTGTCCTTCCTTCCCATAGGTCGCTACCCACTGCCTTTGTTCCGATTTGTAAAGTTCACAAGCGATTATTCTCGCTTTACCATCTCTGTCATGATAAGGACAAACGCAGTCTCATTTTATATGATGTTTCCCTAGTTGACCAACACCATGCCCTTGTTCTCGATAAATGGATGAAGTAGGTGGTTGTTTATGTTTTTGTACTGCAAATTTTGATAAGCTCAGACGTGCAACATATATGAAACTGGTTTATGGAAGTAAGGGAATCGAAATGACTGAGCGGTTGGTCTGAGTGACGAATAGAGAAGGTGAGGAAGTGGAGCTGCTGCTTGTCTCCTAAGACTGGCGTGGAGATGTCTCAAGAGTTTGCGTACTTCTCAAAACGCGTTGCACCCTTCTCAAGACACATGAATTCCTATGTTTTCCTCGCTAAACAAAGGCTAAGCTTTCGCTTGAAAAAAAATGATAGAATCTCGTTTTAATTCTACCTTCTTGGTGACGTCCTGCACATTCCCACCTGGATCCTGCTCATATTCCCCGAGGTCCTGCACGCTCTTACTGGGGTCCTGCACATAGTCCATGACATCCTACACACTCTTACTGGGGTCCTGCATTTTTCTTATGACGTCCTGCACACTCCCACTGGCTAATCTGCGCACTTTCTATGGTGTCCTGCACTTTCCCATTTGGGTCCTGCATACTTTCTATGATGTCCTGCACACTTTCTATGACGCCCTGCACACTCCCACTGGAGTCCTGCACACTCCCACTGGGGACCTGCCCACTTTCTATGACATCCTGCACATCCCCATTAGGGTCCTGCACGCTTTTTATGACGCCCTGCACTCTCCCACTGGGGTCCCGCACATTTTCTATAAAGTCCTGCACGCTCTCACTGAGGTCGTGCACACTATCGGTAACGCCCTCCATATTCGCAAACCCTAGCGATTCTGTACGGCGTCCCATGCCTTACTGCTAACTACCTACCGCCTTGATGATTGCTTAGCCCTCCTAGCGCTAGACGACTCATAGAAGTTTTCATGACCCACGGCCAAAAGGGCGCCCCACGGACAAAGTCGGTTGCCCCGAGCCGCGCAAGTGATGATTCAGGCTGATTTTTTGGGAACCCAAATACGTCCTACCCACCTACATAATGGTACCAATTCATACCATTCCTGATCGTCCATTCCCAAGATCGGCGGGACACACACACACACACACAGACAGACACACAGCGGGACATAACTGCTTTAAGTATAAGGATAATCTTGATCGCTTGTTTGTCCTCTTAGGTCTCCGCGTATTACGCTTCTTGTATTCATCGAGACTTCGGTTCAAAACTGCAGCAACCACGATCTAGGAAACAATGCCGTTTTATACATTTCTCAAAATTTCGGGTGTTTTTCGGAGTCAACCTGAATTTCGGAGTTCATTCATCCCTCAGGTAGAGGGCCGAGTAGACATGGTCATTCGACACCAATTTTCCAATAAACAGAAGAATATGTATTGCATTTTCAGAAAACAATTGCATATGGTTCTCGAAGAATTGAAAATTGAAATGGCAACTGTCAGAAAGTTTCTAATGACTGAATTTTCAAAATATTGTTTTTTTTTGTCTTATGAAGAAGTGAGTGTAATTCAATATTCGGAAAAGTACTCGGCCTATTTGATTTGACTTTTAAAATTTTTCATAGATATTTCTGCTCATTTTTTTCAATAATAGAATATTCGAAGCCCGTGACCCGAAATGAACGAATACTTGTGGTTCTTTTCAAACATTTTTTTACAATTATCGAAATGATCGGGAAACCTAACATTTAAATGTTTCTAAATGAATAACCAAGAAAGCGGATATTGGGATTTCATAAATTCATCGAATTCTAATATTGTTCAATAAATTAGTCGATTCGATCCCAAGTCTAACACACAGTTTACTTGGAGATTTTTCACGAAAAATTCGCTTCTTTGGAGTTACAGACTGCAGTGCTTTTTCGTCTGCTCGAATTACTCGATAACCACATGTTCTTACGTTCTCGGTCTTCGCTGGAGAACATAAGAACACTTTAGCAATTAACATCGAGTGCTTTTTTTCTATAATGGCACATGGCTTACTCTCAAACAAGGCATATAGGCGTGACGATGGACACATTAACTAATCACTGTTTCAAGTTTGAAAGCGCGTTTTTCGTGTTGGTTTTGTTATGGCTAACTTTTCCTAAATACCTTGGTCCAGAGTTAGCAATGTGTCTTCTAGAAACGACTTTCGATGTTGATTCCAGATGATCAACGAATGGTGCTTTGAACAGTGTTGACAAAGAAGCAGAAATACGCCTTTTTGTGCCCAGAACGCAAATGATATCACCGGTATTGCACTTCTTCCTGGCATCGCGCCCTTAAAGGCACAGTCCAACCTCAGAATCGTTTTTCTGTTTTCCCACCTATTTTGAAAACGGTCCCACGCTGATTCCATTGATGTCTCTGGAATCGTAGAGTCCCCCTGGGAACGGAGTAATGGCCTCTCAAAACTTGAGTTAAAGGCAGCGTTCACGATGATCATCCTCGTTGACTTTCCACAGTGAAATGATAGGCGAGAAGGGTCCAAGGCTTCCAGTGTCGAAGGAACGGTAGAAAACGAACCAGGAGCGGCAAAATAACGGCTGCAAACAAGCGTTTTGGTGCCCCAGACACGCCTGGTGCCCCAGATCCGCCCCCTCGGAAAGAACAAATGAAGACTCAGATAACAGGAATGATCAGGGTAAGGAAGTGCTGATAAGTGGGCTGATCGCTTTATTGCACTGATAGGTATCATCCTTCTAGCGGTCAATTCCTCCTCGCTCAAAAATCAACGTAAACAAGAGAGGGCCTATTTTTGCTCAAAAACGCGTCTTTCGTGTCCTTTTTAAGCATGCCTTGCTATATAGGGCACCAGACCTTCCGTAAACCGTGGAGATATCGGAAGTGAAATTTATCGTGAACACTGCCTTTAAGGAAGCATGGTGGACGAGTTGTCCGAGGCTTGTAACTTCCGTCATTTGCAATCGATGTGTGCGAGCCGACCTGGATAAAGAGAGAGGCCGAGATTGAAGGGAAGAACGGGGCTTTCGATTGGAAACCGTCGCTCATCTTGCCACTGTTGAGCTCGAAAGTTCGGAAAAGGGGCGTGCCAAAGTGGCTTCCGGATGTGGGCGCCCCAGGGTGGCTTCCTCCTATATCTCGCTTATCCGGTGGAATCGAGAGCTCGCACTTGGCAGGTGTTATAGGGGGTGGGTCCACTACACAGTTATGTGGAAATCTAAGATTTCGTCCCTGAGCTTGGACTGTGCCTTTAAATGCCGAACAAGGCATATAGGGGTATTGTAGATGTATGCAATTTGTGTTTGATTAGCATGGAACTTCATTTGGATTACGTTTTGGCGACTTCCGCATTGATATGGGTTTGGAAAGCGGAAATGCACAGAGAAACAAATTGTTCGAGAACCATTTCAAAGCAAAGAATCCTAAAAAAAGGTGTAAAATGGGTGACTGGCGAAAACTGGAGAGCTGTATGATCCGCTGTATCGGTGTGTTGCTTAACAAAAACTAATCGATATCCCTTATTATGGTAAGGGTACGTATATTCGACTCACCTCGAAGGCTTCGCAGCGAGGTCGCGTAGGTGTCTTGAAAAACACCTACGCGGCGTCAACACTCAGCCAAAGCGGCAATCGGCTCTTCAGCGACGTGCGATCGCGGAGCCTTCATCGCTATCGGCGTGCAGACAGGGCAATTTGTAATGAACGCACCGCAATGACGCCGTGTAGGTGCCCATAGGGCACCAACACGGCCGCATTGCGGTGCCGTCACCGCAGATTTTCTCAGAGGAGGTTGGGCGCCAGCCGAGTGTTTATTGGTTGATAACTGCGTTTTAATGCGCTCGGTAATTTCGAGATTTGATTGCCCTTGCCAGCTGAATGCAAGTTATCACGCAGCTTTCAGGCCGCTGGCACATTTTCGGCAGCGGTCCGCCGCTAGCTTTAATTGAGATGCCAAGGATGAGCCAGCTGTCGGCCTCGAAACTGCCAATCGTTCTGCTGTAAGGCAACTGGCACATATAAATTCGCCAGTAGAGTATGTCAACGAATATTCGGAAACGAATATTCGGCCGAATAAACGAATAATCGAATATTCGAATAATTCGATCATTCGGAAAAGTCAATCTCTCAAATAATTCGTTCATTCGAATATTCGAGGAAGTCAATTTCTCGAATAATTCGTTTATTCGAATATTCGAAAAAGTCAATTTTTCGAATTATTCGTTTATTCGAATATTCGAAAATTTTTATTCGTTTGATATACTCTATTCGCCAGCCGTCCGTTGCTGGCATTAAATGACATACCGAGTGTATGCCAACTGTTGTCCTTGTGATTTCCATTGGTCACGTAAATGCCAGCTGTCCCCCAGCTGTTGAGCAACTGGTGAATTTTCGCCGTTGGTCCGCTGCTTCCAATGTCTGAGTCCCTTTATTCGCAGCTATCGCACTGGAGCAGACCAATAGAAAGCTGGACCTATAGAAAAATGAGGAACACAGATTCTGATTAAAATCCATCGGGCGTCTGGCCCCTATTGAGACCGGAAACTTGTCGGTGGGCTTATCCCATTCTTTTCTTTCTGGTCGGCTTTTTCCTGGCTCTTGAGCGAATTGGGATTTCGCTCTTGCCAGGGTTGCTCTGCAGGGCGGCCGGACTATAATATCAAAAATTACCCCTGAGGTTGGACTGTGCGATTTTCGAATTTTTAAAGACAGTGTTCACGATGAATGTCACACCCAAGTTCGACCCAAAAATGGGACTGTTTGGACGTGAGGTTAATAATAGTGAAGAAACAGCGAAGAAAAACATTCAGAATAAGCTAAAATGACGGTTTCTAACGTTCAGGGCGAGGACGAGAATTATGGGCCTTGCTGATTTCCGCAAGCGCGCGCAAATCGCGAAAGGTGCGCTAATCGATCAGGCTGGACGCGACAGAGTTGTTTGGCGATTCGCCATCGAAAACGTATGCGGCGCCACAAGCTCGTTCGAATGAGGGGCGAACCGGGATGGGTATTCGCACTGGGATAACTTTCAAAGCTGTTTTCATCTATGTCTGGCCCGTTTTCGCTGTATTCTTCGACCCTTAACTCTCCAGCATCTGCCAACTTAGTGTCTCACACCGAAACCTCGAGATTGGGATTTATCGTGGACACTGCCTTTAAGGGGCGATTTTCGGTACTTTATACGGGGCAAGGTCTGTAGGAACCCTGTGAAACGCGGGGCCAAGATTTTTGTAAACCGAAAAACCTGTGTGCGCGGCGAAGCTCAGTGGCAGCATGCTCTTAGTTCCCTTTTCGGGGCGGGTTCCCTGGTTTGGCTTTCGGGGTATTGGGAGCGCTGCCGGCATTTTCTCACAATCAGTAGCTTCTAACCTACTTGAAGACTGAATATAGCGTTTGGCTGGGTTGTTACAGGCCTTGCCCAGAGTGATATATCAGAAATCACCTTTAAGCCTTCAATACATACTAGTAGAATGAGGTAGTGTAGTGTCTAATTCGTATACATACGGCAACGAAAAATGTCGTATGTTAGGCAATGAACACAAAGAAGTGCGATGTAGGCTCTTGCAAACATTCATGAAGTCTGTCCGAATGAGACTATCCGCCCACTCGGTCGGCGTGTGCGTCGAGCGGCTGTCACGAAGTCGTTTTTCGGACGACCCTTTTCACGAATCGGATGCAGCTGACTGGGATATTATTCGCTACTCTTCTGATATTTCTGCTAATCGACTCACAGTCCCTTGGGGACGGCTGGTCGACGCGCTCGCGGACCGCGTGAGCGGACGGTCTCATTCGGACAGACTGGTGTAGGCGGGGACTTGGGAGAGAAAAGGATCAACGAGCAACTTCAACGCTATAATAGGAATTTCAATAACATGCACTGAAATGAGGCTGTACTCGATGTTCGAAAATCTAGCGGAATGCACATATAATATACAAGGTCTAAATCAGTAATACCGTGACTACAAATCTGCGCTTGCAAGAATCTCCTAAAGTCCTTTAAAGTGTGGCGTCGTGGGGAAAATATAGCGTAGTTTGTACTTCTAGAGGAAATCCCCTGAAAGGATTATCAAGCCTGGTACTGATGGTGAGTTTCATTCATATACATATCTATGTCATGGAGACTAGACGTGAGCGACAACAGTGCTCTATGCATTTGAGGGCTTATCCTCCTCTCTCGCAATCAGATGGTTTCTCAATGAAATAAGGATATTTGGCTTTGATCAAGATCAAAGTGAAGAGCGATCTCCGAGAATTTGTCATTAGTCTTTCTGATGTCTTTTCCGAGCAACGGATCCAAATCTAATTCGTACTCACTTTCTGAAACAGAAGTGCCGCGAAAAATATGATCGAAGACCAACCGCCGCAACATGCAAAACAAGGAACTTTTTCTTTTCCGCGGAACGCGAGGCTCTGGTCATATCAGCTCATAATCGGTGTGTTGCCAGCTGTTCCAAGTTCGTCTTGGGCTTCCACTGATGTTTGGCGCTTGGGCCTCTTGAAACTTCTTTATAAATGCACAGCTTCTCTGCCACCGAACTGGAAAACAACCCGACAGCCACGGCAGCTAACCGGAAGTGCTCGCTGCCGTGTGTCCTAAGGGGGGATTCGGAATCGGGCAAACTCATCGTCTTTTTCATCCTGACGAGGCGACTGCTCTTATCTGCCCCATGATCCCGTTTCCCATCATCTGTTCCTTCTCCATATCTCTAGAGAATTTCAGAGCACTAACACATACAGAAGATTAGTCTGGTTGCCTTGAAGTGGCGAGGTTTTCTTAGAGTGGAGATGCATATGGGAATGAAAGTATAAACAAAAATACAGTATATTTGCCGCCAAAAATCTTCACTATTATGGCCATCAGATACACTGAATAAGTAGTAAAGCATGAATTAGTGTCTACACGTTATTCCAGTAGAAGGAGCGATTAATTTATTTTGTTTTTATATGGATTTAGCTTGTATAATTTCTGAAAGTTTAGATTTAGTGCCCTTTACAATCACCAAGTACATGTGTAACAAATGGGGAAAACACAAAGGCTTACCAAAAATGACATTTTAGACCCGTTTCAGGGTTTTTGGCCCTTTCACATTGCTTCTTCCAGGTACTATAAGGACGCGAAAAACGCCCAGCAATTGCTAAATCTCCACAGACTGTGTGCTTCAAAAAAATAAAGCCACCGCCACGGCTGGAGATTACACTCCTGCTTTTCATGGCAGGGCACCCTCACCATCACATTCAACTCCACCAGTAATCATACCTCAAACGAAGTGAGGTAAAGCCTGCCCAAATGAAAATGTCCGCCCACGCGGTCGGTGTGCTTGTTGAGCAACCGTGGCGTAGGAGCAGACAGCTAACTGGGATATTACCCTACCGGCCAAAGCGCCGCTTCGCGGCGCTTTGTCCGGGAACCATAAGCCGGGGGGTTCGCGCCGCTTCGCGGCGCTCTATCCGGAAACTGTGTGGCTTTTATGAACATATTAAACCTCTCACGGTCAGGAAAACCCCGGCCAAAACGCCGCTTTGCATTAGCAAAGCAAAAAAAACTTTCTGTTCAAAGTAACTTCAACACACCTGAAACCGGGGACGGTGGTGGGTATTAAAGTCCCGGGAGCCCTATAATTACGATGTCCTGCTTCTCACGATTTGTAGAAATGCAGTCACCGTTTCTATGCAACAAAATTCCCATTGACTGAAGCGTGCACTATCTCTACGCGAATGAAGTCAATGGTCTGCCACAACTCTGCCTCTTACAAAAAGGGTAAAGCTTCGCGTTGGTAAGGGTCTCGATTAAGTAAGGACCTCCCTTCCTGTTGAGGAATTTATCGAATATTCTTTCAGTAGTTTGTGAAAATGCTACACTTCTCTGTCCTGAGATTTCAATTAATGATTTCTATTTCACCGAAAGACTTTTCGAAGCTGCATTTCTCTCAGGACTGCTTTCACAGACGAATTAAAAAATCACCCGTGATCCTCGCACGATTGAGTGCGGCGGGTCCGTCTCAAACGCTGTAGTGCGCAGCTTCAGACCGTAATTTCACTTCGTTAACGACACTACTTACAGTCTGATACGATTTTTCGGAACTCTCCGCGGTTTTTGCTTCATCTTTGTGATTTACAAATGATTCGTTCAAAATTCTTCATAACGACAATTCAAGATGCCCTTTAAAGTGTGGATTACAGGTCAAGTCCGAAAAATACCGTTGTAGGTGAGACTGAAAATGTGACACCATAGCTAGGGTTCCTAGCTCATTAGAAACCGTGAGTCGTTTAGTAAGGTTTTAAAATTTTAGGCTAACAGAACTGTATTCTCCTCATTACAGAAATCTACCAAAAAAAAAACGGAGAAAAAAAGGCAGGAGACATTGCATTCAAATTTTCCTGTATAGCGATTATTCAAGTAGTTTGGTCCTGAGTGAACTTCCATTACAGCGTCACACTGCACTTATAGAAAGCTAGGTTTTGCTGCTTCTGCTTCCTATAATCTGTCGCGGTCGAGTCAGCCAATTGAGGCTCCGAAGAAGCATTGTTATCCCCTCTGCGGTTACCGGGTTCGTACCATTTGGCACCCGATGGCTCATCACCTATTCCTGATTCCAGTGCTTATCAGTGAAACTACAACATTGTAGTTCTCATAGGGAGGAAAACCCCGGGGTAGGGGCCGTCCTACCTGGGTAGGAGATTCTTCGAAATCCATCTTGCGGGTGCCAAATGACCGCCCTCCGCGTTTACCCAGTCACGCCTCTTACAAGGTTCTGCTACACTGTAATTCAGAACACCAAATTCATAGTTGCTTTCGCAAACCCTTGATTTTTTTTGTATATTGCTTCAGTTTTCATGATTACCCATAGAACGAATACTGCGTAGGTAATGTGATGGCGTACCTGCACAGTGCTGTAGTAGCGCGCTGGTATGTAAAGCAGGGTTCAGAGCAGCTAAGAGCGGTGACTCGCCATAATTCTTGTTTTTTCTGGAAGTGCGATTCGGAAAACAGTGAGGAGGGGACTGACCAACGAAAGGACCACGTTGATCAAAATTCAGTCTTCAGCGACTGTCTTAAACATAAGTGTGAGCTCACTAATCGAAAAGGGCGTTATGTGCCTTGTCGCGATAGATCAGAACTGCCACTCCTTTCAATTTACCAAAATCGCCCATGAAAACCACTTTATCTTCGACAGCGGTTAAAGCCTATACACATGCATTGAATTCTCTTAAATTTTTGTGTTTCAGCCTTCAATGATAAGTGAATTCCTTCTGTCCGGGTGACAGAATTGATAACAGATTATCTGAGTTCGGGGCGGGGTATAATGCCCGGTAGGTGGTTGTAAAACACGTGAATGATCTTGGTGTGTCACCAACGCACGAAGGTAGAGACTTCAGGTGATGCCGGGAACTGAATCTCATCAACGTATTGAGGATGATGTCGTTTTGCTGGAGGAAGAAAAAGATCTCAGACTGCACGTTGATTTTTTGGTTGTTCCAATGGCAGAATGTTGAGAACCAAAGAACTTAATCTCCGAACCTTCCCCTAAATGGTTGCACAACTGCATGAGCCTAACTAAACTTTGAAGGTTTGAGTGAACTGAAATGTACATACGGTGCAATATTGTTTTGGAGTGGTTAGAGATGTGACGAAATAGTGCTATAGTGATGGAGGCCCAGGTGGTCGTACTCTGTGCGGCTATTAAAATATTTTAAGAAAGGATATTTATCGGAGATAGGCCGCGCGATGCGCACGCCGACCGCGTGGACGGACAGACTTAAACCGTCGCAACGACCTCCTGAATATCATTTGTTATGGGTTTTGCATTATTTGCGCCTAGGAGCCTTCTACGATTATAGATGAGGAAGAAAAAATATTCATGTAAAGATTTGCAGTGGGATCGTTTCGGTCCTCATGGCGCAAGGCAAAGCTTTACCCTTGGCTTCTCTTGGGTTTCATGAGATAGAGTCCTAATTGGCTAGGCGCCATCCATCTCTCCTCTTCATATATGATTATTTCCCTTGATATGTATGAGAACTGGTATAATTAACCCTAGTTTTAGGAACCATAAACGGATGCACCGTGAGTGGGAAGCAGGGATGAGCGGAAATTTTTTAAAAAATTTCAGAAAACAGAAAACAGAAAATCGAGTTTGTCAGAAAACAGAAATCAGAAAACAGAAAGGCCAAAACGGCCAGAAAACAGAAAACAGAAAACAGAAAACAGAAAATTTTCAGAAAAATTACTCATTGCATTTAAACTTCCTTTCAAGTGAAGAGAGAATGTAGTTCCAGATACCTTTGTCATACTTGTAATATGATATCTACGGAACTGCACGGATGACCTATAAGGCATTGATAGTAGCAATGACGCGTCAATGACGGATACAACATCATTAAAAGCACAGTACACCCTCAGATATGAATTTTGAGATTTTCGTGTAATTGTGTAGAAGACCCCTCCTGTATAACACGTGCCAAGTGCGAGATCTCAATTCCTCCAAATAAGCGAGATATAAGCGACCACCACAGGCCCGACCCCCTCCAGCCATAACCACAGGCCCTGCCCCCTTCCTGAATTTCGATCTCAATAGCGGCTAGATGGATGGGTTATTTTCAACAGAGTCGTCGTTCTTCACTCCCTTTCCGATCTATCTCCTCATATTGTTTTGCTCTCGAGCCGCGACTACGAATCAAGAGCAATACAGGCCTGAGACAACTCGTCCACCAAGTTTTTGCCATCAAAATACAGGCGTTTCAAAGGAGCCATATCTCGGTTCGTAGGAGGTCTTGGACGATTTCAGAGGTACCATTGTGATCAGAGAGTGGCTCTCTCCAAGATAGGCATGAAACCTCGAAAATAATTTTCCGGGTGTCCTGTGCCTTTAAAGGCACAGTCCAACCTCAGAGATAATTTTTGATATTTCGGTCCGGTCGCCGTCTATAGCAACCCTGCCAAGCGCGAAATCTCAATTCGCCCAAATAAGCGAGAAAAGGCTAGGAAAAAGTCGACCACGCCCTCTTGAAAGAAAAAATGGGCAACGCCCACCGGCAATTTTCCGGTTTCAATAGGGAAGAGACGCGCGAATGATTTTGTTCAAAATCTATGTTCTTCCATTTGTTTTCGGTCTGGCTTCATATTGTCGCCTGATTCAGGAAGATGGCTGCGTATAACGAGAAAATACAAGCTCGAGACAACTCGTCCGAGAACTTCTAGCCGTTCAAAATTGAAATTTTGGAGGAGCCATAACTCCGTTAGTAGTCAGTTCTGAGCTATTCTGAAAACACCATTGTGATCAGCGTTAAATTTTCTCCAAGATAGGCAGGAAAACGAAAAATTGATTCTGTGCTTGGACTGTGGCTTAAACAGCAATCGCACCATTGAACACGAATAGTACCTCGTAAAGGACTAGATAAGCTGCGCTGTTCCACAGATCTGGATTTTGTGGTTTTTTTTCTGATTTTTTTCTGTTTTTTGCAGGTTTTTCAGAAAACAGAAATCAGAAAACAGAAAGGCCAAAACGGCCAGAAAACAGAAAACAGAAATCAGAAAACAGAAATTTCCGCACACCCCTGGTGGGAAGCAGTGGGAAGAACTTGTAAAGAAAAAACCGCGTGGCAGAAATTGGCATGCTGAAAACGATTTGGAGTTAGAGATTTTTTTTGCAATTTTCGGAAGGTCTGTGGAATTCCCGCTGTTTCAGAAAAAAAACCATCTTACACAGGACAATATTCTGAAAATGGGAACAGAAGGGCTACAACAGGAGCAAAAGATCTAGCGCTGAATACACATGAACTCAAGAGATCCTGACATCCAATCAAACGTATTAGAAGCTTCTTATTTTCGGAGAATTTTCACAGAAGAAAGACAACTAATTGAACTTTCTAAGAGGTTTAAGACGCAAACAATTTTCTAGGTTTGAAATTCATAGTGCAACAAACATACCGGCATAGATGTAAATGGCGGGCAGTATGTTTTGGAGCTTTCGAAAAAGTTCTTTTGTTGGAAACTCTTATGGGGCATTCTCTCTACCTCGTGGTCTTAACTGCTAAAGCTATTATAAAAAGGATACGTTCCTTTGCGCGTGCGCTATCTTTAAATCTGGGATCGTGAGTGTTTTGTACAATATTCTCTTGATGTTCCCGATCAGGATCGGATGGACGGAGCAGACAGGCCAGTCGAGTTCAGTGATATGATTCTTGTTTAGCCATTGTCAAGTTTAAACTCCTCCAGCTCTGCCTTCCAGTTGAGTAGAGGTGCGAGTGCCTGTACTTGCCTGCTCCTGCACCTACGCGGGTGCTCTATCGTGGTAGCAGGGAAGAGGCAGCGCATTTGCACTTTGATTGATTAGTGGAGAGTACAGAAAATGCACACCTGGTTAGGGGTCAGCATATTGAAATAACATTCTACCGTAAGGAGAAACTAGGGAAAACGTGAAGGACTATGCATGCAGAAATTATTTGAAATTCCCTCCAATCAGCACTTCTGTTCAACTTTAGTGGAAATCCGTATCAACTATCGAACAATTTCCGTTGAACTAACGGGGAAATTCTGCTGATTTCCAGTGTGGACAATAGTTCAACGGATTTTCCACGGTAGTTGAACGTTACTTTGCAGGGGTGCGTTCCAAGAACATTTCCATGGCAAAACGCGTCCATGAAAACGTAGCCACGGCCACGTGGGAGCAATTTTCAGTCATAATTTGCATTCATGGAAAGCAAGTTTGCCCATGAGAAGGTTGTTTGTCCTCCCAGGCTTCGTGGGAACGTTCTTGGAACGCACCCCAGGTAGAACGCGTAGCGGCCCCTGCTTACCGCCTCACCACTATTCGCCCGCCATGCTCCCTTCGATCAGTCCGGAGAGGTCTTTCAGCCGAGTCGGTTCGACCGGTGTTACTATCTGAGTATCGGAGCACGTTCACTGGAGAACGCCTCCTTTCTCGGGTCACGCCAGTAATAATGGAGTCTACCTGAGCCGTTCAGACTTGATTTTTTTGTCAGTATAGATTAGCTGAATGAAAAAATTTGAAACAAAATATAGCGAAATTGGTCTTGATTTATCCGCGGGCACACTCATGGCCAAAATACGCTCTATTATTCATTATAATCTCCCTGAACACTAATACACTTGCTCCAACGATCCTACAATCTGTGGATCCCATCCTTGAAGTTAGAATCCGGAAGGTCTGCAAAATACGCTTCAACAGCCGTTATGATCTTTTCATTCGATGAAAAACGATTGCCACGCATACTTTTTTTTTGAGTTCTGGAAACAAATGGAAGTCGCTGGGGGTAAAATCTGGTGAATACGGTAGATGGTCTGACAATTCGAACTTTAATCTATGGATTTTTGCCATTGTCAAAATGCTCTTGTGACACGGTGCATTGTCCTGATGAAAAATTATTTTTTTCTTCTGCAAACCGGGTCTTTTTTCACGAATTTTCCCCTTCAACTGGTCCATAAGGTTGCAATAACATTCAGAATTAATTGTTTCACCAGTTTACAAGTAATCCACAAACAAAATTCCTTTCGCATCCCAAAAAAGTGATGCCATAACCTTCTTGGCCGATTTCCGGACACGAACTCGTTTCGAAGCCGAACAACCAGGTTCACACCGCTCTTTAGCCTCTTGTTTTGATTAAGGATCATGGTGATAGACCCAAGTCTATTCCATAGTGATGAATCGACGCACAAAATCCACTTTATCCTTCTTGAAACGCCAAAGATGTTGCTGAGAAAGTTGCATTCGAATGTGTTTTTGTTCCATTGTTAGCGAATGTGGCACCCATTGTGCACAGCTTTCTAAAACCCAAAATTTCGCTTAAAATGTGGCTCACACTGCCTAATGAGATGTGCAGAGCCTCTACTAAATCTCTCTCCGTCAATCGACGATGTTCCAAAACCATATCCTGTATTTTGGCTATGAATTCTGGTGTTGATGGGCTTTTTGGACGTCCTTCACGTTGATCGTCTTCAAGGGTTGTACGACCACGCTTAAATTCAGCAACCCATCTATCTACTGTTCTGGTTGTAGGTGAACAATCATTATACACTTTCAACATTCGTTCGTGAATTTCTTTTGGTGCTACACCTTCCAAAAATAAGAATTTTATCACTGCACGATAATCAATTTTTTCCATTGCTGTGACACGGCGACACTAAATAGTTTGCAAGCAAAGAATGAATAGACAGATTGAAATGAAACGTCACATACGTTTATATGAAGAGCGTACCAACAAAAGAAAAAATTTTGGGCTAGTAGCAACGCCCTCTCTTATCGAACGACAGAACTTATTGAACAAGCTAGTACAGTGCGGTGTGAAAACGTCCCGAGATGACATTCACACACTATGAAGTTTGGTTCCCGCCGTCTTGCGTGCAGGTCATATTGCAGCCAAGAGAACTGAAGCTCTTTCAAAGCATTATTCTATCAAAACTTTCTTCAATCGTGAAATCATTGCAAAAAAAATCTTTTCAACTATTAATCTCACCAACTCAGGCAAGCCATCGCTCCGAGCGGGACCGGAAAGCTTCGAGGCCTAAACTTCTCGGATAAGTCAGAAAAGACCGAAGCTGCAAAATCACAAAATCAGCTTAAAATCATTAATTACGCTCTGTCGAAAATTTTCGCAAACGCTATCCTCTAGTTCTAAGGTGGCTCAGATATTCTGTCAACTACAGCAGGTTTGGTGGTTTACCTCAAATTAAACAGAAGCACTTAAAGATACACAGTACTGAAGATGGTGCGAAACTAGTTCAGGGGGGCCACATAGAATTCGTATGAGGAATGAATGATACCGTTTTTAGAAATCAATCTAGATACAGTTCCATGGGATTACTAGAAAATAACGAGTGATGACGTTATCACATATCTGGTAATCAAAAAAGTTTCATTTTCATGGATGAATTTCCTAATTTCTATGGGTAGTTCTTCAGTGGCCCCCAACTAGTTTAGCACCATGAGGATTAAAACTGAAAACAGTTTATATTTCGCAAATGAGGCCTTGGCACAAAAGCTCGAGGACTTCACGGGTCGATGGTATCGATAGTATTAGTGACAGCCGCTACTGCCGGTGAGGGCTGCCCAGCAGTAGCGGCTGTCGCTAATATTATCAATGCCATGGTTAGCCTAATGCCTAACGCACACTGGGATTGCTCCAAATAGTCTACCGGAATACCTAGACCACACGACCCTAGATGAGGAGATTACCCATCGAAAGATTGGAACATGTTGAGAACTAACATTGCGAGTAGGAAGTGGGTAAGATAGCAGTACTTGGGTTTCGGTGTGCTGTCCGTGCCGGGCTTCTATCAAACGTGTCCTTCTCAAAACTTGTGAGCGTGAATAAAATTTAGAAATTAGGCGATTGATCGAGATGGGCAAAGAACGCTCCGCATGGCCATCACGCTGCCTATGAAGCGCTACTGATTTTTCCATGATGCGGGTCACGCTTCATAAGATGCGTGACTGAGTATCCATAACGCGGCTCACGCTCCTCATAATGCGCGACTCATTTTACATGATACGGAGCACATTTCTAATAATGCGTAAACCATTCTCCATGTCGCGGCGTACGCTTCTCGTAAAGCTCGACTCATTTTCAATAACGTGTAGCACGCTTCTCATGAGTCATCGGCTATTTTCAATGACGCGGCACACGTTTCGCATTAATGGCTACTCGTTTTCCATGACGCGGCGCAAGTTTCCCATAAAGCGCTCTCTACCTCTCCACAATGCTCCACGCACCACTTACCCCGCCCACATTTTGCAACGCGGAGATTCGATCACAGAGGATAAGTACGGAGGATCGCTGAGGCTTTGGAAAGCGTAAATACTACAATTGGCAGTGGGATTCCATGCTGGGTCCGTGATCGCAGTGTACCAAGTGACGGTCTGGCTAACACTGCTCGCACTGCTATCGCCCCGAGAGCGACCAGACAGCGGCCGAGGGGCAAACTGGTACCGGAGAGGGACCGCGGTGCCAGTTGGCCCCTCAGCCGCTGCCCGGGCGATGACGTCATAATTGGGAGGAGCCGGTCCCGCTCGGAGCGATGGTTTGTCTGAGAATGTGAAGCTGCTTATGCCATTTTTTATAGGGCGTATTCAACCCAGAAAATAGTCATCTGGTGGAGGTTGGCAAATTTCCAAGCGTGAGTAACTGCTCTGTTCGGCTTTCCTTCGCGTTCTTTTTTGTACAGCTGCTTCTTTCGGAGTGCCTAAACACAATGGATTTGTCCGTTAGTGAAAGTTGCTTTGTCATTTCCGCAGCGTCAAACCGATATATAACTAGAGCATGAAGCCTCTATCCAAATAACGGAGTTGCACAAGGCTTGTGTTGAATTGTAGCTGCAGGGGAAACACTTCGAGCGATTGTGTTGCCGCTTGGACACTCGTTCGAAAAATGTATACAATCGATTATAAAATCTTATCAAGCGAACACGTCTCTGTAATCTCACCCGGCTACTGATAGTGCCTCGCTGCTGTTTTTTATCGCAGCGACAGATTTACTCGCAGCAGCGTTTTCATTCTTTTTGCTGCTTGAGGGAAGGTTGCCGCAAAGGCAGTGGCTCGCTTGGTAGCAACTGATCGGCTAAAGACTCGAAATCGTTCCAATGTTATCATGAGGTAGGATTTGGCCCCCGCGGTGCGGGCGTTCGCAGACGTCAGCCACGAAGCGAGCGCTATTCGAGCGCTTCATAGTCATGTGTGATAGAAAAATTGCGGATGTCTTTCGAAGCGACACGACGAACTACAAACAAGGCTTCTTTCGTGAAGCGCAGGTGGTATAAGATCGGGTCCATACGTCCCTCGACCCGCGGCAGCGACACTCCATATCAGACATATAGATTTTTGATCGACATTTCTAGTAAAGATTGCGTCGCGTTGCTCATTTCATTGAGTATGAATCTGGTCTAACAAAATCCTACAGCGGAATAGAGTCAGCAATCAAAAACGTGGCCCGCGAGTGCAACGATTTCGGTGCTGCTCACGCATGCATTGGGAAAGAGTTGCATTTCTTCTTCCATGAAGAGTGATTGGTGAAATCCATCAAAAATCGCCAAAACGCCAACAAATAGGTGCGAAAAATGTATGCAACCCATTTCGCGGTGATCGAAATATATTCATACAATTTCCAAACCCTCGCTTGCGAATTCGCGGTACGGGACCTCGTGGGGCCTTATTGAAAATAGTCACTCAGTAGTCAGGCTTCCATGTTTGATTTGCCGCCACAGGCGAATTTAGCACCATACCTGTTGGTTCTTACCGGTCTTCATTCACTACGTTCACTGGAAGGCTCCAAAGCCTGTAGTTATGCGAGAAAAAAGCATGAAAGTTTCGCATCGCAAGGACTGCCTTCATGGCCACAATGCAGTTTCAGAGATAGTATTTCTTGCTTTTCCTTGTTGAGCTTGAGATAAGTAATCCGGAAACTCTGTTCGGAATGTCTTCAAAAACTTTTAATTTGAACGATTTTGAAGACGAGTTGTCTCGGATCCGTTTCTTCTCGTGAATCGTTTTTACTGTACAACCAGAAAGAAGAATGAGAATGAGAAAGAAATAGTAGAAAGGAAAAAGTAGAAGCAATACTGTTTTGTGATTTTTTTTGAAATTCAGAAAAACAGGTTATTCAGTCTGCCAACGCGTATCTAGATGCCTCCGAGGGCGCGGCCTGAAACGCTGCCCCATTACACGTAGCGGTAAACTACGGGTTTTGGCTACGATAGCTAAAACACGCATATTCTTGTGTCGAGGCTAGAAGAATGCAAATTCTGGGCGTATTCTACGTAATAACGAAGGCTAAAGTCGAAACATTGATCTCTCTGACGTTAAACCCGTATATTCTCGCTATAATTTTGTAGCGAAAATCTACGGATTTAGCGACAACCTGTGTTGAAATGCAATCTCAAACCCGCGTTGACTACGCGGGATGCAGTTAGAAAAGTGTTGGCTCAGTCAACCCACGGATAACTTGACACTTTGTGGGTGGTCGTGGAGGGTGACCCCGTGTCGCTCTCAACGGCTATGCTCTCGATCGCAGCGGGGTTCGCCTTTCTAGTACGGATCAGGACTGTGTGGGTCGATGCACCGAGTGCTGCAACGAGAAAAAGCGTAGAATATGCTGGTGCTGTAGCGAGAATTTACGTAGAATATGCGGGCGCTGCAGCTAAAATTTCACCAACTGATGCTAAACTTTCCGTAATTTACGTAAATTCTTGTGTCAAAATCAGACTAGATGCCTCTCTGGTTTCCGTGTGATGCATTTAGCTACGCGTTGGCGGAGCAGTTGTTTGATTTTCCGTTCAGGCGCCCCATTTGCTCTCTCTGCGTTCAATATGCACTCCCTAAGGTTATCCAAAAACCGTGCCCAGCTCTGCTCCCAACGCTGTGATTCATGTCGACCGTATGTACATATTCTGTCCCATCGACAGCACACTTTCCCGGAATTTCTTCCCGTCTCAATGTTTCACGTATTTGATGAGTTTCACGAGCGGTGAATATTCAAACGAATTAATTTTTTGTCATTCTAAGGGTAACTTCTCTACAAATATTCGCGTCCGTGGCTTGAAATACCAATACTGTCCTTCCCCAGGCGACGATTGCTATTTTTTTCAGATTTTATGAATTTTTGCTGACAAATTCCTAAGGCAAAACGCATCCTTTTTGGTAATTAGTTGTATTAGTGTCCACCCGTTGTATGCTGCACCCATAACAAATGCGAAACCTCATTCACTCAAATGAGAGAAGAATGTAACACTTACTCCTCCTCTAAAGAAAACATTAATTTGTCTCACTAACACTGTTTTGGAAGTTAGTAGAGGTAAGGAACTCAAGAGGGTCCAACGCATTTTTTGACTTTCTGAAAGCTATAGCTTCATTCTTCAGTCTAGCCGCGGAAAAGGAACCCTTGCACAAATTTTTGTCATTAAAGATCACGACCTTATGGGTTCATAACTGCGTCATGAGCAGGGCTGTGCGGAAATCATTTTCAAGATTTTTTGAAACGGAAATGGAAGGAAAATGGCTGAAATTCGCCGGAAACGGAAATCCGGAAACGGAAGTGAACTAAAAATTGTAGTATAATTAAATGGTAGGTTTTGTCGCTGCTCATGGCATGCAGATGTACTTCTGTAGCTTGTGATCTCAATCTATTCTCTCAAGTACCAGTGGGGCGACGGTCTAAAACTGCAAGCAAGCCGAGTACAAATAGATTTGAAGCATGAAAAGAGTGCTGCTGATCTCTCTGATGTCGATTTTCTACCTTCGACTGATTTTTCCAGTGCAATCGGTGTTCTACGACGGCTGCGGGTACATACATATGGCACCCACCATTGTTGAGAGAGAAGTTGTCCGTTTGAGGCCGATTCCAGAAGGTGATTTCATGTACTCTTTTTTCCGGATATCAATTTCGCAAGCTGAGAGGGTGGTCCTTACTGCGCATTACGAGAAAAGATTTCTTTTAGTGGACCGAGGCGAGGATCATGCCTTTGTTGCGTAACGTCGGAAAGGATCGCGAAGAGACTTCGCGTTCACTGTTGAAAGTTGGCGCAAACTCGGTGCCATGTGCTATAACATAGGTGCACAGAGTTGGCGCCAACCTTCAACAATGCACGCGAAGTCTCTTCCCGATCCATGCCGATGTTACTTTGGCTAGGTTGGTGTCCTTGCTGCGAGCCATTACAAGGATCGCAACTCTAGCTCCGGTAGGAAGAGGTGGTGGCTCAAAGACTCTCGTCACTTGAATAACTTGCTGCTGCTAGCAACACATGTAATGAGGGGTCGCACTACGGGCCGACATCGAGTTGAACCCCTCGTCGGCAGCGACAGGTGCTGCTAGCTGCAGCACAAGCTGCCGTTGAGAAGTGGTCGAAACCCAGCAAGCGTTTGCAGCACGTGCTGCTGAAAACGAGGAGTTGGGGGCTATGGCGTGTAAATCGTATGGCGCTGAAGTTAAACCCCGCAAGTGCGTGAGTAGCTAGAGAGACGAAGAGGAAAATTTTCATCTCTCTGGTCTCTCAATCGGAGGACTCGATTGTAACAAAGTATGATGCTGATGCATGGAACGGTAATGGCCAGCCAATAGTTCAGCGCTTCGAAAATTTGTGATAAAGAGTTGTAAAGGCAAACTGTGATGGTTTCCAACTGAGATGAGACTGATAACCACGGTTGAACTGCAAGATAACACCACTTACTCACCCGCGCAACAGTACCTAAAGTATGCCTTCTGTAGCCGCCAAGGTCAAGCCCACGTTGGGATCGTCCTGTGCGTTGATGGAGGGGGAGGGCGTATACCGTGTGACGGTTAGAAGAAGCGGGACCCCGATCCAAGCGATCAGGATTAGACTCACGCTGTGATCATCGCAGAGGTACCGCGGCTTTGTGCGCTGGGAAGGCGTGACCTTTTCCCTTGTAGTACTATTTTCTTCCGTTTCCGGGCCCAAAAACCCGGAAACGGAAACGGAACGGAACAGCTCAAAAAGTACCGGAAATACGGGAACGGAACAGTTCCGCACAGCCCTGGTCATAAGGGATTCATGAGGGGTTTGAGCTATTTCTGAGACACCCTTATGGCCGGCGGTGTAATATGTTCGTAAACCGGCAGGAAAAGGAACAAAAACCGATTGAATAATGTTATATATATATAACCCCATTCGGCTCTTGTAAACAAATTTTAGACCAAACTTAGAAAATGTTGCAGCCAACTCGACTGAGCCGATCGGGAGGGTGAGCTGGATAAGAGCACTCAAAACGATTCTGAGTTCTAATGTGCATTTGAATGCAGTGTGCGCAATGAGAAACTTCTGCCATTCTTTGTAAAATTGTCAGCCTTGGACTCTCCCTGGAACAAAAGATGCTATTGGAAAACGGAGAGTGAATGAGATAGAAATAGCATTTTGCATTCTCTCGCACTCGGACGGCTGTACGTCGGCGCAGCACGCGTGCAAAGAGACACATTCTGCTGCTGCAGGTTCTGCTGCGAATAGGTCTGGTTAAAGGCAGTGTTCACGATAATCTTCAATTTTGAGATTATACGCTATGTTGATTGAGTGGCCCCCGGGTAAAACTAAAATGACGTAGAATTTGAGAAAAACGCACCAGAAGTACGCGAAATCCTTAAAGGCAGCGTCCGCGCTGAAAACCACATCTGGGTTTTTCTTCTCAATCCAAGGTTTGAACCAAGTGGAGATAGTTGCCGAAGCTTGAGACCTCAATGTAGCGTAAACATAATGCTATAGGCTCTTGAAAACTGCTCCGTGGTCTGAAAAGGCGTTTCCCCGGTCGATCATCTAACACGAGGAACAGAAGCGCCACGACGGGCTCCGGCAGGCAACTTAAATCCAAAATTCTATTTTCTCTTATTCGAAGGATCCTTGAATTTGGACGTGTGTATTTAAAGCTTCTTATTTTTTAAGACCTTTTGACAGCTGAAAGACGAAAAGAATTGTGGAACTTAAAAAGTTAATGAGGATAAACCAAATCAGCCGTCCAAATTTTCAAAATTTGTGCATTGCACAAGACACACCGGACAGACGTGAAAAAAAGGGAGCTGAATGCTCAAGGATTTCCGAACGAGTTTTTCTCAGGAATTTGAGTGTTTTGAGTGGTCCATTTGCGATATATCACAACCTGGCAGGCCTACATGAGCGAAATTGTGAAAAAAATGAACACGGTTTTTTGCGCGTACGCTGCCTTTAAGTATCACCCCGCCTCTTAAGTATCACAGGAAGTGTTTGTTGTGACAATGAAATCTCTTGTGGACCCGTCCATTGCAATTCTCTACTCTCTATTGCTCCGTTCTCTCCCTAGGGCCCAACTAATCCTGCTTTGCACAAAATATTCTTCTATTATCGATTGACCCAATTTTCTACCGGTGACAACCACCATGAACATGTTCATCCAACCGGACAACTAGTCGATGTTATGGAATAATGTCACTGAAACACGACGTGGATCCGAGATGCTCAACCTACGCGTGGTGGATCTGTGGAGTCGACTATCAAGATCAAGAAGACTCATCAAACGGGCATCAACAACTCCACGAGGAGTTTTTTCTGTGTGGGAGTGTAAATGGCTGGCTGCTACACTCCTTCGTATTCTACTGTTACGAGCTGGCATTGAGAAGAATCCTGGACCGCGAAACAAGACTCCGCGATATCCATGCCGTCATTGTGGATTGTCGGCACAACATGCGAGCATCCAGTGCAGTGGTTGCCTTGGCTGGGTACACCTCAAATGTTCGGTGTTAACTAGCTACAATGATTACACTGATGCCTATTGTTGTATGTCTTGCATTAATTTACCTTCTACGGTTCCTCTTCATAGTCTCAACATTTTTCAACTCAATATTAATGGCTTGCGTGCCAAACTTATGGAACTTACATTGTACATTGAACGCTCACAACCTGATGTCATCCTCTTACAAGAGACCAAGCTTAGCGTGTCCTCCCCTTCTCAGCCCCGCCTCCCCGGCTATACGTCATACCATATTCCCCGTACATCGCATGGCGGTGGCGTGTCGACTTTTGTAAAATCATCTATTCCATCTCATCTTATTGCACTTCCTAATGATAATGTTGTTGAATGTATAGGAGTTCATGTTGTACTGCAAAGTTGTCCCCTTGACATTATCAATGTTTACATTCCCCATCCACTTCCTGTCCCAATTCATTTTGACCCCACTCCATATCTATATGATGTATATGCAATCCTCTCGTCTTCATCTGTTGTCATGGCTGGTGACTTTAATGCTCACTCCTCTTCCTGGTTCTCCTCCCTAGATCCCGATGACAGAGGAGAACTACTTGAGCTTTTTGCGGATGATTGTGACCTGATACCTATAAACGAGGACTCTCCTACTCGTCTACCGTCGACAGGCAGACCCTCCTCACCGGATGTCACGTTTGTTTCCTCTTCTCTTGTCATGTCTTGCAGCTGGTCCACATCTGTGGCAATGGGCAGTGATCATGTACCTATTTGCACATCATTGGATCTTTCTCTTAATAGTCAGCTTGCACCTTTTTCTGGCTCCCGTAGCAAATGTTACACTAACTATCGTAAGGCTAACTGGGTCCTGTTTAAAGAGGTGCTACTCAGCCGGGTAGCCAACTATCCGCTAGCTGGCTCGGTACATGACAAGGAGAAATTCGTCGTCGACACCATATGCGATGCCTCCAGAACAGCCATCCCGACCGGTCGCGTTAGAACGTTCCACCCTAACGTGCCAAAGGAAGCCCTGGAGCTTATTACTCAACGGGACGACCGACGCAGAAGCTGACCCTCTGATCCGTACATTTCTCTCAATTATCCGAGGAGATCTCTAAAGTGCTGAATGACCACAAGCAGAAACGATGGAGAGAGTACACCGAATCCATCAACTTTGCGACTGATAGCAAACAGGCGTGGAGCATCCTCAAACGACTATCTGGGAAGAAGATTGCACCTGCGCGCAACATGCTTGAATTCCCCTCCGGCAGATTTGAATTCGGATCTAAGGCTGCCTGCCAGCTTGAGAAAACTCTATGCTTCTGCCTCTTCACGACGCGATAAGCAACACAGATGTACCTTACGTGCAATCAGGAAACTCAGTCGCCAGGACGTACCTGCTATTACTGCTTCTACTGTCACTGCGATTATCAAATCAATGAAGAACTCAAAGGCAGAGGGACCTGACGGCATTTCAGCCGTTCACTTGAAGCATTTGCCGGAACAATATGCTGAGTTACTCAGTGATCTTATCTATTCGTCGTTTAGTAGTGGTATTATTCCTGCTCGATGGAAACAAGCTCTTGTTCTCCCCATCCCAAGCCTGGCAAACCAGAGGATAAAGCCACGTCACATCGTCCCATATCCCTATTATCCCCTATCGCTAAGCTGGCGGAAAAAATCATAAATCCGCATCTCCAAGGCGCACTACAGCAGAACGGCCATCAGCATGGGTTCAAAAGGCGCACTCCACCATCACCGCACTAACGTCAATTACTGAGCACATCATCGCCGGTTTCAATAGGATAGCTCCGCCGGCAGAAGTCTGGTCGTAGCAGTCGATCTGACTTCCGCTTTCGACAATGTCAGCACTTCATTGTTGTCAAAATCGATACTGGACTGTAATATGCCCGACTGGTGTAAACGATGGACTGACAACTTCGTCAAAGATCGCTCCATACGTGTGAAGTTCGACGGACACTTGTCGAAGTCGGTTCCCCTGAAGGCAGGCGTTCCTCAAGGTGGAGTTTTGTCACCAAGCCTATTCTCTCTGTATCTATCCGATATTCCGAAGCCGCCACCCAACATCCATCTATGTCTGTATGCTGATGACATCACAATTGTATGTACAGACCCTGCTATCGACCGTGCCACTGCGGAGATGAACAAATACCTCTGCAGCCTGGCCAAGTTCCTCGAATCGAAGCAGCTAAAGGTCTCTCCTTCAAAGTCTAGCGTTACTCTGTGCACTACTGCAACGGCTGAGCATCAACTGCATCCCGGGGTTCTCTGGGAAGGCAATCGGCTGCCCTTGTCTAAGCACCCTCGGCTACTTGAGTCTTCCTAGACCCCTCACTGCGCTTTCACGAGAACACGCGCATTCGAGCCGCAACTGCTAACACGCGAAATAACATCCTCCGTGCTCTGGCGGGCACCACTTGGGGTAGCACAAAGGGAAGTTCTACGCACAACGTATAAGGCCATGATACAGCCTACTCTGGAGTATGGAGCTCCGATATGGACTAGACACCTGTCGGATGCCTCTTGGAGCAAGCTTCAACGTGTACAAAATACTGCACTACGTGTCATCACTGGCTGCCCAAAGTCTACACCTATATCCCATCTTCATCAAGAATGCGCCGTACTTCCTGTAAACAGCACTGCCAACTGCAGTCGCAACAGTTTCACATTGGCATAGTCAAGAATGCCGCACATCCAAACTACCCACTCCTGTCATCTGATCCCCATCCCCGTAATATTCGCACACCGCTCCATATTGCTATTTCTACATTGGATCGTCAAAGATGGGCTACCTCTGAGCTCACAAGGAAGAGGCTGCAGCAAATTGAACACACCAGATTCGTGTCTGAATACCTGTCCTGCGCCCTTCCAAATCCCATCTTTGGTACAGTGCCTCCTACGGTCGATGACAGCGAGAAGGGCTCTGCCCAGACGCTCCCGCGTCACTCTAGCGGGTCTACGTTGCGGTCACTCTACGTACCTTCAAAGCCTACGTACATAGGATCGACGAATCGGTCCCGGATAAATGTCCTGACTGTCAAAATACTGGTCATGATTCACTACATCTATTTTCATGCTCTGCCAGACCTACTTCTCTGTCTGCTCGTGATATGTGGAACAAGCCGTGTGATGTGGCCACCTTTCTACGCCTATGAGAAGAAACTCCGATGTGGCTGATAAGAAGAAGAAGAAACACGACGTTTTAATGCGTTTCTCGCCGTTTCTTCGTAATTTTGGTAACACTTGGAAGCCAACGTATTGTTTTATGTGAAAATTTCGGGGACGAAAATCATCGTGAACACTGCCTTTAAGGAGCTTTCCCTTAGTGCGCTGCTGATCACATTCCTGTCATGCTCAACCACCCCATGAATTTTTCTGATCTGATTCGACAAGACGCGGCAGCATCTTCTTGTACGACGACGGCGAGTATACGAAACGGGCACTCTCTTTGTGAAGGCAGATGAACGTTTGAGGCCGGTCATCGAAGATGACGGAACAGGGGCTCTGTACTCACTGATGAAGAAGCCGTCTCGCTTTTCGCGGCTCTAATTCCATTCAGAACCACTTTACTTTAATCGATGAACTGCTAAAACGGGAGAACTTTTCCTTCTGTATGTAGAGAGCCCTATTCCGAAGATGACATTGATTCGCTTACTGGACATTGATTTTGGACATTGAGTGGATTGTCCCCTTAAAGGCAGTGTTCACGATGATTCTCGTTTCCAAGTTTTCTACTCAAAACAATGCGTTGGCAACCAAGTGCTACCAAAATCACGATGAAATGGCGAGAAAACCACTATTTCGTCTTATTTCAGTGACATTATTCTACGGCCTGGACTAGTTGTCTGGAGGGAGGAACATGTTCACGGTGGTTGTCACCGGTAAAAAATGGGACTAATCGAAAATGGAAGAATATTTTGGGCAAAACAGTATTAGTTAGGGCCCGAAGGAAAGAATGGAGCAATACAGAATGGAGAATTGCAAAAGATGGGTCCACAAAAGATTTCATTGTCACAACGGACAGTTCCATCGATACTTAAAGAAAGTCTCCTCGCGGCGAACCTTGGAAAGGTCTCCTTACTGCAGGCCATGACAAGGATTGTACCCAACTCCTATATATTGGGTGTCTGCTGAGATTCTCCCACTGTTTGCATTACGTGTAGCGGCTAGCAGTATGTGCTGCTGATAATAAAGAGTTGTACTTCATGGCCGACATTGACTTCAACCCCTCGTTGTGAGCTAGGTGCGGCTAGCAACAGCACAACGTGTCAATGAAGAGGGATTGAAAACGAGGATATCAGCTCGATGTCAGCCCTGACGTGCAGCTTCTATTGCGCTGTCGTCGAACCGTCCGAGTTAGACCCTTTGTGACAGCCCACCTATTACACATATGTTTGTATTATTGTTTTTCGGAGATAATTCGGCAGTTGAAAGCCGATAAGTTGTATAATAGAAAAACGGTCTCAATCCCGCCCTACTATCAGTGAGCCCTCTCCCTGCCGAAAATCAAATTTTTGGCGATTTTCTCAACCCCCTCCTAGGAGCGTTATTTTATGTGTTCTTTGTTGTAAAATTTGAATTTCTGTGAAAATTTAAATCTTCCCGCTCAGAATGGTTCACTTGGTCTCCCGGCGGAGCTCAGACCCCCCGGGGGTGGGAGGGGGGGGGATGGAAATCCACACCTCGCGCCGTACACTGCTCGGAGGGTCAATCGACCTTCCACACTTACAGGAAACTGCTCCTATGCAGGAGGTTGCCTCCATCTATCAGCAGGTGTTTTAAACTGTTGTTTCTCTTTGAATAAAGCTTCGAAAATACTTTTGGAAGAGCATGTTTGTGATGATTTGAATTAGCCCTTTATCTCAAGATAAATTATCCATATTTCTTTTCAGACTTGCTTGAGATGCGACTGCTTTCCATTCTGCTTGCCTTTGTGGTTTTAGTAGACGCTGTTTCGTTCGCTTTGTTTCAAGGGAAGTCTAGAAGGAGTCTGTTCACCCCCCTGAAGGAGCTGTGTGAAAGATGTGTGAGGAATCGCGTTGAGAAGCCTGAAAATTATATACAGTTATCATGTTCTGCATGTGAAACTGTATTTGTTAAATACATATAGCGGAGTATTCTGGGCCTATTGGAACTGCATTCTCAATATAAGGACAGTGTTTCAATAAGCTTGTTGCCATTAACTATTATACTCAGGTAAAACTAGTTGTCGAGAATCGGACGAAAAGTTGTCCTGCAGGCGTACGAATGCAGGACAATTTTTGCAGACTGTAGAGATTTCTGGACAACTTCTCGCCCAATTCTCGACAACTTCGCGACCAATACCCGACAACTCCTTGCCCGACTCTCGACGGTTGACACGTTATTTTACACATGTACAACTGCATGTAAACTCTGGTGCCGCCGTAGTGACGTGTTGATTTCGATCAATACCAGCAGCGGAGCGGTGGGCCTCGGTGAAATATAACTAGTGATAAGGAGGTTCCGACAAAAAAGCCAAAGCTCCGCGCTGTGAAATCAACAGGTCACTACGGCGGTACCAGAGTTTACTTTCCAAAAATTGGAGCTCCTGCTCAACCGATGATTACTACGGTCGGCGAAGCCTACGAAGATAGTTTCTCACCACTCCGTTAGCCGAATCCCAAAATTGGCTCGATTCTTCGACGTTTGACAGAGGCAAACTATGCATCGTATATGCTGTGGGTCTACAAAACCGTTCAACATGGGCCGCTATTGGCCTTGCCCAGCACCAGTGCGCTATCAGTGTAGTGGTCTTCGTAAGTACTCTAAGACGGTGCAAGTTTGAGTAGAGAGTAAATTGTCCACGCTGGACTCAAATATTCTACTTTTGTGGCTAATAGTTTTCAAAATTATCGACTTCCGGCGGGACCACACCTGAGAAAGGTGAGAACCAATATACTGTAGCGGGGTTCAGCCTCCATCTTAGGCGGTGGAAGTTCATATGGAAGGTAAATAGACCCCGATAAACTCAATTATTCTACTCTCGTGACCCATACTTTGCAAAATTTGGACTTTCAGCAGGTCCACACCTGCAGCCAGCGGCCAAACCGTGGACCCGCCGCAAGTCCACATATTGGACATTAATGTAATGATAAACAACCATTGGAAGGTTTTGAGTTGCAAATTTCGGTCAGAACTGAATCATTCGAGATTTATTAGTATTAACAATCTTAATTTCAAACGTTGTTCTGATACTTCTTGGGTAACTTCTTGAATATTATAATTTAAATCCGACTGCCGCAACTACCGATAATGGAAAAAAGATCACTACTTGGGAGCTCAAAAATTTTCAAAATTCTTTAACAAGAAAATCCCATGTTTTGGTATGTTCGCTATTTTGAGAAGATGAAAATTTATTCAAAGAAGCGAAATTGATATTCAAGAAGTAGGTGAAATATATTATAATTAATAACCAGCTAGAAGAATGGAGAAAAAAAACCACAGAGGCCCCACATGAAAAGAAAAGATCAAAAACAGCATTGAAGAAGGTGGTGTAAAGAGGGTTCTAAAGTGATGTCCTGAATTCTTGGGAAATTTTCGACATATTCGAAACATATTCTCAATTTCGGAAGGAGGTGTCGAGAAAACTATCCGAATTCTCGGCAAACACCCGTTCCCCCGAATTCTCGCCAACTCTCTCTGAAATTCTGAACAAATCGGCCGCAATTCTCGACAAATACTGCGAATCTCAGAATTCCCGACAACTTCTGTCAACTTTCTGGACAACTTCTCGATTGTCGACCGATTCTCAACGACAATTCGTCCGATTCTGAACAACTAGTTTTACCTGAGTATGTTCCACAAGCCAGGAAGTATGGTGCGATCCCGGAGCCTCATTGCAAATTGAATGATTTATTGTGAGGTACTCTACAAGAAACAAGAAAAAATTCCTTGCGAAAGGCGTTCAAAAAATTCGCAAAATTTCTTCTCTCAAACTCTGCCTCCGGGGAGCTTTTGGTGCCGACATTTTGGTGACCTGGTCGGCCGTCATTTTTGGTAGGACTGCAAGTACGAGTGAGCCAAGTTTAGGGGTCGAGCAGGCCTGCATCGCATTGCTGCTTGCCATGCTACCATTACAACAACAACAACAATAACAACAACAATTGGTTGACACAACAGCTGTGTGAGCACATGCGTGGTCACCCTGTACGAAGTTGCAAGCACAGATCCGCCTTTAGAAGTAGATTCCAACTTCGGAATCATTCTTGTGCTTCTCTGCAAACCTTGAACACGGTCCCTTACTGATTGTAATGCTGTCTCTGGAATGGTACGAGACCCCCGTGGAGCAGAGTTATGACCCCTCAAAAATTGATTACAATTGAGCGGTGAAAGCATGGTGGATGAGTTGTCCGAGGCTTGTGATTTACTTCATTCGCAACAGGGATGCGCAATTCCCGTTTAGCGATTTACCGATTTTCCGGATATACCGGTATTTTTCGGTAAATTTTCATTAACCGATTTACCGACTTAATCTTGAAATTTAACCTCGCCTGCATTCCACGATTAAGCCCTATTAGAACTGACAGAGGCAACCTTGGTACCAGGGCTGGGCACTAGAGTGTTGGAACGAATAATTTTTTTTGAATATTCGAATAAACGAATAATTCGAATAATCCACTTCTTCGAATATTCGATTACTCGAATAAGCGAATATTTCACTTCTTTGAATATTCGATTAATCGAATAACCCGAATAATCCACTTCTTTGAATATTCGAATATTCGAATTATTCGAATATTCGAATATCATTCGAATAAACGAATATTTGGGCAACACTATCGCGTACTATCCCATCCAATCCACTCGGGCAAACTGGGGCATCGATAACAGGTTGAGAAGTTGTCATCTCATAAACTGCACCCTCTTGACAACTCAAATCGCTCGCATTGTAAGCCTGACAACTGCCCGTTGCCCAGCGACGTCCGCCTGTTGAAATTTTGACCTGTCGCGTTTAGCGGCCTATTTAGCAGTGGTTCACATCCTGCAAGACTTTTATGTGGCTTAGGAACTACTTTGCACCGACCCGCGTCGCGGTCGGCGCATCGACATGCATCGCGGTCAGCACACCTACACGTATCGCGGTCAGCACACCTACACGCGTCGCAGTCAGCACACCTACACGCATCGCTGTCGGCACACCGACACGCGTCGCGGTCGGCACACCGACACGCAGCGTGGTCGCTACACCCACGCGTCGCGGCTGGGTCGCTTAACCTCCACTGAGGCTGCCACCGGATGGGCACGGCTTCCAGATGCTGGGCGGGGCCAATATACCGCATACTTGGGTAATTGAACCGGCTGCACTCTTGTCACTTAAAGTCAGCATACACGCTCGTAAACGTGGTTGAGATACTAACTACGGAAGTTGAATGGCATGGCTCAGAACACAACGCCTACGCATTCTGAAACCCAAAAACGACCAGTGAAGCTACACGACTGAGGGTCGGCCCGCACCTGTATCAGCCCGCCCCTGTATTCGCATCCTCCCCCAAACAGGAGTGCTGGGCCATTCCCACCATCGTCGATGTGTATGGCTCACTTATTGTACTCATTGTACCACCCACAAGCGTCGCCGATGGTGGGAATGGCCCAGTACCCCTTTTTTGGAGGAGGACGAAAATACAAGGGCGGGCAGGTACGGGGCGGGGCCAACTTCTCACTCGTGTAGCGTGATTGTGGATCGTTTTTGACGCTTCAGAATGCGTAGGCGTTGTGTTCTGAGCCATACTTTATATTTTCGTAGTTATCTCAACAACGTTTACGAGCGTGTACTCCGAGTTTCGACCGAGAAATAGCCGCGAAACAGACACAAAATGCCTTTTTCCCGAGTAATAGTCGCGAAATAGCCGCTAAATATAGATGGCTGCGAAATATTCGCCAAATAATGCTCGCCGTGAAATAGCCGCAAAATAAGCGCTAAATTGCCGCCGAATTTGTGGTCTGCTTCGGTCTAGTTTGGTTTAGCTTAGTTGAGTTCAGTTGAGTTATGCGCGGTTTATGCGATGGCGAACTTCCTAGTACTGCTTAGCCGTGCCCTACTCCGGAATCTCAGCGACAATTCAAAAAAACTCAGCGACAATTCGTAGTTAGCCGTTGAGACCGACACCATGTCACTGGGAACTCGCCGTGTAATATCTCGCTTCCCAGCTCCATGAGACGTCTGGGCGACAACAGACGTTGAGTGGCTCAGGATCTGGCACGAACTTGAGACTACATCCGCTGGTCGTCCTAGGTGGCTGGGAACCATCGAATTCCACGTGCAGCATTATGGAAGGAGAGAACTTGGGATTTTGCGTCAGAATTCAGGTGAAGTTCACCGGGAAAGTAGACAAATAGCATCACCTCGAACCAGTTTCATGAAAATACACATAAAAATGGCTCATTCTGGCCATCATCGTGAAAAATTTCCATGTTGTTCAAGTGTTGCTATACTTTTGAGCCGCTCGAGATTTAAACTTTTCTCTAAAACTAAAGGTGAAATGGGCATTTCTAGCATTTTGACAAAATCCTACGAGCGATTTAATATATTGTAAATACTTGCTATACTAACTTGATATTTATGAGGTACTGAAGAATTGTGAGAAATTAGTAGTCACTACGGCTAAGATGTTTGAAATGTAAAATCACTCTGCCATCGCGTAGCTAGATGCCTCACACGGAAACCGGAGATGCACAGGGTTTCGGAGGCATCTAGTCTAATTTTGACCCAAGATTCTACGTAAATTACGGAAAGTTTAGCCTTAGTTGGTGAGATTTTAACTACAGCGCCCGCATGTTCTACGCTTATTCTCTTTACAGCACTCGGTCGATCGACTCACCCAGTCCTGATTCGTTCTAGAAAGGCAATCCCAGCTGCGATCGACAGTGTCGCCGTTTCTTCCCCACGGCCTGCCGCATCCCAGTGGTCAAAATTATCCCCACCATGGTGACACAGAGAGCGACACGGAGTCACCCTCCACGGCCAGCCACAGAGTGTCGAGTAATCACTCAATGCGGGTTTAAAATTGCATTTCAACACAGACTGTCGCTAAATCCGTAGATTCTCGCTACAAATTTATAGCGAGAATATACGGGTTTAGCGTCAGAGAGATTAATGTTTCAAATTTAGCATTCGTTTTTACGCAGAATACGCGTAGAATTTGCACTCTTGTACCGTCGACACAAGAATATGCGGGTTTTAGCTATCGTAGCTAAAACCCGTAAATTTTGCTACATGGGATGGGGGCGGCGTTACAGGCCGCGCCCTCGGAGGCATCTAGCTACGCGTTGGCAGAGCAGGGCAAAATGGAGTGCGATCTTGTCGAATATCCAAATTATTCGTGCTGAATATTCGAATAAACCGAATATTTCACTTCTTTGAATATTCGAATATTCGAATAAACGAATATTCCACTTCTTTGAATATTCGATTATTCGAATAACCCGAATAATCCACTTCTTTGAATATTCGAATATTCGAATATTATTCGAATAAACGAATATTCGGGCCACACTCTACTGGGCACGCGTCCCGGTGAACCTTAGGGGGGGGGGTGCATATTGGACGTTACAGAGAGGGCAAAGGGGGGTGCCTAAACCGGAAACCCAAAACAAAAAAAAACAAAGGGCGTGGTATGTTAAATTTCAAGAAAAAAATAATACACGCTTTCTTCTGTTTTCTC
The DNA here is from genome assembly GCA_029168955.1 of Aplectana chamaeleonis. Lineage (NCBI taxonomy): Eukaryota > Metazoa > Nematoda > Chromadorea > Rhabditida > Cosmocercidae > Aplectana > Aplectana chamaeleonis. The sequence continues at coordinate 23,495 of JAPDOI010000187.1, read as the reverse complement.
TTATCTTCTTCTCCGCTTTCTTAGGCGAACACTCACAGAATTCAAATCATTGATAGAATTGCAGGTTGTGTTTGTAATAATTCATAGGTGCTGTCGAAGTTTTTTATTGAAACCTCTATGAATTAAATCCTTATACTTGAAGCAGTTATGTCCCGATGTTTGTATGTATGTATGTATGTATGTGTGTGTGTAAATGTGTTTTCCCGCGGATCTCCGGAATGGCCGATCAATACAGGGATGAAATGGTACCAGCATTTGGGTGGGTGGGACATCCTTCGATCACCAAAAAATCAGCTTGAATCACCTCTTGCGCGCCTCGGGGCAACCGAGTCTGCCCGTGGGGCGCACTTTTGGCCTTGGGTCGTGAAAACTTCTGTGAGTCGTCTAGCGCTAGAAAGGCTGAGCTTTAATCAAGGCGAGAGGTATTTAATAGTGGTGGATGGGACGCAGTTTAGAACCGCCAGGGTTTGAGGAGTGTGCAGGACGTTATCGATAGTGTGTGCACGACGTCATAGAAAGTGTGCAGGACCCCGGTGGGAGTGCGCAGGACTTCATAAAAAGTGTGCAGGATTCAAATAGGAGTGTACAGGTCGTCATAAAAAGTGTGCAGGACCCCGGTGAGAGTGTGCAGGTCCATAGTGGGAGTGTGCATAACGTCGTAGAAAGTGTGCAGGACCCCAGTGGGAGTGTGCAGGACCCAAATGGGAGTGTGCAGGACGTCATAGAAAGTGTGCAGGACCTCAGTGGAAGTGTGCAGAACGTCGTATCAAGTGTGCAGGATCCCAGTGGGAGTGTGCAGGACCCGAATGGAAGTGTGCAGGACATCATAGAAAGTGAGCAGGTCCCCGGTAAGAATGTGCAGGACGTCATGGAATGGGTGCAGTACCCCAGTAGGGTATGCAGTACGTCGTGAAATGTGTTCAGGACCCAGGTGGGAATGTGCAAGGCGTCATAGAAAGTTAGCAGGGCCGCAGTGGAAGTGTGCAGGACGTCATGAAGGAAGTAGAATTGAAACAGCGAGATTTTGTCGATTTTCCATGCGAAATCCTAGCCTCTGTGTAGCGAAGAAAACAGATAAGAAACCATGTATCTTGAGAAGCGTGCAACGCGTTTTGAGGAGTACGCGAAACTCTGGAGACACTTAATCGCCAGTCTGACGAAACAAGCAGCAGCTCCACTTCCGCATCATCTCTGTTCGTCACTCAATACAACCGCTCAACCGCTCTCATTTTGATTCACTAACTTCCATAAACCAGTTTTATGTTTGTTGAAAGTCTGAGCTTAACAAAATCTGCTTCACAAAAACATAAAGATCCATGGACATATTTCATTTATTGAGAACAAAGGCATGGTGTTGGTCAACAAGGGAAACCACATCTGAAATGCGAGTGATTTTTTCTTATCATGACAGGGATGGTAAAGCGAGAATGATACAGTGCGTCGAATAAGTATACGAGCATCCTGAAATTTCATGGTTGGACTATTCGAACGAAGTTTCAAGCATCGGCACCGGTCTTTATGTTTTTCGCTATGCCGAAAACGGTAGGTCACATGGTAGGAAGGCAAATCGTGCAGTTTTTCTTTTTTCACATACAGAAATTCATTTTTTAGCCGTCGTATAAGTATACGAACACTTCAGACTTGGGTACAAATTGGAGGAAGGTGAGCTGAATCGCGTGCTATCCAATTTCATGGCAAGTTTTTGAACCCGTTGCTTCAGGTTGTCTTCTCGGACGACAAAAAGTTCAATTTGGATGGTCCGGATAGTTCGAGGCACTACTGGCGGGATCTTCGGAAGGAGCCGGCTTTCTTCAGCCGCAGGAACTTTGGCGGAGGAAACGTGATGGTCTCGGCAGCCTTCACAGCAACTGGGAAGGTCGGAATCACATTCGTATCGAATCGTATGCATTCACTTGAGTACCAGGAAGTGTTGGCTTCTCATCTTCTTCCGTATTTTCGTCGTCGGAGACGTCAGGGCTTCCGTTATGTCCCAGATAATGCCACTATACACGTCAGCCGATCTACTCTGGAGTGGCTGGGTGCAACAACGTCGATACTCTGCCTTGGCCAGCGATCAGCCCGGATCTGAATCCTATCGAGGACCTTTGGGGAATCATTGATCGCAAGAGCTACAAGGAAGGGAGGCCCTACGGAAATGTGGAGTCACTCCAAGGAGACCATCGTGGACGCATGGAACGAAATTTACCAAGGGACCCTCCAGAACCTCAGTGATAGCATGACAGATAGACTGTTTGAACTTATTTCGCGTAACGGTGGTGTAACATCATACTGAAGACTTTTTCCATATGTATTGTTTGAAATTATTCGATAAATTTATGAATTTCCCAAGTGTTCGTATACTTATGCGACGCACTGTAGCTCGGGTATATTACAGACGGAAGGGGTCGTAAATAAGATGCCAGTAGCTACCGACGATCTACCGCTGGCTTCTGATGTTTTGCTTTTTACATTTTCTTTTTACATTACATTTTTTTTACATTTTCATACCAGACGCCCTGCTGTAAATGTGCGGCAGCCTGCTCTGCTCAGGAGAGTCCATACGGACAGCAACTTTCGGATAGACGGAAGGCAGTCAACACCGTTTTGTCAGAATAATCTGCCTCAGGAACAGGGGTGTGCGGCAAAGGAATATAAAATTTCGGCAAACTGCAACGGCAACGGCAAACCCCAAAAATGACCGGCAAACGGCAAACGGCAAAATGGCAATATCTGTTTATGCTATAATACACCAACATTTGCGTTACAAGGAAGGGTTGCCAACTTCAGATGGAGTTTCGGGATGCAATTTTAATATGTTCTAGGGGAAGGACAGTGCTCCAGTATACCAAGCTTAGAGTCTGCTAAACCCTCAGGCAGTCACTAAAAAGCTGAAAATCTGATCAAGGCCAAAACGGTTCGGCCGAAGAGTAGTAGAGCCGATTTAACGATTGAATTACCTTTAAGATGTCTTCAAAATAGATGTAGAAAATTTTGGTGTATTGATTCTGATTAGATCAGAAACTATGCATTGTTGCCCAATTTCTGATCTGTTCTGAACATACACAAAGGTAATTCAATCGTTAAATCAGCTCTACTCAAGATCGGCCGAGCCGTTCTGGCCTTGTTCAATTCGGACCTTTTAGGGTCTGCCTGAGGCATTTAGTAGATTTTATGTAAGGGATATTGGAACACTGTCCTCCCCTAGAACATATTAACATTCCGAAACTCTATCTGATGTAGGCAACCTTTCTTGTTAGTCGTGTCGTATTCCATGCAGTATCTGCCAGTTACTATGAGCCTGACGTTTCAATGGCCTTCACAGGAAGAAAAGTCCTATTAATCAGAAGCTGCTTGAAAGCCTCCAGGTTAACAGGAGTCACTACCAAGACCAACACGGCTGTAAGCTTCTCCATCGTTCTGTTAATTCCTCTCCATTTGAAGTTTCCGTACAAATCAATGCTAGGAGATTCAAAAGATGGGCGTCTTCTTGAGCAGCGCAAAGTGTCACTGGTCCGCAAAGGATTTTCTGAAAGGAGCCTGCGGCCAGCGCGTCCCAGCCTAGTCGATCCGGGGAAGATCAGCGGCAACCGTAAGCAAGCTTGTTGCGATGGGGTGTGCGCCGACCGAAAGACTGTGGATGATACAGGTACCACAATCAGGTGCGAATAGAAGGGTTAATACGAGATGATTGGTCGGAATTGATGGCCAGACAACGATCAACAGCGCGCGGTTTAGGTTATAACCGGAGTCACAAATTTTACTGTTAGTAGCAAGTAGTAGGCTCAAGGACTTCAATTTCGCTCATTTCAAACTACGATTGAATGGTTACCCTTGCGAAGCTACAGGAATGGAGTGAGACAAGTTTAGTTGAACGCAGCGCTCACGATAAAAGCAGCCTTCGAATTTTCAAATCAAGAGCTCTGAGGGCATGTTGATCAGATATGCACAGAATGAGGGGCGTTTCACGGGTATGTACATGGGACGAGCGCGACGGTAAGTCTGCTGCGCTGACTTCGTCGCTGGAGCGCCGCGTGCAGTAGCCAGCTGGACTGCTCTTGGGCTCTTTCCTTTCTACGTATTCGGCCCACAAGCTGGCACGTGGCCAATTACAGCCACAATGTCGGCTAGACACAAGCTATAAATGTGTCCCAAAACTTGAGTGTGGTTTACTCGCCCCACTCACCTCCCTGTGGCTACCGAGGAAAAGGGTGGAGCGAGTACACCACGTTCAAGATTTCGGGCCGTATATTAGTTGTTGCTCGTTTTGAGCCGGTTTCCCACACTGTTGTTGCAATGGGCCTGTAACCGCTTGGATTTCTGGGTGAAAAATTGAATGCGGTTTAATCGTTGCACCTTCGAAGATTTTAAATTTTTTTCATCTTCACACACTATTTCCTGTAGCAAACCCAGGTCTGCCTTTAAGTCCAACCTTTCATTTCAGCTTAATGATCTCGAAATCGAAGATATTATTGACCACTGCAACTTTAATGACCGCCTTGGCAGATATTGTTCAACTTTTAAAAAAGCCGGACAAAGTGTTTGCCAGAACTGAGTAATTTTCAGCCTGTCCCAATTATTACCCATCAGCCAGCCAACCGACGAAAAGTGGGCCTATATACACAAATTCCTCCACTGGGTTCATATGTCTAAATTAGGGCTACTTTTTCGCTACAGCTTTGATATGACTTGGTTTTGTAATCTTAGAACTTGCAGTCATCGGTATGCACCTCTGAAAAAGGTTTTTTGCAGTTTGCTTGGCACTCCTAAAGACACAGTACACCCTCAGATATGAATTTTGAGATTTTCATGCAATTGTCTAGAAGACCCCTCCTGTATAACGACGTTGCCAGAGTGCGAGATCTCAATTCCTCCAAATAAGTTGTGAGATATAAGCCACCACCACAGGCCCGTCCGCTAACAGATCTTCGAAATCGACTAGCGGCTCGATGGATGGATGAATTCAAACAAGTCATCGTTTCTTCCAGTTCATTGGTGGATTGTCTCCATATCCTGCTGGCTCGCTCTCACGCAACGATTGCAAATGAAGAAAAAATACAGACCTGAGACAACTCGTCCACCAATTTTTCACCCTCAAAAATTAAGAAAGCATCTTTAGAGGAGCAAAATTCTGGGTTTAGAGGAGGTCTTGGACGATTCCAGAGATATCACTGTGATCCAGTGAGTGACTCTCTCTCAAGACAAGCATGGGAAACTCCGAGAATTAATTTCTTGGGTGTCACACTGTGCCTTTAAAGGACTAAGACTTTGATGATTGAAAAAGAAAAGACATCTGGGAAGCTTCCCAAACATTTTTAGAACTCAAACGAGAGCTCCTCTGATTACCCAGTCAAGATGTTTCTATAAGCTACCCCTACTGAAAGGGTACAATTATACATTGAATGAGCCGGAACCAGGAGCTGGAACTAGCTCAAAATAATTAATGCTGTAGCAGCTCCGGAATCGCTGACCAACACATAGGCTGCGGTGAGGGCGAATCCTGTTGTTTCAACGAATTTTTGCCGAAAATTTGCACGTTTGAGACGAAAATTGTACGGCAAACGGCAAGCAAACCCCAAAAATGGCCGGCAAACGGCAAACGGCAATCGGCAAACGGTGCAATTTTACCGCACACTACGTTCAGGACGCTGGCGCACGTGAAAGTTTTCTTGAGGCGAAAACTTCGCTAGGTCTCGCTAGTTCAAATTATTCGTGCTGAATATTCGAATAAACTGGAATATTTCACTTGTTTTGAATATTCGAATATTCGAATAAACGGATATTCCACTTCTTTGAATATTCGATTATCCGAATAACCCGGATACTCCACTTCTTTGAATATTCGAATAATCGAGATTATTCGAATATTCGAATAATCGAATATTGATTCGAATAAACGAATATACGGGCAACACTCTGAGTGCTCCAGTAGGAGTGTTGGAACGAATAATTTTTTTGAATATTCAGAATGAAACGAAATAGATTCCGAATAATCCACTTCTTCGAATATTCGATTAACATCTTCGCCTTCGGAATAAACCAAATATATCACTTCTTTTTAATATTCTGGGATTATTCGAATAGCCCGAATAATCCACTTCTTGGAATATCTCGAGATATTCCGGAATATTATTCGAATAAACGAATATTTGGGCAACACTGTTGCGTACTATCCCATCCTCGATCCACTTCGAGCACATTAGGGCATCGGGACAACAGGTTGAGAAGTTGTAATCTCATCAACTGCACCCTCTTGACAAACTCAAATCAGCTCGCATTCTAAAGCCTGACGACTGCCCGCTTGCCCAGCGACGTCCGCCTGTTGTCGGGCTGTTGACATTTTGACCTGTCGCGTTTAGCGGCCTATTTAGCAGCGGTAGGTCTCCTACATCCTGGGTAAAGACTTTTATGTGAGCTTAGGAACTACTTTTTGCACCGAATTCGCTGGTCGCGTCGCGTGTCGGCGCATCGACATGCATCGCGGTCAGCACACCTACACGCATCGCCCGGTCAGCACACCTACACGCGTCGCCCAGTCAGCACACCTACACGCATCGCTGTCGGCACACCGACACTGGCGTCGCGGTCGACACACCGACACGCAGCGTGGTCGTGCTACACCCACGCGTCGCGGCTGGGTCGCTTAACCTCCACTGAGGCCGCCACCGGATGGGCACGGCTTCCAGATGCTGGGCGGGGCCAATATACCGTAAACATACTTGCGGTAATTGAGCAGACCGGCTGCACTCTTGTCACTTAAAAGTCAGCATACATCGCTCGTAAACGTGGTTGAGATACTTAACTACGGAAGTTGAATGGCATGGTGCTCCAGAACACAACGCCTACGCATTCTGAAACCCAAAAACGACCAAAAGTGAAGCTACACGACTGAGGGGTCGGCCCCACGCACTTGTATCAGCCCGCCCTCAGAGTATTCGCATCCTCCTCCAAAGGCAGGAGTGCTGGGACATTCCCACCATCGTCGATGTGTATGTTTCACCTATTGTACTCGATTGTACCAACCCACATAGCGCGTCGCCGATGGTGGGAAATGGCCCAATGCCCTCTTTTTGGAGGAGGACGAGAGAAATACAGGAGGGCGAGGCAGGTACGGGCGCAGGGCCAACTTCTCACTCGTGTAGCGCGTTAGTTGTTGGATCGTTTTTTGACGCTTCCAAGAATGCGTAGGCGTTGTGTTTCTGAGCCATCTCACTTTATATTTTTCGTAGTTATCTCAGCAACGTTTACGAGCGTGTACTCTGAGTTTCGGCCGAGAAATAGCCGCGAAACAGACACAAATGCCTTTCCCGAGTAATAGTCGTGAAATAGCCGTTAAATATAGCTGGCTGCGAAATAGTCGCCAAATAATGCTCGCCGTGAAATAGCCGCAAAATAACCGCTAAATTGCCGCCAGAATTTTGTGGTCTGCTTCGGTCTAGTTTGGTTTAGCTTTAGTTGAGTTCAGTTGAGATTATGCGGCGTGTTTATGCGATGGCGAACTTCCTAGTGCTGCTTTAGCCGTGCCCATACTCCGGAATATCAGCGACAATTCGAAAAAAACTCAGGGGCGACAACTCGTAGTTAGTCGTTGAGACCGACACCATGTCACTGAGGAACTCGCCGTGTAATATCTCGCTTCATAGCTCACATGAGACGTGCAGGCGACAACGTACGAGATCTGGCACGAATTTGAAACTACACCCAGCTGAATTCGTCCTAGGTGGCTGAAGCCATCGATTTCCAAAACCAGCATTATGGAAGGAGAGAACTTAGGCTTTTTCCGTCAGAATTCCAGGTGAAGCTCACCGGGAAAGTAGACAAATAGCATCACCTCGAACCAGTTTCATGAAAAATACACATGAAAGTGGCTCATTCTGGCCATCATCGTGAGAAATTTCCATGTTGCTCAGAAGTGTTGCTGTACACTATGCGTCGCTCGAGATTCAAAGGCAGTGTCCACGATAAGAAACGTTTTTCTGTTTTGTTCGCTTATCTTGAAAACGGTCCCATGCTGGCTCAAACGATGTCTCAAATCACACGACCTTCTGGGGAACGGAGCATCGTCCCTCAAAAATTGAGCTAGAGAAGCTACGGTGGACGAGTTTTCCAAGGCTGCTTATAACTTCCGTCTTGTGCCGCCGATGTATGCGAGCTGACCTGAAAGTATTTAGAGTAGTCGAGAGAATGAAGGAAGAACGGGGCTATTGATCGGAATCCAATCGCCTATCTCACGATTTCAAGCATTCATTCGTTCACGTCGGTGGGCAGGGCAATGCTCTTTTGGGGTTTGCCTTGCGCTCTGAAGTGGCAACTTCGGGATCTCTTGGGCTCTTTCCTAGCTCGTTCTCATGCGTTCTTTCTCGACGTTAACGTTACAAAGTGTCCCTCAACTACCCACTCCTAAAGAAGAGACCGGGGCTATTGATCGGAATCCAACGCTCATCTCTCACGATTTCAAGCATTCAAACATTCATTCACGTGAACACTGGGTGGGAAATGCTTTTCATAGACTCAAAGGTTTGCCTTGCGCTCCAGGCAACTTCAGGATCTCTTGGGCTCTTCCTGGCTCGTTCTCATGCGTTCTTTCGACGTTAACGTTACAAAGTGTCCCTCTACTACCTCCTAATTTCAAACACTTTTTCATCATGAACACTGCCTTTAAACTTTTCTCTAGAACTTCACAAAAGGTGAAATGTGCATTTCTAGCTTTTTCGAAAAATGACTATGAGAAATTTAACATAATGCAAATACTTGCTATAAACTATTAATATTAAGGTTGGAGGTACTGAAGAATTCAGAGAACTTAGGAGTCATTTTACGCTGGAGATGTCGAAATGTAAAATCAGGGGCAAAAATGGAGTATGCGATCTTGGTTGAGATATTCAAATTACATTTTCGTGCTGAATATTCGGCAATAAACTAACATTTCACTTCTTTGAATATTCGAATGAAACAGAACATTCACTTCTTTGAATATTCTAATTATCTGAATAAACCTGGAATAATCCACTAACATTCGAATTATTCCGAACATTTTCTGAATATTATTCTGAATAAACGAATATTCGGGCAACACTCTAGTGCCCAGCCCTGCTTGAAACTCAGGCCAAGGGTAGTACTAGAATTACAGAGCTTTACCAGCAATCATGCCTGTAAATCTGCAATTACCGCCAGATTACGGAGATTTAGCTAGAGAATTCACCTTCATCTCTCTGGTGTTGGCATGTTCTAAACAGAGTACCAAAGATTTAACTAATGTTCACTCTCGTATATTAGCAGACACCTCCCGTAATCTGCCATGTGAAAATCGCAAATTGAGACGACTCGTCCACCATTTTGTTTCACTCCTCAAAAGATAGGCATCTATTAAGAGCCATAGGGGTCTTGGACGATTTTAGAGATTCCACCAGATCAGCGCGTGACTCTCTCTCCAAGACAAGCATAAAACTGAAAAATAGTTTCTTGGTTGTTTTGTGCCTTAAGGATTGCTCTTCTGACAAAGAAGGAGATTGAAACAAGTGCTGAACTCGTCTTTGGGTGGTTCTTCATAGCCTCTTTTCCACACTTTTTCTGCCGACTTATGGACGATGTCGCGTGTTGTGGGTGCGTTCCAAGAACGTTCTCAAGACGCTGTGGGAGGTAAAACAACCTCCCAATGGATAAAGTTGCTTTCCATGGCGGATTCGAATTATAACTGAAAATTGCTCCCACGTGGCCGTGGTTACGATTCCCTGGACGCGTTTTGCCATGGAAATGTTCTTGGAACGCACCCCAGGGTGCATTAGTAAACTAGCCAGAACCGAGAGTTAAGAACTTTGATCATCTCACGATATTGATTAAAGGAGATACCGGAGACTGAAATAACATCAGTGTAACTTTAAGTCGGACTGGGAACCGCCACATAGGCACATGTTTGTTCGCAAAATTAGAGTTCTCTCGGGATACGAACCCGCGAAGCTCTGGTTCGTCAACAGCGATACATCGCTTTGCACCAAACCGTGCTGATAATGTCGGTTCAGAGATGATTGATGTCTTGAACTTTTCCACATGCATATGAAAAAGTGTATGTTTGCGGATTCGAACCTCTGACCACGCTGATGGCATCAGCGCGATATTCACGCGCTACACCACCGAGCCACTTACAGAGCGGCTGCCATATGCTCTCCTACCTTCTTTAACCGTGCTTCATACACATTAACACCTGTGAGGGAAGCTAGTAGCCTTAATAAATGACGAGTGGAAATCCAGTTTTTGCTTAGCGCACACTCTCTCTCTCTTCTCGTGTTCACGATATACTTGTCATCCGGAAGAAAATTCTTCCGGATAATAGATCGATTCGGATAATGCGCTTTTCAATTTTTCGGATAATGGATCGATTCAGAGATCGACTCAAGGCAAAAGCCTATGAAAACATCCATAATTGAGCAAATAAAGTAGTACTTCATTGCACTTGCAGCATGTTCACATACAAACTTCAATCTTCATGTGTGCATATTAATAAAAGGCACATTAATATCCATAAAGCAGGTTTTTCAGGAAAATCCAGGCAAGTAAAAGTCTGCAAGGCAACTATACAAAAACTTCTACGCAAAATAACTAGCCACTGGCTCATCTCACTTGACCACGTCCATTTTTTCGGCGCCACAACGACTCTTGCGATTTCAGAAGGAGGAGAAAAATCACTGCTGGTGTACTGAATAGAAACCTGTACGGAAAAATGGGCGTATCCTAGTTCATTTTTATCTGGTTTTATCCAAAAATTATCCGATTTTATCCGAAATTTTACCCGAATTTTATCCGATTTTAATCCGATATTTATCCGAATTTATCCGAATTTCTGAATCTCTTCGGAATAACTGATCTGTTCAGATAATGCCGATTTCAAACTTCCCGGATATTGTTCCGATTCAGATAATGCGTTTTTTCGAATTTTCGGACATATATAGGATTATCCGAATCTCGAATATCTTGGTCGAATATCCGAAAGTGCGAGTGATTCCGGATGGCCAAGTATAGTTCCTACAATGTGTTTAGCATACATTTAAAGAATAGAAAGTCACACCTTCTTGTCCAGATATTATATTCACGCTTTCATTGACCGATCCGTTCAGCTGATAGATTTTTTCTCTGTTTGTTCTTTGCTTTATCCAGCTTTTTCATGTTCTGCGTTCTCCTCGCCTTCGCTTGATGATGTCTTCAGATCTAAGGAGACTGCTATAATGATACTGAGGCAGAAGTGGCCGAAAAAATCTCCGAAAGTACAGATTTTCCAAAATTTAAGAAAAGCAGAATTTTGAAGTTTCTATTGTCAGAAAGATTCCGGATTTGTTTTTTTTTGTCTGCATGTCACCATACCATCTCACTATTAACTTTTGCAGCTACTTTGCCTTGTAACATTTGCTTTCTCTGACTGTAAAGGAAAAAGTACAGAGAAAACACACAGTCTGTCGTTTCGCTTCGCAGTAATCCACATTTTACGGAATTTAAAAATTGTTTCGGGGAGAATTTCATATTTAAAAGTAGTCTGCAAGAATAAAACCTCACTTTCAAAAGCTTCACACATGAAGGCTAATAGACACTTCTCTGCAAAAAATTCTGGTACTTTCTGCCTCTTTGTGGTTGCTAGCATCAACCATGCAGACATAAGAGAGTAAATACCAGACATGGGACCGAGCCGAGTAATTAAAAATGAATAATATTCTAGAGTAAATTCTTTCGAATAGAATGAATTTGAACACGGAAAATTATCCCGCGTTGGCTTCTAGATTAATATTAGGGAATTCTCATTAAAATCTCAGAAAAAATTCGAATGGTTCAGTATTAGCGCTCGACATAACTTTCGACTGGTGGGATATTCGAATTCCATACACTTGAGTTGGCTGAATGTTCCAAAAATCGAATATCACGAGAAATGCCTGTTTTTCTCAAGCCCACCTCCAAGAAAACAGAAGGTACAGGGTCACGATAAAAGACACAAGCAAACTTTTGATAAACAAAGACAAACAAAAAGATACACAACCCAAAATCGAAAAAATAAAATCTTTAAAAATCCGCCTCCTCCAGCGCATTCTGGAACAGCTGTTAGTTTGAGGACAGTTTTCATCGAACCTTGCAAATGTTCTTTCAGACCAAAATAAACATGTACCAAGAGAATCGTGCAGACGAAAAACCACGATGAAAGCTAGGGGCAAAAAAAAAGTAAACAATCTTGGGCAGAAACAGTCAGGTGGATCGGTCTCACATCAATCAATCAGCGAATGGAGCACTGGATCATTGATCGCACCATCAGCCAGGCATGACGAATTTTGCGCCAGCCGTTGGGGAGTTGTCGGGCCTGTATTCGGACAGTTCTAGGCCCAATCACGGCTTCATTGACAGATGCAGTGATGAACCTGGAGTTAGTAGGTTTAGGCTTTAAAAGGTCCTCTCGAGGACTTTTCGCCCCAACCCCTCATCGCCGTCTAGCGCACTTGCTCCCCTAATAGAGCGTGGTGCCTCACCGTTGGCCTGTGGAGGAAGCGCCGATTTAATGAATGAACACCAATGTTCGCGGTTGAGAGTTTCGAGGAGGTAAAGAAGGTAGTTAAAGCGTAGTAACGCTTTGAAGTTTACCTCTAAGATTTCAATAGTAATTTTATTTCGGTCCTTCAGATTTTAGTACACCGACTTAGCCAACAATATTAATAACCTCTCAGTTAACATTGATGTTGAAAAGTCTCGGGTGAAGATCGTAGTTTGGCCAGTAGCTTACTACCACCTTCCCAGAATAGAACTCCCGGGCAACTAATGAGGACCATGGAGCAACTGATTACATGGTTTACGCCATTTCCACTTCACATGCGGAATTCCAGAAGGTACCTTCAGCTTAAGCCTCTGCGGGTCTGTGTACAACGTGTTCGGTATGACCGCGTTCAGCAGGAGGTATCCGAATCGTACCGGATACTGGATCGGCAATCTCAAAAATCAGAAGATCATGGATATCCGACTCCAAACGGATGAGATTCATGCATGACAACATAATCCGAGTCACTCGGATAGAGAGGAGGCGAAACGGATATTCCGATCTCGGATCAATCCGAATTTTGCGTTTTTTCAAGATTCGGAATTTGGATCACTCGGATTTTGGTCCCTACTTCGGTGACTCGGATTTAGAATCACTAGGATTATGATTCCTCTTTCCAGTGAGCTGAATCCGGAATATCCCAGTCGGATATCCAGGCCAGATACAAGTTGGGCATAAAGGCAAGTCTAGAAAATCTTCAAAAGAAAAGAAGGTTTTTCTACTGCACTATGATGGAAACAATTCTATTTGATAACTCACCTTTTATCTCTGAAATATTTACAAACTAATCCTATTTTGAAAATAAAAGTTCACTCTTTTCAATACCCCTTTTAAAGTGAAGTGTAATGTACTTATTGGTATAAATGAGCATCATGAGTATAAATGAGTCTCCACATTGAAATCGTTGTTAATTCCCCATAAGTTACTGCCTGAACCTTTGCAAACAGGGTTGTTCTTTCGACCAATACACATGCTATGATTTTTGGGAGCCAAACGTACCCTCGTTGCGCCATACTCGGCCACGCTAACTGAACAAAGACAACGCCAATTTTGCTGGAAATTCGCGCTGACGATGCGTTGAAACTGCGCCATGAAAATTTCACAATGCCATGTGGATGTCTGCGAGTGTAGGTACTTTACACGCAATGCAATGCAGCAGTAGAACTTAATGTCGATAAAGTGACATCAGATATACCCTGTTATTGTGAACACCCCTCTATTTGAGCCTCCCTCTCTGACTAATTGAATTCCCCCCACCCTTCGATCGAGCTTGAAAATTAAAACACCCCACCTCTAGAGCTCAGTTCTCCCCTCCCCCTTCCAGCTGAAAAGACAGTGGAGAACCATTCAAGAACTACCGCACGTGAACCATACATGTTTACTCAGAGATGAGATCTCACACCCAAACCATTGTTGACATTTTCGAAAGAGATTCACACCTTGAGGAGGAACAATGGCTTTATTGATGATGATCTCTTAGTTAGTTCGCTGTAAAGGAAATTCATTATTGTCGCACTTCGTTTGCCTAATAAACCTTGTTCTGCCCATATTGACTCTTGAATTCCTGGATGAAAATTAGAGCCTTCCCCTCATCTGAACCCCTCCCTCTAATGGAACCCCTTTGGAGGAGGCAAGGTTGGAAACAGTACAAACATAGTTCTTACACGATTTTTTGAGGTTTTTGCCGTGACAAAGTACAGTTCGTCGTCGCAGTGTTTCATCATCACCTAGTGTAAACATACCATAACGTTCAGTGCGACGTTGAACTGCATACATGGCAAAACATCCAAAAATCAGTTTAAGACTAAAAGGCAGTGTTCACGATAATCTTCAATTTTGGAGATTATTCAAATAATGATTAAGTATTCCCGGTGAACTAAAATGATGATGTAGAAATGGAGAAAAACTGCACCAGGAAGTACATGAAATCCTTACATCACCGCGCTCTTAAGTATCACGAGGAAGTGTTTGCTGTACGCAATCAAATCTGTGGAATCGTCCTATGCAATTTCTACTCGCTGGTCTGTTCTTTTCCTTTGGCCCTGACTGAACTCGTTTGCACTAAATACTCTTTCTGATTGACGGAATCACTCTTCAACGGCGACTCACCACCCTGAACATGGGCATCGAACCGACAACTAGTCCATGTTATGAATAATGTGACTGAAACACGACGTTTTGAAGTGCTCTCGCGTTTTCTTCGCAATTTGGTAACACTTGGAGGCCAATATACTTAGTATCCGAATCATTTTCCATTTCCCGGATATCCGACTGGATGGATCTGAGATTCTGGATGAATCCGATATCCGAAAATTTGAAAACACGCATTATCTGAATCGAACCAATATCATTCAAATTAAATCTGGTGATTATTCTGATCCTAAACCACATCCGAAGGGCCCAAAATTGATAAAATCGATAAAAACTGACAAACGGATAAAATCGATAAAATCGGATAAAAATCTGGATAAACGGATATAAAATTGATAAACTGATAGAAACGGGATAAAAGGGATAAAAATCGGATAAAACCGGATAAAAACGGATAAAATTTGCGTAAAATCGATAAAGCCTGATAAAATTGGATAACTGGTTCATTTTAGGTTGAATAGTAAACTATTTGCTGAACTAGAACTATCCCATTTTTATATCAACTATTTGACTCACTTTGTTTCATTCGTGCACTTATACATATGTCCATTGCAGCTACTATTCTCCTATTTAAAGTGTGTAAGTGTGTAAGTGTGTGTATGTGTGTGTGTGCTGTGTGTGTGTATGTGTGTGTGCTTGTGTGTGTGTGTGTGTGTGTGTGTTTCTGTGTGTGTGGCAAAGTGTGTGTGTGTGTGTGTGTGTGTGTGTGTGTGTGTGTGTATATGTGTGCAAGTGTGTGTGTGTGTGTGTGTGTGTGTGTGTGTGTGTGTGTGTGTGTGTGTGTGTGTGTGTGTGTGTGTGTGTGTGTGTGTGTGTGTGTGTGTGTGTGTGTGTGTGTGTGTGTGTGGTGTTGTCTGAGATTTGTCTGATAATATCCGAAATTTATCCGAAATTATCCGACGGATATCCGTAACTGGAATCATTAAAAACAAGACATTCGGAATCGATCCACATCTGAAATTCTTGAAAACGCAATATCTGAATCGAACCACGATCTGCAAATTTAAAACTCCGCATTATCTCGAATCGATCCACATCTGATAACACTCTTTCGATAATGCTATAGAGGCCAACGAAATGTTTTGGCGAAAACTCGGGGACGAAAATCATCGAACACTGCCTTTTAAGCAGATCAAGTTTGAAGGCACTGTCTACGATGAGACTATGTTCTTCAGTCAAAGGGATTGAAAGGACTGCGGTCCAAATGAATAAACTAATGCAAAAAGGCTTTGAGCTGAGCCCCAATCATCTATTAGGTCCTGATGTTGACTGCATCGAGAGCAAGAGGCCCAGTTTTCTACAACAGCGAGCGACCTGAGGTGAAACAAGTGGACTAGTTGATAAAAATGTCAAAAGGATACAAACAAGCATGTTGGTTTTGATGGCTGCTGTGAGAATCAGTTCTCAAAAGCTTTAGGCTCTGGTGACGTTAATTTGAAACTGACTCAAAGCTATCTTGATGGGTTCGTCGCACTGGGCCACGGTCCTTTGCATTTCCTTCAGAAAATCAAGATATTTTTTCACAGCACACTGCTCTTTCAAGCGCAGGGTCGGCGGGATAAAACGGTTGTTGTGCTATCCTCATGAGAAGGTGAACTGATCACCAACGAAAATATGAAAAGTTGCAGAAAACAACAGAACAGTCTGCCAGTCAGCTCGCCTCAGTTATCGAGATTCCTATAAATGCCTGTTTTGTCGACTTTTTATTTTTTAATTTCATTACTTTAATTTTATTTTCTCTCAACTGTTTCAAATTTTATCGGCTGTTATACCTTGTTTTTCAGCTTTGTCCCAAATGTCCCTGGTTTTTTCACTAATTTTACTTTCTTGTGATGAACTACATTTCATGGGAGACTGGTGCTGTTTGATCATGAACTCTGGTCTCTTAAGCACATATCAGGTAATACCAAGGTGAGCCAAACATTGCTCAGCCTCTCTACGGCAATTTTATTCAGACCTCCCTTGAGGAACGTTAGTAAGTCACTTTTGACCGTTTTCCACCAAGAGCTGATATCTTCAAGCAGTTTATCCGGCATTTTGCCATACCTCTAAAGTTTCACCGCAGTAAAAATTTCTCTGTAGTATTAAAATGGAAAAGATAAAACTGGTCGTTGACGAAACCGAACGATAGCTGAGCCATCGTGACAGGCGTCGGAACATGCCTGCCTTAACCCATTCACGACCACGCCTACTTTGAGTATTGCACGTTCAGACCGCGTGCAATATTGCGTCATTGTATACAGTGTCCCACTGGTGGGCCACTTTTGCTCGAATGGCACGCCACCAAAAACGATTTTCGTTTTTTTTGTTTATCGTACCACAGTCGACGTCAAAATCATGATGCCAAAGTGTCAGCTTCTATAACTCATTCCTTCCAGGGAAACGGCCTCCTAAATTTTCAACTGTGTAGTTAAGACAATCCACAAAATCACGTGAGTTCGTTGAATTCTAGCGGTTTGAAACATTAATCATCGTAGATTACCATGATACAGACATTGTTCTGTTCTTCCACTGATGGAAATGCCGGTGAAATGACACTTTTTCAGATTTGCACTAATTTTGATCCAGGTACTCCTTCGCTCTTGCGGTCTATCGCATTCTGACGCGAGTTTTTTGCAGTAAATACTTGGCTATCCTTTTTGGCATTAGGACGTAGAAAGACTCCTCAATTTTCTATATTGACTGGGAATGCTGATGGAAATGACGTTTTTTAGATCTCCTCCCATTTTTTTCCTGACACCCCTCACCTCTCCGGTTTGACGCCTTCTTTAGATTTTGTAAAAAGCCTTCTTGATGTTCGTTTTCCTGATGATATAGACGTGGAAAATAGTTCTATTATTAGCATATTGATCAGGAATGATTAGTGTAAAACCGATTTATAGGTTTTCACGCGTTTTCTGCTCTGGGACGTCCCCATTTTTCTCGGCCGCTCCTCTCCAAGGTAGTTTTAATCGAAGTTGGAGCCCCGGCCTACGATGCAGAACCATCCATAACCAAGCAGGACTTTCAAAAAGGCCCTAATGATCTTAACATTGGTGATCTTTACATAAAATAATTTCGAATCGTAAGACAAGCGAAAGAAAAGTCGATTCTCTACGCGGGAAATGGTGCGCAATATCAGTATTCATAGTTCTGTGATATATTAAATAGTGCCATACGATCTGACCACTACTAGAAATAGGGATTGTTTCTCGAGTAATGGGAAAATAAAAATTTATCATTGTTTGTAAAAATGCGATCTGTACTCAAGTTTGCGGTTTTCGACCTCTGCAATCGAAGGGTCAGATATATTGCAGTAGTAAAGCTGCCAGCGGACCACGAAGTTTATAGTCGACTCTCGAATAGGTTAATACATTGGACCATAAGTAGGTTTGGAAATTCCTTCACATGCGGTGGAGAAATCGATTTTTGAAAACAGTGTCCCACCGGTGGGACACGCGGTCCGCGTGGTAGTCAACGCGTGTCCCACCGGTGACACGCGGTCGTGAATTAAGTTAAAGGCACAGTCCAACCCTCGTAGAATCGTTCTCCTGCCCGTGCTCGACTTGAAAACGGTCCGTCGCTGACCTAATGATGTCCCTGGCATCGTACAAGACCCCCTAGGAACGGTTATGACCCCTCGGGCAATTACGCTACGGTGGACGAGTTGTCCGTGGCGTGTAACTTCCGTCATTTGCAACCGATGTATGCGAGCGGACCTGGAATTGATAGAGGTTGAGAGTGAAGGGGAAGAACGGGGCCAGTGATCGAAAATCGTCGCCTATCTCGCCACCGTTGAGCCTGCCGAAAGATCGCGGGCGTGCCAAAGTGGCTTCCGGATGGGAGCCCCAGGCGGCTTCCTCCCATATCTCGCTTATTCGGAGGAATTGAGATCTCGCACTTGGCAGGTGCTGTATGGGGTGGGTCTACTTCATACCTGCGTGGAAATCACAGATTTCACCCTGAGCTTGACCGTGCCTTTGAAGGCAGTGCCCACGATAAAAAGTGCACTGTCTGTTTTTTTGGTGGAGTATCGGCGCTGTGGAAAGTCTAGCGCAACCTCTCAACGTTGAAAAACTAAGAAAATTGACAGCTCGAAAATGGTCTCATACGGTTCCAAAGTTGAACACCCGTCAGCCTGTCTCCCAGATGCACTTTCCACGCCCACTGACGTGAATTAATGAATGCTCGAGATCGTGAGATGAGCGGGATATTTTCCACTCCAATAGCCCTGTCATCTTTTTTATTCCTAACTTTCTCTCTTTACTCAGGTCAGCTTCTGCACATACCCGCTGCAAAAGACTTAGTTACAAGCCTCGGACAACTCGTCCACCATGATTCCTAGCTCAATTTTTTGAGGGACCATAATTCCGTTCCTTGAAGGTCTTGTACGATTCCAAAACATCATTGAATCAGCACTGACCGTCTTCAAGATAGGCGGAAAGTAGAAAACGATTGTTATCGTGAACACTGCCTTTAAATCTCCTCTTCCTGATAACTTCGTCCAGGCAGTCCTTCCCGCTTTCTTTGGCTTTGCTCGTCCTGTTGTTGTTCGTACACTCTACCATACAACAATTAATGTTTGAGACAAATAATTTTTACTATTAGTTGTCTCTGCGGAAACATATTCTTCACTAATTGCCGGCACATCCAAGTCAACGATACATCATGACATCGAATTTAAAGGCAGTGTTCACGATAAAAAAATGTGTTTCAGTTTTCACTAGGACTGGGTAGTGGAGGGGCATACTGTATCGCTGACGTCGAAAGAACGTACGAAAACAAGCCAGGAAAAGCTCCAAAAGAGCCTGGTTGCCACTTCGAGCGCAAGGCAAACCTGAAAGCGCATCACACGCCCACCCACATGGACAAATGAATGCTCGAAATCGTCAGATGAGCAATGATTTCCAATCATTAGCCCTGTTCTTCCTTCATTCTCAGCTTCTCTCTCTTCACTCAGGTCAGCTCGCATAGGATCGGCTGCAAAAGACGAAGTTACAAGCCTCGGACAACTCGTCCAACAATTTTCCTTGAGCTCAATCTTTGAGGACCATAACCTGCTCCCAAAAGGTCTGAACGACTTCAGAGACATCATTAGAATCAGCATGGGGTGCTACGATCCAGGTGGAAAAACAGAAAAACGATTTTCATCGTGAACACTGCCTTTAAGCGTTCTTTATCGAGTTCATTCCCATAATGAATAAAATGCATGAAGTATCTCACCTAGGTGGCGAGCTTCAAGCCAAATACTCCTACCCAATGCCAAATCATAACTCTCTTCGTAGGTAGCTGAACAGTGAGGGCCTTCGAATCTCAAAACATTTTTAACAAGTCTAGAAAACTTAGGGGTAAATGCAGTTGGCAACAGGAAGGCATCGTACGTGCAGTAAACAGTATTCCATTTTTTTCAAATTTTGTGAGAAGGAATGTCTGAATATTGAAGTGCAAAGGCAGGGGAGAATCCTAAAGCAACTTTTTGAACTCTTCACTTCCGGACGAAATGCATCTAATTCCCTCAAATGTCATGAGACATATGGTACCCTGGGGAAAACCAAGGAAAAATCGATTTATTTTTGGCAGGATTTGGAAGCGGTATTGACCTCAGTGCTTCACATTAAGGTAGTGTTCATTAATAACATCATTTTCGAGTTCAGACTCAAAATGGGGTTGTTTGGTCGTGTTCTCATCGAATAGTGAAGAAACAGGCCAAGAAAAGCGCTCAGAACAAGCTAACATAGCGGTTTCTAACGTACATACAGGTTCGGGATACAAAAACGAGCTGTAGCAGATGACAAAAACCCTTAAAAACCCTAATAAGTCCATTTTCTGGAGAGAGGATCAATAGACCGGTATTTGCAAAGCAAGCTCTTCATTGTGATTAGGCCATCCATCCTTTCAGTATTTACCGAGCATGATTACTAGCTGTGACAATCAGTTGTTTCATCGACATGAGCTTCTCAATTACGGGCGGAGTTTATTGAATTAGGAGGTGATAAGCTTTCGGGTAGTTCTGCCGGTTTGTCGCGGTTTTTCCTCATCTACGTATGCTTTAGTCACTACCCAGCCTTCCATTCTACATGGAAAACGCCCCTTCAAAATACTCTTCAACGGTTCCTAAAGCTCATAGGTCACTGCTGGAAAACTCTCATTTTCTCTTATCATGCATTAGCTTGCAAGGGACCCAAATTGCATATTTATCATGCATTATGGATATAAAAGATAAGTGTTTCCTGTTTTTGTCCAATTTAGGAAACACGAGGAACACTTTCTGAGCGTCGCCATCCCCTCCAGGGCCTGACGAGGAAATATTAAGCCGCAGCAAGAAACTGAAACAATTTCCACGCAGTCGCCTTTGTTCCTACATCGCTTGTCTTCAAAAATGATTACCCGAAACCGCCATAGGGACCTCATTGGATTAAATTTGCACTTTGACTCGCAGCAGAAAGCCAAAGCCACCACCGCTTTAAAGGCATCGTACACGATGAAAACCATGTTTGAGTTTTTGGTGGAGATCGGCAGCTGCGGGGCCTAGCGCAATCCTAACGTTGAAAAAACTGAGAAAATTGAGCTTGGAACGGTCCCCTACAGCCCCAAAGTTGGACACCCGTCAGCTGGAAATGACACCCAGATGCACCTTCCACGCCCACCGACGTGAACAAATGAATGCTCGAGGATTGTGAGATGAGCGATGGTTTCCTGGATTAATAGCCCTGTTCTTTTTCCCCTTCATTTTCAACTTCTCTCTTCCACTGAGGCCAGCTCGCATACATTGGCTGCAAAAGACGGAAGTTACAAGCCTCGGACAACTCGTCCACCATGTTTCTTGTAGCTCAATCTTTGAGGGACCATAACTCCGTTCCCAGAAGGTCTTAAAAGATTCCAAAAACATCATTGGAATCAGCATGGGACCGTCTTCAAGATAGGCAGAAAAGCAGGAAATCGACTCTTATCGTGGACACTGCCTTTAATGCACAGTGCAAAGTGGCGCGATCTCCTCCTGCCTACTTCTGTTCAGAAAAAAAGTGGGGGCGGGGAGTGGAGGGGAGGGGAGATTCTTGAACCTGGCTTTAATTGAGATGGACAAAGTTGATAGGAGTCACAACAAACAAGAACTCAATGAAATCTTGTGAAAGGAATAAAATTTTCTCGGATTAAAGCTTAGGCTGTTTCCAACCCTGATAGAGAATACATATTAATCCAAATAATCTATCCCGGAGTACAAAAAAAGAAACAACTGAAAAAAAACAGATTAACCACACTAACGAAATTTCGTAATCAATTCGCTTCCAGGTGGCCCAGCAGAATTCTTCAAAATTAAAGGTGCTTCAAACCAGTGCCAACCAAAAGAACCAGTACGCAGCGTGCGAAATGTAAGGTCTAAGCCAACGGAAAATCAAAAGGCTGGGTATTCTCAGTAACTAAGAACCTCACAGGGCCATCCCTACCACTCAAAAGCATTGTTCGCTATACTTCGGACAGAATTTTGGCGATCTGAAAACAAATTGAATTAATTTTCGAATTATTCACAATTCAAAATTCGAAAATTTTGGATTTCGATTATCATTCGAAGTTCGAATATTTCGAAAACGGGGCTTAAGAATAATATTCGAAATTCAAGTACTTCGTAAAAGCAGTTTCTAATAATATTCGAAATTCGAAAATTTCAAAACAGACTTTCGATTAATAATCGAAACTCGAATACTTTGTAGAGCATTTTCGAATCTTTGAAATTCTAATAATCGAAAAGCACAATCATCACTCCATTAGAAGAAGTTCTTTTTTCTTTATCAACCTTTGAAAGTACTATCTTGACCTACTCATCCCACGTCCGATTTGGGGTTCCTACACATTGGATCAATGAAAACATTGCGTCACTGTACTGCTGTGTTGGAACGGTCTGCCAATGCTAACCTCTTTTTCTCTCTTTTTCGCATTTAGTATGTAGGGCCAGTCAGCCAGATATGAACAGTAATAGAGTCTTAGTTTTTAAAACCCTCCCTTTCCAGTGAAACAGTTGCTTGAAATACGGACGAGAGCTACTGAGCTCAATATTCTACAATGACTGCTTTTGGAACATCAGCTTCGGGAGGGGTTATTATGGGTTGTTTTTGTGCTTTCTGAGCTTAAACAGATCTGGTTTCGACAGTGAAGCAAATTTGGCGAAAACATCGATATTCTGATGCAGTAATGCTCTTGTGCAAATTTCAAAGACCGATAGAATAAAAACTCGAGGGATAATTTCTTTATCAAAACTCAAAATCTGCTACAGAAAAAAGAAGACATAAGGTCTAGGGCTTAAAAATGGAAAAGATAATATGAGAAACTTGGCAGTGGTTTATCAGCAATGCAGCCCGCCTTCTGGGAAAACTTGCCGTGACAGTGCCGGGAAAGTACCGCTACCCTAGACTGTGCCGCGATAGCTCCGTGAAAGTACCACGGCGGATCCACGATCATCACTGCGCCCAGACGATCTAGCGCTGCAGTGCCTTGAGCCTCGACAACTCCGCGATTCAAAGACATCGTTCACGATGAACTTCGTTCTGGAGTTTTCCATATATAAGGAGAGCTCTAGAACCCTATATAACAGCTACGATGAAGATACCCGCGGAAAAATCACTGAAAAACTTTTTCTAGACCGAAAACATCTCAATCGACTTGTGAGAAAGCGAAGAGCTGATCGTTAGAAGTCGTTGTTTGACTAACGATCATGTCGATCGAATGCAGTTCATCTTTCTTTTAGATACTTGCGAACTCATGTGATCAGCTTCCGGTCTGTTGTGCTGTATCAAATGCTAATCAGTTACTT